>JALRMC010000010.1:0-600000 GCA_026120085.1 Cadophora luteo-olivacea
ATATAAATAGTACTTTTATTTCTTAATAATATATAACTAGTGTTTATAGTGTAACTAGATACTTTTTCATTACTTAGTCTAAACTATTAAAAGAAGCTTTTTTATATTTTTAAAGTAAAAAGAAGAAAAAGAAAGAAGTTTATTAATCGAGGGAGGTAATTACCTGATTCGGACTAATATATATTATATTCAAGGAAATACTCGAACGGAATAAAGTAGTATAATACTTTTTAGAGAACTTTACGTTTTTGTTTTTATTCAATAATAAAAAAGAAGTATACTAATTAATAGTAAAAAGTTAATTAATAGTAGTAAGAAATAAAGTAAATTTTAATTGGAAAATCGGAGGAACTACTAAATCTATAAAAAAGAAGTTATTTAAAATTATATAAGAAACGCTAAGTTTGAAACTAATAGTAGTAATAATACGTGAGTTATTACGAACTTTTATATTATTATTTCATAAGGTTAATAAGCTAAATATTAGTTATAATAAAGAGGCTAAGTAAAAGGAGAGAGTGTTTATATAAAGGCTTTTTACGCTAACTACTTGTTATTCATTAAATTTATTCTAAAATTAATTCAGTTTAAGATTATATTACTTAATATCACGTTAATATTACTACTAGACTTTATGTTAATATAGATTTTTAATTTTTACTAGTGAATTATATATAGTTATAAGAACTAAAGTTCTTAGTTATATAATACGTCTATAAGTAGCTTTTAATAACCCTTAGTGTTTTTTTAATTAAGTTTTTCTTAGAATTATACTATAGTTTCTTAAATAAGTAATTAAGAAGAGGGTAAAAGCTTATAAACGCTTATCTACTGTAAAGTTAAAAGTAATATAGTAACTAATTCTTTTACTATTAATACTATTAAATCTTTTTATATGAATCGCGTTCAGAAAGCGATAAATTAAAAGTTTTTTTTTAAAAAAAGAGAGATTTTAAAAGAGCATAGTTAATAAAATAATAACTGTTTACTCTTAAATTAAGAAGTATAAGAAGTTTATACGATAAGCTATTTTTAGTAAGAGTAACACGTGTAATAAAGGATTAGCTATTAAGAAGCTTCGTAAGTTAAGATAATATATATCTTTTAATATACTGAAGAAAGCGTATTTTTTTAAGCTTAGCTTTTTATTAGAAGGAGTTCTTTTATAGTATTTTAAAGTTCCTTAGGGTTATTATTGTTTACTAAGTTATTATTAGATTCTTTAGTAATATCGATTTTGTTAATTCGATATAATATATAAGATTTTTACTAAGGCTAAGATAAGAAATATTAAGGTATTTAAGCTAGGGTTTAAATACTATCCCCCCCCCCCTGAATAATATTAAATCTCTAGAAAACTGGAGCCAGTGTGGGTAGCTAGCGAGGGTGTCTGTCCAACAGAAAGAGCTCCTTTAGGCCCTAGTGAGTCTCTCGAACTTTCTACAGACACCCTAGCTATAGCTACAGACCAGTTTCTGGCTCGTGCGAAGAGGCTCGACAAGGCTTTTAACCACTGAGCGAGAGCTTTCCAGGCTGCCGACCCATAAAAGTAGACATTTAACATTATTCAGGGGGGGGGGGGGGGGGGGGGTGGGGGGGTGTGGGTTTGTTTTATATAAGATAAAGAGCAGAGCTAAGTTAATATTTCTATATCGAGTTGGAGTTATTCTTATTTAAGTATAATATTATGGAACTCATTTATTGTAGTTGTAATACTAGTAGAGTTAAAGTAAAGGTGGTTTTTATAACTTAGCGGGAAATCAAGCGAGTAAAAGTAGAATTAGGGGTAGCGTAGAATTTTTACTTTATATATTAGCTCTAATTTTTAGCTTATATAGCTATAACGTACTTTTCTAAGTTATAAGCTTTTCGGAATTTTTAGAAAAGTTATTTATATAAGCGGGAGTAGATTTTAGTATTAAGTCGGTTTTTAACACGTAGTTACTGTTAATACTAGCTTATTAAGCGAGAGTACGGAATTCGTAGTAGAAAATCTAAAACTTATTTAAACTATTTATTTTTAAGATATTATATTTAGTTTTAGTAATAAAAATATTACGAGTTCTATAACTATATTAAAATAATCCCAAGGTTTATTATCTTTATTTAACTAAGATTTTATAAAATCTAGTTTAAGGAAAGTTTATATTATTCTTTTAGTTTAATTAAATAACTAGTATTCTTTATAATCTTTATTTATTTAGTAGAATTAGTAATACTTTAATATATTCTTAACTTATATTTTTTAGAGCTTAGGAGAATAATTTATATTATCAGAAAACTTAATATAAAGGTTTAGTACTTTGTTAATATAAGTAATAATAAATATAATAGAAGTACTAGAGAAAGAGTCTTCTTATAAGTTATATAAGTAATAAAAGAAGTTTAAGTAGCGTAAGTTATTCCTTAGAGAATAAGAGTTACTACTACTGCTATTATTACTATTTCTAGGGTTAAAGTTATTACTTTAAGCTACTTTCTTACCTTTTAACTCGCGAGTAAAGGTAGGAGAAGTAGTTTTCTTAATAATAAGTATAATACTATTATAATTAGTAAAGGAAGTACTAATAAAGGAAAAAGTAACAGATTTACCAGCTTACGCAGCAGTTAGCACTACGACTTATTATCTTAATAACTCTAATTAAGTATTAAGTTTTACTCTTATAGGTTCCTCTATATTTATTTATTCTACTATGTTATTCGTGCCGTATAAAAGTATTTATATAGTACTTATAGGAATTTAGAAGAAGAAGGAGGGAGTAGTTAATAGTATATAGCTTAGTAAGGGAGTATTACTCGGAGTATTAGAGAGAGAACTAAATAATATATTAATATTATTAATTAAAAAGTATTACTCTTTAGGAGGTTTCTTCTTTATAATCTATGTTAAAGGAAGTAGTATAGTATAAAAAGAAATACGGTTTTATTAGCTTAATTAAGTTAATAAAGGAGTTCTTTCCGGAGTTAATTTTTTCAACTTTAAAAGAGGTTTTAGTAAGGAAAGTACTATTTATTAAGATATACTCAATATAAGCCTTCTTTATAAAGAGCTTCTCTTATAGTAAGTGCCTATAGAAGAATTATATAAGAGTTAGATATTTCCTATTATCTCCGATATTATAGAAATAAGTTATAAATAATATAACACTAACTTATAAAAGCTAATATCACGCTATAATAACAGCCTTATATAATTAAGTATTAAGTGAAAGGATTTAAAGTTCTCTTAAAATCTATAACTATAAAGGAAAGAAGGTAAAGGAAAGAAAAGGGCTATATAAAGCTCCGAGAGTAATCTCGCTTACAGGCTAGCTATTACCCGATTAAGAAATATAAGCTAGCAGAGCCTCAACAGCCGTGTTTCGTCACATTTAGAAAAGTAGAAAAGATAACGAAACCTTTTATAAATTAGGAAATATTAAATTAAAACAACTAACTCCTAAAGCCGATATCTTTTTAATATCTCTTAATCTTGTAATATTAACTTATTAATATATACTAAATAAACTTTTAATACCGAATCTAATAAATAATATAACTTAGCTTATAAGTGTTACTTAATATTATACTAGCTAAGAATTAAGTACGTCTAGTACTATTAATAAATAACAACTTAATAAGTTAAGTTGTATATAAAATCTAACGATATAATAATAATAAAACTATTAAAATAAAACCATTTAGTAAAGTATAAATAACTAAAAATACTACTTATTATTAACTCCTTTTTAAATATAACCTTTTAAAATATAAGTCCGTGTTCGCCGAGGGAGTATAAAGTCATAAGTGGTTCACGCCCTCCTTCTTAACTGTAAAAGGGCCCTTATATAAGAGGTAAGTACTTCTTATATAAACCAAATATCCACTAACCATTTACATATAAAGGTTATATAAAGAAAACTCCAACGTTTTTTATTCATTTTTGTATCGATCTAATTAAATCTGCATTTTCATTCGCCGCCTTCGTCAATAATACTACATCCAATCCCCCAACTACCCACCTACACCCAAACTCATTAACGACCTTCTTCAAGATATCATTTCGATGATATAATCCTGCAATCCCAAAAATCTTTCCATATTTCTTCGCTGCCTCCCCGACCTTCCGCAAGGCGTCAATGAAAATAACCGAATCGAAGTCTCCCAATGTACCAATCTCTACAGCAAGGTCATTAGATCCGACCATAAGTACGTCGCAGCCGGGCAAGGCGGCCAATTGGTCAACACATGCAAGTGCATCTGCAGTTTCGATCATGATGAATACTGTCGAGCCGAAAGCATTGACCTCCTCCACAGCTTGGAACGCTGGTACTGACGCCATGTTGTAATGCGGAAGCATACCAGTGAGAGATCTCTTACCCATTGGAGGATATTTGGATGCTTCTATCACTTTCTTTGCGTCATCTGTAAGGTCAGTACCTGAGTCGCACAAGGCAAGGTTAACATACCAGGTGTATGTATGTGAGGAATAATAATTCCCATGGCACCGGTATCCAAGATCTTCTGGATTTGACCTGAACCACATTCTTTAAAGTCAGCTTCATCTTTCGCAAGGTCGAATTACATACGATGTGGCACTCGAACAAATGGCGTTATGCCTGCCAAAAGTGCCGTGATACATAATTGGCCAACATCTCTAATTGTGAGAATGGTATGCTCGGTATCTATGAACAGACTGTCATAGCCGGCTTGTTTTGCTATTTGGATTATCTCTCCTCCAGCAACAAGTTTGACGCCAAATGCCTGAAGGTCAGCAAAAAAGATATCGGTTAGATGTCGTGGACACTTACAGTGCACACTTTATCCTGGCCGGCGAGGGCAATTAAATTGTTCTGAAATAACGACATGGTCCTCTGTTGATGTTGTCTTGGTCTTCTGTTCTGGATGTACTTGGCGTTGAGAAGGAGATTTTGTAGCTTTGGCCCGTATTGCCTCGGGATTGGAATTCCGAATGTTAGACCTGTCCAGAACTAGGTCAAAATCCGAGGTTAAACAGTTTTCGAGTCAAGTCGTTTTTTTATCGTTGACTTCGGATACCCCGCAATTCGGTCCGAACTTCTATTATCTATATCACTGGCAATGTGTATCGTCTTCGGATATCCCTAGCGTCGGATCAGCTCATCCGAAATCCACTGGTCCACTTCCGAAGCTAGTGAGACTTGGCTAGATTGCATTTGACTATCATGGCTTTGACTATCTTACAATGGAATAATGGTCGCGCAAATGGTCCATATGTACCGATATCTCTCCCGTGATGGGCTTTTCGATTTCTTCTAGACTTTCGTTTAGCACAAGTGTCCAACTCTCAAGATACTCCAGCCCATCAAGATGAACGACATGAGCATCAAGCAGGAGAGCAGCATGGATCTTGAGCAAAATGTTTCCAGAGACAAGGAAGGTGAGGTAGAGTTGGAGAACGAGCTGAAACGGGAGTTCAAACCGCGCCATACATCAATGTTTGCAATTGCCTGTGCCATTGGTACCGGTTTGATCATTGGATCCGGAACTGGTCTTACTCGTGGTGGACCTGCGTCACTTCTCATCGCATACATCTTGATTGGGATCTGCGTCTACTTTGTTATGACGGCTTTGGGAGAAATGGCTGCTTTTCTGCCAATGAAGAAAGGGTTTGGAGGTTACGCAACGCGGATGGTTGATCCTGCGCTCGGGTTCGTGGTAATACTCCTGTCGGAGATGTCCTACTGATTTAGATATTAGTTTTGCCACAGGATGGAACTACTTCTTCAAATACTGTATGGCGACTCCCACAAATCTGACAGCGTCCGGTATCATCATCCAATACTGGAGACCGGATCTCAATATTGCCATTTGGATTTCCGTTTTCGCGGTCTTTATCGTTGCTATCAACGTACTACACGTCAAGTTCCTTGGGGAATCCGAATTCATCCTCTCCTGCCTGAAAATAATTGTCATCATCACTCTAATCCTGATCTGCTTCATCATATCTTTGGGGGGTTCTCCATCCGGCCACCGGACCGGATTTGAATATTGGAAGAATCCAGGTTCATTTGCAACATACCTCCTTGATGGAAACAAGGGCAGATTCCTTGGGTGGTGGGCCTGTATGGTTCAAGCCTGCTTTGCCTACACGGGAACAGAAGTTGTTGGGATAGCTTTCGGGGAGACGCCAAACCCACGAAAGAATATTCCGCGTGCCATCAAGCAGACATTCTGGAGAATATCCTGTTTTTATATCATCGGAGTTGTGGCATTGACAATGGCAGTTCCTTACACCAACGAAAGGTTGCTAGGAGCTACAAAGGCTAAGACCAGTGCTGCAGCCTCGCCTTTTGTCATTGCAATTCAGATCGCCGGAATCAAAGTTCTGCCAGACATCATCAACGCCAGTCTCTTGGTGTTCGTCATCAGCGCCGCTACAACTGGTATGTCACCAAAGCTGTCTAAGAATTGGCCTCCAACTAACTTTCTCCAGATATCTACTGCTCCTCGAGATCTCTCGTAAGTTGATATCTGGACACCTTTCCTTCAAATCTCTCATTCTTCGACTTTTGAGAACTTTGTTGAGACTTGATTCACGACAGCAACCCAATGAACTTTTCTTTAAGAACTATACTAATATCCTTGAAGTATGGACTGGCCAAAGATAGACAAGCACCCCAAATCTTCGGCAAGACACTCAAAAACGGGGTGCCTATCTTTGCTGTTGGCGTAGCCGCATGCTTCTGCGGGCTCGGCTATCTAAACGTCTCGAAAGGCTCCTCCGTGGCTTTTACTTACCTTACCAGTCTGGTCACAGTTTTTGCATTGCTGAACTGGCTTGCAATATTGCTCAGCTACATTAGTTTCACGAGAGCACTCAAACGCCAAGGCATCTCGAGAGATCAGCTCCCATATGCCACCAGCCTTCAGCCTTATGGCTCGTACTATTCAATATTCGTTACATGTCTCATGATTCTGTTCCAAGGTAAGTCATAATCCTCTTTGCGAGGTGGCCACATGAATGACTTTGGACTTGCAGGCTACGATGCTTTCATTCCACGATTCAAATACACTACATTCATACTCAAATACATCGGACTAGTTGTGTTCATGTTCAACATTCTTGTTTGGAAGCTTTTGAAGAAGACTCAACGAGTCAAAGCCGGTGACATGGACCTTGATACGGATCGAAGCCTTTTCAACAGCGAATACGAGGAGCTTGAAGAGGAATCGGGGGCAGGATCACTTCCGATTTGGAAGAAGGTTGCAAAGAGGGTTTTTGGATCTGCTTGATGAGGGACTGATATGTCACGTCTGAGTCGGCTTGGAATGTGTCAGTCTTCTTCTATCGACAAGCTCCAGCGAGCTTTGAGGCTGGGAAGGTTCGAAACCAGTCCTCTGTTACTGTCAGTTTTTGATCACTTCATTGAAGAGCTACTTCAACCATGACTGTCAGACATTGGTCGTCTCGCAAGTACAATGGCGTTTTTTATGAAGTCCTGGTGAACTCTACTAAAGGTTCACTCCCTTATTACGGAATTAAGAACGATCGTCATGTATAAATATCGCGTTTCATGCTCCACAAAAAGCGACAGCAGAATTCCACCTGAAGTTGACGGAATAGCCTTCAACCACTAGTCGTACAAAGCGGCATGATCTCAGTCCTGGGGGGGAGAATAATACACTTCAAGATTAATCCACCAATCTATTCCCAGAACAGTCCTTTCCTGCAATATTGTAGCATCGTTTGAGACGCAAAATTCCTTGTTTATACTTTCAGTGAAGCAACATATTTGCAACCTTGTTCCCGATTGTCCTCACTACTTTAAATCGATTCAATCTGGATACAATGTTTCCCTTATTCACGCATCCGTGATCGTACCTTCCTTTGCCATGCATCTACCCCACTCTGCTCCACACCTAAATCAGGAGGACAAAACTTGTCATCTCTGTACCGCCCCACCCTCGGAAGAGTATCCCGAAGCTATCTCCAAGCCACGGCACAGCCAACGGCTCAAGATTTATCTCTATCAAGGCTCGGTATACTGAAGGCTATGCCGAGCTGGCAGAGTAGTCTCTTCAATCAAGAAGTATAGGAGTTGGTCCTTGGTCTTCGTTTGTTCATTACAACTAAGCTCTCAAACCTTGTTTCATCTTTTTTCATCCTGTTGTTTGCGAAATCATACTTCTCTAGCCCCCAAGCGCGATATTCATCTTCGATGGAGATGTCAGGATTATTTGACCATGTTCCGAAGGGCCCCGAAGATCCCATGAATCTTTTGCAAAATAGTAGAGATGCAGATCTCTCACCCGAGAGAGTAGATGTGGGAGCTGGAGTTTACCGCGGGGCTGATGGATCCAAGCCGTACGTACTTTCAGCAGTCAAGCGTGTAGGTTTGTTCTGTGAACTTCAGAGAGAGGCTACTGCTAAACCTATCTTAGGCGAAAGAGATACTCAGCGAGAATGATCCCGGCCATGAAGTGTGTTCAGATTCGAATCCTTCCTCTACCAACCTACTTATCTGCACTGCAGTACGTAATCACAACAGGAGATCCTGTTTTCACAGCTGGTGCAGCTAAGTTGCTCTTTGGGGCGAACTCTCCTGCACTTCGAGAATGCCGAGTAAGCCTTGGCGAGCCCTTCTTTCACAAATTACTGACAGAAAAAGATTGCAACAACACAGACTTCATCTGGTACCAGTGCCAACCACATCGGTGCGGTTTTTGCAAGGAAGTTCTTGGCTGCTCCCCATCTGGTCTTCGTTGGCGTACCTACTTAGGGAAACTACCGGCCGCTGTTTAGGCACGCGGGGTTTGAGGTTGCGCAGTACAATTACTACGACGCCGAAAAGCAAAGCGTGGATTTCAAATCCATAATGTCAACTGCAAACGTTGCTCCTAAGGGGTCCCTATTCGTTCTTCAGGGTTGCTGCCATAATCCAACTGGCGCTGATCTCACTAGAGATCAATGGACCAAGTTGGCTACTGTGATGAAATCGAGGGAGTTGATTCCTTTCTTTGGTGAGCCTGATGAGTTCCTTTCTGCAATATGACTAACGGCACCTAGATGTTGCATACCAAGGTCTGGGCCAGGGAATGGATGAGGATGCATGGTCCACTCGGTATTTTGTTGAAGCAGGCTTCGAGATGATTGTACGTGATACATCTACTCCACATGAATGAAAGCTGACGAATGACATGAAGGTTTGTCAATCATTCTCGAAGCACATGGGACTTTACAGCGAGCGAGTTGGCTGCGCGCACATTGTAACTCGAAGTAAAATTGCCGCGAGCTGCGTTCTCGATCAGCTTCGTTGTCTAGTTCGCTGGGAGTTTTCAACTTCGCCTGCCTACGGATCCCGACTTGCTACAATCATCATGGAGTCACCCGACCTGTACAACGATTGGTGGGCCACCTAGGTCAATCCTGTATTCAACATTACTGATGTCTGTAGGCAAAATGAAGTCAGCGAAATGAGGACAAGAATTCAATCGTGTCGTGTAGAGCTCCATAATCTACTGACGAACAAGTACCACGTAAGTCTACAAGCCGCTTTCCGGGGAGGCTTTTGGACCAACCTTTCAAATAGACCCCTGGAAGTTGGGACAATATCCTAAGCGAGAATGGACTTTTTCAGTAAGTCGACCAGATTTCTCTTGCTCGTTCGCGCTGACCTGATTCAGCTACTCGACATTGACGCCTGCACAGGTAGAAAGGTTATGGAAGAAGCATATCTACCTACCAGCTACAGGCCGTGTCAATGTCGCTGGCTTAAATCAGGTCTCCTTGCCGATTTTCGCTGCTGCGGTTGATGAGGTGGTACGGCAGGCGTAAAAGGGAGTTCTCCTTGCTTAGTATGCCCTTCAGGTAGCATAGGATCAACAACTAAATCGCATGGTGAAGAAGCGCCATTGAAGATGTCTTCCCAAGGCATACCGAGCTTCACTCAAAATATTTAGAGAAAAATGGCAACACATTGATTACTTTATACTTGTGGCTGCCATGCTATTTGGCGATCGAATTCCTCCCAATCAGCTAGATCCACACCCGTCACGGGCAATGTGGGGTCATGATAGAGTGAGTAGATATTGCTATCGGGCTCGGCGGTATCGATGTCCGTTGGATTTGTCATACTCACATGTGGGTGAAGGTTTGAGAACTCCAGAACGGGTAATCCAAACCAATCCATCGATGGCATGTCCAACCTCGAATGGAATGGATGTTGTTCTCCATGAAAGCTGTCCATGTCGACATTACTCTGATTTATCCGTGCGTGCTGTCCCGTGTTTGTAGACTCCTGACTGTAAGGCCGTCGCCGGCTTGTGGCTTCCTCGACTGGAGGTTCCTCAGCCACTGTTCCGCATTCGGGAGCCTCAGAATTTCGGTTGCGCAGTGACAGATTAGAACGCATCCGTTCCACTTCTTGCAATCGCTTCTCGGCCACCTTGTTCCCGTTCGAAGCCAAAAGCCTCAGTATATCGCTAGCTTCTTCGATAATGCCTCCAAAGTTTTCCCCAGGCTCGATGGATTGCCCCAAAAGGAGGATAAAAACTACTGAAAACGCAGCATCGAGATCAAAGAATCCAAAAGTGCCTACATCGATCAGATGAAATGTCTTATGTATCGCAAGATTGTGACCACATACTGAGGATGTTTCGCTGGAGAAGTGCTTGAAGCAGACTCAAACTCCTCTTAGCAGCCGTCACACAGGTTGACGCAAGCTTTTTGAAGGGTGACTCGGCATATCCATCAGGTTGTTCTACAACTTCTAGTCGAGTTTTCATCAGATGTAACAGGATGGGCCTGAGTGTGAGGATGATAGCCTGTTCTTGTCAGAGATCTGGCGAGGGGCAGGGGTCATTAGAGAGAGAACGGACCTGAAATAGCATCAAGTGCAGTGAAGCACTGGTCCTAGACACGTGAGGAATTGATTGACTAAAATCAACCTTGAGCTCAGGTGGCATCTTCTTAGCGATGCCATAAAGATCAGACAGAATTTCCTGTATCTTGGTGACGAATGGACCATGGGCATCTTGGCTTTTACCATATACAGCTTTGGTAACAATTAGCCACCTTTGCTATCGATGCAGATTGTGACTCACTGTCCATAATTCGTCCTGTGATCTGCGCGATTTTTACATTTACGACGATTGGTGCTGCTGGGGAGAATCCGGGGGCATCAGACGGAAGATCCGCATCAATTGCCTCGTCACTGATGCTTGATGGGTGGCCAGTGGCCGCTGAGATGCGCCTGGTCGAGGTATCAGATGTGATTCGGTAGAACGTAAGTTGAATTACTTCTCTTGCATATAAACAGTCCACCAAAGTCTGTTTCGGTGGACTTTGTCTGATCTGAGCATTGTCTCATCCCTCCCCGGACCTGATCTGTACATAAGTTGAGATTTGGCAAGAGAAAGTGCTGCGCTCCACTATGTAAACACCAAGATTAGAGAATTTCAGACTGTGATAGAGGAGACTGACGTAGATGTGTGCATCATCTTTGCAGTCCGAGCTTTGGAGAAAGAATGCCACCAAGCCCATAATTTCGATGCCCAGCGTGCCACTGCTCCGCAAGATAAGGAAATCCGGGACTCGCTTCATGGCCATCAAAAAGAGACGGTCTCCTGGCAAAGTTGATCCGTCATCAACCTTCCCCTCAATATGTATTCCTAGCGCGAATACCAGAAGAACTTGAGTAACCTCTAGGCTTTGCAAGTGCCTATTCGAATTCGAGCCTTCATAAAATATACTCAATCTATCAGAAAATGCCCGAGGATCAAAAGGATGTTGGGATTGCCCGACATAGGCGAAGACTAGTTCCAACAGTTTATACGCCCGAGTTTGATCTGGGTACATCTCGGCCATGTATGATGTGTTTTCGGTTGTACGTTTGCGCAACTCGTAGCAGTCTTCTGTTCTGGGTGGGGAAGTATGTCTTGCCGTCGCTGAGCGACACGTTGATGGGGAATGGAGCCCGCGCACTTCATTTCCAAAGTTTTCACTTGAAGATAAAGCCATATCTGTGCGGATCGCGTCTAACTTGGGTTAGTGGGCGTTCATAGAGCTAATGACCACTTATACCTGTTACCTCTGGACTCCTGTCTGTGACCATATGTTCATCACTTGGTGTTTGGTCTTGGTGACCATCTTGGGAGCCTATATTGGCAATCAGTGACTTCAATCGGTGACTTTCGGACATGAACAATACATACAATCTCCCTCTCTGGGGGTTGATTGTTGACGAGAAGGTCTAGCTGCAAGGAAGAATTGTGAGAGAACTGGCGTATGGTCGTCTGAGGACTATGATAAGCTTACTACGATCGTCATTATTCTCGTAGAAAGCAAGTCTCTGTTCCAAAGCTCTCACTTGGCTAGTATATGTGAGTCTCGTTACTGTGACTTGGTGAGTGGGCGACAGACGCAGTAGAGTATGGCTTCCGCCTCTGGCCCTCAGGGAAAACACAAGGTATCCTGCGACGCTCACAATACCGACAAGGTAGATCCCCAGAGCATTTGACCTTTTTATCCCTACATACTTGACACCTGTAGTCATATCAGTCTTCACCGAAGAAGGAGACATGGACCCCCACTTACGCAGTAGATGTCCGAATTCTCTGAGGAGGGGCGCTGTGGTCTCGTTGTGAGGGAGACCCCAGATGTTGGGGAGAATGTAAAGACATGCGGCCTAGAACTTCTGTCCAGGATATCACCTAGTATATTTTCAATCTCATGTATTCATTTTGAATGAGGTTCAGCTGGTAGTCGTTCCCCGCCATTCAAGCGAAGAGACTAATTAGGGGCGTGGTCTAGTCCAAAAGCGGCGAAAGTGTTATCCGAGCCGCTTCTGCCCTCGAGTCAAATCAACATCTGATAGATCTTCTTGTCCTTACTCATCCTAAGATCAAACAAGATCTCGGACTGGATGAAGATGTCATGCATGGGCTGAGAGTAGCTCCGCGCCGCCCATAGCCGAGTCCGTGCAATGTCATGCTCTCCGACAAGTTGGAGGATGGTCACGTTGATTGTCAAATGATCATTGTCACTTCTCTTGCTCTTTCGTTTGTATACGCAACCACCTAATATAAAGAATTTGAATTTACGAGGGTATCAAGGTTGATTTCATGAGCAGAGGACTTGTATCCAACAGCTTCTCGCATGTTACTCACCATCAACAGCCTTACCAACGAAGTGGGTAATGTTCCGGATCCAGTCCAAAATACCCACTCTCCGGCAAAGGCAACAGACTCGCATTATTGTTGTACAGCTGATAATCAACACCTTGCAGTGCAACATCATTACCCCACCAGCTGAAATTGGAGTTTTTACCTACCCCAAAGCTGAATACCAGAGTAACAATCAGACCTGAGATGGCCACACCGACACTCAGCCCTGCAAAGATCATGTAGGCATATTTTCCCCACCAGGCAGTATAACGGCGCTTAAGGTAGTACTGGAAGAACCAAGCGATGAAGATACCAAGCGTGGCATATGAAAGGTTCGTATTTCCTGCCCATTGCAGTGCACCCGACAAAGCGACCGCGGGGTTCAATGTCGAAAGCACGGCTGCAGTAGGCTTCCACATATATTTGTCGAAAGATATGGACTGTTTTACGTCCAAGCGGGACTGAATAAGTTGCCGAATTCGTGGAGCTGCTTTTTCAACAACAACCCAGATCAATCCGAGAATTGCCCCAATCAGGAAACACCAGGGTAAGACGGGATAAAGCTGAAACATGTTGTTCGTTCCGAAGGCACCGAATGAGATGACCGAAGAAAACACAGAGTTGGCATAGTTGCAGACCATATACTGCTTGTTGTTCCACTGGCAAAGTGTATTGTCTCCATTGAAGTAGACAACCATAACCTCAAGCATGGCACAGTAGATGAAACAATTGACGACACATGATGCGATGTGTCCACGGAAGACAGCTCGAGGTGGCAACTTGGCATAATGTGCGTATTTCAAGTCTCCAGCAAATCCACCTGCCATCTGCTCAAAAGCACCGCCCAGCATAAGAATGACCAATTGTGGCAGTGGCTGACCTGGCCAAATGATTCCAGGAAGGACTTGCCAGATAACGTTTAGTGAAATTCCCGTAGCAGCAATCGACTCGATGATGATCCAGGGAATTGTCAAGACGGATCCGACACCGACGACAACGAGAATTGACCACCAAGGAGTCTGAGTCGGCCATGCGGCAACACCAACAACCGACACGATAAATCCGAACACGAAGACGATTGTATACCACCATTCTGGTACTTCCTTGTAAGGCTTCATCAAACGAGTTTGACCGTCAGTAAACCCAGTGTAAATGGATCTTCGCTTGATAGTATTCACAACAATTCCCACAAAAGCTTTCTTGAGGGGGCCCCAATACTTGACAAAAACATACACGATCGAGAAGGTGTAGTACACGAAATTGGCGCCCGTAACGAAAAGATTGGCAACAGCGTAGTAAGGAGGGCCGTATTCCTTGTATGCTTCCAGATTCACCCTGTTGTCTTCGGTAAGAACTTTACTGATGTTGTAAGATCCCATTTGCTTGTCGAATGCCGCGTTGGAGTTGATGGGCATGTACGCAGCCCAAGACATGTTCGTGTAATACATGATGATAATGACCAGACCTGCAATGACGCGCATGCAGTATTGCTGTAGTTGAGCGAAAAACGGAGCATTCATCGCAGTGGATCCAGATGCGTTCGGATCCCAAGAAGAGAATGGATTGAAACCCATTCCACCGTAAGAACCAGTTACAATGGCCAAATTCGTGTTCTTTGGAGAGATCCAAGTCATCCAGTTGAAAAGACGAAGTGCTTGGAAGAACTTATTCGGGATCCAGTAGTAAATAAGGAATACAGCACTGGCAATGACAAAAGCCCGGTAGCGAGATATTCTCCAGCCATCTAAACACGTTAGCAGTCATCTCCAAGCGGACCGAACAACTCACGAATGACTTCTCCTTTATTCTCACTATTGATCAAAGCACGATTCAATGCTAGTGTAGGGAGCACTCCGGGCCAAACCGCTTGCTGGGGGTAAACGCTGAGACGACGTAGCATCCCAGCAGCCCCCAAACCGAAGATCTGGTTTGCAAGAGCGAGGACAATGGCAAATCCGAAGCCAGCCCAGCGTTGATTGAAGAATATTGGTAGTCGCATAACCAGTAAGCCAGTGAAATTACCAATCGTATTTGCCTGGGAGATGATGGTGGCAAGCAACTGCTCCTTGGAAGACCACGGTCCTGGATTTAATGTGTACCGCTTCCCGCGAAGACGAAAGCCCCAGTCGGGAAGAGCTAGAGCGAGAAACCGTCCCATTGGTACGATGAGGAGCTGAATCACTTGACCGGGGATGGAGATACCGGGCTGCCGAGGACTGAAGACTGAGTCGAGTCAGTAAGTCATGAACCAAACATAAAGGAAGCGGAACCCACATGTGTTTACAGCAGAGGCAACACAGACCCAAAAAAATCCGACGACATAAGCTCTGATGCTCTCACATGGTTCTTCTGGATCATCATAAGGTAAAGTGACAGCTCGAACCTCAGCATAAGGAGACCAGTTATGGATGGTGCCAGCGGTCTTGCACAACACATATGCCCATTCTTCATGGCTCAGCTCACAAGCAGCACTCCCTTCGAGCAAGTGTTTGCATTGCTCAATCAGAACATGATCAATGGTGTAATCATTCTCGAGATTCTCGATCAGGGATCTAAGAATTCTGAGAGATTCATCTTCGTTCAAAGTGAGAATGGCAGTAGCAACTCGGTCTGGATCCGATCCTGCAGGCAGCGTCTCACTCTTGCCATCGTGCTGTCCGGTATATTCGGCTACTAGACGTTGATGCCATTCCTCCGGGGCAGCCCAACTCTCGTCAAGTGATGTGGTTGCGTGCAGTGACTTCTCATTCACATCAAGCACCTTGATGTCGCCGGGTGAGGTTTTGTCGTCCATGCTGGAGAAATGTTTTATAGGCACCAGATTAGCAGAATTGGCCAATGCTCTATTGATGCACCAGAATAGACATTCGTCAACTTTCTGAAAGAGGCGGTGGGATGTTTACTTATGGAGACATTTGCAAGCTTGCCTCGGTGTGCTGCATGATTATCCGAGACCCTGGCCATGGCATCCAAGTATGCCAACACCTTATCAAAGGTGTCTGCATTTCGTCCTCATGCTAACGCAGTTCTGACGGTGGCGATCAGGGTCGTTTGCCGATCACTGTTGGACGTTGGCCATGCAGCTGATCGAGGAAGTCAATTCATTGACACTTTACCCCGCACTCCGCGCACAGTCCGGCACATCGAAAGTCAACATGGATCCCCACCAGTCAACATCGCTCGTCAAGGGATTATTCGTGATACCTGCGGCTTCTGCTACCTGCTGTGCCTCCGGAAGTACCCAATCAGAGGGTAAAGGAGGGGTAAATGTCAATAGTGGGATACTATCGGCATATTATTTACCGAACGGGAGGCTTACGCCGCCTTTATTATCATACAATCACCCTCGGCTGATTGTCCATCAATTCGTTATCATAATGCTTCTTTCCTTTCAAGTTTCTGATTGCCCATATCAATCATGTTCTGCGGGATTTCCTTGAGCAACTTTATCTGCGCTGATTGTAGGTGGACGCTACTATCTGATTACCTGCACGAAACGATAAGAGCGCATGTAGAGAATCGTCAACTTGAGGGCTAGAATATGAGAAAGATACCTGAGTAGTACAAATAGTGGGGGATGTAATGTTACATCTGAGTTGTTGTGAACAGGGAAATGGTTGCCAAGGTGTGGAAGACGAAATGTCACGAAGCAGAACCTTGGCCACCTTAAGTCTGAGATAGGCAGGTGATTCGTAGATTTATTCCTATCTTGATAACATGGCTTTATTAGCTGTCTCCCCGTCTATCGTGGCTAGCTGCATTTCTCGTAGTCGCTTCCCCAGGTGGGGCTGGCTCGGATCGCTGGTTCCTCACCCTAGTTCGAGACTGAATACTTGACATGATTGATCTCGTGGTACAGTACGTCTCCCTGGTACTGGAGTCCATGGATATTGACGAGATCTCATGGTCATGTCTTCCAATTCAGACTGGCCCTATACGCCCAGGAGAAAACAACTCCGGATTCCAATGACAATACCCAAGATGCCATTATTCGTCCAATCACCACTGGTCCATCGCCCGATGTCCCAAAACCCCTGCGGGTCAACTGCATAGACTCCATATAGCAGCCCTAGGTCCGTCATGAGGATGCTGAACATAACAATCCGCCAAATCTTGATATCCGGGAATTGCCGTAGTAGCAGAATCTGGATCCCAAAGATGCAGAGCGCATACGAGCCAAGTGCTCCCAGGAGGTATTGTGTGAGTGGGTCTATGGAATCCACAGTGATAGCGTGAGGGACACCACTGGCAAGATACGTCGCATGGTCGAAGAAGAGGACGTAAATTCCGGAAAGGCAGATAAGAGGATCGATGTAGAGGAAGAAGATGCGGTAGAACGTGGGGATGTCAGACATGATGAGCGAACTGCGTGCGTAGGACGTGGATTATATGTGGCTTCTCTGTATGTTATGTATCGCAGAGGATATTGAATCTAGTGATGAACTTCAAGAGTACAAAGAGAGCTGATAGCGGTGAAAGTAGTGAGTGGTGAGGTAGTGAGCATGAAAGAAGAGAGGCTCCACTAAATGTAAGCTGACCTTACCCCGCACTCGCACTCGCTTCCGGACCAAACGCCAAGCCATCGTCGTGAGAAGTCAATACCGCCTCAGTAATAACCAAGAATGAATCACGCCCAAGAATACCAAGGAAAAAAAGCCGAAAGGTTTCCATCATTTCTTGCTTTTCAAGTACGCTGCCCTGATTTCCTTCTGATATCTATCGTACAGAGCCTTCCGATTCAGCTTCAAAGTTGCTGTGACCAGATTCTGTACCGTCAGCTCTGCACCAAAATTACAGCAAACTCTTACATTCTGAGGAGTCCATTCTTCATCGGCCAAAACAACCCCTACAACGATTTCAATTCCAGTCAAGCCGGACCGCCTCCCAATTGCCTGCATTTGAAGCAGGACCTCCCGCTGAATGCTCTCTTCATGGACCAGATCGCCCATCCCGTGGCCCTCAACACCAAGGGAATTTGCAAGCTTGACCAAGGCAGGTTCTGCTGGCTGGACCAATACGATAGGATGAGTCTCTGAGGTCGAGGCATAGACGCAGAGATTTGCCACCACGGTCGCAGATCGGTAGAGTGATTCGAGCTGATCGTTAACAAAGTTCACTTAAAGATGAGAAAACATACCTTCTCCAGCGCAATATACTCTCCGTTCAGAGTCTTGACAAGGTTCTTCTTCCTATCGAAGATCCTCAGATGTCCGTTCCGGTCCCACTCGCCAATGTCTCCAGTTTTAAACCAGCCATCTGTGATAGCAGTCTTTGTCTCTTCTGGGCTCTCATAGTATCCCGCCGTCACGCTGTGTCCGCGAATCCAAACTTCACCTTGTGGATACGGCACATTGGTCGAGAAATAGCCTGCATCTGGATAATCAACAAGTTTCACTTCAATGGAGGATTCAACTTCGCCACATGCATCAACGGTCCAAGTTCTTGGATCACAAACAGCACCCATGCTAAAGAACATTAGTCCTCAACCGCATGCAAACGAGGGCACTTACCCAGCAGTTTCTGTCATCCCATATGCGCTTATTAGAGGTGCGATAGATATTGATATGAACTCCTGGGTCTCTTTCGAAATTGGTGCAGCAGAAGTCAAGCAAATCCTGAGGCGTCCTCCGGTTGCTGCTTTAACTTTATTGAATACCAGTGCATCCAGAAGCTTTCCTCCAGGAAGTCCACTTGATGTAAGCGCCCTAAGGAGTCAGTATTGGCTCCTGGGATGCTATATGAGATTCATACCGTTTTGCATTGAACGCACTCCAGAAAGCTGCTTTCGTGATCGAGCCTCCCCGATCAAGATTCGCTATAACACCTTTCTTCACGGTTTCCCACACAGCAGGCACGCCAACAAGGAGCGTTGGCTTAAATTCACGAATATCACCCAAGCAGTTTCTGCAATTGGCTTCCGACAGAGTCCTAGGAGATCCATAGCCTAAAGTGATACCACGATACAACGCGACATGTTCTAGAAGTACCTCGAAGATATGCGCCAGAGGAAGATATGCCAGAAGTCCATCACCGGGATTGAGATAGTCGCCTAGGGTGGTGTTGATTCCTGCAACTGGATCTGGTCAGCCGTCAGATCGGGCACCACTGTATATTCATACCTGCTGCAACAATGTTCTTGTGTGTGAGCTCAACACCTTTCGGCACACCTGTCGAGCCCGAAGTGTACATGATGCAGGCTAGATCATCGGGTGAAGGGGGCACAGGAGCTTCGGGTTCCTCAGTTCCAAGTTTGCGCAAGTCATCGAAGCTGATTATTGTGATGTTCTCGAAAGACGAGTTCAACGTCTCAAGGTCTTCTTGTCGAATGGTATGCTCACTGCTGGTGTTGTACACAATAAATTGGATAGTCCTAGCATCTGCAAGGACCTTGATAAGTATTGTGAGTAGGTGAGGCTCGAGAAAGATTGCTTTGGCTTTTGTCGCTCTCAGCGAATGGCGGAGTCCATCTTCCCCTAATGTGTCATAGGCTGTTACGATGGGTATCGATTGGGAAATTGCACCATGGGCAGTCGCAAGCCAGTGGGCACTGGAGAGGTCAGTAGCTAGGCTCCATGGCGGAAGGGTCATACCTCGTCGATGCAAACATGTGAACTCGATCTGGCGATGCAAGGCCCAACTTCCGAAATCCCGATCCTATCTCGAGGACTAGCTTGTGGTACCCCGTAAAGCTCATGTATTCGTACCCACTCAGCTCGAAATACGACCACTTTCTATCCCCTTCTTGGAGGTTTCCATTAACAAGCTTCTTTACCTTCTTGGTTTCATGATGCATTTTGATGATCTTCCTCGAGCCTAGTGCTTTCTGGTCTCCATATCGTGCTGCACTTTGCTCGACTATGTCAAACAGCGTTGATATCTTCTCGTCCGGTTTTGAAACAAGCTTTGTAGGGCATCGTGCATTGCGTCGAGGAACAGTCTCTCCTGCGATCGAAGAACCTGCGATAGGGACTGTAAATGGTGGCTTTCTGGACATGCGAGGCTCAAACGAGGTGGACTTAGGAGGCATCGTAGAATAAGCTAGCGGAGTAGGAGTTGAGCAATATGGATGGAAAATACGTTAATGTCAACGCCGAGAAGATCAAGTGATAGCGACAAAACATGAGCAGAATCTATGAATCTATCCAGAACGTGCGATATACACCGGTATTCATCAAGTCGCCTCAAAGGCCGATCCGCCGAGGCATGAGCTTTTCCGGTGTGGCCGGGAAGCTTAGTCCGTGACCTGAATGCTGAACGACCCGATCCAATTGTCCCAACAGAGAACTTTTCAAGACATCCATGAGGTAGTTAAAAGCTGCGAGATACTAAATATGGATGCTTCAGAATCTCATCCATGCGTAGGTGGGCGCGGTCTCTGTCGCCGTGAGACGATCGAGATAAACCTGCTCTGCGGAAATAATTGCTGTCAAAGTCAACTCGAGGAAGTATTATCAAAGTTTGATTCATGATCTTATGTGCACGAGGTAGAGTACAGGTCCAGCTTAAAGCCTGCTGCTTATGCTTCAGACTGCTGCATCGAGCATTTATGGGTAAAGTGATGTTCAAGTCTTCGCAATCTCTTATTGATGCTCCCAGAGACTTGATTCCTCAGGCTGTATTAAATACATAGGCGCTAAAAATATGCCAGGTTTGATATCTTGAAGCATGATGAATTCTGACAAAGTTGATTGTGAGTCAACGATGCCTGTCATCTGCACGTTCGGGTCATCCCAAGCCGGAGTCGGGGGAATACTCTTGCTTTGACTTGATCAATCTACTCCACACCCCAATCCTCGAAGGTCAATCAGGGGGCAAATGTCAATTGAACTTCATAGATATTCAGTAGTGACGTGGTAAAAGTGTTGAGGCTGACCGCCAAGCAAATCGTTGTTGGCGGAAGTTTGTTGACTTGTCCGAGCAGCGACCGAGCATGTCGGAAAAGTGGAAAACACACCTCCTCGGCTATTGCCGCCGAGTCGTCTAAGCCACAAATTGGTCACAATGCCGTCCAGAGCACAACCTCTTACTGCAATAGGTTCTGTAAATATTGAAGGTTGCGGTCTGAGACCTCTGACTGACCAAATCTCTTTTCTACGGGATTTTAACGCGCGGTTCTCGATTAGGTCGTTCGCGATTCATATGTGAGTAGAACTTCCGCAGTAAGCACAGAGACTTCAAAGATTGACATTCAAAGGTGTCAGCAGAGGTTCGGGGCAATCACAGCTAGATATCATTGAGGACATCTTTAGTAATGCGAAGAAATTCGATTTGAAAGTATGCTTCAGCAATCGTAGCCGAGCCCAAGCACCATTGATGGAGTTGTAATGTGTCACCACAGATTGGCTACAATGGTGTCCCTTAACACTTTCTCAGTTGCTCTAGCAGTTTCTGTGATCTTGTTTTGGTTCTTGTAAAACTTGAAAGTTAGTACGCTACGGATATCTTCGACATCTGGCAATTTCGGAAGCTTGTCGATATCCACGTGGATGAAGACAACTTGAGGATACTCGTTGGACATCCTATTCGTCAGATGGCTATCAAACTCGTATGCTCTCTCATGAAGATTATGAGTATACAGGATCCTATTCAAAGCAACATGACGTCTTCGAACAGAAAGAACTTACAACGCAAATCTATGAGCAATAGCCCGGCACGGTCCGCACCACTCGGCGCTGAAGTCTACAACGACCAGTTGGTCGGCTGTTTTCAAGAGAAGCTCAGATTCTGAGTTGCTGTAAGACACTATGTCGGCATACAATAAACAATTGGGCCTTAGCATTTCTTTGCTAATGGAAGTACAGACCTTAACACGTGATGGACGTTGCCCCCACCTGCAAGAGAGGCAGTGAACGCGGCATGACCAAAAGGCTTTCCGGAGCTCTTTTTCGCAGACGTAAGTAGTGCTTGTGGATACTTGGCTGCATGGAATCAGTCCAAGTCAGCCAAGGCGCTGCAGAAATCGGAGGTGGATGCCAGACATGGTGATGTTTAGCTGGTGTACCACTGTCGAAGAACGACGAAATATTTCCTTGAGATGAGGCACCTTGTTATTTTTTCCTTAAGTAGGCGAGTGAGAATTACTTCGTACAATTTACTGAAGCTTCAAAATCGGTCATATGTTAGCACTCATCTCAACACCATGCTTGAGAGTTGCACAGCACGGGATCTCAAATATTGGATTCGCACTCGATTGGTTGAATTATGGGTTTCTGTTAGGCTATCGTGGTACAAAAGGCTGAGTGGGTCTCTAGAAGGTGCACGGAGGCACTCAGGCATCCCTCGATATCATTGTTTCCTTCCCAAGTCTCGCTGTGTCACCGCTGCAATTTCTATTCTAGGCACAGATTGGCCTATTTACCTCGTGATAGGGACCATCTGATAGTGTCTGACGTACACTATCGTCCAGTACATCCTCAATCGAGAGTCTACATATGCCGATACCTGAATAGAACAAAAAGACAAGAGATGGTATTGGTGACAGTCGATGCCTTGTCTCTCAACGCTGCCGGAGTGGGTTATCGCTTCGATGGCCACTACAAGTAAACAAACGGAAATCCAGGAAGCTGAAGCGGCGCAGAATCAAGTGCAACTTGCAGTCATACACACTTTGTATAAGAACATATCGTCTCGTATGAACGACATACAGTTGGCTCTTCGTTTAGACCTTTGCCCTATCTCTGTGAGGGTTGTCAACAATGCATCTCGTTACCCCGCGTTTTCGGCCCCCACAAGTCACCACATTAAATAATGGTTCCCGCCTTGGCGCATCAACCACATCTAGCCAACCAAAATAGCGATGGCATCGCCGCAAGCTCCATCGCATCATTCTCCGTTACCAGAAAATGAGCCTTCTCGCGAAAAGGACCACCAAGCTCCTCCACGAAGTCACACGATCGATGTCGTGGAACATCGTGTCAACTCGGGCCTTGAGTCGGTGAAGAGAAGCTTTACGCCACGTACTCGAAAATCGAACCTCCCTCTCGAGTCCTGGGCAGCTCCCCGAGACCCGTATCACGAATACATCCGTACACTGGTTGCAGCAGGCTGGACCAATCTGCGGGATCTGGACAAGTACTTGTGCAACCGGACTGTACAACGAGGCTTGGTTGTATCTGTGCTCGACATCTCGACTGGCTCGACTGATGCGAAACGATGGCCAGATATTCACAACGAGCTGGACCTGAGGGCCTTTCTCGCAGCGAATAACAGGAATGGTGCTAGCGTCCGAATATATGCGGTGGAATATGATGGAACGCCATCGTCAGCGTTAATAGAGGCATTTGGAGGCTCTCTGAAACTAGATCCACGATTTTTCCAGTGGAGCACCAAAAGCAACAGCCATGTCTTCACTCCGTCACAGCGACATCGGGCCCCCTACTTGACTTTGGACTTTGGAGTGCTGGATGACTCCACGTCGAACTCGACAGATGCCGAAAGATTCAGGGTGCTGGTCTACATCCAGGTATTAGCCGGATGTGTGCGGCGATGCATATTTACTGACTTGATGTAGCCTGAAGAGAATGGTACGGACTGGACTGGTAGGTATCTGGCATAGATAATTGCTACAGTATGCTGATCATTGTTGATAGGTATCATATTCTTCAGCTCTTCCACCAAGATCAACCTATCACCTCGCATTCTCACCGATCCTCCTCCCTTTGGCTCTCAACTGCCACCCAGCGCTTCGCTCGACCCTAGAACGTTCCGAGAACTATACCTCAAGTCCTTCCGATCCATCGATGTATCACAAGTGCCCATATCACCCTTCTATGCGGTCTCTAGTCTGTTCCGGCTCAATTGCTATTGCTGGAACGAGATAATTACTGCCATTCGGATGGAAGATCAACGTGTTCAGGGCATTTCCGATACTAGTGTTGGACATACTGAGGAGATCAAGAAGTCCCTTTCCATAGTACAGCGGGGTGGTAGCTATGGATGGCCGGGCCGAGACGAGCCAATCACCAAGCAGACTCAAGCTGATCTTGAGGAGGATTTCAAACACCTGGTTGACCAGACAGATCTTCTGTGGCAAATAAGGAAGAAGATGGCTGCTGTTCAGACAAGGAACTCTGAAACGAGATGGAACTCTCTCACGAATGCCATAACCTACATGTAGGTTAAGGTACCTTTGGCCCATATCCCGCTAACAATCGACAGCTTTGCGCCGGTTAGCATTATGACTGGCATCTACGGCATGAATGTGTCTCAGATATCAGGAGACTCTTCAAATCCGAACATTTGGCAGTTCTTTGTTGCCATAGCTGTCTTCAATGTCGTTGTTGTCATGGCCATATCAACATCTGTTTGGGTTCAGATTCGAGTCAAGCACGGCAGGAAAGCGGGGTTGAAGGAGATCCTAGGATACTCGGTTGGAAAGGTAGGCTCAAAGTAAATAAGCAATGACTGGCAGGACCATGCATGCAATTATGTCTATCATCCCATGGCGTCTTTTGCAATCATTCTTTGGCATCCGAGCCCACCCTACTTACGCGTTCCTCTTGAGTTATCTTTGCTTTGCATCCCAGATCCCCAGTACAAAATTGACCCTCTCTTCCATGTTTGTAATCTCGCATGAGAGGACAGCGTAATCCACACTCCAGTCGTCTAGACACCGACAGAATAGTGTATGACATCCCACCCAAGCATTATTGCTTTCAGATACCAGCCTTTTTTTGCGTCATCTTTCAACCACTCCACCCCGGCCTCACAGATAATGACTGTCGACTTCCGCATTTATTCCCACTTAATTGCCCCCTCTGACCACTCTGAAAATTCCAGTAAAGCTTCTGCTGCTGCATCGCCGACACATATCGTTTCAAGTAGAAGGCTCCGCAGAACCATCAGAGATGAAACATTCATATTGCTGGGAAATAGCGGCTTTAGCCTGGATCTGGGCTATCAGTATGAGATTCTGTGGAGACAACGCTCTTACATGCGAAGAGGTGCTACCATCAACGGTAGACTGGTACACCTTGAGTAACTTCCTATTCACCTTCGACGTGAGATCGGAGCGCATGTTTGACTGGCCGTTCTTGTTCTCCAGCACGTGCTCCTTGGGGCTCTTGATGAAGTCGTCCAATACGCGAAGGATATGTCTGTTTCGCAGATGCTTGCTCTACAGTATATCTATATCGACATCCGACTTGAATCCGAAGCAGCAGCTACGCCAAAATGTCGGAGAAGAGGCGGGTCCGGCGCGCAGCGTATGTCAACCTCGCAGGTGAGCTTGAGCACGACAGTCTGAGTCTCTGAATCCACTCGGTATAAAATCCATAGACGAGATCGAATCGTGTGCTGGAAGAAGAGCTGTGAATGTTCATTTACTGAAGGTGGCATGTGGCATGTGGCCTGCACCACGTCACGGCGAGAAAAAATTCAATTTCGCCTCGGCTTGACTTCGCTGCTGGTTTCGGGCATTGGATGAGCAGTGCTGGGGATCACAACCTCAACAGTCTTGGTGACATTGGCTTCAGATATCAAGAAGACTGTCCCATTCTTCAATAAAACAGGATCTGAATTAAGTGACTGGAAGCTAGCCACAGACTGCGTTATGGAAGCAATCAGAGATAGAAAGCCAATCAGAAGACTAATACCTCCGATCCATAGCACCTATGGCCTTGTGAGTGTCTCTAATTCTCACTAGGGTGAAGTGATGTGTGACTTACGGCCCAAAACGTGTACCAGGCTCCCGAGTCACGCTTGTCATACCAAAGTCCTCTCAGACCACCGGGCTTCTGGCTATCCATATATGCCACTAATATTCTCAGGTTGTCCTCGAAATTTGGATATTTGTCGAACATATCTTGCTGCATGGATGTCGTGCCAAAGCTGGATACATGAGTTTCTTCGGCTGGGACGTGGTAGTCTGCTCCAAAGTCGTACGGTCTTCCTTGCTTAGTGACAACATCTCCTTCAAGCTCAAGGGGAAGCTTTCCCTGTGGAAATCGCCGTTTGATATTCGGGTGCGTTTCGACCTTGTTGTATAGTCTGACAGGGCCCTGTGATTGAGTCCGCAGAAATCCCAGCGCGGAGACACCAAAAAGAAGGTGATAGGTTGAGAGAAGCTCTTCCCTGGTGGTGGCAGTGAACGAGCCCACCCTAATTAGACATTAGCTGGAGCCACCAAGGTTGTTGAGATCTTACCTTGAAAAGGGAAGATCTAACGTAGCCCAGGCGAACCAGTATATTTTCAATACTGGTATATCGTCAAATGACAGTTCTAGATGCTCATACAGATTGTCCGTCCATTGAATGTATATGCGCCCAATAAGCTGTAGATTGTTCACATTGATGAGCTTGATGGCGAATTGGGTTCCACAAGCTCGGACCCAGTCCAGTGCTCTTGACTTGCGTGCAATCAGGGCTAGATCGTTAACTCTCATCTGCATGATTTCTTTTGGACCCGTGGCCGTTGGACAAATATTCTTACTGGATAGGTGGTCCACCCAATCGAAGTGACTGATGAAGAACCGGAGTGGATAAAGTGATTGTAAAAGTCGCGCAGCATTCCGTCTATGGCCTGGAAGATCCGATACACTTGGCTCAATCAACAGGCCTTGCTCGTATATGCTTGCTAACATGGTGCCGACGTTCATGTTGGACCAGATGTTGCACTCTTTCTGATGTGAATAGTTTTCGATTCTGCAATTCCGTGTACCGTTGTGATGCTCACAGTCGCAGTCTGTATATACCCCGCTCGCTTGACATATAGCAACCAATATACGGAGTCGATGCTCAACCTGATCTGGATTTTCGTCCGAGAAAGCTCCAATGCCAATCTTGGCAGAGACAACTTCCAGAAACAAAGCGATCTCATTGAACCTGACCATCGATCGACGTGTAAGAGGCTGTAATAGAGGATAGGGACGATTAACAAATCTGTTTAAAAGCGCTTCACTGGCTCTGGTGGCTGCGACGTGGGAATTTCGTTGGAAAATAGGCTCATATGAAAATCGGTGGTGGCCTATAAGCAGCTCCCAGAGCTCTCGTCGCAACGTCGCCATGGTTTCGTAATTATTATCTTGCCAAGAAACAGTAGCTATAAAAGGCTCAACACCATGAAGGTTCACATATTCCTCAAAGAAACAAGGTCCAGACCCTAGAGTAGGTGTCAGCAAGTAATATTCGAGGAGCCGCAAGTCGCCGACCTTGTCTGAAGACTTGTTGTAGCAGGCCTTTTCTATGTTTCCTCCTAGGTTCTGAAAGCAGTTGTACTGGGTGGCAATCAGGTTCGCAATCAGTAGTAGGCACGTTCTGCTCGGTCCCGGCAGAAGGTTCACTGGTCGACTCTGGTACTTTTTGGCTGTATTGTTTGTCGACCAGACCGGTCTGTAGCAAAGAGATTGAGGCAGCTAAAGCATCCACAAGCTGCCCAAGTGCAGCTCTCGATAACGTGATCCTATCATGATCCGTATCGACACTAGTTGGGACGGTAGCATGTGTCGTCGAGCTGTGAGGTGTCTCAGAGGACTCCGCGCGCGAACTGGACGGCGCGCTATTCTGTCCCGATGTTTTACTAACAGCTTTTCGTGAAATGGGAGCTCTAGTATTTGGTTCCATCATAAGCCGCAGATGCGCACTTCCTCCGAGGAATACGGTTCGGCGTCTCTGATCTCAAGGGAGACCCGAGTGACATCTCAGCCGGTCGTCACCAGGCAGTCTTAGGCTACAAGGCTACAAGTAGAGCCCTAGCACACCATAAAGGTGAAAATATAATAAGCTGGCGCTTCGATTGAGAACTGTCGTTGGTAAGCAATGGTTCAGAATGAAGACGATGATCGCAGTCAAGGAGCACGGTGTGATCTGAATAGGTTCTGGTAACAGCAGAGTTGAGTGGTAGACATCGAGTGCATCAAGTTTCAAATGCTGGAAGAAGAGGCTGGTCTAGGCGCCGAGTATTTGTGGCTGAGCGTCAGGGCTGAAGTTGGGGGCCGGCGGTCTTCGAATGAAAAGGCGATCTGCTTGCCAACCCGTGTCACTATGTCCAACCTTGGTCCAATCTCAGGTTCTGCAAAAAGCCCAGGATAGGCGTATCCTGCAGCTGTGACTGAATGAAGTAAGTAGATTCGTATCAAAGTGCAAGCTTTGTGAGTCACGTGTATTGTATCGATATCAGCGAGCTATGATACTTTCTCTGAGAGCAACACCACCTTCTCTGAGCTTGAGTTCAAATTTGTGGTCTACTATCAAGGTCTTTATTCACAACTTGTGGTACTTGAGAGCACAATCACGAAACTGAAGCATCACGTTGTTACTTTCAACCTCGGCATATATATTTTTTTGAATTTGATAGCACGTTAAAAAATATTACGTAGGATAATAGTTATTAATTTTATCAAGAAATTACCTATGTTAAGGAGACTATAGTATCAGTGATCCATAAAGTCAGCTTAGATCTTTCGAAGCGTGACCCGTATTGTATTTAACAATCAGGATTTGTGTATTATTCTTAATCACATACTCAGAGAGCTTTATTTAGTATGCAATGATGAGTTCTAGACGAAGAGCTTCTTGACTAGCATCTTGTCGTGCACCGCAGGGAGAAGCTACAAGTAGTGTAAAAGTCTTGATTTTCTAATAATAAGGGGCTGCTCCAGCTATATGGGAGCTCCAGAGCTTCAGTTACATAATCAGCTCTGGTTGGCTGGAGCGCCAGCCGAGGCTGGCTGCACGACACATCTCCAACTCACTAACGTCGCGTTACATAATGTTTTGACCGACGGGATTCTTCAAATGGAAGGATATCAAGGGATCGCACACTACGTGCATGTTCATCTGTGTACGAGTTGATTTTGCACCCGATACTTCCTTAAATCTTCGTCGGATACTAACCGCAACAAAGCCCCTCTTTACTTCACATTCGCCGAGGCTCAAGTACGCACCAAACTTTGCCAGATTTCAAGACACCTACTGATTCTCGTAGTGATATTCTGGGCAAAATCATACAATGTCAAGGGCCAAAAGCCAGTCTTCTCCGTCGCAAGAATCAACATCATTCCTCTCGGCCCACGTCTGTTTGCTCTCTTATTCCCATTACAGATCTCGTCCCCTGATACCTCCTCTCTAAGACCAATCTGATGCCCTCTCCCCACAGATCAACATGATAACAATAGTGGCTGCTCTGACAAACGCTTGGGTATCTGACAGTCACCCAGCTCAGCCCGCTGGTCAGGAATGCTGTTCGACAGCACGATGGCTATAATATTTCCCGTCGCATTAGCTGCCACGCCTTTCCATCTGAGGTGGAAGGCTCAGAGCTGGGTATTGTACTATCTGACTTCGCTGGGAAACACACCAGTAGGAACAACGTCGACATTCGTCAGTGATTCCAGTGTTCAAGACCCTCAGAAACGAGCCTACCTCTCAGCTATGGTATTTCCCCTACCTTCCCCTTTTCCCCTTTGCCCCGCCTTCCCCAGTACCCTTCTCCCACCCTGTGCCCTTTCTTGGATGATCTAATCGGGCGTGAATAGATGAATGCATTTGCATACATGTTCACAGCTTGGATCCCGATCTTCACTTTCCCAGCCAACAAACAACTCTACATCGTGATGGGTAACTGTGTTACTGCCGGGTTTGGGGTTTGTGCTTTTATGACTGTGCTTATGATACGGTGGTTTGGGTGAGGATTTGAACAGGCTGGAAGCCACGAACAAAGCAAGTGGTACTCTGAAAGATAGTGAAGGAGCGACTAGTGCGAAATTAGCTTGACCTCTTTTGATGGAGAGGGGCTATTCTGACGAAAAATGTGCGTGAGGGACTGTGAACTTTGCTGGTCGCCTACGCCAATGAGCTATGGAAGATCTCAAATGACATTGGAAGTCAAGAGACGAGACTGGTGTGGGGATATCTTTCTTGTAGCCTTGAATTAAGTTAGCCAGGCCGTCCCGTTGGATGGCATAGGTCTGCTATGTATAAGAACTGTACCGAGTCGTGCTCCAAAGATTCTCACTGTGGCGATGCCAGCTGCTTTATCCTAAGGAACAAATTGGCAATAGCCTGGGAAGATGCTGACGAATCATGGTATGTATCATTGTTCTTTTTTTCGACATTCGTTGTTAGGTTGACCTTTCCTTTGCTACCCAAATACTTGTATCAAGCTTAACATCATTTCCTGGCCCATTCCATATTGATGAACAGCTGTTTCATCGCAGTACATAACTGCACAAAGTAAATCCGCAGACCTAGTGTGAGATAGACTACCAACGATTGGGTATCATCCTCGTAAACTCCTGTACTACTACTGCTCGCTCTTGACGTTCTACTGCACCATCATTGTGCTCCCAGCAATGCCTCGAGATTGAGCCTCTCTGAACAGCTCGAACATCTATAGACAAGACTGTCTCCTCGCCATGTGTGTGCCTGCGTAGTAGTAGCTTCATGTTTCCAAACACGATCCGAATGACGACGTGATCCATCTCGTTCAAGATCTCTAGTGCCTCCTCCAGGTAGTCGAGAGAGTTTCTTTTCAAAACTGGCTCTCCGTGATCGAATGTGAAGATGGTCCATTGAACTTTTTGGCATTTCCAAAGTGTGGGTATGGTGACGCCATTACATCCTCCGCATTCCGTTGCGTAGGACGGATAGTTCAAACCACAGAACCAGCATCTCGGCGTGATCGAGATGGCAGTGTGTTTCAGCATTGCGGCTTCTTATGATTCGATGACTGTGATTTTGAGATGTGCTGGAGATTTAGCATCGGGCGAGATATCGGCCAAAGGCTTGTTGTTGTTCTCCAAAATGACAAATGCTGGGAAGTTCCGCCATTATATGTTTCCGGCGATCGTGTACTCTTCTGGAATGTTAAAGCTTACTGTGGAACTATGTTGAGCTTGCCAGGACATGTCTGTGACCACGTTTGCACTTTTGTGTAACAAAGAAATGTCGAGATATGTGTGGCGACTGGCCCAGTTGGACTAATACACTTAGTTGAATCCTTTGTTTGCGAAGTTTAAGATGATAAAATGTTATTTTAAAAGGTTCTCTTTCCATTGTCTGTTTGTTTTCGGTCAATGAGTACAAGGCTGCTCAAGACATTTTAGCCGCTTGCGGTTGGAATTTGAAGCTTTCCAGGCATTATCGCGTAAGCTACCCTTGTAATGTAAGCAGCTGCAGATCGCTATGTTCTCAAGGTGTGTTGCTTCCAGCCGCTGCATTTGGACATGATAGCAGAATCTTTTGTCTCAATTGTAGCAGGGCACTGATGGCCGTCTTTTGGAATGTGAGGGGAGGCACAGGTGATCGCCGTTTGCATAGACTGTCCCTGGACCCCACAAGATCCAGTGGAAACAATAATCCCCTGATGCAAGTGCATTGATAAATTCTTTGACTACAAATAAATCAAGTACGCCCTGAAGAGTCGTCCAGTCAATCTCTAAGAAAGAAGAAAGAAAACAAAAATCGAGCACAAGCATGACTTCCCTTGATTATGAGGATTATGCTCACCCAGAGAAGCTTTATTCAGACCTTGTATTGATGGAAGATGGACTTCCTGGTCTCAGCCAGAGCGAGATAGACAAGCTGTTCGCCAGTCGGGAGAAGCTCAAGACGCTCCTCTGCCGGCGCGCAGATGGGGAGGACGAAAAGGAACTGTGCTGGAATTGCGGCTGGAAAGTCAAACATGAGCTTAGCGCTTCGTACGGATCACGGATCAGGGTGGTACATGCGAGCTTCAATGTCGGGATATGGCAGATCGGGTCGAACTGGATGATTCGGGATCAGCCGAATGATGGTTCGCTTGGCAACGACTTCATGACGCAAGATTTCCTGCGACATCAGTCTGGTCACAACATCCCAATCCTCAAAGAAATGAGGCTATTGAGTGGGCCAACTGACAAGGTGTCCCTCACCCTCATGTCTCGGGCTCAAGGTGTTGGACTGGACACCGTTTGGGATAGTCTTTCGGTAGATCAGAAGGCCAGCTACCAGGTCCAGATGCGAGACATTCTGAAGCAAATGAGAAGCTTCACATCACCGGTATGTGCTAAAGTCAACGGCGACCTCATGGATGACGGAACAATCGGGTATTGCCTTCGCCGCCGTCAACCAACGTGCCACAAGATGGGCCGCACAAACGACGAGTGGTTTGAGAACATGTCGAGCGAGCTTCGCCAAGGGCTCGCGCGAGCACACCGCGAAAAAGACCCCGCTGTGATCGAAGGGAAGTTACAAGAACTGAAGAACAATTTCCCGCGATCCGAGCCATACGTATTGACGCACGCCGACCTCAATCTGACCAACATCATAGTGAAAGACGATAAAATTGAGGCGATTATTGACTGGGAACACGCCGGTTACATGCCTTGGTGGGTCGAGCGCTGGTTCGCGGTGGTCGGTGCCACCCCTCAATCCATGGAGCTCTTCAATCCAATATGGGAGGAATTGGACGGTGAATACCAGACTTTCAACGAGCGTATATTTGAGCCCGTTAACAGGGTCTGTGGCAAGTACAGAATGGGTGTCAGCAATGGATACGTGTCGCATCCGAAGTATGGAAGTCGGTGGCTGAGGCCCGGATTTTGTAAATGCCAGCCTTACGCTGGTTACTTTGAGCACACATTGATTGGGAGCGAACTTGAGCATACAACGCATTTTGATGAGGGGCCTACATCAACCGAACCTGGTGTTGGCGGAAGTGGAGGCTTGGGTGTGTAATAACAGACTGCCTTGTTCTTGTTCGCTTTGAATTCGATACTAGGAAGCGGCGTGCTGCGTCATTGTCTCTATCTGTACTCTATATAATATAAATCAACCTACAAGATTGAGCTGTTTACCTACTTTCATCTCTGTCTTGCTGTCAAAAGGACGGGTAGTGAAGACCAAGATCAGTACCATGATGACAGAGACATGTTGATCATCGCGGACTGCTCTAGCTTGAAACCTTAAAACGGTTTGAAAATCTTTACCTTCTCCACTAACCTAGAGATTTACAGCCTTATCTTCACCTACAAGAAGTCCTTCTGACTACATATATATCTCGATATCAGCTTAGCTTCGATCAAGCGCCCGCGTCTATACATATTCCCATCCCCCTTCACCCCTCCATCGCTCCACCCAGCCCAGCGAATATATGAATACCCTTACCTAACCTAAACCATCACCTCACGAGCTCAAGGCGAGCGAACATACACTGAGCACCACTCAGTCTGTAACGTGTACCTAAGGGCACTTATTGAAAATCGCGGGCTTCTATTCCATCCTCCCACCATATTCCCAGCCTATCACACCACCAAAAAAATATATGAAATGCCACACACCATAACGTATACACCATCTTATCTCCATTTCCTAGCAAGGCTAAAATAGACCCCGTCCCCCCGTCCCCCCGCCTTATAACCCCCTACCTAGCCAACTTCTCTACACAGACCCCTAGCTAGACAGTCTCCTTACTTCCCTAGGTACTTGCTGAAATTCAACAGACGCCGATCTATGCACATCACCCTCATCGAAATCATATGTTTACACACAACACACATCGAAGCTTGCAGCATTCCAAGGTTCGCCTTTTTCTCATGTCCTTGAAATCACAACGGACATTTAGTAGGCGTTGCCAACGGCTTTTTATCTATACGTTTATCAAGGTTCAATAATACAATCTGTACAACGTGAAGATTTTAACGGGGACGAAGCGAGCAGGGGAGTATACTGCGTGAACATTTATATTGCTCTGGTAGGCAAAGCCAAGTAATCAATTTGGATGGCGATAATTACCAAGGGAAAAAGAAAGCTCGACAGAGCGAGAGATCCACGGAAGCTATCAGACTACACCCCCACCGCAGTCCACTTCAAAAAGAATGTAAATAGACCCAGTTCTCCAGATAAGCATCAGTCTCGCAATATGAAAGAAAAACACCCCTCATACACCATCACCGACCCCAGCTCCCACCACTACTTGCCCCACTATAATCCTCGCCTCCTCATTACAGACTCTCCACCCCTCACATACCCGTCAGACGCCTCACCATCTTCGCAACGACATCCGCACCACCAAGACTACTCTGCTCCTCCGCATTCGGATAGAAGAAAGCCGCAACAGCGATGATGACGTACGCGGCACAGAGGAGTGCACCTTCGAGATAGTTGGAGCGACCGTCTAGGACGAGGAAGTTGACGATGAAGGCTGAGACGAAGAGGGAGACTGTTTCGAAGAGCGTGAAGTAGAGGGACATGTTCTTGTCCATTGCCCAGCCGAGGAGGACGACGAATGGGGTGACGAAGAGGGCTATTGCAGGGATTAGTTTCAGGTCGAATGTATCAGGAGGGGAAAAGGACATACCAATTTGGATTGAGGAACCCACGGCAACACCAATGGCGAGATCCATTTTGTTCTTGTGGGCAACGGTCACTGCTGTGACATGTTCCGCAGCGTTTCCAACAATTGGCAAGATGATCAGACCGATGAAGGCTTCGCTAACACCAGAATTGCCTGCAACAACAGCATTGATACTGTCAACCATGAATTCGGCACAGAGAGCGACAAGACCGGTAGATATGAGCAAGAGCATCATGGCGGTAGTACGGGAGATGTTCTCGTCGTCGTGGTCTTCAGACTTGTTTGCAGCGATGGCGAGACTGCTGACACGGGTCGGTGTGATACGGGCCTGAGGAGTTGCAGTACCAGACACCGTCTGGTTGAGACGATCCGGAAGCGAGTTGGTGCGGCGAATACCATAACGAACTCTTGGAATGGGACCAGCTGGTGCTGGATTAAGAGTAGGCGAGGGTTGCATGAAGACATTCTGGGAGAAAGTCTTCGGCATTTGAGGACGAATGCTGGTCATGTTTCGAATATTGAATGGACGTTTCGAAGAATCGGTCTGCTCTGCTTGAGGATCTGGCTGAGGCTCCACGGCGAAGTCAACACGACGAGGTGCATCACCTTCGGTATCTTTCTCATTCATCTCAGGTCCTTCAGCGAGTGTGTCGTCTCCATTTCTGCGAGCAGCCTTGCGGTTCTTCTTTTCTCGCTTGCGTTCTTTCTTCATTTCCTTCTTGGCTTTGCGACCGATGGAGTTCTTTCGGCTGCGTTGGTTGTGATCTTCATCATCACCTTCTTCGCCGAAATCGATTGCACCAAGACGATGACCCATTTGTTCATCAAATTGATCAGTGTTGACTGGAGATACAGAGCCAGCTCCAAAGGATGGAGTCCGACTTGGTTGAATCTTCTCGTTGGTCTCCTTGGATCCAGAGCTAGACTTGCGACGGCGTTTACCACCTCTCATGACTCTCTTGAATCGTTTGGCGGTGGTATTTGACCCACTGGAGTGATCAGAGTCAGAGCTGGATGATGAAGAGGAGTCATCCGAGGAAGTTTCCATCCATTGGGCAACTGGACCAGGAGCAAGTTCCTCATCAATGATGTGTTGAGGAGTACTCTCGTACATGTATGCATGCGACTTCAGTTGGAAGAGCAGATACAAGATGTAGACGAAGAGGAGAATCTGATTGGTTAGATAACATATCTTGGAGGGATAAAAGCACGTACCACACTGGTACCGCGGCTGACTTTCAGCACGGCGGAATTGGCTTTCTCTTTTTCCGCATCTGCAAACGAAGCATGGAAGGCAGTCTGTCATGTTAGCTATAGCCGAGGAGAATGGAAGTCAAACGTACTGGAAGCAATAAACTCATGACACTCAAACTGAGTAAACATGCGCTCATCTGCGTGACAGTGCTGTTGTAGATCTATGAATGTTAGTAGAGTCCGCTCTACTGTCTGGCGCAACATACCTGTTCACGGAAGCGAAGTCCACCAATCAAGAAACACATTCCTAGAATCAAGAGCAAGTTGGCAAGAATGGAGCCGAGCAATGAGGCTTGGACGATACGGATTTCATTCTAGAACCGTCAGCAAACTCCAAGAATCAGAAGTATGGGGACCAACCTTTGCGAGTGCAATACTGTAAGCGGGAAGATAGGAAGTGAGCATAGGTCTTTCAAAGGGGTCACGAACAATCATGGGGAACAAAAGAAAGGCCGAATGATATGGGACTCGATTGATTTGATAATGCCTTTAAGAGGGCTTCTCTCTCTTTCTCATCTTGATCTCTTGTGAGGTAGACATACATGCTGGGATTGTTAGCTGGGTTCGGATCAAGGATGCGAGAATACTTACAAGATGATAAGTTCAACTGCATTACCAAATGTAACATTCATTAGTGCACCGATTGTATCTCCCATTCTCTTGGCCACGCTTTCGGTAGCATGACTGAGTAGACCTGCAAGAGGTACGATAGCAATAGCATTCATTCCGAAGATGATACCTGGGCTGAGTTTGGCAGCTTTTGCCGCAATACCAATAGGCACGAAGACGAGCAATAAATTGATGTAGCTCGACAAAAGTATGGATTTGGCCGTGAGCCAGAATCGCATAGCAACATTTTTCTTTGCTGGCTTTCCTTCATTGTTTATGACAGTCCCCTCCCCATCAACTTGCGGAGGTGGAGCTGGTGGTGGGATATCGGACGTGGTATGGTCAACGGTATTGTTCGCCGTGGGTTTTGAAGACTGGCGCGCGAGGCCGTTGATGTCTGTAGAGGGGAAAGGAGGGATATTGGTTGTGTCATTTTGAAGACTGGAGCTGGTTCTTGTCTGTTGAGGAGTGGCAGATGGATTGGTTACGGGGAGAGTCTGTCGGCTCGATTTGGAGAGTGGAGAGGTGCCATGCGCTTTGGTTCTTGCCCAAGAGCGAACGCGATCTGCAGATGAATTAGAATCAGGCGAAGTTTTCTTCATCGATATGGAGGCCGTGGTAAGTGGTGGAGTTGTTGGTGGAAGATTGTCCGTGTTGAGAGAGGGAAGGTAGGAGTAGAATAGGAAGAAGAAATGGAGGTTAAGGGGACAAGAGACAGGACGTTGAAATAGGACCCAGGCAAGTCCGGGTGGATGCTGGTACAGTGGTGGAGGAGAGTGGGGGGAACAAAAGTGTTGGAAGGCCAGGACAAGGCGAAGAGGCGGAGTTGGCGTCTCTTTATTCGTCGACAGCCACGAGCGCAGAAGATCCACAGCTGACGTGACGGCAAGGCAAGGCAGGGGACTCATGCATGCCAAGAGCCGCGTGGTGGGGAATATCGAGAACACCCAATGCTGATTCGAGCATCTTCTCCGGTTGCCGCATTCCAGCCGATCATGATTCGTACGCGTCGAACGTGATGCTGACCAGATCCAGATGCCCAAGAAGCCCAGACAAGCGGATGTGAAGCTTCGCTGGCTTGTGAAGGCTTGTGAGATCTTGGGGTTCTTGTTTCGTTTGCGCCGAGATGTCTTGTTTCGACACAACATTCGCAAGTCTATGTTCGGGCCAATCGTTCGAATGTCGTGTTTCGTAGTAATGCGGATGATTCGAGTGGTATCCATAGCATCTTGTCCCCAAGACGGGACTCAAGTAGGTCCAGAGATGGGCAAGGGAATCCAGGAAAGAGGTGCCAAGATGACAGAGATGACAGTAATAAAAGAGAGTACTCACGCATATCTGAAGCTCAATCGAACGATCGGTGTACCGTACCCTTGAAAGAGAGAAGAGTCCGTAAGGCGGCGATTTTCAAAGCGATCAATTTGTTGGTGTGAGTTGTAGGAGAATAGAATTGTGGCGGTGCGCGGCAGTTTGCTGGTGTTGTTGAAGTCCAAAGAACAACTCGAGCTTGATATCGGCAGTCGATTCGATGAGGTCAGCAAGAATTCTAAAAAGGTAGGTAACAGCACGCGACAGGAAGTAGGTGGTGTCGTTGTTGCAAAACTCAAAAAGAAAGGAAGGCGCTTCCTACCAAGATCAGAAGGGACATCTCAACTCTTGAACCAAAAGCAACATCTGGACTCTCAGACTCTCTAGGGCGGTCGTCCTCACCCAATTTCCCATCTCCACGCCAAGCCCTACGAAATCAAGTTTCCACTCTGTAATTGATATTTCCGCCAATCCATTTGAGGATCTATCCATCCGCTCCCCCATATCGAATTTCGGGATGCCATCCTATTCTGCTATGCGCATCCCGGAGACGTGGTTTTGCCATTGAGATGCCGCCAGTGTTGGTCGCCCTCATGTACCTCTCCGCCTTCGTAATAGGACAGCGGCAGAAGAGAATCAATTGTTACATCATTGCCTACTCTGCATTCACCTAGTCACCTGAACCAATCCAGACTTCAACTTCTGCATCTCCTTATCTCAACTGCACCTGCACCTCCTCATCAATCTCCATATACCTCCTCCCGGGTCAAGATGCACAAGCATCGGAATTCGGCACCGCGCCAAGAGACCATCTAATCTGATCACCATGTGGCTGAGACTTGTGGCTTGTTGGGCTGAGCACTAGCGGTCTAGCCCGTACTAGCGTGCACTGCCACATCTGGACATAGCCTCTTCGTCACCACCGACTCATTCGTGAACTCGAGTCCACAATCGTGACTCGAAATGACGACATGATCGATTCTTGTCAGAAGTTTTGTTGCACGTCGCAAGGTGCATATAAGGGTAAACTTTCCCCCATATTTGGGAACTTGGCAGCCTGCACATGTGGTCTTCAACCAGCCTGCGACTGAGCTCTGTGACCTCTAATGTGATGTTGTGATGTTGTGATGTCGTGATGTTGTGATGTCGTGATGTTGTGATGTCGTGATGTTGTGATTTTGGCCTCAAAATTGAAGCCAACGAGCCTCAGCTCATTGAGGATTAAGCACAGTAGGTAGTGATTCACGGATTCCTCTTTTCGCTCTGCTTACAGTCCATTCTTCAGAGCAGGTCAATTTCACTGTCCACGTACAACCAAATGATAGGCCAAACTACCCCGCCAGCTTCCTGTGCTACACGATTTCTCGCATCTACCTTTCTCTCCGTCAAGTCAGCAAGTAATCAGACATCCTGAACTCGTTATTCGCCACGTCATGTTGCTTCTTTTCAAGACCAATACAACCTGGAAGTGTACGATGCATCATTCAGCTTCACCTTCTATCATGCATCTCCTAATTATTCTTATTGCTGCTGTGTGAAGGTCCTACATTTCGATAACCTTTCCTGCTTCTGCGCTCCATTATTCTCGAGGATAGCTAGGCGGGCTATATGATGCACGTGAGCCAGGTCATGGACTTTCACGAAGATCCTCTGATATATGTATCTCCTGGAAGTGGAGGGTTTGCACATGAAAGTCTACATCGTACTCCGACCATGTGCGAAGTTGCATTTTACTAGCATGAAGTCACTGCATCAGAAGTCCTGTAGCTTTGCTCAACCGTTCCAACCATGCTTACATGCTTTCACGCATGTAGGGTGTCATTTCTTGACCTCTCTAATCTTCATACTCCCACTCACATGTGGTAACTACTGCAAATAGCCGGTTCGACGTGTTACAGTGCTGTCAAATACCCACTTACAAGCATTCCACCATGTGGCAGGACCCTCGAGAAGTGCTTGTACATGTACCACTCATGACGCTGATGGTAAGACAGGCAGAGTTCAAGCCGAGTACGAGCGGTGTACAAGCGAAGTATATCATCAAAAATGTATTCTACTTCACCAAACCCGTCTCTTTAATCATCAGAGCATGCTTCTCACCCCACTCGCGAAACATAAACCAACGCCTCAACCGTCAACCATGTCAACAAACACAGACAAACCCACCACCCCAAACCCCCGCACCATCCTCTCCTACCTCATCCCCTCCCTGGCCCACTGCCAAATCGGCTTCAGCACAATCTCCATCTCGGGCTTCCAAGCCATGACCGGCTTCCTCCGCACCTACGGGCACCCCGACGCCTCCACCCCAACAGGCTGGAACATGGGGCTCATCCCGCAACAACTGGCCGCCTCATTCGTAAACTTCGGCACAATCCTCGGAATCCTCTCTTCCCACCTTCTACGGCATTATCTCTCTCGTCGTCATGGTCTCTGGCTTGCGTGCGTGGTATCCGTTGTCGGGTCGGGACTACAGTTGAAGCATTCGGCGGTGGGAGGATTGTATGCGAGGAGAGTTATAATTGGGCTTTCGAATGGGCTGTTTATGGGTTTCGCGAATACGTATACGGCTGAAACAGCACCTGCGCATCTGAAAGAGAGAGTGACCTCTCTGTTCACAGTATGGTTCTGCGCAGGAGGCGTGTTGGGAGCTGTGACGAACAACTTCACGCAGGGTTTGGGAACGAGTTGGGCTTTTAAGATTCCGCTGACATGCCACATCACCATTCCATCGCTACTATTTGTCCTTGTTACATTCATACCGGAGTCTCCTCGTTGTCTACTGGCTCATGGCAGGGGCGACGCAGCGAGAGTTTCGCTGACAATTCTTCGCGGCCATGCACAGCCAACATCTCGACCTCTACCGATCGAGAAAGAGATACAGGGAACTGAGGGAAGTCAAACCTCCAGCGATTCACAGCGCAAAAGCAAAACCCGGTACCTCCAGCTTAAACAGTATCTCTCACTCTTCAACCCCACGAACCGCCTCCGCACCCTCCTCTGTCTCGCCCTCATCCTCACCAACTCCTCCTCAGGGATCTGGCTCATGCTCTCCTACGGCACAGTATTCTTCCAACTCAGCTTTGTACCATTTCCATTCCACGCATCCATCTACAGCAATCTAGCCAACCTTTCGGGAACACTAATAGGAGTCTACCTATCTGCCAAGCTGTCAATGCGAAGGAGAAAGGTGGTAATGGTCTTAGGGTGTTCGGTGCAAGCAGGCTGTACGCTTGGGATCGGGATCACTTCATCCGTGATTTCAAATTCGACGCGTGCTGGGATGGTTATCCTAGTGTGTACTCTTACGCATGGATTCGCATATTTCGCCTTCTCCGCAGCACTTTCGTCGAAACTGGCTGGTGAGGTGGTGGATCCGCGGTATCGAGGTGAGGCTGTGGGATTGATTACGTGGGTGAATTATATCACTGCTTGTAAGTTCTCCCCATCTGGAGATTATGTTTATTTCTTCCTTTACCCTTTGTGATGTGATACTTGGTAAGATGGAGTGTTCTGACATATCCAGGGCTCATTTCGTTCACGATGCCGTACTTTATCAATACGAGGGAACTGAATTGGGGAGCCAAGGTGGCATATATTTGGGCTGCTTCGAATTTCATCGTTTGTGGTGAGTTTGAAAATGGCATCGGGAGAGGAACTGATCTTGAAGCTGATTTGGCGACGATTCTAGTCTTTTTTTTCTTGTTCCTTCCACAGACGAAAGAATCTACGCACGAAGAGACCGGGAGACTTTTCGGAAACGGAGATAATATTTGGAAAGGCGACCAACACAGAGGGGTTTCACAGTCTGCTTAGTGGATATGAAATCGTGACCCTGGTGTGGAACTCGCCTAATCAAATCTAGATAGTTTCCTGTTTTCGGACTCTGGTACACCAGACAGCGATCCCTCTTTCACTTCGGGCCTAGTGTTTCGGACTTATACAGATATATTCTTATGACGAAACTCCCAACCTATACTCCAACATCCGCGTGCCCCGCTTCCGATATAACAGTCTTCGCTTCTTCGATTCGGCTATCATACAGGAACATACCACTACCCGTCATTCTCCTACCAAAGCATCTTTTCCGTTCACCATCAGACCTTCTCTCCGCCAGCTAACGCTTTATTTCGCATCCCTCAACACTTCTTCAGCACTACCCCATCTTCCCCCTGTCCCTCCACCCCTCCAAAACCCCCCAAACAACACCCCCCTCCTCCAACCCCAACCACCTCCCCCACGTCTCCCTCCTCATCGCCAACAAGCCCGGACCAGCCACATACCCACCCTCCGGAAACACCATCTGCGCCGTCTTCCTCGCGCTCTCTTTGTCTCGCCCGCAGTAGTCGATTAGTACGGCGGTGAGCCAGGTTTGGCATTGTGTCGAGGACCAGGTGGGTTTGGGGCGGGTGGTGGAGTGGATGCGGAAGGGGTTTAGGGAGAGGGGGAGGGGGAGGCAGTTGAAGATCTTGCGATGTGTGGACTTGGAGGGTGAGGATGGCTTGAATTTAGATGTGGATATGGAGTGGCGTTTTGATTTTGGGGAGGGAGGGAGTTGAAATGTGGAAGAAGGATCAGAGGAGGGGTAGGCGGTTGAGGATGGTGTTTCGGGGGTAGTGAGGTGGGAGGGTGGTTGTTGCGAATATTCTGTTGATAATGAGGGTGGAGATCGGTGATGGGAGGGGTGGAAGAGAGGTGTCAAGATGGGTTTCATGATTCTGATGAGTATTCAAGTACTAAGGATATTTAATTTATTGGGGGTGATAGCTGCTTGGATGTTCTGAAATTTGATGCCATGGAGAAAACACAGTATAAGATGAGCTAGAAGAATTGTAACAAAATTATTTACAGATGTCATGTTCGGAGATTTTCAGCGGAGGCGCGAAGGTGACGTAAATCTTACGAGAGATTCAGATTCTCGGGATTTGGCTCAGCCTCACTTCATCAGCCTTGCATTGCATGTGATTGAAACTTCAATGATTTATTGGCTCACGATGTCCAATTGCATGTAATTCCTCGGCTTGATTCTGCAAACAGTGGACGTTCTCGTTAATCGCCTTGGCACAGGGTACTGTTTACATGCTCGCTTCAAATGGCCACAAATCTATTGGAGAACGCTTTAGGATTGACTAGACAAAGAAAAATGAATAAGGAATGATATTCGATACAACTGTGCAACTTCCTTTGGGTAAGCTGCTACAAGCGTTTTGCTCTTCCCAAGAACACCAGAACCCGCCATACTCCAACAGCCTTTGCAAACCAAAGTCTCAAACCACGAAGAGACAGAATCCAACCTTCATACCTGCGCAGCCTCCTTCCTTTACGACACATAGCTGCAGGCGGGATCCGTCTCTGTAGCATCGTTTTCTGCCACCATTTGCTCCGACCTCCTGAAGCGGAGGCGTGTAGCTAAATGCGGCTTGAGTGAATCCATACTTTGTCTCAACTTCTCATCCTGTCCTCTTTGACGTCTGATGCACTCCCTTTTGAAATCCTGGTTCTCTTCTCTTACCGATTGCGGGAGACACGATTCTGGAATATACGCCTCTGATCGTGGCAGTCGAACTCTCGGCTTCGGGGTCATGGGTGGCGTGCTGAGAGCAACGATGATCTCGGCTGGAGGTGTCAAGGTGTTTGCGGCGGATGAGGCGGGTGATGCTTCGTCCCAAGACTCGGGCTTGAAGGCCATGATGGGAGAACTCCGCGGTATGACATATTCGTCATCGCCCGAGACCTTGTCGCTGTCCTTGAATTGTTCATATTCCTCTTTCTCTTCCTCGACGTTCGTGTCCAAACTTTGGTTCGAGTTTGTGAGCTTACTAGGATTCAGTTCGCACAAATTCTCGAAGATTGCGTCCGCTTCCTTCTTGGTTCTCGTCTTATTCTGAAACCTCCAAGACCAAAGTCTTCTAGCTAGAGGTGGTAGAATAACCATAAATAAGATAATGAGCACCAATGTGAGCTCTTGGCTATTTGGAAGATGGGTATCTGGCGATTTTATGCCCACCACAGTTGTAATGTGAACAGTTTCGATGTGATGGACGGCGGCGACTGGTGTTGTCATGTTCGATGGAGCGATTCGATCAGCCATTGTCCTTGGCTTTGGCTTCCGTGACTGCCTCTGGTGGTGCTGTCTCGGATATGGCTCCACGACCGGATCCTCCGCCGGGTCAAAATGCGGAAGTTTCATTTCGATCCAGTGTTGGTAGCCTTGGGAATCTGTGTATTTGATCCAAGAAGATTGCTTCTCTGATTTTCTGAATTGAGCAACATCGTAAGCTGCTCTTATATCGTCTTTTGGTATCCCATGTTCGTTCAGGCAGGAAACGCCACCGGGAGGTGGCGAATAGTCAGTTGGTATTGGACCGACACGAAAGGTGTAGGTGGTTTCTGGTGGGCAGTCACTTTGGCAGCCACGATTGGCTTTTCCTTTGGGTTTGAGGTCTTCCATTTTGCGTGAAAGGTGGTTATTTTTCTGGTACAAAGGACTTCTGTGAAGAATTGCAAAGTTTCGGTGCTGAATAATGTGGGATTTGTGAAATGAAATTTTTAATATATTTTGATAAAGGCAGACTAAGATGTTCGAAGACTTCGACAATGCTAACGCACCAGACTTTTGCCTACTACTCCAGCTTGGTCGGAGACCGCAGTGACTAGGTCCCTATATTCCAAAATCACCGGTAGGATGATCGAGGAAACGTTCTACTCGAATTGCATCTGGTGGACACCATTTCGCTGCGTTGCGTAATTATCGTGGCAGTCTCTTCTTCGCGATTATGAATAACTCAACTGATCTTTGGTTTCACCGAACATCTCCAATCTACGCCGGTAAAATGTGCAGCGAGGCACATTGAAGAAGGTGGTATGAAGATAAGCGAGACGCTTGGGTAAGGTAATTTGTGAGTGAACCTAAAGAATTTTCCGCACCTAGTGCGACCCGTCCCTGTTAAAGTTCCCAAGCCATCGAAAAGCTATATATGAACAGGCTTGAGCTAACGAGATAATCTCACGAGACCATTCCGCTAGCTGGGGACTGAACGTCATATTTCACACAATACCATTGCTGCATTGTGTATCAGAAACGCTCCATATTCTCGCACGATTCAATTCCCCAACTTGAAGCAGAACAGAGCTTTAGAACCACAAATTCATCGGGAATTTCTTCCACTGGGAAGTTCACGGCGACGACCTCCGCACACAGCGCTGAAACGGCAATCCATACTCCATCCTGCAACTCTTGCCTGCAGACAGAATGCATATTTTATGCGGTCATTGGCGGGCGTCTAACAACGATGGTATTTAGCGGGTATGATGCTTTTTTTTTTAATACTCGGAGTAAAGGCCACCCCAGTATAGGTGCGGTAGGCCGAAAAGCTACAAGGTTGCCGAAGATTGATGAAGGATGCTGAAAGGTTGAGTGAGAAGAGGCAAAAGGCATTCCCTTGTGAAACATTCCCCACGCTTGAGGACGATATCAGGCTCTACCTAGACAATCTTGATCGATTGGACAGCAAGAGGGACTGGATTCGCGAGGATAAGAAAGTTTAAAAACTCAAGTTTGAATATGACAAAGAAAGATTTCACAGTCAAACTAGCGCAGATGTGACTTCCGCTCAGAGAGTTGCGCTCCTTAAAAGATGCTTGATTTAGCTATCTCAGATCTCATTCGATTAGAAACTTCATCAAGTCCCAGACCTCTCCCGGTACTGTGTTCATCCTAAATTCCACTCTTCGGACAGCTTTACAACGTTCCAATCGTATCCGCGACGAAACAATCCTTAGCCTCATTCCAGATTGTCGAAACCTTATCCGGTTCGATGTGTCTCTTCAGAATGTAGTCAACACAATGCGTTGTGTGATGTTCAGAGAAGCTCCCCTCATCGATCCACTTCTCATCTTCTCTGTTCTTCGCGAACAAAAACTTCCCCTGCTTCTCCCATGTGTAGATACAATGTGCGATGTGGTAAGATTGCGAGGAGAAAAGCCATCGGTACTCTCCTGCTCTCGCCACTTCCATCGGGAGACGCTTTGTCATATAGTAGTCTTCGTAAAAGTCCCAATTCCGTTCGGAGATATAACGTTCTTGCATCTCCATGTCTACGCATTCAGGTGGAACCCATGAGAAAGACATCAAGTCAAACACACAGCCAAGAGAGCGCGCAATGCGAGCTGTGTGGCCGCAACTTGTGTTGTAGCCAGTGAGAACGGCGTCTGGGTTTGGTGGATTGAGGAAGTCGTGTTGAGACTCATCGCCGATGTATTGAAGGTTCATAATTCTGGTCTCTTTAGGCTTACTTTTGGCGAAGTATCGAGGAACGACGATGATAAAACCGACGGATAAGGCAACAAGACAGAAGATCGCAGTGATAGCCAGCATCCGATATCGACTAAAGCGTCTTTGGGCGACTTCTATGTCGGTACAGTGGCTGTCGTTCAGGTGCTGTCCCTCCTCGCCGATAGTTTCAAGGCTGGTGGAAGAACCGTCATCTTCATCGGACCTTCGTTGGAGCTTCTCATAGTCTTGATATCCAGCCATGCTGCAGGATACTTGCGAAGAACTACTTTGTACGATGGTCTTTTGCTGCTTCAAAGCCTTGCTGGTATTGAGGGAAAAACACACACAGAAGATTGACTGACTTTTCTTGTCCTACTTGCTCCGCAACGGTATCGTATGGAACAGATACGAGTGCTTCGTAAGTCACGGTTGGTGTCTTGGGTGGTACTTCCAAGAGTAAGCATAGTGCGACCATTGTGATCAAGTTGAGGCAGGGGGTCTGTCATCTTCAGACCTCGCTGCTTTTATTTTTGATCTTGACCGAGTATCTCTGAGCTAGCACCGAACAAGGTAGTGAATTCGCTGATTGTGCCTCTGGCGGAAAGACCTTATCAAAGGATCTAGTGCTCACCTACCCCGCGTCATACAATGCGCCGCATGTGCCGCGAGTTGTGCATGCCAACACTTCAAGCTTTGAAATGGGGAAACAAGACCGACCTCGTATCGATCTCAAACGCTTGTGGTAGATGTATGGGCTGCAATATCAAGGCGTCGACCAAAGTGCGAGCTCAAAACGAGCTGTTGATTCGACGGCTCGGCTGTCATGTTATGCAGCCAAGGAGGGAGATCTTCACTGCACGTAATCCGCCAGACGCCACAGCCCTTGTGTTTACCATGCCAACAATAATTGTTATTACACTGATGATAGATGCGGCACTTGGTAGTCTTTTTTCAAGCTCGCAGCTTACGTACGATACATAGTGATAATAATGTCTATGTTTATGCCTCATATGTCATAGTTGTAGCACAAAATTCCCGCCTCCGTATCAATGATGTCTGCAACTCTTATGTCCGATGCCAAGTCGCCCATCTGAATCACATCTGCCAAGCTCGCTCTGTCCTCAGAGTCTTCTGAGAGCCTTGTATCATACGTCCCTCGTCGTCCTGCTATGCTATTCTGCCATTTCGACCATAACCTATCGAGTTGTGCGTGATGTAAGAAAAAGAGGGGATCTGAAAGTTATGAGTGATGTCGCAACCAAGAGTATGAGCTTGGGAACTTACCGGCGGGTGCATTGAAAGACAAGAAGTCTCCTCGAATCCCAAAGGGAATTGTGTTGTGAGGAGCGTCCTCCAGCTCTAGTGTAAAAGAAAGCAGATCTTTTTGTGCAAGGATTTTCTCTACCAGTTTTGGTTGTACCAGCTCTCCTGTAAAGTGTCCTATGGATGTGTCGTTTCGAAAGTTTCTAGATAGACAATGCGGATACACCTTCGTATCGATATATCGTGCCGTCGTCATGGCGAATGGCCCATCTGTCACACAGTGACCCCCACCTATGAGACTTTCGCCGAGCGCAGCATCGCCATTGCCGCCAAAGCCCAGCTGGGCGTCAAAGACTGGAGATGCTGCAGGATCCTGGTGGTCCAAGACCCAATTCCAATATCTAAAGATTCCTTGTGAGCCAGGAGGGTACCCAGAAGCATCTACACCATAAACAACTCACGGCAAAGGACCGGTATATCCACATTCGTTCCTCAAACGACCCTCGTAAATGTGAAGAAAGTATCGATGCCATGGAAGAAAGCTGGATTTCTCGTGACCTGAAGACAATTTAGTCGCGTGTTTCCTGGATATTCAGCAGATCGTCATTACTAGTATAGCCAACGGCAGGATGAATATATGCGAAGTCATCATAAAGACTTCCACCAGACTCAAAAGTGGAAGGTCGACTTTGAAGACATTTGATACTCTGGATATAGCTGAGTTTGTCGACAGTCGAGAGAGTTCTCCATTCTCTTCGGGTGCGAGGATTATCACATCGTGCTGATATACTGCTGGACGCTCTGAGTAATGTGTAGAGGAATATACCAGTGCTCGTTGCCAACAAAAGGACAGCACACATGCCCATGGAGGATCTTGTCCACGGTTTTACACCTCTGGCCCAACGCACGATGTCAGTGAACCTTGACATGAGCGTGAAGATAAAGTGGTCTCTTACCTTCTCTGCCCCTTTTCTTTATCATTGTCACCCGCCAGAGACGAGTATCTGACTTGCTGAATCCTGGGATACATCCTGTTGTGATGAGCTAGTACTTGATGAAAGCCACACCCCTATGAACCTGTTCTTTTGGCCTTCAACACGAAATAGTAACAAAAGCTAGCTGGGTGCAGGCATCTGGTAATGCCACTGTGAAAATACGCTTTGCGCAAGCATTTTGACGACTGGGCACTTGCCGGCAGAGTAGGAAAGATTCAACCACACGCTCCGGTTTACATGATGCTTCATCACCAATCGGTCAGCGGTTCGCTCTCGTGACCCTGCGGACTAGTGATTGGAGCCTAATGCATCCGTCTACATCCGTCTGCTTCGCTCACACCTTGGCTTGCCAGCAAGTTTGACAAATAGAGATGCTGATTTTGACCGAAGTGGTCACTAAAGCCTTGTGGGCCTTCCGCGTGTAAGCCTAGTAAGCCATGCATCGCTTGGCAGTGGAACACCGAGAAAGCAAAAAAGCAACTTCGGGGCACGGATGACCCGTCTCGGCATCGACTTCACAGCGAACTTCCATTTTCGACACAATTCTAGCGGCGGGTGAAGCTCCTCCAATTCTGCCTTGGATGACTAGCGCACGAAACTTACGAAAGTAAGAGTTACACGATTTACTTCCTTGTGAGGATAAGTTCAGGATATGCAGTGAGACCTCTAAGACGATTGATTCGCTCACTTAGCAATTAATCAAAAATAGCCAGATGTTCCAGCTTAAACGTGGTTTCCAACGAATTTTTGTGTCCTTTGTTTTGTTTTGCCTCGCTTAAATAACCATGACTCGAGAGGAATCAGAAATGGATACCCTCGCCACCAAGTTCTACATCCTACCAAAATATAGTCTACCTACATCTTTACTCTCTCTCTCTCTCTCTCTCTCTCTCTCTCTCTCTCTCTCTCTCTCTTATGTGACCTCTTCCATGCTATGACGATGATCACGTTCTCGCGGTCTCTGCACACGCTTGTAACAACTGCCTTAGCGCGTATGCGTAGTTGAATGCAGTTCAATACCTGCGCCCTATATCTCATCTTTTCTCACAGTACACGAGGAGTAAGCCATGCCAACTTCCAAAGTCCTCCTTGGATCAGTAGGTGCTCGAACCTCGTCAAAGCAGTGCGTGTTGTGTTCTCTGTCGTGCATGTAGTCGTTGAGAGGACCTCCGGTAGGAAGTACCTGAAGATTTCTCGAGAGTAGATACTGACAGTGAGCACCATGGAATGGCCAAGTTGAGAAGTATCCCTCATATTTCCCCGACAAGATGTCTTCCGCAGGGATTTCCTCAGTCCTATTCTCGTGCTTCCAGAATGGCCACTTCTCAGAATTGAAATACATCAGCGCATGTGTATTGTTCAGACATGGTGGTGGTGTCCAGGCATAGACCATAACATCCAACTGACATCCCATTCTTCGAGCCTCTTCCGGATTCTGGCCGCATGTGAGGGTGATAGTCTTTTGTTGATGAGGGTCAATCTTTGCTCTTTGGTAATGATACCACAACAGTGCATTTGAGATACCGAGTGCCAGCACCAGCGTTGTGAAAGCAGCACAGATAAACCAATGGCTTGGAACTTTTCTGGATTTTGTATTCTTTACTTGCGGATCCCCGTCTTCCAGCAAAGGAAGATTATCTTCTTTGTCGGACAGAACTGAAGATTCATCTCGATTGTCGTCCATGGTACTCGGCAAAGTCAGAAGGAGGTAGAAGATTCAAGGGTTTCGGGCAAGATGAACATACCAGATATCTTTTCACAATACTTCAGAACGCTTGAAGCTGGTCGAAAAGGACAAGGCCGAGAGTTCAGTCCAGTGAATGCATTTCCCCACCTTCAATAATTGTACGCGATCCAGTCTTTCCTACTCCGACTCGGTCGATCTCTGAGCCTGCAACTGTACTTCAATGATGTAATCTGACTGTATCAGCAGATAGTAACAGTGTATACGAGACCAATCGGACATCGTACATCAGAATCTAGATACTGCTGTCTCATTCTGTGCCACTCTGTAGATTGAAGTCAGCCCGACTTTTGTGCAACTTCCGTGTGGTTCAATTCGGACTTTTACTTGCCCCTCAGGCTTAATACACGACTGGCTCGATGACCAAGCTCTGTGCATGGTTGTTGGCGTATGAAAGTCTTCTCGTACTTCCGCTAGGATGATCAAGGACCTTAGTTCAAACGGACGATCACTTGCAGTCTTGAGCACTCCGATCGAGTACTGACCTAAATTTTGATCCCTGTACCACTGCACAAGACAAGCCCCTAATGAGGAAGGCGAATATGATCATGTTCAGATAATCCATGGCATTAACGATACTTGCACAAAGGCTAGTTCTTCCACAAATCGACAAGGACTAATCAAGCTAGGAATATTGATGTATAAATTTCTCTTTCTATTCTACAGAAACTTACTATCCATTCTAAAAATCCCTCATACGGCCAACTTCCAACTTCCATTATTCGAGCATCTCCCAGTTCAACTTCAAACAATCACCATGAAGGTCTTCTCTGTCCTCGCCGCCATTGTGGCTTCAGCCTTAGTTGGCCAGACCATTGCTGTGCCTGTAGCAAATGCTGTTGCGGAAAGATCCGACATGAATGAGCGTGGACTCGTAAATGATGCCTCTGTTTTGTATCTTAGTGTCACTGATAGATGTTTGCAGGCAACCATGTTCTACGGCTGCAAGTTCGCGCCTGAGGAAACCGAAGTTGACGATGCCGACCCAGACAAGCTCAGGAAACTCATCAAGGAGAGAGTAAGTCTTCGAATTTCTGTCTCTCCAAATATCTAGCGGTGACAAAATGGCTGATTTACATTCCCAGTGTATCCCCAAGAAAATGTGAACGGAGTCCATGCGAAGGACCGTGATGAGGTGGCTTGGGCGGCGATTGTTTGATCGATTTATGCTGGGAAACAGGAGATGACACTCATTCTATCTAAGAAACTTGAAACTTAACTTCTACATTGCCTCCGACTTATAATCAGACTGTGAGATCTTGTAACCACTTGGTGCTAGGACTTCCCATTCTAACACAAATCGAGAACCGGTGGAGGATTGTTCGAGCGTCGAGGAAGATTCACTCTCATCGATCCGGGGAATGCTTATCTTCAATTCTGTTCAATATTACTGCCCGTTGCTTAGACTCATCCGCAGCTATCGAGAAGAACATATCTTGAAATCGCTGCGCAGAGTCTTGAGAGAATTTTAGTTCGAAATGGAAGGTGCATTAGTCCTTAGTCCTTTTTGTTTCTTTGCACAGAACGACAAAAATCGATGAAAAGAAGTCATTTCACATTCTACTAGAAGTCTGACACTAATTTGGTCCTAACTACGCGTCTTCCACCTTCCCTTCCATCTTCCCGAAATTGTGATTAAGCTAAGTTGCTTTAGCTGAAACATCTTATATCTCCTTGCCTCTAACGAATTGCTACGTACAGCACAATGAGCTATCACAAAAGTCTTGGATGAACCTCTGCAGACTTCGGAGGATCATTCCAATAGATTGGCCCAATATCACCGACTCCCTGAGCACACTTCAGATATGCTGTGCCTGTGAAAAGCATAGTCTTAATGTCCCCAGGACTCCGAACCTCCTCCAGACAGTGCTCAGCATGAGATATGTTGCGCGAGACATTGTCAACCGGTGTCCCGTAAGTGAGGCATTGGAGCTGGCGATGGATGAGATACTGGCAGTGCTTGAGATGAAGCAGCCACGAAGTATAGGAGTATTCATGTCTCGCAGCAAGAATATCTTCGTGTGACAAGACCTCGGATCTGGATGAGTCGCTCCAGAATTCAATACCGTGAGAAACTAAACCTTCCCAGTACTCGTCAGATAACGTTTTGTTGAAGCATGGAGCGGGGATCCAGGCGTAGTTCATGACATCGAAGACGCAACCCTTCGCTCGAGCTTCAGGAGCTGATGTTCCACACTCTAGGATCTGATCTGGCACAACCGATGAAGATGTTTGTATTGGTATTTCTGGATGTTTGAGAGCTGTAAGGAATAGCCCAACGATCGTGATGCTGAATATCGTTGTCGCGATCAGAAGGACGATGTGCTTTGTTCGATAGAGGGAGTAGCTTCTCATCTCTGGGACGACATCATTGGATTCACTCTCAGGTAAGAATGGCTGATGACTTTCATCTTCTTTAGATGATTCCGAGGATTTCTTCCTGAAGAAGCTTGAAAGCTGGTCCATACTGGGTACCGGGAACGTAAATTGGGACCGAATTGAAATGAGAAATGGCAGAGAATGGCAGGCGGCGATGAGAATTACAACTGGAGCGAAAAGAATGCGTGAGTGCTTGTTGAGTCTCTGAGCCCTAGGGATCCCATTGCTGCTCGATACTTTCGATGTCGTCGATTGCTTACCTCGCTTAAGCGAAAAGGGGGCGGGGTCGTAGTACGCGAGTTCTCAGTTGAATCGGACTAATTAGCAACAGCTGATAAACATACAGACAGGAGTCGCCAAAAAAGGCATGGTTTTCGCTCGTAGGATCGTCAGGTGCAAGATCTAAGTGCTTGTCTGACCTGAGCACTACGGTTCCGTCGGAAACATAGTGTGACTGGCAATAATTCAGTGTTCATCTCAGCACTAGCTCTGATTGTTGGGATGGTGCGCTCAATTCTAAGCACGCGACAGGGTACAATGCAGCGATTTTACGTCAAAATGTGTTCAAACAAGCCGAACGCGACGACAAGACACACATCATGATAAGCACTTTTGGCGGTCTCGGCTGATGAGAGGTGGGCCAGCCTATACCTCCGTGTAACATCAGCACTAAGTCATGGCCCGATCTGGCAGGAGATAAGTCTTCGATTTTACTGATTCGCCAAAATCTACGACCGTGTAGAGATAAAGTTGCGGTTGGATCTCAGCCCTCGGATTTCGCTGTGTAAAAGCAGCAATACACCTCAATGTAGGAAGCAGTGTCCCAATCATGACGTCTAGGATGGAAGTCAACGTCACGAATCATTACCAAGATCATACAAAGCGATGGTACTGGTCGCTTCCCATACTCAAAGTCGCGGCACAGCTACTTTTTAGGAAGGTGTTGCATGTGTGATTGCAGCCAGCTGCATGTTGGTATCACGTGCCTTACCTGTGATCGACAATCAGACCGTCTTCCGTCGCACGAAATGGTAATAAAATTACCAAGCAGCTTTCCGGTACCTTTGAATTCCCCGCTGAATTGGAGCTGCTTGGTGACAACAGCTTCGATTTACTTGTGTCCTGAGCTTGAGCTGGCGTGAATTGCCTACACTCAAGAAACACCACTCTGCACCTCAGAGCATCAAGAGCCCCAAGCAGCAACATGGACTGGATCAAATCTCGCTGGCAGCGCCAATCATACAAGAAATTGGAACTTGAAGATCAAGACTCAAGCTCGGATATCATAGAAGCGGTCCAAGTCCAAGTCCGTCATGAGTTCTCATATGCAGTTACACTCGTCAATCTGCTACTTACAATCCTCACCATCACGATTTTTCTTATGCATCACGATAAACCAAGACATCATACATCAAACCCCCAAAGTTGCGACTGTCCGGAGACATGGACCGATTCCAGATATCAGAATCCAGAGCTGAATCCCGAGATCAAACGGGTCGCCGGTTACTGTATGTTCTTTGGCATGTTTCTCCATGTGTGTTTCTTCTGCTAATTTAGTAGCCCCCGTTTTCGACGAGGTCGACCTCACACCTCACCCGAAAGTTCTCAACGGTGCATTCCACGACAACACCACAATTTTCATGCAAGATCCCTCCCCCGAAGTTGATGAAGCCTGGCTCTTCTACTCCGAAGACATATTCCTCGCATCGTGGACTTCGGTCCGCGACTCAGGGCGCAGCCTCAGCAAGTCCATACACTTCGAGCCAGACTCTGCTGGCAATGCCGGAAAGTACATAGCTACGTATGATGTGTTCCACCAGATACATTGTTTGAATTGGTTGAGGAAGAGCGTGAATTGGGAATATTATTACGGAGACGAGAAGCCGACGGAGACGTACCTAATGCATCAGAAGCATTGTATACATATGCTGTTGCAGAGTCTGATGTGTAATGCGGATGTAGATATGGTTACTTTCGAATGGATGGAAGGGCACGATGAGAGGGTTGAAGCATCGGCGGATGAGGAGAAGGAAGATGGTGGCGTGGGAATACGGAAGAGAGTGAATCCGCAAGATGCAATTCCAGCGGCGAATTTCAATGTTCATAAGATGTGCAGAAACTTCTCTGCCTTGGTGGAATGGGCGAAGAAGAATAAGGAGGCTGATCCAGTGCAGACACGGAGGAAGTTGAAGGTCCCCGACAATGTCCGACTCAATCGGGCAGAGGATTATTGAATTGATAATTTAGAATGTCACCTACTAAGGATCTGATCTTCCTCAATTACAGATTCACGGGCTTCATGTAGTATGCCTTGTCAACTGCTATTCTCATTTCGGCGTTTCCAACAAGCTAGAATCTCCTCTCGCAGCAACTATCTGCTCCATTGAAACATTCAGCGCCTCATTCATTGCCCAATCCCTTATTTTGTCAAAGTTTCGGCATTGATGTCGCGTACTGAAATCCGGATACGGCTCGCTATACCCATCAACCCAGACAGCTGTGACCAGACCAATATCAGCAGTGCATGTTAGACGTTGGCGGATCATGTCGATGCAGTGATCTGTTCGAAATAATCGTAAGTTTTGTCGTGGCGGTGACAAGTGGCCAAGAACGTACCAATATGACTGCGAAGCCAGTGATCTCCAAATGCGTGCTCCTTCTCATAGTGCTCCTTATATGTTGCCATGCGTACGAGATTCTATATCGCAAATATCAATGAGATCCTGACTTAGCTGGTGGGTCGAAAAAAACCTACCAAGCAATGCAAATTATGAAAGACCTCTAGAGTAGCAAAGTATCCACCACCGAGCTCATCTGGGATCTTAACCGTGGCGTTGGCCGTGGAATCTTTGCCGATAAGATTCAACTCCGATTCTGAGATCGAGAGCGTCGGACCGGGTAGGACTTGACGACGATCAGCTGTTATTTGAAGCTTGCGGCTAGGATTGCGAGAGCTTACTTGAGCCTGGAGAGAGTACATCCCAAGCATCATCCAGCTCCTTCCTCGGAGCACCTTTGTAGACTGATTTCAGATTCAATGCACCTTGAAACTGCTGCGTTACATATTCGACGGCTGATTGTGCTGGCGCTAGACAAAAAGAGTCAGACTGTGCAAAACCCTTGTTGACGATGAAGCCTCACAATAGATCTCTGTTTTTGGTGGGATATATGAGCAAGAATGGTCATTCTTGCTGTAACTTGCAACCAACAACGTCAAAGAAAGTAGAAAGAAAGCAGCATGTGATATCCAGAGGATGGATTGTCTCGGAAATGTGGCTGCTCGAGGTAGCGGGGCATTCTCTTCTGGTGGGACGGGTTCGTATTTTGACATCTTGACGCAAAGACGTGACTTTCTACAGTTCGAAAGGGAACAAGCAAGGAGAAACGGGGTATAGGTCAGAGCTTAGTCATAGTACTAACTCCCGTCCAAACGTCATATGTGCGCTGCGTGAGATGGATAATGAGTGGGAGGAGGGCTCGCCTCGCCTGGGTGTTAGTGCTTACAGGAATCGATCACTCAACGACTAGACAACTCCTCTGACAAAAATGATTGTTGCTTTATGATGATATCTGCATTCTATATGAATCTCAAAACAACGTGTGTTCCACTGCTCAGATCGACCTCATATATACACGATGGCCTCAAATTTTGAGATCCTGCGCAAATCATCAGAGGATGAAGCGAGCAATGACAGACTTTTGCAAGATGAGAGTAGCGAACCGCATGAAAGAGAGCCACGAAAAGTTGATTGGCGATACAAAAAACTACTTCTATTCTGTATTACAGCTGTGATTTCAGTCGTTCTCCTCCAAACAATCACCATATTCACACTTTTCTGGCAAAAAGGACATGCAGCCCCCAACCGGCCCTACACCCCCGCGCCCAGAATCTCCCCAGGCAGCGTCCTCAACTGTGGTTCTTCCCCCTCCCAGGCACTCGCGAAAGACTGCATATTCGATATCATGGACTACAGCTGGGTGCCCAAACCATGCTACCACGCCTCCCTCTCCCAACACTACCTCAACCTCGCACTCTCCCGCAACCTAACATTCTACCTCTCGTCATCCCAGTCACACGCTCTCCCAACCACCGAAGTCCTAGCCGGAAAACACGAGTACGTGTTCACGACTCGAGTCTTCCACTCCTTGCACTGCCAATACTACCTGCATCGACAGACGAGCATATTGATGGATGGTCTTGCGACGAGTCTGATGAGAAATGCAAGTTATGGTTTGCATTGTTTGGAGGAGGTGGTGAATCCGGGTGATGCGGGAGAAGAGATGTTTACGGGGTTTCATTATGAGAGGTGTGCGATGGGATTGGGATATCTGGAGCCGAGCGCGAGGAGAAGGCCGAAGGGGAAGGACTTGGGGAAAGTAGTTGATGGTGGGGCCGGGAATGATTTGCATTTGTCAGGGCCGGCGGTGTAGAGAGTTCTAGTGTAATGCTTCGATGAATGATGTTCCTATTGATTGATATTGGGTATAGAGGCCTTGAGAGCTTTTAAGAAAGCGCCTACGTCCCCTTTGACTCCGACCGCGTTTTCCATATCCCAATCTACGACGCCAGAGTTTGCGAGACCGACTCTAATTAATTTTATCCTTCCCTCGCTGCGACGAAGTAGGTCTTCGTTCGGCCATCTCAAGACGCCGACGGTTGACATGCCCACGCCTAGTTCTAAGATTACTGTCGTGCCCTTCGACTTGCTCAAGACATTCCGTCTGAACTCCTTCCACCTCTGTTCTCCATCTCGAAATGGGACTTCTGTGAATGCGCTGCCAGATCGAACGCACAGCATCAACCCACGACCACAGAACGTGCATTTTGGGACTTTACTCGCATCAATGAATTCCTGTGTGGCGGGGTCCAAAAAGGGTATCGCAGCGTCCAAGAAAGGAGCAGATGGGAAATAGGCGTCTTTTCTGCAAGGCTTCTCGCATTGGAGAAACTCGTATCTGCCTTGTGGTGTGCTCATAATTTCTTCGGCAAAGCCGTTCTTGACGAAGAAGCCGTCTGCGTTACTCGTTCTGACGTGGACTCTATTCTTGTCAAAAGTTTGGGTTATCTTGAGAAGGTCACCGTAGACATCTGATTTTGGCCAGTTTCTTATCATGCGTAAGTGGTTGAAGTAATATCCCCATTTCACTTGCTCACTTGGCCAATTGATGGGACCGAAGAGGTCGTAAAGGCGACGAAAGCCATACTTTTTGTAGCCGTGGAGGTGATTTGAGAAGAGTGACGTGGATGTGTAGTCTAGGCCCGTGGAAGCGGAAAGTCCTGCGCCAGCAGAGATGAGGAGTGTACCAGCTTTTGCGAGCCAGTCTGCTGCTGTGTGAAGTGACGAGTTCTCTGGTGCCGGAAATGGGGCGATTGGAAGCGGTGTTTTTGTCGACGTAGACAGGAGACTGGAGTAGATCTCGAGATCCGTATCCAAGAACACATCGAAAATGATATCGGTGATTGTCGTCTGCGGGTTTTCATCGATCCACTTCTTCACAGTGTTGACAGCAATATTCGCAGCCAGCGCCTGTGGAAATGCGAATATACCAGTCGAGATGCAGCAGAACACCAAGACCTTTCTTCCGTCGTCCATTGGTTTTAGCTGCTCAGCAGCATCCAAGCAACTCTCATATGAGTTTCTCAAATCGGTGATATCATCTGCACTTGGCTTTGTGCCTTGATCCAGCTGTGGGCCAACCGTATGAATCACATGCTCTGCTGGGAGGCAGTATCCTTTGGTGACCTTTGCTCGTCCGACCGGCTCTTCACCTCCCTGAGCCTTCATGAGTACCTCACATTCATCCCGTAAGCGCGGGCCAGCCGCTGCATGAATCGCATTGTCGATGCATTTGTGATGCGGCTGGAAGCATCCCAGCATCCGAGAATTTGCTGCATTGACGATTGCAGTGACACCCGAAAGAGTCATAATGTCGCCTTTCCAAACAGCGATGTTCACACTTGAAGCTGTTGATGAGACTGAAGCCTTGTAGGTGGTGAGCGTAGATATCGTAGAAGAGTGTGTAAGTAAATTTTGTTTCCTTTCATATTGTAGGACTGCCTCGATACTAGTGAGAATGTCGTTGGGGATATGTGGCGAGGGTGAACGAATGCATAGAAGAGCTTTCATCACTGCGAGTTGATCAAAAGTGTCTAGTTCGCCATCAGGATATCGTTGCGCTAGAGCTGATGTGATAGAGGGGGCTTCGTCCATAAGGAACTGAAGCGAGTTCGAGAGGTGATCTGAAGGTGTGGTCGTCATGGCTGAGGAGCTGGAGGTTGGATACTGAATCCTGTCAACTTGTAACTTGGATGAACGACTCGAAGGAAAGAAGAAAGATAGAAAGCTATAGATATAAAAATTGAGATGCGCAGTGTTGAGACGGCCTAGTTGTTGTTGATCAGTTGGGAGGGAAGGCATGCGTGAATGTCTGACTAATCCGGCTCCCACTCCCACAAATAGCCGATGGGATGCGGGAGGGGTGTTGGACAGCCATGCGGCTTTGTAATTCTCTTCAAACAAAGTCCAAAATCAGTCGATAGGAGTAAGATGTGTAGCTTAGTTTGGACGATTTCGTCAATACACTCACGAAACCATCTCTCCTTTGGCATTCACAACCACATCCTCCCAATTGCTTGGTCTCTGTCTTCCTCCAGGCGATACCTCATTCAACCACTTCTCGCACTCTCTCGCCCATTCCAATAGTTCCAGCTCTGTCCCCCATTCACCCATAGCCATAATGCCAATCGGTACACGATTCGTACCCTTCTTGGGCTCTGCATAGCCAACAGGACAAGAGATGGCGGGGTTGCCGCAGAAATTGGCAAGCCAAACGTACTCCATGTTTCTGATACTTGTATTGCCGTCCGTGATGCCATATTTCAGATCGCCCTCTGAGGCTATAGGCCATCCAGCCATGGGCGAGGTCGGCGTCACGATGACCAGACCAGGATGCTTCTGGTAGAGGAAGGCGAGATGCTGCATCAACATATTTCGCAGTTGCTGTGCTAGTAGGTAATCTTGCGCGGGTGTCTGAGCGCCGACGGCGAGAAGAACTTGATTTGCAGGATTCAGACCGGCCAACCAGTTGGAAGGATCGAAGGGCTTCGCACGCGCTCGGACTGCCATCTCTGAGAGGATGGTGAAGGCATGTGCCAGTTGCCCTTCTGGTACGTATGGGATGGTAATATCAACGACTTCATATCCTAATTTCTCTTTGTAGTATGTCACAACTTCATTGCACAGTTTCAAGACAGAGGGGTCAGCACGCTCGAACCATTCTCTGTAGATACCGATGATCTTTGGACGATTAGCGGACGCCTTGACGGATGGTTTGGCAAATAGGGAGCAGGTGGGATCAGATGGATCGGATTCAGCCATAATTCGATAGGTGATTTCCAGATCTGACACAGTTGCTGCGAGAGGACCGCTGACTGTGACGGTGCTCCCAAGGTCCTCAAGTCGATTGTGTGAGGGCTTCAATCCGTAAATGCCGCAGAATGAAGAAGGAATGCGGATACTGCCGCCACCATCGGCTCCGATTGCAAAGGGAACGAGACCAGCAGCAACAACATATGCAGCACCTCCAGAAGATCCACCTGTATAATACTGGAAATTATGCGGGTTACGTGGAGTTCCCCAGTTGGGATTGTTGTTCGTTGTATCAGCCCCCAGTTCGTGCATGTTCAGCTTTCCAATGATGATACCTCCAGCATTTCTGAGTGTCTGAACTGGCCATGAAGATTTCTCTGCAATTTTGAAAACCTGGTCATTCTGCTTTCTGCCACTTCTGGTTCTGTAGCCAGCCACGTCAGTTTCATCCTTGATGGCCGTTGGAATGCCGTCCATTATTCCAAGCGATGTTCCGTCTTTGTATCTTTGGGTCGAGGCTTTTGCCTCTTTCAGAATCTCTTCAACATTGCTGTCGATGAAAGCAACCGAGTGCCGGGAGTTGGGGACATCCCTCCTGATCAGTGGGAGAAGGCTCTCAACAACAGCCAGGGGTGTGACCAGTCCCGAGAGATACAATGCATGGTAATCGGCAACAGAACGATATCGGCCAGGCACATTCTCTGGAATTTTGGGCAATGACTTTGGATCAAAGACGTTGCTATCGGAAGAGGCGCAATCAGAAATCGGAATTACGGTTGGCTGTAGATGTTAGACATGTTACATCAGGCGAGAAACATCTAAGGTTACTCACATCCCATCTTTCACGATAGTCCTTCAGATGTGGAAGTCCTCGCAGGCCGTTGAAACCCGCATTCGCCCACAAGGTTCGTTGGAGGAATTGAATCTTCGAAACACTGAAAAGGGTCAGCTGGCTTCTGGTAAAGTGGGTGGAGGAAACAGACATCCAAGCCCCAATGAGAAGCAGAAAACCCGTAAACACGGGATTTGCATCTTCCTTCTTCTTGTAAGGTGTCGCGGGTGCCTCAACAGCTCGAGGATATCCGAAGAAGCGAGCGGTTGCTTTCGGCTGCTTTGACTCGTCCATGGTGAAGAAGGAACCTCAATCCAGGCTCTCGGGCTTTGGGGGCTGAGGAGACAAGTGAAAGCTTAGTGCAAATGAGAAGTGCAATCTTTCAGATCTTTTTCTTTGAGCCAAGAAAATACCAGCTGGACTTGAAAGCGACGCGCCAGGGCTGCTTTCGACGCGAATCTGACGTGAGAACGGGAGAAGAAAAGCCCATAAAACCAATGAAGTGCGGATTTTGGGAGTGCGGAGTGTGAGTTTTGGGTACTAGACATTCATTTTGTACTTATTAAACCGGTGCAGAACCTTATTGAGATGCTATGTTGACGGCCGGTCGTTCCACAGCATCGCCGGTACGGTGTGGTGTTTTGTATTGGCGGTGCGGTGCCTCGGCATGAGATTATCGGATCGGGATAACTCAAGCCCGATCTGCCGTCTCTCACCGCCTGCCCATTCAGCATGATCTCATTGCGCCTCGTTCTGTTTGTGCTGTGCCATCCATCTCTCGCAGGTACTCTTTGAATAACCGGCTTGCACAGCCTACCTGTACTCACTCACTGACATCAGGAACACTACAAGAGAGGCATTGCATTAAATCTCTCATACAATTGAAGTACAAGTACTTAGCCAGGTCAAGTACATCAACTTTCCTTGCTTTTGTTTTCTCCCTCCATCAACGTATCAGGATGTGTTTCGGTAGCAAGCTCAAAGGCGATGATCCGTCGTCAAGATTGAACAACGACTACAACGACCACCTCAACTCCAGACCCGTTGAAGCAAAACCCTCCAAGACTTCAAACAACATGCCTCAAGACAGTTCGTACCAACCGCCTGCAGGTCCGCCACCTTCACATCAATACCAAAGTCCAGAGATCTACGGCGCACCTTCTGGGCCACCACCAAATCGAAATAATGAATATTCCGCACCTTCAGGTCCTCCCCCAAACCGGTCCCAAGAATATTCAGCACCTGATGGTCCTCCGCCATCCCACTCCTACGATGCGCCACCTCAAGAACCATACCACGACTGGCAAACAGCTGTTCCAGATACGTCTCTGCTCCCGCCCCCGCCATCAATGGGCAATCAACGAAGCACTACGAACAACGCAACCGAGCAGCAAGCAGAGCTCGGGGAGATATGGTGTACTCAGAACCCCATGACGAGCCCGGTAACCTTCCCAGAAGCAGCTCTCGAAGCAATTGCGAAAGGAGAGATCGGGGTCATCAGACCCAGAGACTACCAAGGGAATCTCGAAAGACCAAGACCTGGAGTATGGGCTGGAAAGACAAAGGCCAGCAATCCAGACAACTGCATAATATCCACGCTTCCTCTTTACTCTGTGATGGCACACTCTCCTCTCCGAACCGCGCGAACAAAGAGCATCTACTACGAAGTGCGAATCAAGCAGACCAACAGGAGGGAAGTCAGTCTCGCGATGGGCTTTGGCGCACAACCATACCCTACATTCCGACTGCCTGGCTGGCATAGAGGGAATCTGGCTGTACATGGAGATGATGGAAGCAAATACATCAATGATCGATGGGGCGGGAAGGATTTCACACAACCATTCAAGGCCGGGGAGACATTGGGCATAGGCATGACATTCACGGCCAGAAACCTCGATGCGCCACCTTCGTATGATTCTGCTCCAGCACAGACGATGTCGACGAATCCGATTGACATTGAGGTCTTCTTCACGAGGGACGGGAGGAAGGAGAGTAGTTGGAATCTACACGAGGAAGGAGATGCTGAGGAAGATCTGCCGGTTACTGGATTGGAGGGGTTCAATGATCTCTACGCCATGGTGGGCACATTTGAGAATGTGGAGTTTGAGATTGTCTTCAATCAGGGCGAGTGGATGTACCACCCGTAAGGCACGGTGTACTTCCTCTACTGTCCCGATCAACTAGCATTTTGCAACTTGATTGTTGAGTGCGATTTTGCATTGATCTCTATATTTCGTTGTCCTCTCGATGGATTCTCTTAAACGAATGCAGAAACCCATCACCCACTTCAGTCGGGGCTATACGTGGCCATCATAGAGCAAACGAATTTCATGCACAGCTTCGCTAAATATCATATTAAAGTCTAGCTCGGGACTCCCACTGCAAGAGGACAAAATAAGCTGTCATCGTGCCCTTGTATCCTTTGCCCGCTTACAAGACCTACTCGATTTCGATCCTTTCTCATTGCCACCCACAGCTTTCTCTCTCGCCGCTATTGCCGCTCTCAACTTCTCCCTCTTCTCTACCATCTTTTCCACCCTCTCCCTTATTGCCCGCCCCTTTCCCACCGTCGCCTTTCCTATCGGCAGCAGCACTACCTTTCGAAGGATACCTACTCCTCACACCATTCTCCACATCCACCACTCCACCCTCCTGACCTTCTCTCCCCGCTCTAACATAATGCTCAATCTCCACCTCCCTCGGCACCGCCCCCTCCTTCCCATGCTCCTCCATTAACAGCGCAAAGATCGCTTGTCCATCAGCCCCCAACCACGCATTCCACTCCTTCCACGTTTTCATATAAAGATTTGGTCCGAAGCCGTGGAAGGAGTCGGCGAGGCGGTGGGCGACGGGGGTGGGTCGCCCGCCGTAGGTGATTAGGACTTGGGCAAGCCAGTGCCGGCATTGGGTGTTGGTCCAGCGCCATTGGGGGGTTGAGAGGGCTGTAATGGTTGAGAGGTCGTTCGAGTTTAATTTCTCACTGTCACTTTTGGTTTCGATTTTCAGATGGGCGTTTTGATGCGGGGATGGGTAGACGTGTGTAGGGAGTGGTTTTCGCAGAGGAGGAGTAAGATCGTTAAGAGAATCTCCACGGTTGCGAAGAGCAGGATGGGAGGAGAGTTCTGGCGGTCCTTCTTTTTCTTCAGATTTTGTAGCGCTGACTGGTGATTTTTGGGCTGAGTATGGTGGAGGTGCGGGTTGAGAGAGTGGTCGTGAAGTGCTGGGTTTGGAACGTCGTCCGGAGCAGACTTGGCCCATTTTCGACTATATGTATCTACGTTTTCGGGACCACAGAACAGCGAAGGGATGTTGAACACCTAATGGTATAGAGAGCAAGAGTGCGTGCTGATGAAGTCGGGAGCATATCTTCATAGCTTCCTCTGAACCCCGCCATCAATGGTCGCTTCCTCATGTTAACACCAAATCCCACTAGTTCGTTGGAGTTTGGTCCAGATTGTGTAATGTGCATGACGTCTAAGCATCTTTGGACCTTAAGAAGCTTTTAATATGTGTGATACTTTCTTGGTATCAACGGACTGGTGCGGGCTACGAATAGATCGTGCGCGTGATCGTGTACCGTGTTTAGTGTTCCACAGTTCGCTCCTCCTTAATATATTGCACGTGATCTCGTTTAAGGTAAACAACGTGTCACGCGATGGATTTATGAGGAGAGTCGTGGCTGGCCCTGCGACTTTGGAGGATGGCTATTCGCTGAAAGTTTCTGTATCTCGTAATCACCTGGTAAGGATTTCATGATTTCATCGCCAGTCTTAGAAGTATCAATGGTCGGTTGAATGTTTGGTACACTAGTTCTAAGCGAAGCACCAAATACAAGCTACGATGCCTCCTACATCCACAAAACCCCAAGCCACCTGTGGACCGCCCAATAGCAGGAATCACAGCGCAACAAACTTTTCTCCATGCAGTGCAGAGCGACGGGCCAAGACCATTTTCACATAGACCGTCGACGGAAACTCAATCATCTTGATTGACAGATTGAACATCTGCTCCGATTTAATAAGGATCCAGCATAACGCGTCCCGGGCAAAATAATTGAATTCATCTGCAACATAATAATATTCACGCCCGTAGAAATATTCGTACTCCTTTGGCACTAACTCAGAGCAGTGGAAGTCATCCATGTAGCATTTGATGAGGTAGTCGTATCGTTCTTCGGGGCTCATGCTTGAGGCGATTGTCTCCGAGTAGCTCCCCGGCAGCACGATGAGGGGATTTGGTTTTCGGTAAGGAGTATAGATCTTTTCGGGGGTATTGGTGGGTGCCTTGTCCTTGCGAAATTTGGTTTTGAGGGATTTTATGATGCCCATTTTGGATGATGTGCGTGATACAGTAGGTACGAGACTGTTGTAATTTGAGGATTTTTCAATCGAGCGGAGGGGATGTTAATTGTGCGCAAAAGCCGAACGATGAGTGGGTACTCCTCGAATACCAGCAGAATATATTCAAGACCTACAGTACTTGATGACATCGTCACTCCGTTGCCAGCTAGTTGCCATCCACTTCATGAGCATTACAGGCTAGCTTCGCATCATCTAGTAATTGTAGTCTACCATGCCACTCCAGAGCTAGGATCAAACTCAATGTTTATGGCCAGAATCCGTATTTATTGAGCTTCTTTATTCCCACATCAAATTTCCAGACGTTATATCTCGCGGCCTATACCACTATGCTGATCATCCTTTGCCTTCCACCTCACAATCTCAATTGTGATCAAAAGTAATACTCTTAGGCACCGCCCCCTTCTCTTTCATACACGCTCTCAACATATTAAATATCGACGTTCCTCTCGCCGAGCCGTACCACGCCTTCCACGTCTCACTTTTCAAACACCACAGATAGCTTCCAGAGCCGTGAAACATGCTCGCCAATCTCTCTGCTTCTTCTTCCTGGCAATTCCATAGCGTGACTGCGATGGCTGTAATCCAGGCTTGGCATTGAGCTGTTGACCAAAGCCATTGTGGTGTGTCTGCTGCGCTGATGCCGTGGCGTTTGAATGGAATGGCTGTGTATGGTGGTGGATCGTGGTGAGATCGAGATGGATGATTCCTTCGCTTTTGGATTTTGTGATGAATGTGGTCGTAGAAGCGATCTAGGACAGATGTTGAAGGCATTGTTGGCGAATGCGTGTCGTGTTATGGACCGAAAAGGTAGGATGTACAATGGTTAGGAGCGAAGATAATTTGAGGTCGGATAAGGTAGTAATGATTGAGTGAAGAAAATGAAAACTTCCGGGGATTTCCGTCACGAAGCTAGAAGCTTTGTCCAATTCTAGCCTCGGATATGGAGTCCAACCATAGATGTCTGCACTTTGGTCGACTACTGCATAACTTCAGAACGGGCTTGGCCGCACATACGGTACGGAGGATCACTCAAGGACGAGTGACCAAGTCACAGTTCGAAGCCCAAACGGCAATGTCTAATCGGAAGTGATCTAAGAATGCACATGTCTTTGATAATTGAGATCATATGCTGAGTGTTGCACTGCGTCTTGTATTGTCCAAATTGAGAGATAATCCTGGCACCTCCAACATGCACATAGCAGCCAAACCCAAATTAACCTTCCAATTTCTATGGCCAAGGAATCTTGCTTTTTTTTCTTCAACTCAGCTCAAACGACAGTGCAGTGTGATCTCACAGCCTCGACCCTTCTTTCGAGCAACAGCTCTCCTCCTTGACAAGCGTACTCGACAGGTTTCGATTGGAGGGAACGTCCAGCGCAGGATTCTCCGTGAAGAAATCAACCGGCTTGAGATGCAACTGCATGATATCCACAGGCCTAGTACAAAATATTAGCATCGTCCTCAGATCATCAGCATGAGAAAAACTTACATAACAGGCCAGTCCTCCACTCTCGGATTGTGGGTGAGTCCAAAACAACTCCATACCACCACATCCGTATTCTCCACATCGTCTCTCCTCTTCACCGCGTCGCTGACTCCGCCAATTTCATCCTGGCTCTGAAGCGTGTATCTTCCCCCAGCGTACAGCTCGCCATCTTTGTACTTCGTGACCCAGACATGATGCTTTGCAAACTGAGCACGACGAGATTGAATCGAGTCTGGCTGTGCGAGCAAGACTTGCGTCGGCATTGGCGTGAACTTGTATCCGACGGGTTGACCACTAACAGGATTTAACTTGTTCGGGTTGATCATTTTGACCACTCTGTTAAGCTGCGGCGCTGCATCCAGCCATTGAGATTTCTTGATTTCGTTTTGTACAACTTCGTAGAAATTACCTTTGGGATTCCGATGAGCTGATGTTGGGACGGGATGGGACTCCTCTGTGACGACGGTATTTTCAGATCCATCGATCGCGGGATCGATACGAATGGCGAAGATGTGTTGATGGTTCTGGGCGAGGACGCCTGGGGATACGACATTTCCGTACTGGGACTTCTTGCCAGCGTCAATGGAGACCACGCTGACAATGCCGGTGGCTCGAGCTTCGACCATAATCCCTCCTGCTTGGTCGAATTTGTAGGCGAAAATATATTCGTAGTTGGCGAGGGTGATGATGAATTGGACGACTAGTTCACGGTGTCTTGTTACGACGGCACGACCAGTCCGCCAGTTTGAATGCTTCCAGGCAATCCCATTATCTTGCTCATGCAAGCAGACAACGTTTGGGCTGACTGTTGTTGTGCCATCGCCCTCGGTTTTGACGGTATCAAAATACTGAAATTAAGTCAGGTGAATGTCGAAGAGAAGTCTAGAAGATCAAAATACCTTGATGTGACCCAAGCAATCGCATCCAAGCTGAAGGTTGTTGGCGCATATTCCGGCTCCTCCATCTCCGAAGTCAAAGGCTTGCTTCCGCTGGAATGGAGCCCGAGGGTCTGCATATGGGACCGTCTTCGTTGTTAGTATAGAAGCCTTCTTCGCGGATGGGTGTTCTTACCATCTCACTGACACTCAATCGATACATAACACTCCTGCCATCATATCTGATGTCATGAAGCGTAGCACCCTCACGATAATTGAATCCAACTCTAAACCTCCACTTCTGCCACTCAATCAGACTCTCATCCGTGACCTTGAACGAAGGTCCATCCGGTTGAACGACATTCAGCTGCTTCAAGTCTTTTCTCAAACCACCAGGCAGAAGCTCAGGGACATATTCAGCTGGTTGGTAACGATCCATGATATTTCCAGTGGAAGTCCCATAGCTGAGACCATCTTCTTCGCCCCCTGTGGCGAGGTGGTCGATACGGATGATTTCCCGAGTACGAGCGTCCATGATGGGAATGAGTGGGAGTGGGTAAGCGTAAAAGTTGGAGTCGGGGTTGCCGATCGTGGTATCATTGGCGAAACAGAGTGCTTGGAAGGTCCGTTTCCACTCTTCATCTTCATCAGGTCCTGTCGAAGATCAACACTTTGTTCATTAGGATGTCATGCAACAAGAAATTACCTCCATACGGCCAAGGCTCAACTACAACTTCGTATTTTTCTGGGATGTTCAGTTTTGCAATCTCTTCTTTGAATAGAGAAGACGCCGCCACTGCCGCAGCAACATCGTCAAATTCTTTCCTACCAACAAGTCAGCTCGTCCATTCGCCAACCCCCATTTCATGCCCAGTACTCACAAAGTTAACGCAGCATGAGCCGGCTTCTCAACAACCGTCTGGTCGATGATCGTTCCTTTCTGAACATCAATCAACGTCTCGCAGTACTTCGCAATCTTGTCTCTTCCAATAACATCGTAGTTGGCACGTGCAAGACGAGCTGGTCTGGGTGTGCTTGCTTGAAGTTGTCCGGCACATTCTAAGTCTAGAAAGGGTTGGAGTTCTGATTTCGGCGGCTCTTCTAATGAGATGGCGCGGAAGTCAACGATTGAGCTTTTGTGTGAGCCGAGGACGATATCCCGAGCACGATGGGCTTCCTCAATGCTCAGAGGTATGAGGGGATGTGGAAGGGCTTTGGAGACAGGCATATTGTTTGACCTAGGTGAGGACTTGGGAGGGAGAGAAAAGAATGGATGCAGATGAGGTGAAAAGTACAGGTTGATATGTCTTTATAAAGTTTACGATGTTGTTAGGTCAGGCCGGGCTTGGGTGCGGGGACGGGCTAGTCAGGCCATTCTGGCTACAACGAGTAGTGCCCGGGTACGTGCCAATTCTCAGATTTTTATCGCCCGGATATCTATTTGTCGATCAATCAGTCTCCTGAACTTTGTCATTGTACCCGCACAATATATTCTTAAACGCTGGTACTCTGCTTTGTCGAGTCGCTATTCGTCAGCTTATCCGGGTATCGGCCGGGTAGGAGTCAGGCAACCTGCTACCCGTGAATAGAGTATCGGCACGAGAGGGATGATGGCCGCACATGATTGGATATCCGAGGATCCGGAGCTTGAGGCTATGCTTCCTTGGGAAGCCGTAGCCGAAGGTACGATGGGTGTTGTTCCTGAGTCTTCTAACCTTCTAACCCCGCTTCAGAACTGGGCTTTGAATTCGACCCCGCTTCTACTCAGCTAGACGAATGAAGTAAATATCATGAACCACCGGAATCCACGGCTTACACGGAGTGGAATGTCACTGCTCTTAACGTGGTCATTGTAACATCCTGTACTTCTTAACTTCACTCCCCCGGCTGTAAATGATAGTCTTTTAGGTACCTCAAGCAACGAAGGAGAAGAAATATCACAGTTCCAATCATGCTTCCCCTGATTGTTGCTTATCAAAATCCACGGTTATCAGATTTCTGAGTCGTATGTTAATGAAGAGAGTTCAACAACAGCTCTGTGAAGCCCAATTTTGTGGCGGAAGGGTATTTTGCTTCTAACAAAAACAATTACAGTATCAAGTACTTTATCAAATGATCACCTCACAGTCAGCTTCCGCTCCCTAAAACTCTTCACAACCTCCATCGCCCCCCTCCCACCCTCCTCAATAGCTCCATCAATAAAACTCCTCCACCCAACAGCCCAATCACTATTCGCAAAATGTACATTCCCATGGCTCTCCCTCAACGCCTCCAGATACTTCGTGATAAACCGCTTCCCAGGAAAGAACCAAGCGCCTTTGGCATACTCATCCTTCGACCAATTATGAAACACAAGCCTCTCGATCTCCATGGGCATTAGGTCTGTCAAAGCTTTCTTGGTGGCTTCGATATCATCTTCTGGATCGAGTTTATTGGAGCTCGCCCCGAAACTGACGATGTGTGTGTTTCCTGCTGGTGTAGTGCCGTCGCCGAAAGCAAAGACGAGTTTAGCAGAAGGACTGATGACAGACCAGCTGCGGAGATCGGAGTTGGCGACTTCGGCGTGGAGTTTGGTGGTCTGTTGGATATGGCCTGTTGCGATGGCTTGAGCTTTCAGGTCGGAGAGAGGTGGTGAGAAAGTGATTGTGGAAAGGACGTTGAGTGGAACCGTGGAGATGACTTTGCGGGCTTTGAAGATTGTGCCGGAGGTTGAACTCACGGTTGTGAGGTCAGCGGTGTCGGTGATGGATGATATGGGGGTTTTGAAGAGGTAGTGAAGATTTCCTGTGCTGATGGCTTCGTCCCAGAACTTGCGTGCGAAGGCGCTCTGTCCGTCTCGAAATTTGTACTTGATCAAGAAATCAATGGCACCTTTGTAGCTATGCTCACATAACGACCACCAGTGCAAGTGCTCGTAGAAAGAGCTCGTTTCTAGACTGGCACCGCTCATAAGCAGCAACCAGGCCTCCAGTGCAGCTTCTTCCTTGCCGGTAAGCTCGTCTTTGATCTGGGCCAGGCGGTCTGCAGCGGTGAGGTCATCGTAGGCTAGGACATCTTTGTTGTGAAATTCATCGTGGGACCTGGGCATCAGAGTTTGACCTTGTCGGCCGTCGACATCGAAGAACTTGCCGATGGAGGATATCAGAAGAGCATCTTCCTCGTGATGAGTAAGCTCATGAGCGTGCTCTCCTCCAGCAGTGGTGAACAGAGAAAAGGTGTTGCGGCCAGAAGTGTAGTCGGGAGAGACTTCTAACTCGGAGCGCATGTTATAGCGACAGATCTCTCGCCATACTTGTGGTTGAGCCCAATGCACCCAGGTCCCACCCATCTCAAATGGGTAATCACCGATGTTGGATGACCAGGACCGGCCACCAATACGGTCGCGAGCCTCCAGCAGGAGGACCTTCAAGCCTGAAAAGACAAGTTAGCTGGAACTTTGGGATTGTGTAGGGTAGACTTTGGTGTGCATGGAAACATGACATACCGGATGTAGTGGCATCACGAGCAGCAGTCAAAGCAGCATAACCGGCACCCACGACTATTAGGTCGTAGATCTCATCCTGGCCTGTAGTATTGGAAGAAGGCTCAATCAAGCCTATTGTTGGGACTCCCTTCGTCAGACCAGCGCCTGCCGTCCATTGGTAGCCGTCGCGAGAAAGTGTTGTCATGTTTGCGACTTTAACTTTGCCTGGGTCGTTGAAACTCTATGTTTGATACAGAGGCGAAGTAATGATAAACAGAGGCTCTGTATAAGTACCCAAAATCAACTCTATTGTAGTCATAAATCGCCTTCTGCAAATCAATAACCGTTGTACCAGATCTGAGCCGGCCTATCCCACCGGCTGGAGAGAAGGTCGCCGGATGCGGATAGGGGTGTATTGCCGTACCCGAGAGATACCCGGATCATTGCATTACCGGATCTGCGGCAACGTAACGGGAATGCTGAAGATTGGACGTACCTGCATGGAAGGACCCTGACTCGAGCAACGGAACGCACGGAATTACCGTTTAGTGGCACTTCCTTGGCAGATCTAAGCCTGAACCCCGGAATTACTACCTAGGTATCGTGAGCACGCGGAATCAGACCCGCAGATAGTGCTATCTTCAACTGTTATCAGGATGGATATCAACACTGAGATACTGCGATATCAGAACCTAATCTGTATCCATGCCTGTGGGGTGAAGAACGGGCACTTAAAGGGCGATGCTGCCATCTCTCAGACCATTCTTACGTTAGAGTTAATCAAGAGAAGCATAGTCTTCGCTCCAACATCACATCATTCAACCATATTGCCAAGATGGCCACGCATGAGACGGACGCCGGTGTGGATATGGAGAAGAAGCTTCCCCAGGATGGCCAGACCAAAAGCTCCATCTCAGAGAGGGGCTATGCGGAGGAGCTGCGTCGAGACTTCTCGATTTGGTCGCTTGGCTCTCTGTGCGTTTGCTTGATGGCAACATGGGAGGCTTTGGGCAGTGTTGTTGCAGCTGCGCTCACAAGTGGAGGGGCGCCATGTTTGTTCTACAATTAGTATGTCGTGGTCGATTCGCGAGACTCGTGGCGAAGATATGGCTGACCGTATGGGAAGCATCATTTCATTCTTTGGGACTGTTGCTATCTCGGCTTCATTGGCAGAAATTGCATCTATTTACCCGACGGCCGGAGGTTTGTCTATCCCTCAGCTCGATGGTCCTCGGTGTCACGACCAATGCAAGCAAGAGCCGCTGCTGACACTGATCAGGTCAATACCACTGGGTAGCTGCGCTGGCACCAAAACATCAAATGCTTGTTGCGTCTTGGTTCACTGGCTGGATCTCCATCGGAGGTCAGATCGTTCTCACGGCATCTGCAGCGTTCGCAGCTGGACTGCAGCTCCAGGCCCTGCTTACAGTGAACAACGACAGCTACATCCCTCAGCGTTGGCAAGGAATGCTGTTTTACTGGATGATAATCCTGTATTCGGCTGTGGTGAACATCTGGGGATCCAAAGTCCTTCCACATACAAATTTAGCATCTGGTTCGTGTTCCTCGAATCGAGAAGTAGTGGGAACCATGCTGATACTTTGCAGGCGTACTTCACATTGTGGGATTCATTGCAATTATGGCGGTGCTAGGGGCCATGGCTCCCAAGCGTGACGCTGACTTCGTGTTTGTCGATGTGACAAACAGCAGCGGCTGGTCTAACCAGGGAGTGTCCTGGCTCATCGGTCTCCTCAGCACCGTGTATCCATTCCTCGGATACGATGCAGCATGCCATTTGGCGGAGGAAATGCCGCGACCAGAGCGCAACGTGCCAATCGCGATGGTAGGAAGTGTCGTCGTAAACGGCATCATGGGATTTGGGTACGCGATCATGCTCTTGTTCTCGCTTGGTGATCTCGAAGGACTCCTCACTTCCGCAACTGGGTTTCCCTTTATGCAACTCTTCTTGAATGTTACCCAGAACAAGGGCGGCGCAACGGTCTTGATCCTGATGCCAACATTGATTGCAGTCGCTGGTACGTTGTCCACCATGTTTCCCCCTGGTCTGGGGTATTTTCCTTTTCCAAGGATCGAGGTAGACCATTTCAGGAGACTTTCGCTGATATTGTGATCACAGCCAATGCCGCCGGATGCACATCGACCTCCCGGACTTTCTGGGCTTTCGCACGAGATTCCGCAACACCATATTCAAAGTACTTCTCACACGTCAACACTTCACTGCAAGTTCCAGTACGGGCTGTCGTTCTCGTCACCATTTGTGAAATGCTTTTGGGCTTCATCTACCTGGGAAGCACTACTGCATTCAATGCTATCCTGTCCATGGCAATCATTGGCATGTACACCTCGTACCTACTGCCAATCGTTTACATGTCACTGTATGGCAGGAGGAAGTTGGTAGGCAAGTTTGGTCCTTTCAAGCTGGGCAATGTCTTTGGCCCAATCACCAATGTGGCTGCGATCTGCTGGCTGGTGGTGGCAATCGTGTTTAGCACATTCCCAACATTGCAGCCGGTCACACCACAAAACATGAATTATGCGATTGCCGTCATGGGAGGATGGTTGCTTGCCGGTGTGGTGTTCTACTTTATCGCGGGGAAAGGCAAATATGCAGGGCCTATTCTGTGAATTTGGCGAAGAGCGATGAAATGCCGTGGGGTAGTGCGGGGAACTCGTTCGGGTAACACAGGCTCATCCGGGGCGATTGTCTGGGTAGCATAGTCCAAACAGAGCAAGAGTCCATTTTAAACCAAGTGCGATTTCGTAGAGTCGAATTGACACTGTTCGTCAACGACTTTTGATATCCTGTCCAGTGGTGAGATTTGCCCAGGGCCGGAAAGCCTCAGCCGGGATAGCTGTTGATGTTGTCGAGTCCAAATCCACCATCGAGGAGACCGCGTAACTGCACATCGAATGCGAAGAACTCGTCGGATGCATCGCCAAAATCTCGGAGAAATCCCCAGTCTTCAGTAGCAAATTGTGGGACTTGATCGACTGTGGTAGAGTGATACCCATTTGACTGGTTCGGCACGGGAGCAGGAAGCGAGGGTGTAGCCGTTCCCGACGGATATTTCTGGCTCTGGTGGGATCCTTCGGGTGCTAGAGACGGTAATTAGCACATTTCAACCTACACGACAAAATATGATGCAGGTGATAAGTGGCAATGGACAAGAGACATCGGATTTCGGTGCGAGGAATGAATTGGAATTTAACTCACTAGGTGATCGTAAGACTCTCGGATTGGAGCTATTTAGACTCCGGAGCTCTTGCGGAAGGTCAAACACTATCAAGTCAGTCCGATGGCTCAATTCAATCGTCGGAGATCCGGGAAAATAAAAGAAGTGAGAGAGCACGCAGCACAGACTCACTCTCGGATAACATTTGGTGGCGAGCACCAGCACTTTTCCAAGATTTCCCCAATATTGACAACCAACGGATGCATAGCTTCAGCCGTCTACTGGTTTCAGGTGTTGGCTCTTTGGACATTTTCGAATGGTATAGGAGCGTGCTCGCGGCAGTAAAAACGCTGAATACCATGTCACATGGTAGTCCCAGTAAACGATCTATATACTTCTCAAGAACGATGCAGATATTGTTCGCTGCTTCCAAGCATACGTCAAGTGGGTGAGGCGAGTCGGTTCCGGCGGGGTTCGAAGACCACCGTGCAATGAATGGACGATGGAGAAGTATCGTACAATGCCAATTGATCTTTCCTGATTAGATATTGCCCGAATTTTCGGGTCTGTCGACTTACCACATAGTTCGTGACAGCGGCAGGGACAGAAGTCAAATCCTTGCTCAAATCTAAGCGCAGAGGCGATGCTTCCATTTGTCGTTCCCACTCTTGCAAAACAGCCCAAAGCTCCATTCTCTTCGCTTGTCCTGCAGCTTGGTTTTCGCGAATTGTTCTCCTCGCAACAATGCCGTAGATTTCCCTAGCCACTCGTTCAAAAATCTTGGATAGCTCGATAGTGGAATGGAGGCCAGAAAGAGTGCGTAGCTTGATGGACGTGTTTCTGAACTGCCCGGAAGCCTGTTGGTTCCCAGCCTGGGTAGACATCAACTCAAATTCGTCAGCTTCGGAGACCGACGGATATGGGGTATCAGTTTCCTCTGCTCGTAACAAGACTAGTTCACAATTAGCCACCAGTTCTCACTACTAGCTGCATTTCCACCCCGACGTCCAGGCTCCCAGCACACCAAAAAGATGCAGAGAGAATAATGCTGACCTGGCTTGCCCATATCAGAAGAGATCATCTTGTCCAGTACATAGAGATTCCACCAAAGCCTAGACTTGACTTCAACCTGAATCGGGTCATCTGAATCACTTTGGCGGTGCAAACGGAGATCAATTGCCATCCCAGCCGCCAAAGAGCAGAGAATGGCAGCTTGAGCGTACTCTGCAACACCATGTTGCTGTAGGGTTAGAATCGTCAGAACCTGACAAGCTGTTATTGATGGTGACAGGGCATTGATCATCTGGGGTTCTTTGTTTCCGCTCCCCTGCTGAAGGATATCCAAGGCTTCCTGCAAGAATTGCTTAGGCTCGGGATATTTTTGAACAATGGTGTTGGGGGTGTGTTGTGTCGGCCTGTCTACACATGAAGCGATACAGAATATAGCTGCGACGAGAGCTGGGTGCATCATGTCCGTTGGGGATGCATAATCCATAGACTGGGGAGGAACAAGTCAGCATTGGACTTGGAGCCAGCAATAATTATCAGGCATGTGTAATGAAAAGCTTACCGTATACAATGGCTTGTATAGCATTGGCCATAGCGGGTGCATGCAATTGAAGTATGTCTGTAGCAAACGAGAAGACAGCTCCGGCGACACGTTGCGAACAGAGTTGGAAGCTGGCGCTGGTCGCGGAGGTATTCGAGAAGCTTGCTGATTGTCTATGGATGTAAAGGCACTTTGAATGGTTGTATTTTGCGCTGGGCTCTGGGAGGTATATGTTGGTGGAGGGGGTCGTGGTCGAGGGCTCTCCCCAATACTCGTCCGTGCTCTGCTGCGCTTCGAGATTCCGTAGGTGCACTCAATCTGTTTATATTGACAAGGCGTACAAGTTGGATAGGCACCATCGCACTGTGTATATAATCAAGTATCAGCACAGGTTCCTTTGAGAGAATTGGAGGCAGATCCTGCCGCTGGTACTCGCCTTAACCTTCTTCAATCCACAAGGCTGACAAGCCTGGGAGACGCGCTTCCGCGGCGGAGGAAGCTGTGGATCCGCCGACATGGAGTGCGTTCGAAGCTGGTCGCTGGGTAGATCTAATGCAGGTGGAGCGAATTGACCTGGGAAGAGTGCGTGACTTGTTATCCGGGTACGTATGGGTCGATTGAGGGTTGGTTGTTGTCCTGATACTGATGCGCCGGATAAAGTCGCGGGCAAAGCGGTCTTGTCAGCCGGGGCAGCCGAATAACCGCCGGGCGCTAATTCGTGTAACCAGCTTCGAAGTCTGTCCGGCTCGGCATGATTTGAGGGGATTGAAGCTCATGAACTATTATTCTTCTACCTCTGGAGAACTGACGGTTCTTTTAACGCCAACAGATGGCACTGGTATCAATATGCTCTCAACCTGCTGGCAACCACAGCTACAGCACAGGTGAGAAGATTCTTGGCAATGCGTTCTGGAAAGATATATCTTTCTTAGTAATATTTTGATAAATTTGGGACTCTGCTCATAAACTAATATCGAATCTCCATTATTCCAAATATCTATACATCCTTAGCCGATCGTCACAAGCAAGGACTTCGGATTCCCATTCACAAATCCAGACTGATCGACCCCACCACCCCCAGCTGGCACATCATCATACGGAAACGCATAGCCCCTACCATCAATATTCGCTTCATGAACCAACCTTGCATAATGATTCGTGACGGGTAATTTATAGTAGTCATCAACCTTCTCAGCATTCGGATGGACCTGTTCGTTCAATAATGTCGTCCGGTTGAACCCCGCACTGATCCTGGCAGTCAGAGGTCCCAAAGCACCAGCATTATTTGCGAAAGGACCAGAACTGCAACCAAAGATGTCTGCTGTAGATGGTTTGCTGAATGCCCCAATACCCGGGAATTCGAGTTGGCCTTTGCCGCAGTGACCATCGACTTTGCCCCACTGGGCATGCGTGTCGATTGCCAGTGGGCATTTGCTGTACTTGTCCCAGACTTGGTCGACGTAGGGCTCGTAGTAGCCTTTGAAGAGGTTGCCTCCTGCCATCACGATGCCGTTGTTGGGACTCATGACACGCAGAGGTTTCCTGTCTTGAAGTTAGCTCCTGGCATTGTAGCATGAACATACGGTGAGATAAAATGTCAACTACGTACCCATCAGCTTCGTAGACAAGCTTACTCCAATCCTTATTTTCCTGCGCCCGCAGGCCATCGACGACATGTTGGAACCCATCTGGCTTAAGCCCAAGGACCTTCTGCTCGGCTCCATCTTTGGGTGTGAAATTCAGCGAGACAGACAGGCTGACGAAGTCGACATAGCTAATGTTCGCGTAGATGGAATTGTTTGCGAAAGTAAATTCGCAGAAGTCCCAAGTGAGATTGATGTTAGGATCAGACGGGTTTGATATCGATGGTTCGACAAGAGCGGGACCAGGATTGACGAGAAACTTGATTTGATGGTCAGCAGCTTCCCGCGAGAAATCCCCCGAACAAACAGAGCTCTGGTCCCAGAAATACCTCAGGGCAGGCTTACCTTCAATTCGTTGTCGACAGAGAACCAGATCCGACCACCAGCGAGCTGAGGAATTGTGACTGTGATCGTGCTTCCTGGAGCACCCAGCTTAATGGAACAATTCTCTGACAGAGGCTGGAGAATTTCTGACGGTGAATCGGGGTAATATGGAGTCTTTCCGTCAGCCTTCATCACGCAGACATGGTTTCCTTTGTCGAGAGCAAGCCCGGTTATGTACGCGAAGACATTGTTGGACTTGGTTCGATTCTGAAGTTGAATGTCCATGGTTGACATGTTTGCGGAAGACGTTGGTGGTGTTGATGCAGCGGATTTGGCGGATTTGGCTGCTCCGAGTATTTTCTAGAGAGTTGAGCAACTGTTTTGCTCAATGTGAAGCGGAGGACTTACCTGAAATAGAGGCATTGGGAAATATAAATCGACGATTTCAAAGGCATACAAATATGGATTCAGCAGGGATAGATGTCAGGAATGTAACCGAATTATCTATCTTCTATTCGGCTCAGTCGGCGTGATGTTCCAGGGTTCCACAGAGAAGCACTTCCCTAGCTGTTGAGCTGGATTCTTGTGAAAAGAATGATATGGTGTCACGAAACGACTATCGATTCTTGGCTTACCAGTATGCAGCTTATCTTTATCGAAGTGGTATACGAAGGTGGATATGTATCTCCTGGCATCAAGGCAAAGCCTTCTGAAATGTTGGAATTCTTGGAAGCACGATAGCGTCATAACAAGACTTCTTGCTGACTAAGGAAGAAGCAACATCTGACTCGAAAAGAGAGAGAAGTGGGAGTAGAAAGAACAATCGAGCGAGGTGCATTGATAGCTTGGCCTTTCTCCATAGGCCCCAGTATTCGAGTCCAAGAAGACATGGAGGACGGTGCAAAGTCATCCTCACGACACAGAACCTTGGAAAAGTACGCGACGAGGCCTCAGCCAAGTGTAGGCCCGCCGATGAATCTTTCTAGGACGGAAGATCGCCAATAGTGTTCGTGGGAAGCGAGCAAATACTGAAATCGAAGGGGTGGTCCACTGAGAGCAGGCAAAGTTATTAGGATTACCTGAAATCACTTCAGCCCCAACGGAGGCCATGAATCTATTTACTTTGTATTGAGCCACGTGATATGCTGACTAATAGTCCATCACTCGTCGCCGAGAATTCTCGAATCTCATCGCGACCGCTTCTCATCTGATACACAGTTGACTAGCATCTCAAAATGCGACAGACGAGATTCGACCACTGTAAATGCTTCAAGAGACGGCAAATTGCAGAATAGAAGATCAGGCGAGACGTCTTTGCCTTCTCATTCGTCCCCTTGCTTCCGGCGAACCTGCATCTAGATCTAGGTGACACCCCTTTCGAGAGCCTTCATATCCGACAGCGAATCGCTGAATCTTTCTGATCATACATACGTCCAATGCTCGGCTGTTTCCCTTGAAGCCAAGGCTATCGCAATGTCATCTTTCTCGTGGTCCTCTACAGCTTCAGGGGATGTCATCGTTGTTGTTGTACCTCCCCAGCAGTCAGACGGCGTGCTAGCGGTCGACTCTGAAGATGTCCACTCCTCCAGTAGGTCCTCGAACAAAAGCCAGTTGGGGTCAATGCGAGGTTCAGGCCCGCTTTCTGGTTCTGTACTCGAGTAATGTCTCTCCTGTGAACGCCGCCGCTTGTGGTCGCGCCGACTTGGATACTCTTCAGCAACTGAACAGAGATCGAAAAAGTCCAAAGATGATGCCGATGTCTCTAACATACATGGAGGCCAGATGACCGGCTCTGGGGGTGTTTGTTGGGGTGACTCGGCCACAGTTTGGGCGCGAATTTGAACTCGCTTTCGTTTGTATCTTGGTCGCTGGCCCGGCCATGCTGGCGTTTCTTGTGGTGCTTCCGGATCTGACTTTGGCGAAATGGCAGTATTGCATATATGAGGATTCGGGAGGTTGCAATGACAAAGTCGGATGGTCTGAGTCGTTTTGAGCGAGCACTCGGGTCCAGTGACCCACGCTTCATGATCGTTGCCTCTCCAATCATCACAGAATCTTGCTTGGAGTGTGCATGGAATATCTCCATCGCTATCCTTGTCTCTCCAGTCGTCGCAGAATAATGGCTTGAACATTTCTTCTCGACTTCGAATTGGTGGTCGGCGAGATGAAGGTGGAGAACATGAGTCGAAGGCCAGTTGAGTCATTTTGAATGTGGTATTAGATTAAAACCCTTGGATTCAAGATATTGGTAGAAACTCGTAAGTCCCGACATCTTGTCCCATTATTGTTATCTCGTCGGTACACGTACATCCCACTTCCATGTAAGCCAGACCCGCACATCTATCATGGAAACCAGATTCCAATCAAAAAACTTTCTCAACCCAACAACTGGTTCCGTATCTGACTTCAGCCGTCTCAACACACGTTATTGATCCAAGCACATCAGCTCTCTCTTGCTGCCTTTTCCCGACACTCCGAGACCCCGATATCCGAGCCGTAGTTCTGAGCTCGGTTACATGGCTATATGCGCCCCCTTCAGGTTAGATCTGGACGGCAGGGACCTGCGGCAGGACCCCACTCATGGACCGAAGATCATGGTTCGGGAATACTTTTCCATACGGTTAGATGATCCAGTGAAAACAAGCCTGCGGTCATGATGTGAAGCTCAACTGACGATCAATGCTGAGTGACCCGTTGGTCGGAGATAATGAAGTCAAGATATGTAGCTTCGCACTACCCCACCAAATGCGGGGTACGGAACAGGAAATGCGAACTGGGGAAACATCAACTTCAGAAACATTCCTTTTAAGGAGACGCTTCCCCGCTTGGAGTTGAGTAACACAATTCATCAATATGACACAACAATATCTCGATGCTTTGGTTGTCGGAACTGGTTTCGGCGGCATCTACCAGCTGAAGATGCTGCGGGATCAGGGCCTGAAAGTCAAAGCAATCGACAGAGCAACAGATGTTGGGGGAACATGGTACTGGAATCGCTACCCTGGGGCTATGTCCGAGTAAGTCCAAGCAACTTCTCAATCTCTTCTGTCTCAACTGACACGTAGCACAGCACAAATTCGTTCTTGTACAGATTCTCCTGGGACCATGAAGATCTCGTGGAATATCCATGGGATACACATTACTTGCAGGGGCCCGACATTCTGAAGTATCTACAGCATGTGGTCAAGCGACACGACCTCAGGAAAGACATGCAATTCAAGACGGAATTGTTATCTGCTGAATGGAACGAGTCTGAAGGACGATGGATCGTGGGACTTTCGACAGGCGAGACTGTAAGGGTGAAGTACCTTGTTACAGGGCTTGGTCTGCTCTCCAAGACCAACTTCCCAGCTATTCCCAATCTCGACAAATTCAAAGGACAGCTTTACCACACCGCAAATTGGCCCCAGGATGCCGATCTGAAAGGCAAGCGTGTTGGGGTGATCGGCAATGGCTCGACAGGGGTACAGCTCATCACAGCGCTTGCCAAACAGGAAGAGGTCAAGAAACTCCTTTGCTTCCAACGAAATCCACAGTACACCGTCCCGGCTGGCAACGGAGTGCTCTCTCGGCAGGAACGTCAAGAGATCAACGAAAATTACAAGGAGATCTGGGAAAAAGCAAAAGACAGCCTCTTTGCATTTGGTTTCGAGGAGACTTCCCGACCTACATTTAGCGTCAGCCCAGAGGAACGAGAACAAATCTACGAAGAAGCTTGGCGTATGGGAAACGGTTTCCGCTTCATGTTCTGGACGTTTGGCGACATTTCCGTCGATGAGAAAGCCAACATCGAAGCACAAGAATTCATCAAGAAGAAGATTCGGCAAACAGTCAAAGACCCGGAGAAGGCTCGCAAACTTTGTCCAACAGAATTATACGCCAGGCGTCCGCTATGTGATTCTGGTTACTACGAGCAATTCAACCGCGAGAACGTCGACATTGTTGATATCAAGACCAACCCGATCACAGAACTAACTGCCGAAGGTGTCAAAACTGCGGATGGCAAAGTGTATGAGCTCGATGTCCTCATCTGCGCCACTGGATTTGATGCAGTTGATGGAAACTATACTCGCATTGCTATCAAAGGTCGCAACGGGGAATCGTTGAAAGACCATTGGTCAACGATTGGCCCGACATCATACCTCGGGATCATGGTCTCAAACTTTCCCAATCTGTTCATGATCCTGGGGCCTAATGGGCCATTTTCAAACTTGCCTCCTGCAATTGAAGCTCAGTATGTATTTTCCTTATCCTCGCGTCTTTCTATTCTTTTCCTCCTTCTTCTTTTCTTTCGTCCCCTTAATTCGGAAACGCTTGCAAGAGAGAGTCGCTAATCCTGGGAATAGAGTCGAGATAATCTCCGATCTCATTGCAAGATCCGAAAAGTCAACTTTGGCCAATAGGACGGCGCAGATTAATGGAGTCAATGGAACCAACGGCGCACACACGAATGGCAATAAGCCGAAGCGAGGTGTGATTGAGGCTGAGCGAGAGGCGGAGGACAAATGGACACAGCGTTGCGAGGAACTTTGTGCTCCAAGTTTATTCAGAAAGGTCGACTCGTGGGTATTTGGCAGGAACGTCCCGGGGAAGAAGAAGGCTGTCATGTTCTACTTTGGAGGACTTGGTCCATACATCAAGGAAGCATCAGGGTTGGTTGAAGATAACATGAAGGGATTCAGGATTTCGTAATCGAGATAGTGTAAGAGCAGGTCCTCATAGTATTGATTAATGTATATATAAAATGCCATTCTATAAACTACTGCTTTATTTTCTAAGGTTGTACTTTGGTTATTGTTATATTCTCATGTCACGACATCGTAAGCGGCAGGCCTCGCTCGTGGGTGGCAGGGGATTTTATCAACTTTAAAATCACCTTCTAGGCAATTAATACTGCTTCATGGAGTTCGGGTCGGGCCAAGTGTCCGATAGTCGAGATCCAAGACTAAGGTCAGACGTGTATTCCCATCTGATTCGCCCACCTAAAAGCGGGGTGATGACATACACGAATTGGCAGATCTTTGAAGCCTCTCGGCTTGCCAATGCTCGGAAAAGTTCAATGTTATAAGTGTCAGCTCGAAACCGCATACTACTGTACTGATCATTATTTCTCCAATACACTACCACACTTGTTGAAAACGTTCATATCTGGAACAACATGTCTGGCAAAAGCGTATTCCTCATCGGCCCTGGCTTCATTGGTCTTGAAGTCCTGGCCGAGCTCTTGAAAGAGGGCTACCAAGTCACTACCTTGGTGAGAAGGGAGGAAGCAGCTGCGGATCTCAAGAAAAGGGGTGTGAAAACCATCATGGGCAGTCTGTCGGATCTCGACATCATCACGAACACGTCCGCCGAATCAGACATCGTTATTCACACAGCAACCGCAGATGATAAGCCATCAGCGGAAGCTGTCTTAGATGGTGTTTCTAAACGAGCTGCTGCCGGAAAGGGCACTATCTACATTCATACCAGTGGCTGTAGTGAGATTGTCGATGAATCACACGGGACATACGTGAGCGATACTATATACGAGGATGACAAGCCCGAGAAAATCGATGCATTGCCCGACACTGCTCCTCATCGAAGTATCGACCTGGCTATTCTCAAGAGACGAAAAGAATTAGGCTCCAAGGCCAAAATCTCCATCGTTCTCCCACCCCTCATCTATGGTCTTGGCAAAGCTTCAGGAAGGCTGTCAATTCAAATTCCTACCATGGCCAGATTCGCGCTCAAGCATGGCTATGCTGGCTATGTAGGAGCTGGAGAGTCTGTTTGGGGACATGTTCACGTCACAGATTTAGCTCGGGGATATCTACTCATTCTTCACTGGATGGAGCAGACTAATGCCGAGAAGGTGTTGGAGAATCCGTACTTCTTCGCCGAGAACGGAGAGGAGCACTCGTGGAAGAAGTGTGCTGAGGAGATTGGCAAGGCTTTACACAAGGAGGGCAAGCTCGAAGATCCGAAGGCACGAGAAATTCCAGAAGATTTGTATGGAGATATTTTCGGGGAGTGGTCGATGGTTGTTGTTGGTGAGAACTCGCGCAATCGTGCCAACAGGCTACGTGCTCTTGGGTGGAAGCCGGTCGAGAAACTATCTTTTCAGTCACTGCACGAGGATGAGATACCTGCTTTGCTGAAGGAAGGAGGAGAATATACTGGCTATGCAAAAGCAGTGGCTTCCTAAGCGTGTCAGTTTGATACTGTCGAGCAGCTATCAGATTGGTCTCATCAATGTTGAGGAATTAAATGATATCTGTCAAGTTCTCAATTCAAAAGAAAATTTTGTCAAAAGGGTCGGAAGACTTGACCAGAATAGCCTGATCCTGAGCCAACAATATGCTTCTCGCTGCCGCTCAACAACCAGTTCTCCAAAAACCCAGCATCAATGGGCTGTAGTAATCTCGAAACTCCCCAAAGGTCTTAATCCAGTCGATCTAGACCTTGCTAGTAAGCTCAACATGGTCAACCTCTCCCTCGATCCCGAGACCAGTCTTCTCCGAGATCTCCAACTTAGCCACCTTGATAGCCTCCCGAGCCTGCCTTGTTGCCTCCTTCCACGTCATCCCAGGATTATTGTAGTGGATTTCGAACAGCTTGTCAATCTCATCCAGTGACAAGCCTGCTGTCTCGACATAGAAATACCAGATGAATGGTACCCACACGATGTTCAGCACAGCAAATATTACGTAGAACTTCCAACCGATGTTCTCGATGGCTGGGACCAATGATTAGTACACTTTGTTCAGCGGTGGTAAGAAATGACTTACCAATTGGCGTGATCAGGACAACGATGTAAACTCCGACCCAATTGGTGATCATTGCAATGGAGCTACCAACGTTGCGGAATCGTTCCGAGTTGATTTCAGAAGGATACATGAATGGAATGGATAGGAAAGATAGGCCCTGCGAGATGTTAGTTGGTGCGAGGGGCTACAAATAGGGTTGATGTTTGGATTGAATGTCATGAGATCCTCCCAGGACATTAAACCACAACTTACAAAAGCTACGTGGTTCAAAAAAATGAATGCCACGGCAACGCCATTGCTAGCTTTCGATCCAACTGCAAGACCGGCCGCTGCAACAGCGAAGCATACGTCCTGTGCCATGGGACCGATGAGCATGAGCTTCACACGGCCGACTTTCTCAATAATTAGCATGACCATGCAGCCCCAGAAGACCAGGGACATGAAATCGACACCCGAGAGAATGAGTGCAAGTCTGTCGCTAAAGCCGAAGGAGCGAGTGAGGATTGTTGGCAGGTAGTAGACAACCACGTTGATACCACCCAGCTGTTGCATCAATGACGTGCCGGCACCGAGCGCGATCCTTCGGAATGTCTGTTGTTCGCCATTCGAAAACACCTCGGTCCAGCTGACCTTCTCGACTTTCATCTCATGCGCGACGGTGTCCACGAGTAGTCGAAGGGATTGTACCACAGCTGGATCATTGAGGGGTTTCTTCTGAAGCCGAGCGATGATAACTTGTGCCTCACTATGCCGGTCCTTGAGACATAGCCATCTGGGTGATTCGGGCATGCAATAGAGTAGAAACATTGCTAGGATGGCGAAGAAGTTCTGGAAGGCCAGCGGAAACCGCCAACTGACATCGCTGTTTGGAACATACGTAAATCCAAGGTTCATCCAATTTGTGAAGGCAATACCAAAGATAACCAGGGCAAGTTGCAAGGCGATCAGCTTGCCACGGAGTTCGGGCTTGCATGTCTCACTCTGCCAAATCGGTACGACAGCTGAAATGATTCCAATTCCCACGCCTGCGATTATGCGACCGACAATCATATGTGCCAAAGTATACGAAGAACTTTGAAGAGTACCGCCGACAAGGACAAACAGGCATCCGAGCCCGATAGTTTTCCGTCTCCCGAGTTTGTCTCCAACAAGAATCGTCAATATTGCCCCCAGAATACACCCAATATCGTAGGTGGAAACAATTTGGCCTTGAATAGTAGCATTTGGGTTATTGAAGGTCTTTTGAAATAGTGCGTTCCCTAGGATACCGCCAAATACTCCTTGATCGAAACCAAAAAGCAGGAAAGCGGTGCCACTGGTGACGGTAATACCGATGGTGAGAGCTCGTCCTTCGAGTTCGGTGAGCCACATGATGAGCAATGCAAAAGAAGCGATGATGTAGAGAGAGATAATTTAATTGAGGAAGATATGAGGAAGTCAGCAACAATGTTACTGCTGTGGGTGTCCTTCTTTCGGTAGGTCTACTGCTTCCCTCTTATATCAAGGAAGATCATTTCTTCGACTCATGCCAAACCTACACTTGAGTGTAAAATGACAACTACCAAATGATCAGGTCCAATCGCATTTCAAAGATCCAGCCTCTGGCATGATAAGCTTGCTAGCTACCCGAAACCATGGCCCCAGATCCGGGGTCGGGGTATACCCCAGATGCTAACGAAATGTTAGATGGGCATGTAGCCGAGCCGCAATACTTTGAGGTCTTGCTGGTGTGGCCAACCAAAGTATTTCAGAGTGTACATGTGACCAGCTAGAACATGTTCACGCTCATGGCAATGCATGTACGGCACTGAGAAGAGGGGTCAAGTTAGGATGCCACTGATGCCTGGGATGTTCAAGTTTCGGTCCAATTAACTTGAATTTTCGTCTTGTAATAGTTTAAAGAAGAAAGTTTCGGCCCAGAATGATCACTGAGAGAATAGTTTCGGGATAAAGATTTGGAAATGGCTCTACATATGGGCCAGGTTAAGACTCTATGCTAGTTCTAGAACCTAAGATGGCTGAATTAAGATCTTTACGTGTTTCTCCTTGTTGTTGATAAGCTCCAAGAATGCACCGTCGACCGCATTCGCCAAGGGTACTATGGAAGTTATCATATCTCCAGCTGCAGGTAGCTTCCCTGACGCGAGCTCATTTAGCACGTCTTCGAAGTCCTCGTTCGTGTAGCATAGACCACCTATGAGTTTTGCTTCCTTGAAAGTAAAGGAGTTAGGATGATCTGCAAAGGCTTCTCATGGATTGCCACATTGAAGATGATGCCTCCTGGTTTAACAACGGCGATCGCGGTGTCCATTGTCGACTGTAGGCCAGATGCATCGAATGCAATATCAGTGCCGTCTCCCATGGTGCCATTGACAGCCACCAAGACTGCATTGGTCTTCGGATCGCTCAATGGATTGATTACGATATCAGCACCAAATCTTTTCGCCTGCTGAGATCTCGACTCTGTCACTTCGCTCAAAATGATCTTTCGAGCACCACGGGCTCTCAAAAGAAGCAACAAGGCGAGTCCAATCGGTCCTGCCCCCAGAACGACAATATCCTGCCCAGATTTAAATCCAGAAACTCGCAACATATGCGATGCAACCGCAAGGGGCTCGGCAAGAGCTCCAACCTTCAAAGATACTCCATCAGGAAGAGCAATGCAGCTGAATTTCTCCACCACTATCTCCTCAGCAAGCCCTCCACCATCTGCGCTCAGTCCATAGCAAGCCCAGTGCTTGCACACATTAGGTCGTCCTGACTGACAAGCCTTACACGTTTCCAAACCATGATGTCTGTCGTCCATAGATGGATTGATTGTAACATTTTGGCCGACTTTCAGTCCAATGACATTTGAGCCAATCTCTGCGATGACCCCTGACATTTCATGGCCCATTGTTATAGGCATTTCGACTCCTGTATAAGGGTTCTTCTCGCCAGCTGGAGGCGGAAATATTGGTCCTCCAAGATATTCGTGAATGTCTGATCCGCAAATGCCACAGTATGCGATTCTGACTCGAACATCATCTTCGCCACATTTTCTGCTCAGATGACGAGTCAACAGCTGTATGACGCTTGTTCTGGTAAATAGAACTTACCTTGAAGCAATGGACTCAACTCGAATATCTTCCTTTCCGTGAAACCGAAGTGCTTGAATGGTAGCCATGGCTAAGACCTTCCCTCTGATACCTAGGTACTCAACGGGTAAAGCAGAATGTCAAATTTTGACACAGGAGAGACGTGCTCAGCATTCACGCCAAAAATAAAGTACAGGATCGAATGCTTTGTGTTCTTAAAAACGGGGTGCATGCAATCTCCCTTTGTCCTTGCTTCTCACTTAAAACTTGGCTTCTTCTGCAGAAACGACTTAGTCGTTTCACTCCGCATTTCTTCCACACTCTGCTAGTAATCACTGATTGGCAGTCCCCACTAGTATTGCAAAATTCCATGGGGAACAGCCCTTGTTGCCAATATTCGGAGGATGTTCGGCTCCGGGGTTCATCGCTGAGCACCCCGCCATTTTCAACAATACCCCGCCATCTCGATCGGCAATATGCTTCGGGGTGTCGGGACGCATTCTTTCCATTGATTGTCCTGAACCCTAGATCATAGAACGCTTAATCGGAAGGGCCAGTAGCCTGGATGGGTCATCTGGCAATGGTGTGCCAAGTGCCGAGCTATCATGTCCGGCGCGAAATCGAATCTTTTGTCGGTACGCGAAAATTTGGACCTCAAAGACCGAAAAGCAGCTCTGGAAGCGAGATGGTTTACTTTCAGATCGAATGTCTGAGACTGGCTTAAGTACTTGGCTCCGCTCAGGCTCCACTTTCTGACGAAGTTTAAAAAGACTCGATTTGGCGCTGGAGGTGATAGCGATAGTTGCACAATATGTAGCACATGAATGCAGAGTGTCAATGCTTCGTCGGCATTTGCTTGCAGTAAGATGTCTTTCCGGATCTTCGAATGAATCTCAAAGCAATTGCTGGTCAGTTGCGACTAACGTTGTACCAATTTTCAGCAAGACTTCACGGAGCCAGAAATGAGAATTTATGTAACAGACGTGAGAAAATAGTCTAAGTCACGCTGCCTGGTAGAGCCAGCTGAACTTCAGATCGTTCCAGTGTGACCTTGATTTGCAAACATGTGGTGCCAAAGGTACCGGCCACGACTGCTCCAACATACTACTCGGTGTCTCGCAGTAAGTGCAGGAAAATCTTAGCAGCCTATATAGTTGCTGGCGCAGTGCAGAGTCTAAATCCCCAGCAAAGTCGAATTCCCCAACGGCCACCATGTCAAACAGTCGTACCCTGAAAGGACTATTCTTTGTGACCTTCATCTCAATGTCACTCTATCAGAATGCGACGACATTCGAGTATGGCTTCCTACTTCCAACCGGCACCAGAATCATTCATGGCGAAGGTAGCTTCGTCAAGGATGCGTATCCGTCAGACATCAGCATTCCGGCAACACTTCGCATCCTGAATCCAGGGCACACAATCGACCACACAACACCAAGTGTAAGCTGCAAATGAGATATTTTTCCAAATTAATACTTTACTTCTCGAAGATATGCTGATCGTGTCTACCGCTCTCAGTGATCTGGCTCCATGGGTATCGTCGAGCTCAACACCACAGTCCGTATGCCACGACACGTCTACTTAGCTGCCAAAAAACACGGGCCAGGCCAGCGTCTCGTCGCTGAGAAAATTACTGTTATCGGTGGAGTTGCAGTAACGGAACAAGCTGGCAAGCTCTTCGTGATTCTACCCAACACCATGCTCATCGCCGCGGCAGGTGTTCCCCACGCTTGGACAGCAGCGCCTCCTGGTATCGACTTCCAAGCATTGGGAGTCTCGGGTGAGGAGAGGCTTGTTTTGACTGGAAAATTCACAGCAATCTTCGAGTATGAGGGCAACACGGGCTTCTATGCGACGGCGCAGACGAACGTGATCAAGAAGGCTGAGGATTTTGTGCAAGCCACTGATTTGCAAAGCATCCAAATTCAGAGTTGTCGATTCAGCAGCTGGAGAAGAAAGCTTCGTGGGTCTGGGGTAGGGAAGCCAAAAGATTATACGCAGCGTAGTAAAAGCCGCTTTTAAGCTCATATAATTGGTCGATCTCCTGTCCGAGCCCTGGACTTCAAGCACTGGGCGAGGTCTCGCCTCTCGCCTCCGATTGAAAGGAACGCGGGGCTATTCAAATCATCCAAGATGTTCTCTGATAACAATCAATCGGTCGATCAATCAACTAGACGGTGAGGGCCCAATTAATGTTCTGCTAGGCTAGTGCTTGCCCCTGCATCGAACTCAAATGGGTCAGATGTTTACTTTCCCACGATGAGAGCAAAACAAAAAGGGGCTCGGCAAATTAAGCGAGTGCATCATCCGGGAACAAGATCCGACGACTGGGAATGCTGCTCGTCCCTGTAGTGTGGTGTGTCTCATAGGCTTACGGCGCATGGATGCCGCCTGTGAACTTAAGTTCGGTTATATGTAGCTTTTGAGACCTGCATAAAGCCTTTCAAATGAAGAAGGTCCGGTGAAAACATGCTCGGTCACCACGGGGCTCGGATGAGGGGCATAATACCGACCCCATACCCGACAGGCTTGCTAGTAAGTAAGGGTCGATCGTATGAAATCAGCCAAGAGTTTAAAGATTTGTGTGTAAGCGTACGGGACTTGAGGCGGCATGAAAGCGTACTTTCATTTTCTGGATGCCTTTTGATGACGCTGACTCCGATCCTCAATTTTGTGAGAGATTCCGAGGTAGTCTGGTTTTCCTACAATGTTTACATCGACCACTGAAATATGCTTTATGCTAAAAGTCTTGAGCAGGCTGACAAAAGCCAGGTTCCAGTGGTCCCTCTTCATCACTCTCCCAAACATCTATTTTTTGAAAGAACTTCGATAGATATTATTAGCTGTCCACGAAATGAGAGAACGTTGAAGCATACAGTCCAAAATTTTGACAACATTACATGAGAAAATATCGACAAAAATAGATATCTAAACAATTCCCATGCTCTAATCCCAACTTCTGTAGGTCCACATAATTAGCTACTTGACTACTGTTAGTCTGAGCCGCCACCTTGCTTGAATCAAGATCTAGATTGGAATATGAATCAATGTCTTCATTCGCTGGGGTTTGCAGAGTAAGATCTAGCTTGTCGTTTACGAATATCAACAGCGGATAGGTCTCGTTCCCCGCACTTCAGTGTACAGTAGTGGGGACCCCACCACTCCAAGACCCCATCCTTCGAACCCTGGTCACTAAACGTACTGAACTCCTATCAAGAACATCAACCAAGATAACAGCAATACTCTTGAAATATGACTCACGATAATGAGAAAGGAAGAGTCCGATCTTGGGCATCAAGAGCATGCCAGACATGCAGCCACCGCAAAGTCAGATGTGATGCTACAGAGGTCGGGCTTCCTTGCAGTCGATGCAGGGTCGACAAGTCTCCCAATTGTATACTAGTCGCGTCGAGACGTGGTACATATCCACGACGGCCATCTGGTGTTACAAGTCCGTACGAACGCAACATACCTTTCGGTTCCTCGGATGGTGGATTTGGTCGTAGCAATTACAATAATTCAGCTGGTCAGAGTTCAGAGAGTTCTAGGTCGAGTACGGAGGATCTGGCGGCGAAAGCAAATGGAGAGGCAACCTTTGCAGCTCCTCGGTTGGAGGACAAAAGCAATCACGGATTGAGGACAGAGATGTCGCCGATGGCCGTGGATATGATGTCGTTCGACCGGAATGACTGGTCAACAAACAGAACGCATGCTGGAAGCCAGACTCCAAACGTTCCGCCTGCAAAGATCGATTCTCTGACTTCGATGTTTGAAAAGTTCCTCGATCAGCAAGCACAGACCCAGACAGAAGATACAGCCACGAAATGCGGGATCATCTTCATGAGTGGAAACTCGCCGCTCACTTTCGCTCTCGAAGAACTCCAGCGGGGGAATGTCGCAGCTCTGCATAACGCTGGGTCGCATTTCCCTAAGGACGACAGCACGACAGTCCTGGAGCAGAATACACATCCTCCTCATACCACACCTCATGATATCAGCTATTTGAAAGTGAAGGGTGCATTCGATTATCCGAAGAGCGAGACTCTGTCGGCGATGGTCTCAGCTTTCGTGGAGAGATTTTGCCCGTTGTACTCCATTGTCGATATACCCGAACTCCAGAGGTCTTACGAGTCCAAAAGCCTGCCTTGGATTCTGCTCCACGCCGTCTGCTTCATCGGCGCCACGTATTGCGACTTGAGTGTTATTCATCGAGCTGGATTCAAGAGTCGCTGGCATGCACGTAGGCTATTCTATGACAAGGCGAAAGTCTTGTTTGATATTGGGTATGAAACCAACAAGATAATTCTTCTACAGACAGTACTCATGCTGTCATTCTGGGGTCCCCAGATGAAGAGCTATTGGAACCCCTGTTCGTGGGTTGGATTCGGAGTTACCATCGCTGAGACTCTTGGCATCCATCGATTGAATACATCGGCAGATATGGACAAGAAGCGGAAGAGCTTACTGAAGCGCTTGTTCTGGACCCTTGAGATCAGAGATGCATACTGTGCGACACTTCTTGGTCGACCTTTTCGGCTAAACATCGCGCAGTGCGATACGGAGTTCCTGACACTGGACGACTTCGACCATGCAGAGGGATGCAATGGACAAAGTCACGAAAGGTGCCAATTACATGCTCACTACCAAATCCAAGTATCAAAGTTATCGTTGATACTGCGGACAATCGTCGAGACGCGCTTCGGCCGCGGCCAGGATTCTCCTTCGGCAGCGGATCTTCACACCACTTTGGAGTGGTGGCAGTCTGAATTGCCGTCAGCGGTCAACTGGTGTCAACAAGGAGCACCTACCGACATTTTTGCAGTGAGCTTGAAGATTATCTTTCATCTTCATCTTGTCCTTATCCACCTCGAAAAGCCAAGTGAAGTCGCACCAGCTGTCCAAGGAACCTCGAGTGCGTCTTCTCGGATCGCCGAATCTGCTGCGCAGATGATCTCGTCGACTGCTTTCACTGTAATCACAAACTCGATGCTTTGGGCAGATGCCGCATGAGATATTCTCCGGCTTCTTCGTGGCGGGAATTGTGTTTTACAGAGGCATACGGCAGCCCGACAACATGGTAGCTCACCTATCAAGGTTTGCGCTAGATAACTGCCAGATGGTGATCAGCGAGGCTCGAGAACGCTGGGATCCCGCACAGTGGGTGATGCGAATATTCGATTTCCTGTTGTCTGGTACCCCGACCTCAAATACACCAGCAGGAATGGACTGGCGAAAGTCAACTCTTGGTGATGCGACGTCGGCGGACATGAGTGGTGTGCCGGGCCTGGACGAGAATGATGTCTTTCTGCCTGATAACGATATATTGCACTCTGTTGACTTCGAGTCGCCGACTGGGGGAATGGGCACGAAAGTGAACGATTTCTTCTTGATGTCGAACTACCTTTCGATGCAGAACCCGGATTCGTCTTTCATGTTGATATGAATTAGCACTAAGCGGTTAGTTATTCAGGGGTGTTCAGATGAGTCTCAAAGGCTCGGTCAAGCATATACACAGAATGATGTTATCACTTCGCATAGTAAAGTCGTGATGCTCGATTGAACATTCTCAACTTCAGCGCTGTTTGGTCAGTGATGTTGGCCCCAACAAGATCCATATCGTCTCCACCTGAGACAGTGCTGAAGTGGTGAGATAATCTTTTACTTCATCTTCTGTGAGACGAATAGAAAATATACTGACTGTCCAGGTCTCGATCATCGATCGAAGCCTCTAATAGTCTATTCGGACGTGGCCAGCGGTCACTGCCTCTCTCTGGCGATGTGTCGATGTGGCGATGTGATACAAGGAAGACAACGAGGACAGCTGTCAGTCACAGCACAGACCATAAATAGTGCAAAAATACGCGGTCTTACAGTCTGGTAGGCTTTTTGTTTCACTGGTTGCTGCCTGAGCTGAAATTCGTGCACTGAAAAGTACTCCGCACTAACCTCGCTTGTTCAAACACTATCCACAATGAGACTCTCATCAATATTAAAGGCAGCAATAAGAGCCCTCTTCGCTGCCTCCATATCGATATCCTCAATCTTCTTTTGCAACAGCCCCCTCCTCTTCACCAACTCCCGACTAACATCCCTCCACTCCAGCAAGTCTTTATCCACTCCACTCCACACCTCCCTCCCAGCATTCACATCCACGTTCTTCAACCTCCCCGCATCCTTCCGCACGACTCCATCCACAATCACCATCTCGATATCCTGCGGACTACTATGTAAGATAATCGCACTGACAGGATCATGTTGCGCCGCACACACCATCCCCGGACTCAAGGCATCCCAAACGAGAACATCGGCAAACGCACCCACTTTCAACGTTCCGATCTTGCCTTCCATCTTCGCAGCTCTGGCACCATTCACCGTGCCGAGATTGAAGGCCTCCTCGACTGTATGATTTAATTTCTTGGGAACTTTCCCCTCATCCATGAACTTTTGATTGTACGTCGCACGGGAAGATTGCAGGAGTAGGCGTAGCTCAGACGGGATGGAGGCGCTTTGATTGGAATGGCAGTCGATGCCGATACCGCACTGTGAGGTCATGTCTACCGTGGGATTGAACGCGGCGGAGATGCCTTGTCCCATTTGTAGTTCTGTGCTGGGGGTTGTGGAGACGTGGCTGTTGGATTTGGCGAGAAGAGCGGAATCTGAGGGTGTTGCATTGGTGGCGTGGGAGAAGAGGAAGCTGGAATCGAGGAGGCCGTAGGAGTCGAGTCTTTCGATGAGAGATGAAGTACCTGAAGGTTTGACTCAGCTTGCTGATACATGGATCCAGGAAGAGGTACTCACCTGTGATTGCATTACGGACGTAGTGGAGGGTATTGACAGTGATGCCAAGGGACTCGACATGTGCGTAAATTCCGGCAAGCACATCTTTCGGCAGGTAAAGATCATCGAATGCGAAACCTAGAGATACTCTGCCATTACCAAACGGGGATTTGGCGGCTAGTTCATCTAGCAACTCTAATACCCATGGGACAGTAGGGTTCTGAGCTAGGGTGAACGGCTTCCATGATTCAACCCGTCCCGAAGGGCAGTAACAGAAGATAGATCTTATTCCGGATGAAATTGTTGCTGCGAGAGCTGCTTTTGCTGGTTCTTATGAGTCTTCATCCTTCCTGAGCATTCGGATTTGCTTACTTGCGTCTGGAGAGCTGTTCAGGTGGGCATGGTCCACGACAGTTGTAGTTCCGGCCTCGAGACTTTCTAGACATCCGGCGAGCTGGCCCCAGAAAAGGTCTTCTGGACTGTGAAGAGAATTGCTTGAGTTACCTGTATGGATCAGCCACCTGCTTATGTTTGGATAAGAATAGGTTACCTGGAGCAAAATAGTCGAGTAAAAGATCATTGCCATGGCGACCTTTCAGAAGTGTCTGCCACACGTGGTGATGTGTGTCCACGAAGCCAGGACTGAGAATCTTGTCTGTACAGTCGATCACTTGAACATTCGAGCCGGGCTCAATACCAGCTTCGATCTTTGAAATTGTATTCCCTTCTATCAAGATGTCTGTCTTGATGGCATTCACATGTTCGTTCTCATCATGCACCAGAACTGTTCCACCTTGAAGAAGTATTGAAGACGACATGGCACAAAGGCAAGCGAGAGGATGAATGGCCAAGAGAGAGTCTAGTCAAGGCAATCCCGAGTAGTTGTAATATATATAACAATAGCACTCGATACCAAGATCAACTCACTTCGGTCTTGATCGAGTACCGAAGAGTCCGCCGAGTAGCGAAAACCGACTGAAAGCTGAAGATCGACACGTCCAGCTGTAATCAAAGACCAATTAGAAATGGATTTCTTGGGTGTGCAGTTGAGCGCCAAGAAATAGGAAGGTACCACTGGAAAACGGGCTTGGAATGGGTAGTCATGAGTAATATACCGCTGCGGGGATAACGGCTTCAAGGAATGAAGTCCGAGTGAGAACTGGACATTTGGTTCAAAGAGCCCTACTAAGGCCGACTGGTCAATGAAGACTGACATTATTGCAAAGGAGAATGTAAACTATGTGAGCCAAGGCGGGACAATAATGCGTTTGGGGCTGTGCTTTCATAGAGCTAAAGTAAAGAAGGTTGAAGTAAACAAAGTTAAAGATAGTCGAGGTCGAGACCAAAATTACCCCGGATTGCACGGACCACCCGCTCGCGAATCCTCGACGTCACAACTGCTCACAGCCTCCTTCGAGTCGCATCAACACCTCAATGTAACCTCCCTTCCGCTACTTCTCCCACCATGTCTACCCCTCGCCAGCATGTCCTACTCCGCATTCCCTACCTCCCTCTCGCAGTATATCGAAGACATGTCCCACGATGACGACAGCAACCCCTCAAAACAACTCCAGCAAACCCTCCGCGAATCCATAACTCGAAGCCTTTCCTCGCGCCGTCCTCTCCTCACACACCTCAACGCGGACACAACATGGCTACTCTCGCTTCCATATCCCGAATCTACGCCCTCGAGTGAAGGGGATGTATATTATCATATTCTGATAGATCCATGGCTCCGCGGCGGACAGAGCGACGTCGCAAAGTTCTTCAGCCAGCAATGGCATGTGGAAGAAAGTGCGGTACAGACGATTGCAGAACTAGAGGATGTCGTGAGGGGGATCGAAGATGCGGCGAAGGGCTATATATGTTCTCGGCCCCAAAGTAATGGCGAGAGTTCTGATTCCGAGGATTATGAAGAGGTCGACATTAAGGAGCGGACCATGGAAGGCATAGAGGAGAAGTCAATGGCGCCGAAGAGCCCGATAGACGCTATCATCGTCTCCCACGAATTCACAGACCACATGCATAAAGATACGCTTCTCGAAGCTCCGCCCTCTATCCCCGTCTTTGCAGCTACCAAAGCTGCGTCCGCGATTCGATCATGGAGACATTTCGACTCCGTAGGAGAGATACCACGATTTGGAGGGGATTGGAGGGAGAGTTCGGTCAGTCCGTTGCTGGAGTGGGTAGGTGTGAGTAGGGTCGCGTATCCGGGACAGGACTTGTTGTATTATCATTCTGCAGTTATGGTTACGTTCCCTGCGAGCTCGGGCGGGGGCGAGGAAACTGGAGAGGCTGAAGCTGTGATTTATACACCGCATGGCATATCACCTGCGGACCTCGCTCCTGTAGCGAAGGCGAATCCTGCGATCAGGACGCTCGCTCTGTTGCATGGATTACAGGATATCAGTCTTGGTGCGCAGCTGAATATGGGTGCGCATAATGGGCTGAAAGTCCAGAGGTTGTTAGGGGCAAAATACTGGGTTGGGACGCATGATGAGGTGAAGAGGGGTGGGGGGATCGTGAGTTGGTTTCTGGACAGGAAGACGATTAGTCTGAAGGAGGCTATTGAGAGGGAGAAAGAAGAGAAAGGTGACGAGATGAAGGGAAGTTCTGTGGAGGGATTGAAGGAGGTTAGATTTGAGGATCTGAGAAATGGGGAGAGTTTGGTGCTGGAGTAACATCCTCCCGAATTTCAGACAAGCTTCAAGACATTATGTTCATAATACCCTCTTAATCGATCGAAGAGCTTGGATAGCCTCCCTATCTGTCTCAAAGACCAGACCGCTCCAACTCTCCTTCATCACCTGTCACTTTCTATCCCAATATCAACATGTCGAATATCAAACATCCTCCACGCCCTCAACAACCCAAATCTTATCCCACCAACCCAGAACCCTCCCAACCACAACCCTCCCCGGCAGATCCACGTTCCCCCAAAACCTCTCCCCTTCAAGACCAACATAGATATCCATATTCAACGCTAGTCTCGGTATCTCGACACCGTGCACGAACTTCCGCATCTTGAGCTGGCGGAGCTCTTCGGGCGAGATGTAGCTTAGCTTTTGGGTTGTGGTGGAGAAGAGGATGATGGTGTTGGTGTTTGCTAGATGTGGTTCGAAGATGGATGAGCGAGGAGGGGGACCGGGACGGTTAGGTGAGGCCATATTCGGAGGAGTGTGCGCGTGCGAGGGGGAATATGATTTGGGTTCTGCTAGTCGGCCGTTCTCCTGCTGGGTCTATTTGCGATCTTATAATGGGTGAGGTTATGGTTTACTTGCATCGATTTGAGACTTGTCTGATCTGGCTGGGCTGATGTGTTTCACTGTCGGTGAATCTGAAAAAGAGGCTCTTTCATGTTGAACTCGAAATCGTCAGAGATTTGGGTGAGGAGTCATACCAGAGTATAGAAAGAGTTCTCGAAATGATTGATTGGATGCATGAAAATCCGCTGATGCAAAGTCGAGCACATTCTATCCTTTTCCCTCCAAACATCCTTCATTGTCCAGTCATGATCTCGTCTTCAAGAGCATTTGGCGGATATCCACATCAAGTATTTCCTGTCTTCTTGTCCGCGCCCGCTATAAATTCATGTCACAGTCTCCCTTCCTTTCATTCAATGAATAGCAGAGCCGAATAGATCTTCTTGTAAGAGAATATAGAATGAATTTGTAAACAAGAGAAGAGCAGGTCAGTCAACAGCTCGCTTACAATATATATCTTACTCCACACTTGGTAAACATGACACCTCACAAAGGATCGTTGTTTCCACATATAGCTTACTCGATTCTCTGCTGAGGAGTCAACACATTTCTGCTCTTACCTATTCACTCACTTCATCAATAGACATGTAAGACTCCGGAGCCTGGGTTCTGATCCTCGAAACCCGCTTCAAGCATAAGTATAAATCAGTTCCAGCTAACAACTTTATTCAACACAAACCTACACTCGAATGCCTCAATTCTCGGTCATGGCAACTGTCCGTTTTTGTTTCACATCCACGTGCAAGGTCTGATTTATCAAAACAAATGTAGCTGGGGCATGTTTTAGCAAGTTCAGCTCAATGTTTAACTTACTTTCTAATAGGTTGTATGAAGAACGTTTTACGACACCGTCTCTTTTCTTCGGCAGATTAGAGGACAATAACGATGAAAAGGGGCATGGCAGCTCATAAGGTATTGACAACAACAGCAGAAAGCGACTTCCCTCTTTACATATCGTCCAAGTGTAAAGACGAAATTGAAGTGACTAGACTTATCACCTAGAAACGATGCGCATAGCGATTGCCAACCCTTAACAAAGAAGGTAAGCATCAAGCACAGCAAGCCAAACACTTCATACATGTTTCGATCCTCCTAGCTACACGCTGTATGGAGGTTATCCTTCTCCTCATTTGTGCTTCTTAAATACTCTCTCAGCTGATCTGGGAAGACCTGCTACAGGATAAATAGCCGCTACACGATACTCATGATTTCATAATCTCAACCACATTCAAAAGTTTCGGCACTCACTACGTTACCACGCGCAGTGATTCACTTCCCGGAGCCTTTCGGAAAGGACCACGTGAAAACTACCAGAGTGCGTCTGTACAGTCTCAAATGTCCATTCTAGCTCCTTGAACTTTGGTAGGAAAGGGCATGGTGTCAATGACATGCGTGACGAAAAGCAAGTAGGTGAGCTACTGAATTATCTGGGCTGAAGTCCAACATCAGACTCACATCACCCGAAACCGCGTGTACCCGACATTGCTTGACACGGAAGTACCTACTTAGATAAGTGGATGTGGTTTAGGTAGAGTGTTCAGATGAATTTGGGATATTGGTGAGCAATCTGGTAATCATGGCTTTGGTGATATCTGAAGAGTATCCGTAGGTGTAACGAGGCAGAGGCACAAGGGACGGGGAAGCCTAGCGGGGGGAAGAAACCAGAGTCATCAAGTTACATCACTAGAATAGAGAACCGAGATCAAAGCGTTAAAGGGAGCCATGCTTTGCATATGCATTGCTTGCTCTACCTAACGCTCATCTCCTCCCATGCCATCAATAGACAACAACGCAATCTCATCTCATCTCATCTCATCCGATTTCAGACCATCCCCGTCCACTCCTCCCATCTTTCCGTCTGCAGTGTAATCTCACGAAGGAGCCACTTCACCAGACCAGAGCAAGCAAATCGTCTTCTCATCCCATCCTATGCCTTGCCACAAATCCGATCCGAATCATCATCAAAGAAACCATGCCCCAAAGCGAACCAAACCAAACCACAGCAAATCGAATCAGACCACCGTATCATGCACCAATCCACCTATCCGTCTTGTGAACAAACCGCCACCTGGAAACTTGAAGAACAACGGTATGCGACAGTCAGATCCAGCCTGAAAGAAGGACCTGCTCGTCTGCGCGTTCGCGAAACGTAAATACAATCTGCACCTCCTCCAGATCGCCAAGTTGTGAAGAAAGAAAGAAAGAAGGGGAGAAAAATCAAAAGACCAGCTTGCTATTCGCTCGCTTTCTTGCTTGCATGAAAACCTGAACCCAGACGCCGCGCTGATGTTGTGCTGAGAAAAAAAACTGAAGAACCAGTAATTCTGGGAAAGAACCGAAACCGAAAGACAAACCCAAAGTGGGTATGAAGAAGAAACCCCAATCAGACCCTATGTGGACGCTGTATGTGCAGTACTGTGCTTTGTCGTGATTCGAGGTGATGGACATGAGGTGATCGATGTGTGTGCTGTTGATCCAAGCTCCACCGTGCCACAGACTTGACTCCTTCCATGCATCCAGTGTATGTGAGAAGAGAATTGAAGTGAAGAAAGCAGACGAGACCGTGGTATGTAAAAGGGAACCGTGAACGCCGTGTCGTGAAAACGTGAATATGCGAGGACTCATTGCCGTAAAGTGTAGAGAAAGTATGCGACGAGCCGAGAGAAACAGGTTGGATTCGAGTTGGACGCGTCTGAATCTTGGGCACATGACCAAGAGACAAACCCAAAGCAAACAGCTCAGTTCTTCTTCTTGCCCATACGAATAAAGCGTGTGCGAATCCACATGACGAACTTGGTCCACGCAGAATGAGTCTTGAGCTTCGCAGTTCCAGATCGTCTTGGCTGGTAGAACTGCTCCTCACCAACGCTAGCAAACCTAGGAGTCTGTTGCTGAGGAACGGAGTTGTAGTCCCGGCCTACAAAGGCATCCTTCTCCTGCATGGTGAGATCGGACTTGGAGCGCTTCGAGCGGGTATCGTTACTGGCTGAGGAACGACGGTGACCGCGCTCGATCTGACGGGCTTCCTTCTGCTGACGCTTCTCGAGGGCTCTGATCTCTTCGCGTGCTGCTTTCTCTTCCTTGGCTTGCTCTTTCTCCTGGAACTTGCGGCGTGCTTCTTGGATTGTCTCGGTCTGAATGCGGGTGTCTACTTCTGAGCGAGATCGAATGCGGAAACCCTTGTCGAGGGAGTTTCGGATGGCGGAGACGGGAGACATGGTGTCTGTGGGAGATGCAATGTCTGAGGAGAGAGTGGTGTTGTGGAGGGATGTATGTGAAGTCGCGAGGGCAAGTCTCGAGGAACTGGCTTGCTTGTTGGTAAGAACTCGAAGACCTTGTGGTTGTTGAGAATGAGAGATATTGGGAGAAGACGAGACGCCTGTTATGGATGGCGGGGAAGTATGGGTTGAGAGGTTCGAAGGTGAGCGGAATGGGTGAATATGACTTTGACTCTGACTTGGGGATCGTATATGGGTCTGGTCCCGAGGGTGAGGGTGGTCCTCATCTTCAGTCAAGGCAGGGCTGTGATCGAGTTCACTTTCGCGTAGGGAGTTTTGATAAGATGCTGATGCGGCAATGGGCGGAGTATAGGGACGAGGAGTTTGCTGGAAAGGATGCACAAAAGAACCAGTACGATGGCCGCTTCCTGTGGTCGCAGTAGAGAATTGGGATGTTCCACTGGTCGAACGGTGGTGGTAGCCTCGTCTCAACTGGACGTCATGGGAGGAGCGAGGCCCAGACCCGTTGGCAGTACCTATACCATGGGAATTCGAGGTCCCTATGCCACTTCCATACCCACCCGCATTCCCATAACCAAGGTACTCGATACCGAGTCCATCTTGTTCTGCTGCAGACCGATCCAGGTCCAGCGAGTTTCTTTCACTTTGCGTCAATTTCCTCAACATCGGTTTTACTTTCGTCCCCCGCGATTTGGCCGTATGGCCCTGATAGCTGGTCATTGTGCTGTGCTGTGCTTCTTCTTTCTACCTGCGCACTCCTCCTACAGCAAGGGCAATTGCAATTGCCACTCCCCCTGTGCGAATCACCGACACTCATATACTGCTACTTCGCATCACTGCGCGACCGTTGAGGATATGGAGATATGTGATGGGCTGATCGGGTGGTGTGGTCGATATGCCGTACTGCTGCACCACCAAGTCTGTCTTCGACGTCTACACAAAAGGCACAGCACGCCGATATAGAAGTATACGATGCTCTGGGTATTGCTGCACTGGCTGCGGACGCTATACAATTCGGAGAGAGGCTTGCTGAGGTATTTGTTGACGCTCGCGGTGAAGTGGTGCTGTTGGACTGATGGTGCGACGACTGCGATTTCTCCTTCCAAACAATTGGCAGACCGCAACAGAGATACACTGGCGGAAGATATCGATACAAGGCCTACAAGAGTCGGAGAGGTGGATAGAGGGTATACGGAGGATAGGATCGTGAGGGATTATTCGGCGATGCTGCACCGCCTTCCTTTGCATACGAAGCCGAATATGCTGTGCAGTGCCCAGCCCAGGCAGCTCCTTTCTTCTCCAGCAGAATCCAACAAAACAATCAGGATGCCAGCAAAGGATCCGAATGATTGATCCACTCGTGAGGCCGTGGTGCTCTGCCTGAGAAAGGAAGATTATTGTGTTTGAAGTCGTCGTGGATCGTGGTCGTCGCCAGATCAACAATCAGCCTCAGTAACACATGCCTCTCCTCTCTCCCTCAGGCTGGGCATTGGCGTGGGCGGATGTCTGGGACCTGGGTCTCACTCTGCTCCTATCGTATCCTACCTCCAGGCCCGCTCTGGGCCACTGCACTGCGATTACTGGCCAGCCGAGCACTCCGACCCCTCTTTACTGCTGTGCCTTTCCACTACTCTTATCGCTCTCCCCGTCCATGTTCCCGGCAAGTCCGGGGACAAGACAATCAACATTCTTGACAAAGGGCATGGCTCCGTTTCGAAATCGCGGCTTGGATGTTCTGTCGAAAGAGGGGGATGGTTGTGAAAATTGGAAGAGGAAGGGATTCGATAAATGGGGAACATATCACTGTAGGTGGGGGAATTTTGGGTAGTGCTGGCAATCTTTCTGGATCTTTACTGGTAGCAGGCACTTTCTAAGGTACGCCAGGATCTCTCCTTGACAGGTTGCGCGATGTTCTTGAAGTGTTCATGATCAGCATGCGGCGGCGCTGGGCGGTTGGTGCGGTGCGGGATGGAAGGAAGGCAAGCAAGCAAGCGATGGGGGGATCTGGAGACGATCTCTCCCGTTGTCAGATCATACTTTGGTCGATAAGATCGCTGGTAAGGGTACATTTCCTCATCAGTATCATCTTGGAACCACATTTGGAGACGACTTCCTCCTTGGAGTTTCTTGGAGAGTTTGGATCGAAAAGTCAAAAGTCCCATCCCATCCCACATTCCTTTCTTGTCGTAGTTTCCACCGCGCGCTACCGAGGTGCCCGCACCAAAGCCTTTCATCATCATAAGCTGGAGAAGATCCAGACCTACAATAACGCAACAGGACCCGAGGACCAGCACTAATAAATCTGCATCCGCAAACGCCGTCTCCTGCAAATGCAAACCGTAGTTCAAACTTCGGTGTTTCTAACCTCTCGGGTCGAGACTACTGAGTGAGAATGATGAGGTGATCTGGTCATAACGTCAACACCTTGGGCGAGGAGAGATCAAGGACGACATGTAAAAGGTAAAGTCAGCGAAGCATGCCCATGAAAGAAATAGATGTTTTTTACTGTACATGAAAGCGACGCCATCTTGACAGGTCAAACTTCAATAAATGAATATGGTATGACCAGAGATAAAGAGGAAGGGAAAATCTCAACCCGGAACCAGAACCAGAAACACCAACATATGTATTAATCCAACATGCTACAGATCTCTCTGCATCGTATCGTATGCTCCGAGCCTCCGACTGATCTTCAGAAGCTTCAATATGGGGAAGGAGAAATATATTGCCGGAGCACGATCGATCGTAATGTGGGGTGTCTAATAGACGAGAATTGTACGCGATATGAAACGTTAATCCGTGCACTTTTCAAGCGCTCTTCTCCGCTTCCATTTTTGCTGTGCCTGTGCCACGTCTACATACTTCGCTTCGGTTACATTCGAGGCTTGAGGCTTGAGGCGTAGGCGTAAGGCGAAAGGCGGATAGACGCATCGAATGCCTTCCTCGTGCTCATTTAGGGTAGTAAACGGACGGAAAAACTGTCCCGATTAATATCTTTGCGGGCTTACTTATCCTTGGGCTATTGGTATTACTGGATTTGGAGGACTGTACATGAGGCTGGCTGGATTGCTGGACTGCTGAGATGGCATGGAATGGGAGGCGATGGTGAGATGGGCCGATGGATAATCCGGGCCGGGAGCCTCGCTCGGAGGTTCACCAGGACAGGGGAAGAGGAAGGGGAGGAAGGACGCAAAATCGTTCCTGCTCTTCCAGTTCTGCTCCGGAATGATTAAGAATAATGGCTTGATTGAGTTGGATTTGGAGATCAGATGAAGATTCTCAGATGAGAGCAACTACTCCCGTGGTGGGTAATACATAGGAGCGTGACCAGGAGAAGGGGTGTATTTGTCTTGCAAATTGGGTCGGTCATGAGATTGATACTTACCATTCACTCTGTTATGTTGTTCGAGTTCCTGGAAAGGTAAAGCATTGTCAGTTTGGGATTGGGGGGTACCGGATACAGTCAAAGATTGTTCTCCACAGACATGTTTGATCTTGAATTGATACTTATTTAACATATTTGGCTTGACAGCCGGCCGTTTCTGTGATGAAGCTCAAGCTCAAGCTCAAGCGAAGCGAGTTCAGCTGTTGCCCATCTTTCCGCCTTTCTAGTGTTCATGTGCTACTTTTGTACTGCTTCAACCTCGATTCTCTTCCCCCATCGCTGTATTATCATCTTGGGGATACGTACCTGCGTACTCGAGCATATTACGTCCTAGGTTCCCAATCACTTTCTATCCAGGTTGATGTACATCACTCTCGCCGCTCAAGCTCTCAATCTCAACATCGAAGATCTCGGCCGCCCCGCCGACACCGAAAACTACCCCACTAACCACTACAATAATTCCACGCCTTATTCCTCCGTACTCTTTCTCAAATCACCCAAATTACATTACGCCACTTCTCCTTCCTTCCAATCTATCTGCGTATCGTTCGCTCATTCTTGCATCAGCGTTCAGCTTCCCATTGATTCAGCTACAGTATCTACAAGTGGACTATTCGATTTGAACTAGGACTAGGATTTATTACGATGGTGCTGGTGTTGGTGTTGGTGTGAAAGTGGACTTTCTTTCCGTTAGCTGGCGGCGATTGAAGATCAGAGATCGCTTCGGCGGCTTCGAATCGAGTGACTTGCATACAACCGTGCGAGCCGTTGGGCGCTAGGTTCAGTGTGGGATAGATGGGATCGAGGATAGGACGATTGCGAATTTGCGACTTGCTAGGCTAACTAGGCCAGATAGGCCAGGAAGATAGCTCTGTTCCGTTTCTTTATCGATACTTGGTGACTTTGAGGAAGCTGGTGGCGGGGTGTGAGAGGGAATGGTTTGTTGATTTGGTTTCGTGGAGAGGGAATGGTTTGATGGTCCCATTTATCGTTCGATTGTTGATTTTAAATTTGATGTATATCATCGTTTCATTTATTCTTATTGGTGGCCGTAGGGAGTTCGCGAGGTGTCTCTCACCAAGAGCTGGGGAAGTCGCTAGTGAGTGAGGAAGGCCTCAATATCAACATGTGAAATTGAGACATCCTGGAGCAAAGTCTCCTCGATTGGAATGGAATGGAAGCTTTCCTCAGTCTGTGGGTACATAAGCTTCGGCTTAGTTGACATTAGTTGAGACTTCCGAAGGTTGTCAAAGCCGGAAAGTCTGTCTGACGGTTGATCGAATTTCACAAAAGTGACAGTCTTTCTGTTTCGGAGCTTTTGTTTTGAGCCTCATTTAGTAGATCACCTGTCCTCTATACTTGTACATAGATTGGTCTATCGCATGAGAGTTTGTGTTCCTGTCAAACTCGATTCCAACCCTCCCTGTCATTCCTTACTGCCAAATCCTGATCTCTCATCCTGATTCTGTTGAGCCGCCTTCCCCTCCCATCCCCTCACGAAAGTCACTGAAGCCCGCCCGGCCTCGCCAACCGAGAAAGTACAGGGAGCACACGCCACTTAGTGGACATTCCACAGCTGAGACATTGACCTTCAGCCTGAGCCAAGCAACGTAGCCCTTTTGCCCTCTATCTCTGCCCCGCTGTCTGTTCTCTGGCGCGCGGGCTAGTATTCAATCGATCGATCAATCCAATCGAGTTAAATCGCCGTGCTGAGATGGTGTTGATTTAGTTCTAGATCCTAGCCTGTGGTCTAGTTTAGAGGCGAGACGGTTTGGGGCCAGGGAAGACGAGAGATAAGTTAGAGATGGAGTGGCTGGATATCTTGATTTTCTTGTCTAGGAACTTGGGCTTGGAGGAGAGATGAATAATTTTCTCGTTGCAGATGAGGCGGTTGATAGGATGTCACTCGTACATAAGTTTACATGGTCGAACAGTCTTGGAGGCGTTCATGTTCATGTACCTGTGTACATATCCAAACACGGAGCAGGAAGGTACCTACATTCGGTACCTCACGCATAGTCGATCCCGCTCTAGTCCTCGAGCTCGAAGTGAGACAAGACGTTGGAATTAGAGCCAGGCTACTGACTGGGGAGGAATGTTGGAGGGGTGAAGATGGATGGATGGATGAATTGCTGCATGGCTAGCATGGCATGTTGATTGCTGTTTAATTTGGGGAAGCACTCTTTGCATCCGTACCGTTGAACTTGCAGTTACCAAGATACAGATCGTGGGTGTGAAGGTGCGTGGGTGGGTGAAGTGCGGCCTGGCGGCTAAGTATATCCTTGACTTCGACCAGACCAGGATAGATTTTCAAGAAATTTTGATATTGGGATTGATGTGAAGACTTTGATGAGGAGACATATGAGATGATCGCGACAATACCTTGATGAGGCCATTCGAGCCGTGTTTACGTACCATTGACAGGATGTAAAGGCAGTGAGAAAGGAAGGTGGATTGACACAGTGGAGTAGAGAAGGCAGGCATGGAAAAATAAGACACGGATACCTTTTTGCCTGCATCGTACCTTGCTGTTGAGCCTTCGGGGTGCGCGAGCTAGGACCACAGAATGGCTGACGACCTCGGGGTGTTTGTGGATTGCATTCGAACTTTGAATACGGAGCACTCGCCTCTCTCGTCTACTCGTACCTTCCTTGCACTTCCAGGTTCGTTGTGGTCTCACTTGTCTCGTGAGGGTATCCATACTGCAACAGACCGCGCTTCGCCAGCCTGTGATTTTGTTGCCCCTCCACAAGCACGGAATTTCCTTTGCCGCTGACTGCTGTAGCTCATCTACCCCGCCCATACCATACCCACAGCCGTATCAAATGTCTCATGAAGTCACTTCATCCTTACCTATCAACGACTTTGAGCTAGAAAAAGCTCCTCGCGCCAATTTAGTTTCTGACTGTCAGCTATTTTACTGTACCTCCGAAGTTTAGCTCGCTGATTTTAAAGGTGTCGTTTACGCTACTCTTATCCTTATTTCCAGGCGGCAACAGCGCAAAAGCATCGCTTACAGAAATCCTCGTCACCAACAGATCCATGGAGACAAGGCCAAAGTGGGGTTTGATGGAAATTTGAAAATTCGAATTGAGAAGGACGACGGACATGGGCAAGGGCAGAGATGATGAGAATCATGACTGGATAGCTGCCCGAGCTAGACAATTTCGATTTGAGACTCTTGCTCCGTAATGATAACATTTCCGTTGGTGTGTTTGTGAGTTCCTTGACGATTCGGTATGTATTCGGAGTACCTCGCATATCACAGATACATGCCATGCCCCTCCGGCCGCACGTACGCACATCCAAGCTTACCTTAACCTTTTTGTTTTTCAGCGTGCATGAGCTCCTGCAGCTCATCGCGTCACCTTGCTTGCTGACGAACTAAAGTCACATAATGCAAGCGAAAGAGAAACGAAACGAACGGACCGAACATTTCGAAATTGTGGGAATAAATCATGTTCTGCTTCTGCCTTGGCCTACCCGCTCCGGAAGTCTCATGCTCGACATCTGGATCCTGGAGTCGGCTGCAATAGCTGAGGATCGCTTCTATTCTGGCCTTGGTATTGGCGTGGCTGGGGACAGTGAGGTAATAGCATGAATCTTCTGATCTGGCAAATGTTTCATCACTCGTGATGATATGGATGGCAATGTCAAACGACGAGCCCTCGTGCCAGCATGGAATTTTGCCAATCCAGTCACTTGTATCCCGAACCGAATCGCCTGCCGTGCTGATGTCGAGTCAGAAAGGCGTCTCTCGTTCCGTACTGGATCCTGACAGTTCCCGTTCGAGATGTCACTAATGTCATCTCAATCCATCAAGCACACAGATCCCAAAACAGTTACTGCTTCCATGTGCCCCTCCTCGTCCCCCTCCATTCTTGACCTCGCTACACATTGCAGCGGTCATGATGATCCATGTTCGTAAGGATAGCTTGCCATAGAAAGGATCGAATAGAATCATCATCGAATAGAGATCTCTTCGAACGCTAGATGCTTGCTACTCTCAGATGTATACTTTGTTCCACTTGACTGGCTTTCACTGGAAGCAGCTGCAGAGCATCGACGGCGCCGATGGCGCATGCATTGCATACTGTATGAAGCATCAAGCGAAACGCCCTGTTTCTCTAGCCTGGCCTCACAACTTGAATGCTTTCCTGATCTTTTCATGAAGCTCCGGCCACATTCCTTGAGTGTTCTTTCAAGATGTACCAAAACGTTCTGCTGCAGCGGCCGATGTGTCTCGAAGTTCTCGATAATAAAGCCACCGAGGAGGGGAGCCCTGCCCTATCCTTGTCCCTTGTCAAAAGCCTGGCTTGCTGTACGCAATCAATCGAGACCCTGGCGGGTGCTTGGATGGGGTTACAGTGCAAGGGTCTGAAAGGCTAGGGACATAGCCCCCACTGGCGCAAGTGAAGTCCCTGTACTGTTACCCATCCCAGCATAAGCCTCGCTGTCTTGCACCTATTCAGCCTGCTATCCCGCCTGCAGAGCACTGTATTGCGGGCTTGCGGGCTTGCGGGCTTGGAGCTTGCAGAGGTGCGCTGTAGCGAGTTTTGTACAGATCGCAAGATGGACTCAGCGTAGCGGTTGTTGCTGATCCCTTCTATCTGAGGCGGATGCATTTGTTCTAGACAAAGACTAACTGAGGCGTATTGTAGCAGGAATCAGATATGCCGTGAGCAGAGAAGTGGATTGGAATGTTCCTTTTCCTGATCGCTCCGCTGAAGAAGCTATTCATAGGCTGTCGTGTCCGTTGGCCAATCCATTATGTTGAGATGCCTCGCTAGGAAATGCCCTATCGATATCAAGGAACCCTCGGCGCGAGCTGTCCCACCTTCTGTAGCGACTCAGAGAGTCAGATGTCTTTCCTCCCCTCATTATTTTCCGCCCCTCAGTTGTCAACAATCAACCACCACCAGTAAATTCCTCCTCCACTAAAAGTCCACCAGTATGTATCGGTATCAGCCAGGGCCTCAGCCATCTGCTGGTCCTTGCTCGTCTGTCCCCATTCTTCTATGGCTCTATTTCCTTGCACATTCAACAGCTGTACTGAGGGTCTTCTATGTCTGTATGTTCCTAGTATCTTACATATGGTCTGCTTCATCAATCATGATGCTGTATTCATATCCTTGCCTTTCTATCCCTACCTCTCCCCCCATATCCCAGACATGGTGGCGTCGGTAAGCATATGTCAAGAGAACAACGTCTGGAAGTCGGACAGGCTTCATCTCAATTTGCTAGCTATTTATTATTAACGGATTATTATTTTCTCGCGCGGCTTTTATTCATTCCATCAGCCATTAGCCATCAGCCATCTACTATCTCCCATCACCCATCACCCAATCCACTCTAGCCGACCTCGTCCTGTGAGCGCCTCTCATGTACCAATCTGTATCCACTACACCACTACTCTACCTACCCTGTCATCTCCTACCCCTCCCCCTACCACATCCCTCCCCCCTCCACTCCACTTTTTCGTTCGCGATCCCGACCTCCTCTTCCCTGACCATGCCATGCCATCAATCTAGTATCCGCCGACTAATGTCAGACTACTGACCACGACTATTTCTGCTCCCCTTCACCCACCAGCTAGCATCCAGCAGCCAAAACCAGAAGCACGATATGACTGATCGGGTTTCGCGTCCGCGACTTAAACGCTCGTCTCTGCGGCCTGCTCTGCATCATGGTGCCGTCTCCGTTCTGGCGTGCCCGTGGCTGAACTATATAGACCTCCGCAGGACCCTGTGTGGAGAGAGAGCTTGAAGTATGACATCTCGGCGACTCTCGTGCACCGAGCTGTATCAAGGGCATCGCCGGTTCTGTTGTAAATTTATCAATTGAGCTCCAGCACCTGGGAAATAACGGTCTTTTGGTGATCTTGGTTCTCGGTCCTTCGTTGTCCTATCACTCAGTCACCCGGCATATTATATCATATCATTGTTCCTCCATTGTCGTCGTTGCTTGCCGCATACAGTACAGTCAGTTGTTGTCTTGCTTGATTGCCTCGTCCTCGATTCGTCTCGTCTGTCTTCGTCTGGATCGGCGTTGCGTTGCGTTTGCGGATAACGGTACGGAAACTTGGATTGCATTTCCAATTGGATCTTGGATTTTGATTATCTGGGGCTTTCTGGCTTTCTGGCTTGCATTTCACTGCTGGATCCAGTGAAAACACCATTTCTGCGGACCTTGTCGACTTCCTGCCCCAATTGGCTCGATCTCGACATTCTGCAGATATCTCCAAAAGAAGTAGCAGCTTCCCGCCCTCTCAACACGGCTGCCTCCTCCAAAACCCGACATCAAAACGCCTCGACACCCTCTCGAGCATTTTGTGCACCTTTCGCCCCCTCAGCCTTTGAGCAGATACATATTTCAGCCTCTTCCCCCTCTGTCTTGGCATCGGCACCCTCACCCTCACGAATCAATACCCCGCAAACTCATTCAACTTGCCTCCAAATCATCTATATCTCTCCAATCGTCTTTCCTCAACCTCGACACATGACCCCTCAATTTTTGCCTCTCCAAAACACCCCACAGTGCCAATTCACCCTAGGTACTAAAAGCAGTTGCACATTCCTGCAGGCGATCCCTCAATTGGAACTTTGACCGTCTCCGCAGAGGCTGGACTACCCCACTACGCAGATTCAAGATGTTTACCTTTTGGGATCTGGGCCCATGGGCGATTACTTTCTGGGTTTTCTGGTAAGACTTCACTTTACCAACCAATTTTTTTTCGGGATGGCATAAATTGAGATTCATATTTTCTTATTCATTGGTCTCCCAGCTCAGAACTGACCTCACCAGGATTCATCGCTACCTCCGAACCATTGTCAACTTCATCAGCCATTGGCGCTATAAGTCCATTCCTATACCCGAAACCCCATCCTATACTGCGAAAGATGTCACGGTCATCATTCCGACAATCCATAACAATTTTGAGGAATTGAGGGAATCCTTGCAAAGTATTCTGGCCTGCCAGCCTTACGAGCTGCTCCTGGTCACGACATCCGATAAATACCAAAAACTCGTCACGTTCACAAAATCGCTGGAGGCACCGAATATCCGCACATTCCAAACGCCAATTGCAAACAAAAGAATTCAGGTCTGCGAGGCAATCCCCAAGGTCAAGACGTCTATCATTATCATGGCAGATGATGATGTCACGTGGCCAAGCACCATCCTACCTTGGCTCCTTGCTCCGTTCGAAGATGCGAAGATTGGCGGAGTCGGACCCAATCAAAGAGTCAAACGTATTCGTTCTGGACCGATTGCAGCACTTTGCTACAATTGGCTCGGAGCTGCCTACATTGAGCGACGTAACTTTGAGATTTCGGCCACACATGGAATCGATGGTGGGACCTCATGCATGTCCGGACGCACCTGTGCCTTCCGATCCGAGATCCTCCAAAGCCCCCTGTTCTTGGATGGCTTCAAGACTGAGCGATGGGGTCAGTACCAACTCAACGCCGACGATGATAACTTTGTCACCCGGTGGTTGGTGTCGAACAGATGGAAGACATGGATCCAGTACAATCCTCAATGCGAGATCGAGACTACACTCGAGAACAACATCAAGTTTCTCTATCAATGCTCTCGTTGGGCTCGTAGTAATTGGCGAAGCAATTACACGAGTATGGTCATCGAAAGACACGTCTGGAGGTAAGCTTTTTCGCCATCACTATGTTTCTTCGCTAACAAACCTCAAGACAGCAGCCGTGGTCAACCTATGCCTTGCATATAGCTACCTTCACATCGCTTTCGATCGCCTTCGATCCATGGATCATGTGGTGCACTCACAAAGCTGCATATGATCTACCAGGAAATGGATACTACTACGCCATGTGGGCTCAATTCATCTTTATGTTTGCTTTTATCAAGGTTATCAAGTTGGTTGGTCTATTTAGACGAGAGCCATTTGACATCATTTTCTTGCCTCTCTCGATCATATTCGGATACTTCCACGGATTTATCAAAATATACGCTGGCATAACTCATCGCATGGTAAGTCATCCATTTGCTTCACATAGTTCGTGCTGACAGAGATTAGACTTCATGGGGCAGCCGTGAAGACGGTGACACCAACGATAACGAGCGAATGAGCCCAAGAGGCCGCCGAAGTGAGAGCATTACTCTTCCACCTGGCAACCACCCAGGTCTCGTCCGGTACAACGATGGCAAGATGTTCATCTTATCTCCAGATGAGAAGGAACAAATATTCGTATCGACAGTCGAAAGGCCGATAAGTCCGGATGGCTCGGGGTCGGATACGGATAGCGACTTGTTGGATGCGAGAACAGACAGTTCAGACGATTCTTACGAGCACGACGATTCTAGTTCGAATTCTAGTTCGATGACGACGGATCCCCTTGGACGCTAGTGCAGCATAAATCCAGGTGTGGTTCCATCAGGTGCATCAATTTTTTATTCTTTGGCGACGACTTTTACGATTCATGAATGGACGGAAGGATTTTCTGCCTCGGGCCCCGCGGGGTCGATGGCGGACATAGGGAGTTAATCATGTCGATTTACATGACCAGGTCTTTGACTTTTCTTCTTCGATTCTGGCTCGACTCGACTGCATTTTCGGAGTTTGTACTCTTTGTTCTTGCTGGTTTTCTCCCTTTTCTCATTTCTTCTAGCTTAACGGGGAGATCTGTAGGATCCACAGCACTACTTCTCCTCCGCTAGCTATTGAAAAATTATCTCTTTGGATCGGGATGGATGGGTCACATACGTGTGGTTCTGGGATCTGGACGGGCATAAAAATCTTATTTCCTACATTCATCTGATCTGATGCTTTGGGCGGTTGTATATTTCTGGGAGGCAAGACTCTTTCGATCGGCTCGGCTCGGTTCAAAAAATTCCAAAAAGCTCTCGCTCATCTTCTATTGTTGTTCTACTTCGGATTCGGGACATATTGCGATTTCGAGATAGAGAAGAAAAGATGAAATTCAAGGGTGTTCGTTAGATTCTGCCTCTGCTGGTGTAAGGGGTCAAAGCTCGGCACATGCATAGATTGAGCGGGACGTGGATGTGAGCTGTGGATAGATATTCTCGAGACATTGAAGCCAGAAGCACCAAAAGCATTGTTTACAAGCTCACCTCCATCCAAATTGAATGCTGTTCATACCTTCAACTCTAGAATTAGGGAATGAAGAGATCGAGGCCAATCATCCTCCAGAGACGAGCCGGATGTGCAAGACCCCCACTCACTCAAACAGCCAGATGACCCCCAATGAGGCTCAACTGAAGGTATACCGAGATCAAAGAGAGTTTTGGCTAGATCAGCACAGCCCATTTGATTAAATTGATTGATAGACACGTCCGTCCGGGTGAATCCCAGGACGATGATTTACAGGAAGGAGCATGAGCCACGCCATGGATATTTTGGATGGTTCTACCCACGTCCATCACGCACATCTCTTCAGAGTTTGATTGAACTCCATTGTGGTGATCCTGATGGCGATCAAGATGATGAGCTGAACGTCGCGTTGAGAAAACGTCATTGATGCTTCATATTGCCCCTCTGTCCTGACGATCGAGCAAGGAAATCATAAATTAGGTTTGGAGAGGAGGATCATCGTCATAGCGAATCCACAGTTCACAGCCGTTCAAGATTTTTTTCCCCTTCCCCTCAGTGCCTCAGTCAAAAAAAAAAAAGTCTACAGGATGAGATTGAGGTGTGAACATGTCATGATCCCTGCCTGCGTGTTGCACTGCATACCTGTATGTATGTAATGTGGTGTACTGTAGTGGTGGTGTGGAGCCTTTATGCATGTGTTTGCAGATGCAGATGCAGTGATGAGGTAGGGTATTGACGTGCTTGACGTGCTTGACGTGCTTGACGTGCTTGACTTGGATGGATGGGTGGGTGAGTAAGTGGGATGGAAAGATGCAACTGCAAGCCTCTTTTCTTGATGAGGAAGCGAAGCGAGTGGGACGGCGGAGGCGGAGGTGGAGGATCGACCGATGATGGACAACGGTAGATACCTGTACGTTGATTTTGAGGCAGGTAGGCACATTGACCGAGAGACGAGGCTGGGATCATACATATGGAATTGGGAATGGGAAAGGTACCTTCTACTTCTGGAGATTGGATATGTACGGTCGTCCTTATCGGGATGATCTTACATTCAGCGAGATGATGTGAGATGAGATGAGATGAGATGAGATTAAGCAGGAAAGGAATGGAAATCGGTATTTCGATCGTCCCTGGGGGTACTGGTATCTCCGAATCAAGTAGGAGGTACCTTGAAAGGACATCGGAACTCGCAGCATATCTTGCTGTCTCGAGAACTTCGATACGGAGCTAACATCACGGCAGGCTCTTTAGCCGGGCCGAAATGATCTCTTTCGGGTTGCATTGAATCTTTGAGGCTCGAATGAATTGCAACTTTGAGGTTGGGGGTACAAGCCGACGATATCAGGCTAGAAGGTGTTGGTGTTGGGTTATCCAATGTAATGCAACACTCAGACCAGAACAAAGTTGAAAGTCGAATCGAGCGAGTCAAAGACCGAATTTTTGTCATATTTCACATGTGTTCTGGTCGCGTGTGGATAGAATGTGACGATATCTTGAGTTTTCTATTCTTGTTGTGGTTGTTTTGTTTGGAGGGGTTCAGGCTCGGCTGATTGAATGATTTATGTTTGTGGCGTTGTGAATGGGGTGATTAATGGGTCGGTCTTGTGGAAATTGTTGCTTTCTTTATTTTCCGTTGGTGCTCTTGATTTGGATAGAGAAAAGATCGGTGATATCTGACAAAGTTGTAACAGAAAAATGAATGTCTTGATCCGGAAGAGCGCTATACAGTACCGTTAGGAACGGAACAATATCATTGCGACTTGGTGGGCTGGACAGCTTTCGGCGAGGCTTGAAGCGACCGAAACGAATGAGGCCAGGCTGTCCAGCCATGACGAGAGTGCAAAGATAGCGCACTTCTGCAGCGGGCATATGAGAGTCATCTTACTGGCTGCGATGCCTCTTGGGTGGTAGGCATGGCAAGCAGAGAAGAGGGTGTCAAGGGTCTAGAGCCCACACTGCACATGCACCGACTCATGCATGTACATGCATATGCACATGCATATGCGGGGATTCTCGCACTGCAGATACTTAGTCCGCATTAGAGTCCGCATTAGTTGATGTACGACGCTCGATCGGAGAGGGACCTGCATACTCGAAGGTGGGGTGGGCTGGATGGAGGGTTCATGGATGGACGGATGGATATATAGGTGGACAAGCAGAAGCGGAGGAGAAAGGCAAAAGGGGAACGTTCTAGAATTAATATCCTCTCCGAATTGGTGTAAAGATCGATCTCGAGATGTTCTAGGGGAGCCGGAATTTGCGAGAGAGAGTGTGTTAAAGAAAGTCAGTTGACAGTTTTGAGTAAAGAGGAGGATAACAGAGGTTGAATTTACAGAGAGCGACGGCTGGCAGGACGTGCGAATGCTCAAGTCTGTGCCGAAGAAAGTTCGGCTTGAAAGGCAAGGCTCGCTGGTCTAGCTTCCTGACATGACATGACAGAGACGGGCGCCTTTTCAGTCAACTAGACTAAAATAGTCTCCATACTGGGCAGGAACCTTGATCTTGAAATCTTGATCTTGTTTGGCCTCACGGTTTTAGATCTAGTTCGAGTATTCTAGATAGCTAATGCAAGACAACGAAAACGGGTTCTGTAGTTTGTGTTTTAGCTGCTCTAGTTTGTGATGCAATCAAGATTGGGTTTGCTAGCTGCTCCGGTGGCTTATTGTAGTGTAGAAGTGGTGGAGAAGAAGGAGGGTAAGCAATCGAGGCCTCGAATTTGAAACAGAACCACAGAAAGGAGGGCCTGATGGAGTTTGCATGTGATGAGAAAGGCACAAAGTGGTGACCATATCCTCGTGTCGAGTGTCTCAATCTAAGAACTGCCACAGAAAGTATATCTGACATGCTAGGAACAGGGTTTGAGGTTTTAACTTTTGGCTTGTTCTTGTGGCCCCTGCGGTTGTTTTCTCTATCGCGTGCAGCGGCCTTTCAAGGAATTGAGAGTCGAACTGCGGGGTAGGTTGGCGAGCCCCTGTACGGAAATGCCGTCACCGAAGCCATCGTGAAGATACGACTGCGAGAAACAATAATAATGGATATGGTGTTAAGGCACGGAATTAGCTCTTTCGCCAGAGTTTCATACATGATCTAGGAAATTTGGGCTAGCTGAGAAACCAGGACTACGAGTGAGGCAGTTTTCCACTTGCCCAGAATACCGAATGCTCAACATGCAGCACAGAGACTTCTGCACACATAACTCCTATGCAAAGTACTGCCACTGTGATGAAGAAATATGATTGATAAATTGACGTTGAAGCCGTTATATGCGTCAAGCTCACTCGAGACAGGCCCGAATCGGCACCCACACACCCTGGCTACCATCCATGTCACTGCTGTTGCAGAAACGCCAGACGCCTCCGACGGACATCTGAGCCGGCGGTTCTCTGGCGGTTCCTGCGCAAAAAGCAAATGAATGGAAATCTATCACTGGGGTGATTCGATCATGATGCGAGGTCACGGCGAGGTACTGACGAGGGGTTCATTTTTCTATGGAGGGGTATTGAGGCTGACTAGAAGCTGATTTGGATTCCGAGAGAGTGAGGTAATAAGTCCGTGCCTCCAACATCATTCATGTTGAAAATGAAAGTGGGATTTGGCTTATTGTGAGGACAGATATAGGCGGAGATATCTCCAACTGCAGCGTCGCCAGTATTGAAAATGGAGAAGTCCGTCGTTTTCACTCGCTGAGATCGCTCGTTGCAAAAATGGTGGCGCTCCATATCCTTGTAGGTACATCCTCCGTCAGTAGTGTTAGCGATATGGTTAGACTTGCCTTCCCTTGTCAATATCAGGGCTGGCTGTATGCCAAGCTGTAGGGGACCGTATGCTGTGCATGAGGAGGTTGGTGAGGTGGTGATCGTGAGGTTCATGCTCGTCATTTGGGGCAATCCCGTACCATACCAAACTCCTTATCGTCGTATTATGAGATTCTGGGGATTGTCGCGATCGAGTTGAGTGAGCAAGGGGGTATCGTGAACTTTATCTGGTCACGGCAGCTTTGGAGACGAGATCTGGTGAGATGAGTTGCGCCGAGAGAATGGATGCTGGAATTGAGAGAGTCACGACAGGTGTGGCAGCATGCTGTGAGATGCCATCTTAGATTTGACTAGATCTAGTGCTACCATGTACGACTATTGTGTCGACACGGCCGTTGAATAATGATAAAATAGAGACCATATCTTTCGCCAGTTTTAAAGAACTGTGCAGGAAGAAGGGCAGGCGGAAAAAAAGACGGGCAGCGGTCATTATCATTCCAGGGAAACGTGGTCTTTCCAGGCAAGCATGTTGCAGCCATCAAGTCATGAAAATAGATGAAATGTACAGCAAAGCCATGCATAAGAGGCAAATAAAAGTTGAAGATCCATAGAGAAAGACCCTTAGTGGAACACCGTCCCGTCCGGATCAGAGACTTCTCACGCCCGCTCGATCCTTGATCTACCCACTATCCACTGCCGTTGATGCAGAGTTTCCGAAATGGACGATTCGAATCATGGCCCATGCTTACTCGAGCATAGGAACCAGAGGGGCTGGCAGAAATTCGGAATTGTTGATCTTCCGCAGGCAGTCAATCAGTGGTATGTGGTGTTGCGAGTCCGGCTTCGGCATGCAGGTGTGACATGCCTCATGCGAGCAATGTTATGCGGGGCTCCGAAAATGAGCGGCTGCAATAACTGACCTCCGTTATGGAGAAGATGATGCGAAGCATGCAAAGCACGGAATCAGTAGAGACAGAAGTATGCGCTCATTGTCATGCAAGAACGAGCCCCTACCACAGCGACAGGCACTCATTATTAGGCGTGGCCGGCTAGGAAGAGTATGTTCTCTCTCATGGCCGTTGTGAAGCTTTCATGGCTTCCTCGACCGGTGTAGATGTAAGTGAGAACGTCCCGCCATGCTTCAGGGTGTGGAATCGGGAGATCGATGGAGTCCCCCTTTCTGACGTGTCCCGACAGCATCAAAGCTCCAAGCACTGGCAGGTAGTGAAGTGCATATTCTATATCTGGAGTAGAATTTTATGTGAGTGTGGAACAAGCGGTGTGATCTAGGAGACTCACGGATAGGGAGGGGCCCTTTGCCAGGAGATGGAGACCTGTACTTTCTCTTTGTGCTGTTGCTTTCTTTGTGAGGCGCGACTGCAGTGGCGTAGGTCGAGGACCGTCGGTTTCTGGGAGACCTCCTTAGAACGCGCTGATTCTCGCCGTCTTCTGGCAAGCTTGGTATCCTAGGAATGCTGCCTCTGAGCTCTTCGATATCGAATTGTCTCTGTATCAAGAATGGCTTCCGATCCTTGCCTTGCGGTATGACTCTGGCTCGGATCGTGGTTAACTGCTTGTTTGAATTTCTTTCTGCGTTGGTGCCCAGCTCGGCAGCGATACTGGATCGGCGAAGACTGACGGCATTGACAAAAGCATCCGCTGTTGCTGAATTTCCTAGATACGCGTATCCCCAATCCCTGAGGTGGCTGTGTGTGTATTCAAATGGGACTTGGCGAGGAACTTCCCGGGGCGTTCCATACAGCATGTTTGCATTTTGTCGTGGGAACGTAAGCTCTTTCGAATCCTCGCCATCTTTCGTAGATACACTTGGAGGTTCCTCGCCCTTGACTTTCGTAGCAAGCTCTTCTGCTTCTGGCACAGGTGGCAATCCTTTAGGTCTTGTGGAGAACCTGAAGCTTTCTAGTTGCACTGCTAACTTTGTGGTGGTAGGCGACAACGAATGTCTTCGTGGAAGCTCCTGAGCTCCAACTAAGCTTCTACGCCTTGGTTGTGCGTCGATCGAGGTTGCAGATTCGAGATGGTAGGCACGTGCTGCCACGATACTTGGACTTGGTAGAGGCGTCGTAGAATTGGCAGAAGCAATAGAGCCCTGCCTTGACTGTCTTCGTGGTGCGTACGGACTGTCGGAACAGGTGTCGATCGGATGAAGGCCGCTGTGATGTCGTCGATCGATTGCTGAAAGGGCGCTCATGGTCTTCAGCCCTTTCGTCGCAAGATCGCTTGAAGCGCAGGTGAGGCTTGCGATCCTTGAACAAGTGAAGGTCGAATTGCAAGATATCTCGATTTCAATTTGACCACAGGTTCTTTTGATTGGGTGCTCTGTCGTACATCAGTACGCGGGATTTTGAACGAAAAAGGAGCTCGAATATTGAGGTTCGGATGGGAAAAACGTGCTTTGATGATGGACGTGAACCATTTCGTAATGACAGGGACAAGGATTTATACAGCGTATAGAAGTTCTTTGAGATGCTACATTCCGACGCGTGGCTGGCTGTGAGTCCTGTGTCTTCACAACAAAGAAAACTTTGATGATGTTTGGGCTACACCTTACATGATGCCGAGGTTGTGAAGCAGCCCGAGACCGTTTGCAGCCATGTGAGGGTCAGCCTCTCTCATCTCCGAAATACGCTGTGATAATTCACTCAAAGTCGATCCAGCGCTGTCTCATGATATCGTGGTGAAAACGACTCTTCTCCAAGGTTTTATCGCTGGGTAGAGAAACTTAGGCCAGTGGTTTTCCAACGCAATGTTGATACAGATTTATTGCTCAGCAACCGAACCGTCAGGACGGTGGAATGGGGAGACGAGAGGCGTTGAATCTGTAATCATTGTTTCGCGGGAGGCCGATTCAAGCCACCCGAAGCCCAGCCCTTCTTATGAAACGCCGTCATCACTCTTCAAAGGACATTCCTCAACCCCTTAAGGGTAGCGGCAGCCGCAAACCGAGACTACAGGTAAGTTACCAACTAGGACCTCGACAGAACCTTGCTTTAAGACCTGCTCAGCTATGAGCGTTGACACGTCTAACCTATGATAGTCGTTTCGGTGTCATGTGACCATTGTAGACACTGAGCCAGCATTCGGAGTGTTGAAGAAGTAATGCTGTGAAGTCTTGACCGGACCGGAGATGATCTTGGGCGAGATAGGGTTCCCGATTCCATGCTCCCACCATGGAAATACAGGCAATTGGCATGTGCGAGGCCGTCCATAGTTTGATGAGACCAATGAAGATGGTGTCGAGACCTGGCCGCGTTACCACAACACGATGTTGGTTTCCCACACCTCGTAATTTCCATGCTCTTCGTGTCGGACAGCCTGACCATCTGAAGACTTATGGGCAGATAACCTTCCTTCATATAAATGGCTCGTCTCGGGCGAAAGGAGTGTGACACCAAGAAAATCGTACGGGAATCCCCTCCGGAGGGGGCTGATTTCGAGCACTAAGAGATCATGTTGACGGTAGAGCGAGCGAGATTTCCGGGGGATGAAGTAACAGATCGAGCTATCATGTTCCACAACGGCATGGTGTGTAGGACAAGTTCGGATACACGGCCCTACAAGTATGGAAACATCCAGGAACTTAAGAATACCTAAGTAGTACCTGCGCGTGAATATGTCAACTTCAAAGACCAAGAAATAGAACCTGCTGGCAATACTGTTTGTCGTCAAGGCGCGAATGAGACAAGTGCCTCATCAACGCCAGCAACCGCGTGGCTCCTAGAACTTGCCCACAAGTAGAAGAAAAGAACAGTGAACACTAATCAATCAACCCATAGAAGACTCCGAGCAAGGCAACAGGCCGTCATATAGATAGTCTATGCGCAGCCAAATACATAAAATTGCTGTCACGACGAGAACGACGACGATGATAAGGACGCGATCCAAAATGAGGGCAAAAGACAGCAAGACAGCAGAGAAAGAGACATTGCTTTCTGGAAGACATCATACTATCAACCGCCCAGTCTGAGAAGACGTAAGAAAATAAAAAAGCAAGCCGCGCAGACGGAAAATAATATATCACAAGTTCGTGATATGATAGCTACGAGGTTACCTAGGAAGATGAAACCTCTGTTCATCGCGAAGTCACGAGCTGAGTAGCCTCGGGGCGGAATTACCTCCGTCCCGCCTCGCGACTTCGCGAACTCTGGCATCTTCATCTTTACACGTCTCTCTTCACAAATACGGGACATCGTTCCTACGACATTGATTTTTTGTGCTTCCCTTATATCACAAAATGTCTCGTGCAGCTGAACAGGCTATGGCTGCGAGCTACAAAGCTCTGAAGGAGGACTTTGTATCGAATCTTACCGGCGGGGAAATTTCAGAGATCAACTATGTTACTGCTGTTGCGCCGGTATGTCTCTGCTTTCTTGTTACCACTCTGAATATTCGCAACCATAGCTTCTAATGTTTCTCTGGACTTGCTGACATTTCCAAAGGCAGCAGTAATTCTCTGGTCAACACTTCAAGCCCGCCAATCCTTTTTCAAGCCGTATACCCCCCTCGCATTCGCAGTTGACTTCCTCCTTAATGTCTCCGCCATTCTTCTCGCCATAACTCTATACGCCTCCAACCCCATTCTCCTCAACGTCCTCCTTCTTGCCCCCATACCCATCATATATTTCCTCCCACGACCGCCGCCGCCGAAGAAAGCGAAGCTTCCTCCAACCGCAGAAAAGCAATCGAAAGAGACACCGAACCCGTTACCTAAGAAGGCATTTGTCACGACATATAGAGGCGCCATGATTGTCGTTACATGTATCGCGATATTAGCCGTGGATTTCCGGATATTCCCAAGGCGGTTTGCAAAGGTGGAGAACTGGGGGACTTCCTTAATGGATGTGGGTGTTGGGTCATTCGTCTTCTCAGCTGGCATTGTTGCAGCAAGACCCATATTGAAGGCACAATTGACTGGAAAGAAGCTGGCGCCTTTAGGAACCAGGCTGGCGCAATCGTTCAGGCATTCGTTGCCGCTTATTGTGCTTGGTCTTGTGAGGCTGTACAGTGTTAAGGGTCTGGATTATGCGGAACATGTTACGGAGTACGGCGTACATTGGAACTTCTTCTTCACGATGGGGTTCCTGCCTCCGTTTGTGGCACTTTTCCAGAGTGCATTCGAATACGTACCGAGTTATGCTGGCCTAGCTGTCGCACTCGGACTCGCGTACCAAGCTGCGTTGGAACTCACAGACCTGAAAGCATTTGTGCTTACAGGTCCAAGAACGAATCTATTTGACAAGAATAGAGAGGGCATATTCAGTTTCTTCGGCTACCTAGCCATCTTCCTCGCCGGGCAAGAACTCGGATTGTTAGTCCTTCCACGAGGCGAAGGCTCCACAGGCGGAGAACAGAGAAAGAAACTGTTGCTCAAGATGGCCGTCTGGTCAGCAGGCTGGATCGTCCTCTTCTGGGCCAGCACAAACTACTCCTATGGCCTCTCACTAGCCGTATCCCGACGTCTCGCTAATCTACCCTACTTCCTCTGGATCGCAGCATTCAACACCACGCAATTGACGGCTTTCTGCCTAGTTGAGACACTGTTCATGCCTAACGCGCACAAGACATCTGCGAACAAGAAAGAAGAGGAGGAAGTGTACAGGGCGAGCACGAGTCGCGTGTTAGAAGCATTCAATCGGAATGGACTTGCGATATTTCTGGTGGCGAATTTGTTGACGGGGTTGGTCAATTTGACGGTGCCGACGCTGCATGTTACGGATCTGCAGGCGATGGGCATTTTGGTTGCTTATGCGGCGGCCGTGACGGGTGTGGCGGTTGGTTTGGATGTTTATGATATCTCGATTAAGATGTAGTTAGCGATACCCCGAATTGAGAGAATTGTGCCCGTATGTCCCACGCGCTCTTGGGTAGTTTTTCTGTGAGCTTTGTTGTCACTCGCTTAAGGATAGGTCACCGTCGTTCTCTTCTCTTGCTCGGCGATACCATCCTCCTCGACCCCTTACCGACTCTGTGGTTCATTTTCAGTCTCCTCTTCGTTTCCGGATATCGACCGCTCTGTATGTATTACGCATGCCCTAGTACGCCAACGACAAAGTCAGTGAGTCTTTGTTACTCAGTGCGGCTGTAGAGATATTAGTCTGGAGTTCCGCTTGTAACATCAGTGGTTCGCGGTGGCATTAAGCACCTTCTTGGATTGCAAATGAGTTCCAACTTCGCATGTCGGGGAATGGATGAATTCGTCGGTGACTCGACTTCTAGGAACTCCCGTGACGAAGAAGACATGGGAATACTCTTGCGCAAGGTATGATTTCTGATTGTACTAAGTCCTGGTATCTGCCGCCTTTGGTCTGAACTGTTCGTTTTCAGCTTGCAAACCCATGACTGAAGAGCTATACAATGAGTGCATGTTCTTGCTCAAGCGATGGTACGAACGCACTTCCCTGAATGGGATTTTCGATCATTTGTATTACGTCAAGTCTCACATATCACGGCTGGAAAAAAAGGCCTTAAGAAGCAGTGATATGAATATACGCCATAGTCTGAACAAGAGATCTCTGTTCATTCCAGCTACCAAGTCCTGCCCGAGTTTTGATAGATTGATCATTAAATCTGCTTGACTGTGCGTCACTGTAAAGACTAAAGTGGCTCATAAAGAAGGTTCTCCAAGGCTCATCTTTCCGTTTGGCATTGTATTGGTCCTCTCCTATTAGAAAGGTAGTGGAATAGTGTATAGGCAGCGAGCGGCCTTGGTTGCGTCGAGCAGGGTCTTCGGCCGTATTTGAATACAAGAGGAGAGTTGGGTATTATTGAAAAACGCAGCGGGAGGAAAAGAAACTTGTAGAAAATGAGCTAGGGGAACGACGCTGAGGCGTGCTTGGAAATATGCTTTCAGGGGATTTTGATTTTAATTCTGGTTTGGTGATTACATACAAAGCATACTTTTTTATCAATCAAGATTTGAATCTTATAACAGGTCTTACGAATACAGTACGCTATTGCAAGACTCCTTCCTTTCAATTATAGAAAACTTGCCTAACAGTCTAACCAAAAGACATTCATTCAGCTTACAAAACAAGCATACAGTGTATAACCGATGGAGTTCTCTCTTTAACTCGGAGTTTGGAAATTGGATCTTGCTACCATTGAGTATGGTTCTCCCGGCAACGGATACCTGTAGAGAGGGGAGAAGTCCAGCATCGCTTCTACTGGTTGAGAAAGACTGATGCTGAGACTTCAACAGGAAATGTGGTAGAGATACATCGACTTGCTTGCTACAGTCTACTACTCACCACAGGAACGAGGTCTGGATGGTCGGAGGAGTCGTGAGATGTTCAAGTCCACTGTAGGTATAAAATATTTGGAAAGGAGTAGAGTAGAGATTCTTTGGAACGAAGTGAACTAATATGTCGACAATTCAGCGGAAGCGGTCGGAAAGCCATGGTCACCTGAATGAGTCGAGATATCAGAGATTGGGATTTGTTTAACAATTACAGAGAGAGAAAAGAGATTACTAGAGAGAATATTCGGTTGTTGCAAACACCTTTGTCTTCTGAATTGGCTTGGGATATTAAACAGAGAACGTTCACCTTTTAGTGTGTCTGGAGTATCTTCATTTCGAAATACAAACGATTGAGTAAGAGATGGTATTCAAGACTCGGAAGATCCATATTCGCCCTCTTTATGCGGTCAGAATTGGGAGTTTGAAAATTGCTTGACCTGGCTGAGGATCGGTGTTCAATCTATAATTCTCGATTCTCATCCCTCATTCCTACTCAAGTCATAAAGTTAGATCTCTCCCTTGACCTCCCCACGCCGGAAATGCCACCTTCAGAAGGATTCGCTAATCCAAACCTCGGGATGTCACTAAATAGCCATCAACGCCTATCAATTCCATCTTCATCAACGGTCCTCCCAGGACCTCATCATCATAACTCCTCGAAATCACTTCCCACATGCCCTTTTCGCCTTGTTCTTGTGATACCTATTTCACCATCTGCCTCTACAACCATGCCCCACCCACCGCATGCACACGGAGGGACGAAACACCACCATCTTACGAAATTTTCCGTAGCACAGGCACGGTTTTTTGTGTTCGGCTCATTCGTTCGTTTGCATCTACGCAGGTACAGTCGCTAGCGAGCTAGGCTAAAAGCGGTGTGGATTCAGGTACGGTGCTTGGCTGCTTGGCCGGGCTCGGCTGGGTGAGGTGGTGCTTTGGACTTGGTGCATTTTTGGTGGGATGCATTAGGTGCCGGGTTCTTGCATGTGAGTTGTCGTGAGGGTGGAGGTCCTGGAGGAAGTGTTTGGAGATGGGATGAGGAAGAGGGGGAAGGGTAAAGGGAGGGGAGGTGAGGACACCGAGTTGGAATGACTCGTTAATATGGGAAAGGGATCGGAGGAACGAAGGGACGGTGTAGGTGGTGATGATGAAGAGGGGTGAGGAAGAAGGGCGAGGAATGGAGGGGGTGAAACGGTGAGCGAGAGGGAGGAAGGGCGGGGGAATTTGAGAAGTGATAAACGGAGGGGGATGTGATTATGAGAGGAGGGAAAAGGATGGACACGGTGAAGCCTGCTTGACTTTTTGACGGATTTTCACCGTTCTGTACAAGTAGAGAGATTGTGGGATCGCGATTCAGTGCCTCTGAAGTTCTGGAGAAATAAACGAAAGGTCACCCAATCCATCCTCGTAGTCGATACCTCGGTTGAAAAATAATCCGCTTCTTATTTCAGGACTTACTTACAACGGCAACGAAAGATCAACATCCCATCATCCATGTCCAAAGTACCAAACCAAACCAAACACCCTCGCACTTCAGTCTTCAACTGTACTGTAGGAAACGTTCGAAATCGGAATCGCATACCGAATACTCACATTTTCAGAACCTTAAAATAGATTAAATAACCATGAACAAAACAAGCAAGAAACCAGGATCTTCCCCTCCATTCTCAAATCTCCAATCTCCAATCTTGATATTTTGATTTGGGGATTATTGATGTGGAGAGAATCGCTAGCAAAATGACAGCTGATTGGTCCTTGAACACTTGCAGATTGCCTTGTGGGTTGAAAGTGGTCTGTGGGTGCCCTGCCCTGTCGTGAAGGTGATGGGAACGCCTCATCTCCGGTCGTCAATGCCGCTTGGGATTGAGATGGGATGACTGCACTGTTCGGTAAAGAATTGCTTTTTACCTTGAAGGGAAGGTGTTCGTGTTTGTGTTTATGGGGTTTTGGAGCGAGCCGAGGGCTGAATGTGAAGGATGAAAGGTGGAGGGTGTGAGTATTGCACTTTTTGATCGGATGAAAAGGAAGGAAATGGAAGGTCTGAATTCTGGGTTTGCATCTTCGTCTTGATTTGTATTTTGAGTTTGAAAGTACTGGTACTTGTGAAAGTATACGGTAGTGTGATTTGTCCACCACCCGAGGGAGGGAGTCAGGAAGATCGGAAATATAAATTATGCGCTGTGCTGTGAGTGGATGCATCAATTCCGTACGGTATATCGCGGCCGTTATGATCCAGTCCAATGTTGATGGTGGTGGCGACGATGATGATGCGTCGAGCGTGCTGTTGACAAGTCTGACAGGCGAAGGGACAGACCTTTGAACAGACCCTTTTGCCTTGTTTCAGGTTCATCCCTGCGTCGCCACACAGACGATTGGTTGTGGCTGTTGTTTTGTGGGCGGGTGTCTGCCACGTCAATGCAAGTAAACAATGTTTATGCCTTTACCGTCGAGGCGCGAGAAGAAGACGCGACGGCGGGCGGACGGTGTGATGTTATGGGATGAGAGGATGTGTTGCGGTCGGTGAGAGGAGGAGAGGAATGATGCAGGGTTGTTTCTGGCTATCAAGTGTGAGGCTCGCTCGGGTTGGGTACCGCTGGACTGGGTTGGGATGGGATGGTTAGACTGGCGGTGATGCCGTACGGTACGTGAGTGGTGTGAGCGAGCGAACGCGATGATGTAGGTAGGGAAGAGCGTGTTGAAGGGATGAGGGATAGAGAAGGTAATATGTGAATAAATGCATGAAAGACCTCCTTTTTTTCCACTTCCCCTTTTTTTCTGAACCTTTGGAAAGGGTTGGTTCCTGAGTTCCGAGTCTGATCCCATACTATCTCGTACCTGCTCCCTTCCTTCACTTGAAGAATTGGCCTTCCCGAAGGAACAATTTCCACTGGATTCTTCAATTCGCGATCCCTCGCTTTGTTGGTGACGAGATCGACATCGATATCACGATCCAAGGAAGGCAAAGGGCCCTGATTCGGAACGAAAGGATTGAAGACTTCAGTCAGCCTCGGTGTCGAGTATCCGTCTAGGGAAGAAAGGTGTGCATTTCGATATTGATATCCAACCTAGCCGTCAACCACCCCTACCAAAAGCCTTATATCGTCCCGGAATCTGGTGATTTGGATCCTACCAACTTGGTCAATACCACACCGGCAATCTCCATTTCTGGCATCTCAAGAAACGCCCAGCTGGCTATTCGAATCGTACAGAAAATTCCCTTTATCCCAATCCAGCCTCATCCTCAGTCGACGTCAGACCAATCTCTGCTAATATCAGACGCCACTGCTTGACCTTCGTTACATTACACCTCGCGTTGCAGATACAAACAGCCGCGATCAAGTCTGGTCAATCGCGACAATACAACGCTGCATCGCCCTACCCAATCATAATAATAAGCTTAAACAGATATTCGCCGAATCTTCGACGGTCAAGGAACGGACTGTTGTTGTTCTGAACCTTTGCTGCAGCTGCGTCAACGCTTTGCCTTGTGCAGCACAAGTGTCCATCGTTAAGCACTGAAGAGTGCAGCAGTTAGTGCAGTACCAGTGCAGCCCACCTCACGCTTTCCCCTATTGCAGGACCTCAAACTTCGCTAAGCCGAAAGGAAATTACACGCCCAAGGAGGGAAGCACCAGCCAGGAGAAGACCAGGAGGAGACCAGGAGCAAGAAGACCAAGGACTTTTGACTGGACCTGGATTGGATTGGACTGGACTGGACAATTGTCGGGCCAAATTCAGAGCATCGTCTTCAACCTCACCTCACATCCTTCTTACTACCAACCTACGATCTCGAATATCAACAATCCCTCCTCCTCTCCTCTGCCATCTGCCGTCGCAATTGTTGCCCAGCCGTATCCCCCTACGTCGCGATATCACGACACGTCCAGCTCAGGCCCATACTACTGGACGCCAGGCCAACAGCAGACAAGACAAGACAAGACAAGACTTGACTGCAGTCTGCAGCGCAAAAGCAAGACACAGAACTGCACTGCACTGGCCCCCTTCACCGCACCGCACTGCACCCGTACTGCACTGCTGCACACCCGCGTTGTGTATTTTCTGGGCGACCGACCTACCGACTGCGACTTGACCTCATCAACAAACCTCCCTCACCCTCCTTCTCCACCACCACCCTCGATCTATCAGGGCTCCCAGCTGCTGCTGTCAAGAGACCACGCCCTCAGCACCGCACAATGGTAGCTGGCCCATTTCATTGGCGATAGAGGCGACACATTCGCTATCACAAGCACACAGGAAACCGGATTGGTCCTCGACCTCCTTTTCGACCTGGATCTGCAGGACCACCACAAGGTCTGCCGACAGAAAAAAATAAGGTGATCAAGACATCACCACCAACATCCTCGTGCGCATAGGAGAAGACGGACAATGTCTTCAGCCGCTCTACAAGCTGCACCACATCAGCCAACGTCAGTCGGATCACATTCTCCTGTCGCTGCGACCTCAAGCAGACCATACACCGCGGGTTCCTCCCAATCTCGAGACGGCTATTACAATCAAGCTCCGACAAACGCGTCTCCATCCTCTACACGTCGACCCTCGAGGAGACCCAGTGGAAATAGCAATGGCGCATCTGCGAACAATTCTACATCCCAGCAGCACTATTCACCGTCTGCAGGTAACTCGAACCCGGCTTCAATGACATCCCGCGGTTCCTCGTCAAATCATCCTTCTTCAGGAGAGGCGAACGCTTCCTCTGGATACCCGACCATGTCTCCAGGTGATCATCAGCGCGGTGTTCCGCCAGTTGTCTCAGCTCGAACATCATCAAATCGGTCGGCTGCACAAGCCGCTGCAGCTACAGCAGATCGAACAAGACGAACTGCATATGCGAATGAATCTTCGAATTCACCTCGACAAGCTATAACGGGAGATGGCCAGGAACGGGTGGATAGACAAAGGAGTAATGGGAATACACAAGTGAATGGGGAGGACCCAGCTGTCGCGGCCGCTACTGCTGCAACTGCTGCAACAAGGAGACGGAGAGCTCAGCAGTCTCCACCAGAAAGTATACCACACAGATCTAGCGGGAGTAGGGAACCAAGGTCCTCACAATCCGCGACTGCTGTTCAGCGACAAGCTATGGCAGCAGCAGCTGCACAATCGCCCAGTGGACCTTCAAGGGAAGCCAGCGCAGTTTTGAATCGAGTCATTGTCAGCAAACCTGAGGTGGATATAGATCGAGAACGGGAACGTATGCAAGAGGCAATTCCATCGTCTCCGGGAACCACACATTCTACACCAGGTGGACTGAGTGTTGTTGGTAGTGAGGGTGTTGACGATCAAGCTCGAGGGACTCGGAGCAGACATGATCACAGCACAAGCAAAAGGGAGAAGAGCACCAAATTCGGGGACTACTACTTGGGCAATACCCTTGGAGAAGGAGAATTTGGCAAGGTCAAGATGGGTTGGAAGCAAGAAGGCGGTGTACAGGTACGTATATCAGGGAGGACTGTAGAGATCTGCTAACATCTTCAGGTTGCTATCAAACTTATTCGACGAGACAGCGTTGGAACGAATCCCACGAGATTAGCAAAGATCTACCGAGAAATCGCTATTCTTCGAGAAATATCCCACCCAAACATCGTTCGATTGCATGAAATGGTTGAGACTGAAAAGCAGATTGGTATAATTCTAGAGTATGCTTCTGGAGGAGAACTCTTCGACTATATCTTGAACCATCGGTACCTGAAGGACAATGCTGCTCGACGACTATTCGCACAACTGGTTTCTGGTGTTGGATACCTCCACAAGAAGGGCATTGTGCACCGAGATTTGAAGCTCGAGAATTTACTCCTGGATAGGAACCGCAATATCATCATCACCGACTTTGGCTTTGCCAATACCTTCAACCCAGATGACGAGCTGGGGGATGAGATCGAATACAACTTGTCGAGCAGAGACTTCGTCAAGAGAATGGAATTGGACAAGGTTCTCCCTGGAGGTCACCGAAGAGGAGATCTGATGCAGACAAGTTGCGGAAGTCCATGTTATGCAGCTCCAGAACTGGTTGTCAGCGACTCCCTCTATACTGGTCGAAAGGTCGATGTTTGGAGTTGCGGAGTAATCTTGGTAAGTTTAATACTCGCATTTGGTTTTTTATACTAACAAACTTCAGTATGCAATGCTTGCAGGCTATCTTCCCTTCGACGACGATCCAGCCAACCCAGAAGGCGACAACATCAACCTCCTCTATAAATACATCGTTTCAACTCCCCTTACCTTCCCCGAATATGTCACACCCCACGCCCGAGACCTTCTACGCCGCATCCTTGTACCGGATCCAAGAAAGAGAGCAGACTTGTTCGAAGTTGCGAGGCATAGTTGGTTGAGCGAATACTCCCACGTTGTAGGCTTCATCACCAGCACTACAACTACCACAGAGCAAATTGGATCTACTACCGTTGGAAGTGATGACCAGCAAGACGCACCTCTGCTCAACAGGAGCGCATCTGTCAGAGAACCCTCGAAGACACAGAAGTCGCCTGCAGCTGTTGGAGATCTGTCGAGGAAACACGGAAATGTGGATCCAGATGGATCAGAAGCGCATCCCAAACCTTCCAAAGACAACAAGAGGAGGACTGTCCAGGTCGAATATGTGGCGCCCAAATCACAAACTCAACGTGGCGAACCATCTGCAGCAGCTCCACCATCGGTTTCGAGAACAAGAGCTCGTGCTGGAAGTCAAGGTCCTGTCGAGGTTCAGCCGATCCAGCAGTCAAGAAGAGCCGTTTCCACCGAGAAGCCATTACCGCAGGATCCTCCTTCTCGCGACCAATACGCAAATCAAGGCAGACGGGGATCGAATTCATCTCGCCAGCAAGGCATGCCTCCCCCGTCTCGACCTGATCGACAACCCCCTCGGTCCGCATCCGATGCTAATTATCTTGCAGCTCATGCGGCCCCTCCAGTCTCAATTGCAAGGCCAAACACTGGTGGCTCAATGACATCTTCAGGAAGCAGACCCGGATCATTGGCACTCAGAGATCGTGGATCTTACAGTCAACCAGCTGCTCCAACTGTTGCAGGAACGAATGCTCAAGGTCGTATGTCACAACCGAAGAACACCAAGCACTACAATATCTCTGCGCCAATGATGGATGGTGATCAAGACTTTGGAAGACCAAGTGCTAACCAGATACCAGCTAAATTTGCCAAGGTGGCAGGTTTAAATGAAGGATCTGTCACTTCACAGGATTCCAAAGGACACAAGAGATCGAATACCATTGGAGGCATTTTCAGCAGGACGAACTCAATATTCGGAGGAAAGCGAGATCAGTCGGAGAAAGCAGAGAAGCCAAAGAAGTCTTACCCACCAGTGAGCATGTCTGGAACTGTAGGACAAGGACAGCAGGATACCCCAAGGCAGTCAATGGATTCTCGACGTTCGATATCTTTCGGTTTCGGCAAGAAGCGAAGTGGTAGCATCTCTGGCTCGCAGACTACAACTCTCCAAGACAAGCCAAGGCGTTTCTCGCTACTCCCAGCATCTTTCTCGTTGAAGTCAATTGGAATTGGAAAGGATTATGGTACCCCTGGTGCCCCTCCTGATGACCAATACGATGACCGTCCAGACAGTCGTGGAAACTACCTCGATCCTCCGCAGACAAGCAGGACGAATGACAGCCGGAACATATCTGGAGCTACAGCAACCCCATACACTTCCGACGGTGCTTATGATCGTGGTGACAGCCCCATGGACCGCAGAGGTACCAGTACTTCAAGCCCAGTCCAGAAGAGATACACGTCCCAAGGAGTTTCCGACCCCCGAACCGGCGCTCCTCCACAATTCCTCCCACCAATGAACTTCCGCCAAGGCGAATCCGCTCTCAACACCGAGTCCGAATCTTCCCTCAACGAGACCGTTCAAAGAAGAGGCATCTACCCACCTGGCTTCAACTCATACGATGACGGAGCAGGCAGGAGACAAACACCACAATCTTCGCAAGGCCAGGGCTCAAGACCTGCACGAGGCGTCCTACAGAAGAACAATCGCAAATTCGCCGATGCGTACGAGCAGGAGCCGAATAACGGGTATGGACCTACGCACTCTGATCATGCGGGAAGCAGTGGCGCCGCGAGGAAGGTCATGGATTTCTTTAGGAGGAGAGGGAGGGATCGTGGCCAGTAAATGCGCGCGGCGTGAAATAGCCTTATTGATTCCTTGATTCTGAATTGGAAATATGAATGTGGTTGAAGTTGTGAGGAGAAGCTTGCCGTTTGAGCGGTTGTTGGATTGCATTCGACCTATGGATTACATCGACCATCCGAATATCATTCGCGTGGATGCCCGAAGATGGAAACACGTCCTTGAAATAGTAGAAAATGGAGTGGATGGAGTGGAGTGGAGGTATTTAATACGAGCGAGGTTGCATTGGCTTGACTTTGGCAGAACGGAAAGGAAAGGAATGGAAGGGAGGGATCACTTGTTTACTATTCTACTTTGTGGTTTTTGGAGATGGGGTGAGAGGAGATGAGATGAGATGAGATGACATGGGATCAGAGACTGCTGAATGGAAGGATGGCGTTGCAGTCAGTGGATGGATGGCCCGCTCTCTCTGCCTATCTATTTGCCTTGGCACCCTCACTACTATTGCAAAGCGGGGATTTTGGTTGTTGGTTGGGGGGCCGTCTCCTGTGTTCATTCATTCATCATCATCGATTTCCCCATTCCACTGCATTCCGTTCCGTTGCGCCTCATCTATCTATCTGGAGAGGGAGGGAGTTTTTGGGGTCGTCACATTGGGGGTCCGTTTGTTTGTTTTGTTTTGTTTATCGGTTGGTTGGTCGATCGATCGATCAATCGAGGAATCGATCGATTGATTGGGTGTTAGCTGGTTGGTTGGTTGTATTGAGAGAAATGTTTTAAGTTTAAGAATCCCCATCCATTATAAGATCCTCTTTTTTTTTTCCGTTTGTTTCCGTTGTTGCTTGGTTTCTTTTCTTGAAGTTGGACTTGGGATTGCGACGTCCGAGGTGCGGAAGATTGATTGGTGGGTGTGTGGGTGGATGGATGGATGGCTGTGGGCTTTGTTTGGATCGGCGAAGAATAGCGCGAGGGGAGGGGAAGGAAAGAATGATATAGATATCGAAACGAGGATGGAGGACAGAGGAAGGAATTTGTATTCTTGCCTCGCCTTGCCTTGCCTTGTATTTGCGGTTTTGGAGAGAGTGGAGAGAGTGGAGAGAGTACAGCAAGCAGAGAAGCAAAGCGTAAAGTAGGCAGCGAAGTGAAGTGAAGTGAAGTGAAGTGAAGGCAAGCGAAGACAAGCGGAAGGAAGCGATAGCGAAAGATATTGTAATAAATCATACCTTTTTTGAAAACCCGTGCTTCTGCTTCTGCTTCTTTTGTGATTGGGTGGGTTTATGGGATATGGGATGGATGAGGTCACGGGCGGTTTGAAGTGGATTTTTATGATGGATGTGGTGTGGTGTAAATGTGGTGTGGTGTGAATATGCTGTGTTGTGATATGTGCAGGTGTGAGAGCGATGTGATAGATGTAGATAGGTGTGAATGTGAAGTGTAGTGTGAGATGGAAGGTGAGATGTAAGGTGAGATGTGAGATGTGAGATGTAAGTTGTGAAGTGGAACGGATACATTTGGATTTAGATCTAATGAGGAAGTGGGACGGTTGTAATGTACTGGATATGAATAATAGCTTTCAATTGAAGGTAAATTATATTAAGACTTAATAGAGCTTTATATTTAAGTCCTTAGGATTTGGGTGAGGGTGGAGGGTTGAGGGCGGGTTGGGTATTTGGTCATTTTGTTATTTTGTTATTTGGTTATTTGGTTATTTGGTTATTTGGTCATTTGGTTATTTGGTTATTTGGTTATTTGGTCATTTGGTTATTTGGTTATTTGGTTATTTACATCGATTTTGCTTCGCTTATTTGCTCGGGTAGGGAGACTGTAAAAGCATGGGAGCTAGGGAGGGAGGGCGGGTGGTTATGCGATGATGAGTTCATTTTGCTTTACTTTGATCACTAGGTACTGTAAAGGTCTTGGGCCAGGGAGGTACTGGGTGAGTACATCGTGAGGAGTTTCGGATTTGCGTTTGGAGCTTGTGAGTTGGTTAGGCTTCTGGATTTATGGTTAGTAAAGGGTTTTTGCTATGCTGGGGTGGGGTTGTCAAGGAGACTAGGCAACTTGTCAGGTAAGCAGAGTTCGGAGTCGGTTTGCCTGGAGAAAGTGATTAACATTAAATGCTCACATCGTGAATGCTTCTTGACTTCAAAACTGCATGATCGGGGTTCACCTCGTAGCCACTGCTGATGTCCGAGGGAATTACTGCGACTTTGGGCGTTATTGGGATTCCTGTAATCTTAAAATAGCGCTTATGGCCATTCAACCTGAAGCGTGTATGTAAGTAGAAGGTCATGTTTTTCTTGTCAAAGTTTCGTGGTATCACACTTCGATTAAGGATTCGGACCGGTTTATCCTTCGACAGTCTATCGTTCGTCTATTTGATCTCCTGTTCTGAAATGTTCCTATGCTAGAACACGTTCACCACAGTCCACATTCCAAGGACTTGGCCCTATCAGCTTGCTGAAGTGACATCACGAATCCTTATCACCATCACATCCATCTCAGTCATAGTCTGCCCTTTCCGCGTCGAGGATCTGATTCGTCTTCTCATGCCTCGCACCGCCATAATACTTATCCAGAACGGCTTGGAAATCAAACACCTTCTTCTCCGGATCAGCTCTCGAAAACAACGTCATACTAGCATGCATCTTCTTAACATCAACACCTGATCCCATCAACGACAAAATGTCCTCGACATCAGAATCCAGCACCGCTTGCGTGATTTCCACGAGTCCGGATTTGAGGAGTGGATGTTGGAGGTAAGCACGAGCTTCTGAGAGGTTGGAGATGGCATATTTGTTTCCTCGGGCTGAGGTTGAGATTCCGTGGAGGGAGGGGAAGATGAACCAGATCCAGTGGGTTGTTTTTCTGCCTTGGCGGATCTCGGAGAGGGCGCGGCGGTAGTGGAGGTCTTGGGCTGTGAGGAAGCGGGTGAGGTTGAAGGGGTCTGTGGATCCCATTTTCTGATTGGGAGAGAATTGTGTGGGTTGAAGTGGTGGTCTGTAAGGATGTCAGTGTGATGATATGTTATTTGAGAAGTGTTGAGCGGGGATTGACCTGCAGTGCATGCAAATCTGAGAGGTCGAGAACAAAAGAAGCGCCAGAATGACTGGATCTGATAATGCTCTTGCCCTCCACTTATTGATGAAATCTGCCGATATAATGTCTCCAAATCCCTTGGGAAAACTCTCATAACCTAGTGTCCGCTTCCGCGTTGCCCAGCTTCTCTTGCTTGCTGTCAGTGATCAATGGCCGGTCGTAGCGTTGGGTCTTGCTCCATCGGCTTCAATTGTTTCGTGGACGATGATAAATAGGAGATGCTACCATGACTCGCATGGAGTGTATTGACGTAAATTCATAATTGCATGTTTTCATGCAGGAAGGAAGGAATGAATCATGGATAAAGGAGGAAGATGTGGGGAGGAAGGGGTCAGTTGAGCTAAGCCGAAAAAAGTTAGGTACTGTTAGAAGACTTGTGGTCGCTCAACCTTATCTGAACAGCTCCACGTCAATACGACTCGAAGAGCCTCATGGACTTGGTGTCATATCTGACAATGAGGACTTTACTTTCGCGAAGCTGATCGAGTTCGACTGCTTTGGAGAGAATAAACCCCACGGTACTCGATCAAGCGGAATTCCCACTCGCCGGCGGCCGATATTCCAAGAAAGTATTTCGGAATGGAGCTGTGATAAATAAATCTAGAAGTTATTCGGAAATCGTCTCTGGGACTACGGATCAAGTGATGTTCCTCGCCAATGGAAATGCTTCGATGCGGACACCTGCGACACACTGCTCGAGGCTGAGGCAGAGGGAGACATGTGAGGCAGAAGGGCAGAAACCTACACGCCATAGACCGTGGAAACTTGAAAGAACAGGAATTGGTGATGCGGCAGATCCATTTATAACACACCCAGCTCGATGCGGGACATAAATCGCCGGAATCGTTGCAATCTCAGAGCTTGAGAAGCTATAGAGACGTCCGCCCTCATAGCTGGACCCTTCAAGTGATTGTTGGATACTGGGCGTGGAATGGCGGAGATAGGGGGAAATTTGCAATGATACTTGTTACATGTGTGTCTTGAAAGCGCCTATCTCATGTATCAGGTCTGCTTACCCTTCTTTTGCATATTTAATCGACATATCTACCCTCGCTCGTGGGACCCTGTACAATTCCGGGCAGTGAAAACTGGATGCTCATGGGAAGAAAACATTTTGTTTATCTTGTCCCGCCGGGTTTCAACAAATTCAACATGCTGAATGTGGCAAGGCTAATGCTGGGTTTAAGAGCTAGGTAATTAATCTTCGCCTTTGGCAAACTATGCAAAAAATACCTGAGGTACAAGATTTTTGTCTTGCGTTGCTGCAGATGATATTTCTACCTTCAATTATATCCGCTGAACTTGTGAGCTTCCCAAGATCAACAAGTCTCTAATGCCAGTAGGTGACACAAACTCCCTTCACCGTCTTCCACCCCTCCTCAAGGGCTTCGACTACATCCTCTGGAAGAGGTCCCTTCTCCAAGTTCGTCAAGTTCTCCTCAAGCTGCGCAGCACTACTGGCTCCAATGATGATAGTGTCGCCATACTTTCTCTCTAGCAGTGAGTGATGCGAGATCCATCTCAGAGCACACTCAGCTTCTGGTAGATCGTGCTTCTTCGCAACCTATAGAGGAGTTGCGTCAGCATTCGTACTTAGCTCATCGTGGGATGTCCGGATTCACTTACCGATCTCAGAATATCCAGAGCATCAAAGTACTCCTTGTTGAAATACCGCAGTCTGTAATTCTTCGCCTGCTTTCTCTTCGGATCAAATCTCGAGCCTTCCTCAATCCCCGTATCCTCATCCAACATATTCCTCGTATATCTCGAAGTCAAATACCCACCCGCTAACGGATTGAAAGCATACAGAGCAATGCCATAATACCTCAAACACGGGATCAGCTCAGGCTCGACTGCACGATGAAAGGCATTATAAAGGCCCTGATAGACAGCTGGCTTGATCCAACCATTCCGCTCGCAAATCTCACACATCTGAGCGACTTCCCAAGCAGCGTAATTGCTGATGCCAAAACGCTTGAAGTAACCTTCCTTGTACAGATTGTTGATTTCTCTGAGCGTGGTCTCAAATGGAGTGCTCCGCTCAGGAGCATGAAGATACCACATGTCAATCTTATCAGTTTTAAGAGCCTCAAGGGACTTCTTGAGCGCAATGCGAAGATGTTCGGGTCCATGCGTGACTTTTACATCTGGAGCGAGGTCGAGACGGGAAGCTTTCAGTAAGGGTGAGAATTTGGTTTCCATGACGAGGCCACGCTCTTGCCACTTTAGTTGGCCGAGATATTGCTCTGAGCTGCCCTCGCCGTAGATGAGTGCGGTGTCGATTTCTGAGTGGCCGTGTTTTTGAAAGACGTCTAGGACGCCTGAGCATTCTTCGAGGGTGTGGATGCGGGCTGCTTCGACACCTACGGTCTTGTTAGTGATGAAGTTGAAGGTGAGGGATTCGCATACCTTTGGTGCCGAAGGTCATTGCACCGAAGACAATAGGAACTGTGGTCTTCAGAGAGTCCGTCATACTGGATATCGAAAATTTGTCTGTGGGAAGAGCGTTGTTGTTCTTTGTGGAGGTGTTGGGTTGTGGTCGCAGTCAAGATCTTGGTGTTGAAGCGAGGAGAGACAATAAGACTTATTTCACTTAGTCAAGGGTCGTCCGAGGTCATAGACTCATTCAATTTGAGATATCCGTGAATCAAAATGGAAATTATTTTCTGCAAGCCTGAGTGAATAGATGTCCCGAGCTTGTGGGGTACGGCGATATCGCCAGGTCTATGTCCGAGCTGACGGCAAGAGGCCTTGGCATCATTGGACAACTTGATTCCAAGATCTCGGATTGTGAAGCTTACTTCTCTCGGCACTGAGCATGAGTCAGATCGATATGTCCTTGGTGGTGATTTTGGTGCTCGTCTTCATGGACCCCGGCTTACTTCCTACCGAGAAGTACTGTGATGACTACACCGTTACTTGGCAACAAACTAAATCTCGCGATGTCATGACAGTAATAGCTGTGTTCGGTACTAGGACTGGGCAAGCAACCAGTTCGACAAAGCTTGCATACTTGTTGATTATTTCGAAGTACACGGGAGACTCCGCGGACCGTGTCATGGGGTGCTCCCTCCTCCAAATTATAAAAATAACAATCTTGCATACCGGAAAACAACAACCTGATAAATTCAAGGGTTGTCGCGATGATGGTCTTTTCTCATCATTGAATCCTTGAAATATGCCCATGAGCAACCATCCGAATCTCGTCGTCGAAAGAATGGCACCATTGGTCGTCGCAACCTTACGGCTCCTTGAGATCAGTATACGGGGCTCGCTAAGAAATCAACATCAACATCAATCCGAAGAGGCTCCACTGCGAACCATCGCGTTTCAAGCGTCGAGAGCCATGCCATACGGTTCAAGTATGTCGCAGAACTCGTCTCGAGTTCTTTACGCAATATCTGAAGACAGCTCTCGGTTGATGAACATCGGCAACGTTTCTTTAGATCCTCAACAACCTCAACAACACTCTCCGGCACACTCAAGGAAGATCATGACTACTGCTATATTACGTCCGCATTAGATATTGTATGTCAAAAGCTGAAAGTCTCCAGATTGCTTGAGCACATGGACAAAGGTAGAGCATGACATGGCTGCTGATCGTCTTTACTTCTCACTCCAGGAAAGACGACTCGCAGTCAACAATCAAGCCCAGCTTCACATAGCTGTCATTCTATATTACGTAGCAATCCTTGGTGATATCACCTTCCCACCGTGTGACACCTCTTGCCCTACAATCATATCCACCAGCTCCGGATAATACTTCCCCTCCTCCCCAGAGGCCATGAAGTCAAAACTCCCATCCAGACGAACTCCATCGATGTAGTGAAGCATGTAAGCGAGATGGTCCTTTGGTCCGATCGGTCTGGCGTCATTTCCTGGTCTAAATAAACCTTTGATCTCGAGCTCGAGACCCGGTACGCTTTCTCCAAACGCGATTGTGCGTTTCATGGCCAACACGGCGTGAGATAACTTGCAAAAGTACTCTTGTCTGGGAGTCTTGGCTGGCTTGTGGCGCTCTCTGATGTATAAGGCGAAACAGAGTATTGTATAGATGAGTAAGCAGGTCGCGAGGCAGATTGCGACCGAGGCGAAGAATGATTTGGCTTTGAGAAGTGGAGGCAGGCATGGCTCTGAGTGTGCCAGCGATTCCGTTACGAGTGCACTCGTAGACTCAGTATTTACGACCATGACGGCAGATACCTGGATGTGTATGGATTTGCTTCCAACCTATGGGGTACTCAGAGAATGTTGGAAGCGAAGGAGAGGTCCTGTCCGGCACTTGAGCGATAGTATCGTGTACTCGAGAAAATGATGTATTTGAGCGCTTTCTGGTAAGGAGGACGATGAGAGGACCGATGTGAACAGCTGAGTGCTATGCTTCGTGCAAGATCACGACCGTTGGTTTCGTGTTCCTCTCGATCTGTTGGAAATAACTTTGCGAGGAAAGCGCAGAAGAAGGTATTTCAGCTTTACCTAATAACGAAGGGCTTGGGTGGGTTGTTTGCTGGGCCGACCGAAGGGTAAGCTTCCAATGTAAGAAGTAAAGCTCAACCTTTCTAACCTGGAAGCTTACTTGTACTGTTTACCTTGAGCTCCTGCCGAGTGCGGAGCTTTTAGACGATTACACATCTTGGTGCCGTCGAAAAGCACCAGGTTTACGCGTGTACTAGATCTCGTACCCGATCACGCTCGTTCAAAGCCACGGTTCACAATTTTGGAATGAGCTTAACTCATCATCTCCCGTCGTCAACGTTCAGAAATAGTTTGAAATTACAGAACGAAAGAACTGTCCATGAAACCAACGCCAAAAACCAGCCAAAATCCAGCCAAAGTCACAGCCTATGTTCTCCAGCCAATGTGCATTCCGCTCAAGCTCCAGTCCCAGTGCTTCGAGTACGAGCCACCACAGCCCGGAAGATTTTCTTTAGCGAAGGGTATGGTCTGAACTCTGAATAAATCATGTTCTCCGTGCTATTCAGTACATGACTAGCGCTCAAAGTCAACACTTCTGTCGGCTTGGCGAAGTCTACACGATATCGATGATCTTCAGCTCTTTTCCGTCATCGCCCGTGATGATTCTGGCGTAAGCGTCGTCTGGAGCATGGCATTTCGTATCACGAGTTGCTTGTCCGAAGCGGCTGCCGGAGTTGTTGCCAGCGTAGTTATCTTGTATCACGAAAACCCCGATTCTCCGATATTGGCCAGGCACAATACCCTCTGGAGTCAAGACTAGCCCTTCGGTCTGCCAAGTAGGCATTGTCTGTGGAACCAAATAGACTCGGGTTCCAGGACTACCCTTCGGTATGTCGTCCTCTATTGAGTCAGGATGAAACGTAAAGTCGAAATTTGTGCCATTCATCCTTATTACTCGATAATAAGAGTGATCAACAATGATGTCGGCGAACAGTAAGAGCTGACAGCTCAGGGATAAAGCTCCGCTCAAGACTTGGCCATAAACACCTCCCTCCGTGACATTTTGAACAACAGCATCTTGTATTTGGATGAGACTCGCAAACAACGACGTTGAATTGCTAAAACCCACTTCTCCATCAACAGAGGCCCAAGACCAAGTTGGAGCTCTGTATTCGACCGGTCTATGCTCAAGTGAGCCACGACGATACCATTGTAGCTGATTTTCCAAGCGATTCCTCCATAAACCAGCTACGTACGAACCAAGCAAATCATTTTGAACTACTTGAGCAAGACCTGAGATAGCCACCAGCTTGTCCTTACTTTCAGATAACTGACAAGCAGAATACCCACGGACAAGTTGCTGCCAGCCAACCGTAGTTTCTGAAGTTCCTTCAACGTCAAGTTTCGTTTTTCTGCCTCGAAATTCATACCCGCTGGGTAGTGACTCGCATGCGTGAAGTTCGTTGCATTCCCAGAAAAGTTGCGATTTGGCAAAGTGGAGTGTCCGAGGAGCTAAGACACGCTCCTGCAAAGCCCATCCTCTTCGCATTAACGGCATGCCGTCGAGGTCCTTGTGTTCGAAGCCATGGTCATGACAGATGTATCCTGATCTACTGCCTTCCGAAAGTATACTTATCTTCCGACTATCAAGCCAGTTCGAGGGTCGAGGGAAAAATAATCCAATGGACCCGTCTTCTGCACCAGCAGCAGAGATATTGAGGCTCGAGTTACCATAAACCTGACTCATCAAAGCAGATTCATGTCTCCAGTCGTCTTTACTATCTTGAATGATGCAAAGTGAGTCTATCCAGATGTAATGAAATCCCAAGTATTTGGCGACTATCATAGCCTCCTCGAATGTTTTCGATATCGCTTCTTCAGGTATCTCGTGGAGGTAACTTGACAACATGCCTTTTGTCAGGACAGCATACTGCGTAGACCCCCAACAATGACTCAATGTTGCATACTTGCAATCAGGCTCGAAGTTGAAAGTTGCACGCAATACTGGTTTACTTGAAGCCAAATCTACAAGTCTTGTTGGTATGAAAGTGGGTTCGACCGAGTTGCCACATTCTGGATGCGTGGTTTTACAAAGATTGTGCCAATATTTTGAAATTGGTAAGCCATCCAAAGTCGAATTTGTGGTGCCTAATAATGGCAAAACTTCCACTTCTGGTTCTGTGAACATGTGAGACCACTAAGTATGTGATACGACTTCTATAACGTCTTCTTACAAAATATCTTTCCATCGTACCTTTGTATGGGTGAAGTATGAGCCGTCTTCCCTGACAGTGACAGTGCATCACATCATTTATTGGCGCTTGTTGGTCATGGATCGGAGTATAGATTTTGAGATCATAACGCTCATCCTGTTCGAAAGTTGCAATCGTAATACCCGCTATACCTGGTGGACGCGACTCACTCGAGGCAGCAGGAAGAGAAGGCTCACCGTCCTCATGCTTCCAACAGCCATCTTCAAGTCTGAATGCCCAAAGATAAGGATGACTAAGCTCTGATAACTGAGTACAGAGGATACATCCCGCCCTTGCAGAGTCAAAGAGCCCTGCTTCAGTGTCGTGATGCTCCACTACAGAATATTCATCAGGCTGACCGTGATACGGCAATTTATCGACTATGATCCGACAGTACCTGCAAAGGTTCGGGCGCCGTTGTTGCGTCTCGAGAGCTACTGCAGAGTGTTCAGAAGAAGCAAGTGCCGCAATACACTGGTCGTCGGCCATCTCATCCGCTAGAGGCTCTTTGTCCGCGTTGCAGATTCTGCCGTGCTGGTCACTCAATGCTTCGGAGCCGGAGAGTTCTCTTGCATTGTTGACACCAAGTGATCTGCAATCTCTAGGTGGCGCTGGAGCAGACTTGGACAGTTCGTCTTGGAGCGCAGCCTCGTCGAGTGAAGGCATCGAAGCTGCTCATGAAGTGTGCAGAGGTGGGTAGTGCTTCGAGGAGCAGTGCGACCGAGAGCGGATATTGGTAGAGATGGCAAATTTTTGGATCGTACTTGAAGTATGATCTTTTGTTCTGGATGTTGATGGCAGGACAGAAATGATTGAGAGCAGTTGATCAGGCTGGGACCGCTGGGTCGGACGGGAGGAGAAATACCCCAGATGTTCGGTGAGCAAATGCGGTGCCTCAGCTGCCAAGAGAAAAAGCAAGCACGACGCATCATGCCGTGTAACACACATCAGGCAGGAGCACATGCTCCGGAAAGACTGAAATGATACGCGCCTCGATTCCAGCTTTACATGACCGTAGGTCTTTAGAGGGAAGGAACCTTTCGCGTCGATATTCCAAGTTCTCAAGGAGATGCACACATGTAAGGCTGGCTGTCCTGTCTCAGTCCCAATGGCAACCTTGAAAAAGCAGCGATCCAACAAAACAAAGCAGAATAAGTATTAGGTGGCCTAGCCTTGACTCGTTGATGATTGAAAATCCTTCAACAGCTCAGTATCGAGTCAGAGTGTGTCAGAGACAGTTTGACTTAGCTGAGCGCAGAAGATATAAAAACGCTCTGACTCCTAGCCGCGATCGAACTCTCCAGAGTACTGACCGAATAGTCTGAGTAGAGTCTGGCGTCCAGTCAGTCAGGAAAATACTTTGGGAAAAGAATAAACTTGTTCACTCACGAGCCCGCACTAAGGCCAATTCTTCTCGCCGTCATTGTGCATCAAGTCATATGGAAGCGAAGATGCTCAAATCCGAACTTCTAAAGGTTCCAATTCAACTGCTCAGCAGAAGAGTATGTACATATGTACAAGTATAAGCAAAAGATGGATATATACAACGAAGATGAAGCTTCTTTCCTCCTTTCTCTTTTCCCATCTCTTTCCTCTCTTTTCTCTCCTCCCCTCCCCACGTCTCCTCCTCGCCCAAGAACCCGGCCGATCTCCTCAAAATAAGTATCCCTCAAGTGTGAGACGCTTACTCGCAATCCTCATACTCATCATCAACGGGAGTCGTGACAGGTGCTGAAGTCTTAACTGGAGAAGCGACGGATGTCTCAACAGGCGACGCAACAGCAGTAGAAGAAACAACAGGAGCAGCAGCCGACGTCGCGACAGCGACTGGTGCAGAAGTAGCCACAGGCGCACTCGAGCTCGTCGCAACACCAGCCGCCGTACTGCTCGCAACAGGCGCCGCAACACTCGAACTCGCCCCCGTCGCAGGCTCAGCGGGACTCGCCGCACCCCCGCTAACATAAACCTCCGGACCCGGAATCTGATAAACATCAACACCATTATAGATATTAATCAGAATACCCGGATCCGTAGCGGAGTAGGCGCCGGGGAACGACACGCCAGTAGGAGTCGCGGAGCCAGTTCCCTCGACGTGGACTTGGTAGCAGGACATGTAGAACTGGGCGCCGCCTGCAGACCCGGCGGCGTGGAGGGCGATTTCTTCCGAGCGGATTAGGTAGTCGCCTGTTGCGAGGTCGGAGGGGACGGTGAATGTGCGTTTGCCGCAGTTGGCGTTTAGGATGTCCTATGTATGGGATTAGTATGTGGTTATGTTGGAGCAGGTAAGAAGGAAGAAGGAAGAAGGAAGAAGGAAGAGAGAGGACGTACATCTGCCCACTTGCCAGTTGCGGCATCGTAACCGTCTTCGGCGACTTTGAACCATGTACCGGTTGTTCCGTCGGCGGTGGTGGCGTCGTCGACTTTGGACATGTAGATTATGACGGGGCCGTGGTGGGCACCTCCGATGGCTTCCTCGGAGCAGTCACGGGTGTTGTGTTGGTGCATTTCGACTGTTACTTCGCCGCCAGCTATTCATTTCAAACCATGTCAGTTACATATTCCCAATGCGGAATCTTGGATAGAGATAAGAACCTGGGAGGTTGGAAGGAGGACGAACCAGTAACAGCACAAATCCCAGCAACACCAGCAGTACCAGCATTGCACACGATATCCTTACTCGTCACATCGCTGACGGGCGAGTTGCTCGGTGGATCACGCACGCAGGTCTTCGCTTGATCGACGCCATCGACCCAAAGTTGTTGCCAAGTGGCGTGTCCGAGGACAGAAGAGGCCGAAGCCAGGAAGAGGATGGATGTAGTGAAAGTCTTCATTCTCGCGATCTTGACTTTGTGAGTGGTTGGTTTGTATTTAAACACTTCTCTTCTCGTTTGGTTGTGTAGGTAAATGTGGGGTCAATGTAAAGAATGGAAAGTTGATAACTGGTCAACAGATAGGTAACGAATGAACGGACAAGCAAATGAATGAATGTGAGAGAGAATGAGAAGATATTGCACTGGGAAAACGTCCTTCCACAGCGAGCACCATTTCTTAAGTACTCCCGTACCCATCTCATCTAGTACTGCCAACACATTCGAACTATTGAAACACATCAAATCTCCTGCCCATATGTCGTCTGAACACCTGGGTATAGAATCTTGGCATTGGCAGCGATAGATTAAAACAACGTTTCGTCTAAACAAAACAATCTTTCTTGGCTCACAAGCGAGAGCGCGCTTGCTCAAACCTAATCCCTTCTGACAGGGGCCAAGAAGCCGCCAAGTATTTTTCGCGGTCTGTGAAACGTAGAAACGGCTCAACGCAGTCTAGACGGGCTTAAGCGAGAGAGAAAGGAGAGCCGCATGCGCCCTGCCCAGGTAATATATCCCGTACAGAAAAGTCTGAAGGAGGCGCGAGGAAGGCACCCTAAAAGATCGCAGGCCGAAATTGGGTTATGCTTTTGGTGCTTGGTGACGGGTGACAGGGCTTGGATGCAGGATACAGGGTATATTCGGTAGGATTAGGTTAAGCAGTGGAAGGAAATGGAGTCAGGAATAAAGTATGTGGAGGGGTGCATGAGTGGTGGGATTTGGGTTGGGAGGAGGTTAGGTTGGTGGAGAAATACTCAAGTGAGCGCTGACAAACGTGCAGGCAGGTGAAAATTTGGATGAATTTGAATTTGATTTTGGAATTGTTTCGCCGCTCGAGCGTCTAGGAAGGGGAAGACGAGAAAGAGAAAGCGCTTAGGGGGGAGAGAGACCCTGATTCAGCGGTAAGGAGGAGGAAGTGGAGTGGGTTTCGAGGAATGTGTGGGGGCAGCTGGTAGGGTTTTGAAGGAGGGACGGATTTAGAAGAGGAATACGAACGGTATGTCTTGATTGAGGTTTTGAAGCAGATGAGTGCCGAACCGATGACCCGGATCTCTACCGAAGTATATCACAACATCTGAAGATTTGAGTATGCAATGTCTCGGATATGAGAAACGCTCCGGGATTGTGAGGCAGGCGAAGGTATAGTTAGGAAGAGAAGCGTTATTAGGCAGAACATGAGCTGCTCGATGGATGGTTTTTGGAGGCTTTGTAAATTTCGCCTTCGGCAGTCGTCATGACTGGTCGGAAGAGTTAGAGCACATCAGCGATGTATTCCTGGTATTCGGCGCGTAGATATCTACTCATCAATACCACCCCACTCGCCATCATCAGCCGCTCTTCTCGTCTCCTCCACTTCATCACCACCCTCCTCAGCCTCAAGTCTCGCTCTCCTTCTACTCCCCTGAATAGCACCTTTCCGATTATTCTCCAGCTTCCGTTCATAACCACTCTTCGTACTAATCTGCACCTTACTCTTCCCCTTTCCTTTGCTATCCTTTGCATCCTTCTCCTTTTCAGCCAAGCCCCCACGTCTAGCCTCAACACCATACATCTTCAACCTCTTCTTATCCTCCTTGGTCGGCTTAGGCAAAACATCAAGCAGCCACTTCTGCATCCCCGCCTCCCCAACAGCTCTTCCAGCTTGCTTCTCACTCGCCGCAATAACATTCGCCACATCTCTAACATACGGAATATCTTCCTTCGTATACAACGTGACAGCGACCCCGCCATCGCGCCCACCACGTCCTGTGCGGCCGACTCGATGGATGTAGCTAGCGCCTGAGTTCGGGACGTCGTAGTTGACTACGCCGTTTACGCCGCGGAAGTCTACGCCGCGGGAGAGGATGTCAGTGGTAATGAGGATCCAGATCTCGCCGGTGCGAAAGCGTGTCATTACGTGCGAGCGGGCGGAGTCTGAGAGGTCGGAGTGGAGGACCGCGATGCGGGAGGAGCCGCCTGCTTCGGCGGGGATGTCATAGAGGAGTTCGGAGTGGAGAGCGATGGCTCGTGGGATGGTTTGTGTGAAGACTAGGAAGGGAGGGCGTAGTGAGATGTTGGATGAGGACGTGCCTGCTGTGGGGTGGAGGAGTTGGCGGAGAGCGAGGAGTTTTCCGGGCTCGGTGGCGGCGTAAGTTAGGTGATGGGTTATGTTTGGGATGGCGGAGTCTTTGAGGCCTACTATTAGTCGAAGGATGGGTGTATTTGGGAGGGAGAGTTCGGTTCGGCGGGTGGTAATGGTTGATATGGCGAGGGTTTCGATAGATGAGCCGATGGTTGCTGACCAGAGCGTTACGCGCAGGTCTGGATTAGTGCATGAGTTCCAGATACCCAGCGTCTGATCTCTGAAAAGAGGATCAAGTAGCACGTCTGCTTCATCGAGGACCAGTGTTCGTATAGAGGGTAAGGGCGCGTGCTTGGTCGGATCACCTGTTGACAAGGCACTGAGAAGTAACCCTGGCGTGGTGATCAATATATCGCCCTTCGAAATGGGCTGAGAAGATTTCTTCTCGTCTTGTTCATCTTCGCCCTCGCTTGAACTTTCGTCCATCTTCGCTGTACCTTCCACAATTCTCATTCCTTTTCGCATACCCACCACCTTGACTCCAGTTCCCAAACCCAACTTCTTGGCTTCGTTGACGATCTGGCTTGCCAATTCCTTCGTCGGTGCAACAACAACAGCTTCCAGGTTATGCTCTGCTTTGTCCTCCTTCACTCTTCTCCGCTGAATGATCTTATCCACGATTGGGATTAAGAAAGCCAGTGTCTTCCCACTTCCCGTTGGCGCAACAGCTAATAAATCCACCTCCGACTCTCCCAATTCAGAATCGCCCAAAGCAATCTCGGGTCGTAGTAAGAGCGGCAAACTCCCCATCTGAACTTCCGTAGGTATCTTGTATCCTTGCTGCACCAGATTGTCTGCCATGCGACCAGATATTCCATATGTGCTCCGCAAATCCCCAAACGCGACGAGCGGTTGTGGATATAGTTGTTTGGGCTCCTCCTTTGCAGGCTTCCTGCTGACCTTTGACTTCTTCGACTTCTTGATCTTCTTCTCTGGTGTCTTTCCGGACGGCAGAAGAGTCACTTTCAGTCTATGCGACTTGAGCATCTGTCGACATTCGTCCTGGTCCAGGAGATTGGCCTCGTCCGACTTTTTTGCATTTTCTGCTGGCACGGCATTCTTCGCTTTGGGAGCAGTCTTTTTTGGTGCAAAGAAGTCTACATTCTCATCCTCCTCGTTCACGGTCTGCTCTTCGACTTTCTCCCCTCCGCGCTTCCTCTTCTTCCCTCTCGAGTCGGGTATCGCATCGTGGTATAGCTGAGGGTTCACCGAGGTGCCAGCTGATGGCAATTTGGCAGAAGCATCTTTCGCAGCTCCAGATTTGTTTGTGGGTTTTGTCGATCGCGACAATAGCTTGAGTATATCCATATTGGTGTGACGAGAGAAAGTCCGGAACAGAGCTTGGGATATTTTATTTTCTCGAAAACATTCTGCCACCCCACTTCACCGCCTTGAGATCCTTGGCGATCCCATGTTGATCTCCTCGACTTCCCCTCGTTTGGTCGTTTCAAGTGCCAAGGTTAAATAGACAGCGTCATTTACTTTCCCTATCATGTCTCTTTCTCTTTTATCCTCTCAAGTTACGTGTCCAAGAATTCCAAGATGGCTCAAACAACTACCAGCGAATTAGTTGTATCGCTTGGCCCTCCCCGACCAAGCGTCTCCCTCACATCCACAGCAACATGTGCTACCTCCACAATTTCAGGAGTAACCGCTTGCATTGGGACGCCCCTCTGCTTGACATCTCCTCAGACTGTGGTTGGAACGGCTATAACTCTTGACCCCAATGGACTCCCGTTCTTGGTCTGCACCAACAATGCTTCTGGAACCTCTGAAGCGATTACGAGTGGGCCAACCAAGCCGGGTGGAATAGCTTCGGTTTCTTTGCACCATACTCCGTTGACCTCGACTCTTGAGGTTTCTGGGATTTCGAGTACTGCCATAGCGTCAATAACCTCGTCGGCTACCAGTACTTCAGCACCAGCTGCAACTCAAGGTACCAACTCGGCGGATCATGCACGCTTGCCTTCTGGAAAGCTAATCCCAGTCTTTCTTGCATGGCTTGGAATATTCGCTACTTTCCATGACGGATATCTTTAAGTCTCATGATGGTTAAACACGATGCGAGGTTGCTTTTCCCTATGAACACGACGCAATGGGATGGCTTCTCGCATTTTTCCAGGGCTTTCTTCTTAACTTGCCCGCTTGAAGCCATCGAATCATTCCACCACCAGGAGAACCATCCCTCCTCTCGAGCCAACACACCGTATCACCCAACAACATGTCACCGCTCACCATCCACATCCCACCAGACCCAGGAAATTCCTCATCGGAGCTTCTCCGATATGTATCACGTGTCTCGGCTTTCCCCAATTGGCGTCTCTGATTGGAGCGGGTAAAGCTGTCGTCCGGATAAAATGATTGAAGCTTGACGTCCTAGCTCTGGCGGGGTCGTGTCAATGCTGGTTGGTCTCGTGGGGCAGAAAGAAGAGAAGAGAGGGACTGGGCTGTCAAACCACAAGCTATTCTTCAACAACAGGCACTTTTCTTTTTACTCCTAGAAATCCTTTTAATCTTCAATCATCCCAAGCCTTCCTTACAGAAATATAACTTCAAATCAACACTGTCAATCATCGCAACAATGGCAGAAACCACAGATGTAACCCCGCCTCCCCCACTTCACTTCAAAATCCATGTTCAACATAAATACAACAGCTAACATTTTCCGCCGCAGAATCTGTCCTTCATCCTCAACAAGCCATTCGATGTTACTTTCGCACAACAACCAAAGCCTGAATTGACTTCTCCCCACGATGTCGTCGTCGCCATAAACTACACTGGTATCTGCGGTTCAGATGTCCACTACTGGGAACATGGCCGTATTGGATCTTTCGTCCTTAAGGAGCCCATGGTGTACGCTTTCCCCTTCTTCCTTCTCTCCCTTTCCCACTCTCCTCTCAACCTGCCCATATACTAACACCTCCCTCCCTCACAACAGTCTCGGCCACGAATCCGCCGGCACCATAACCGCCATCGGCTCCGCCGTAACCACCCTGCAAGTCGGCGACCGCGTCGCCCTGGAACCCGGCACGCCATGCAGACGCTGCACGCCCTGCCTCAGCGGGCACTACAACCTCTGTCCATTAATGAAATTCGCCGCAACGCCTCCCTTCGGCGGAACCCTAACAGGCTACTACCTCTCCGCCTCCGACTTCTGCTACAAGCTGCCCTCGCACGTCTCCCTGCAAGAAGGCGCCCTCCTCGAACCCCTAGCCGTCGCAGTCCACATCGTCAAGCAAGCCGAGATCAAGCCGGGGCAATCCGTCGTCGTGATGGGCGCTGGACCGGTAGGTTTGCTATGCTGTGCTGTCGCGAAGGCGTATGGCGCGAGTGTGATTGCGAGTGTGGATATCCAGCCTGCTAGACTCGAGTTCGCTAAGAGTTATGCTGCGACGCATACATTCACACCTTCCCGCGTCCCTGCTGAAGAGAACGCCGCTGCTCTCCTTAAATCTATCGATCTCCCGTTCGGCACCGACGCCGTGATTGACGCGTCGGGCGCGGAGCCTTCGATTCAGACTTCCATCCATACGGTGCGTCGTGGAGGCGTGTATGTGCAGGGCGGGATGGGGAAGCCGGATATCACGTTTCCGATTATGGAGTTGTGTACCAAGGAGGTTACGTGTAAGGGCAGCTTTCGGTATGGGAGTGGCGATTATGCGCTTGCGTTGGAGTTTGTGAGTAAGGGGCTTGTGGATGTTAAGCCGTTGATCAGTCGGACGGTGGAGTTTACGGATGCGGAGCAGGCGTTTAAGGATGTTAAGGGTGGGCAGGGGATCAAGGTTTTGATTAAGGGGCCGAATGAGAAGTAGATGGTGGATTAGGGAGTAGATGGAGGGGAGTTGGTGGTGTGTGGGCTGGTGGTGTTGGGAGTTGGGAAGGAAAGTTGATCGGGCTGTGATATTATACAAACGCTAGTTTTCTTCCCCGTCCTTCTTCTTGCTCTTCTCTTCTTGTCTATCCATACCTCCAGAGAGCGCAAGCGAAGATCTCGGCGGAATCTGTACATTGCAAATCCAGGACCCAATATCAAAGGCATCCATCCTCACCCTCCGCTCCGTCCTCGACAATCCAACGCCCCTTCCCAACTCCATCCTCTCCTCATCCGCCATATCCCAATTCTTTCAATGCCCAATCCTTTCAACCCCCAATCTCTTTCGCCCTACATTGTATCCCCTCCACTCTGACGCGCTCCCATCCATTCTCATCCCCTGCCCTCCCGCCCAACTCAACTCACACGCAATCCAGTGTCCAGGCTCAACTCAACTCCAAGAGAAGCCGAACACCTCACCACTTCCACCTCTCCCGTTCACCAACCACTCTTCCACCTTCCCTACCCTTCCCTTCCTTCTACCTCATTCCCCATCCCTAGCACGCTACATTCACCCCGTCCCTGATCTCCCTTTACGTAGAAATCCGAGACGCGGGAGTAGTACAACGAGAGATCCCCAAGGAAAGTGATGAATTGATTACCTATATCACTCATATCACTTATATAAAACGATACGGAGATTACTATGATGATGCTGGATATTCATCGAAAAAAGCCAAAGAGAGAAAAAAAGGAAAAGATTGTCGTCATCGTTATTTCATCCGTTGGTCTACTGCTACTGCTATCATGTGCAGCCAGATTTGATATGACTATGGATTGCAAACAGAACAGACTGGGCGGTGCGAGCCATGCGGGTAGATAGAGTCGTGTCTTGTTACTACTGTCACAAAGAAAAAATGGAAACCAGTAGGATCATGATAGCCGAAAGCAGAATGCCGCCTAGAGAAAATGAATCATGATACCGTCACGCACGCAAGCGAGCACCATCCCTCAGCATTTGCGCTCTCCTAGTAACATCACGCCGACCTTCACCCCATCGCATCACAACGTTTCACATGCATCATCTCCCATGTCCCAACACTCCAAGGGGAAAAAAAAAGGAAAATTTTCTAAACCATCCCCAAATACCTCGTCTCCAACACCGTCTCCTTCCCCGCCCCCGTCACCGGAATAACAACCACCTCACCAGGAACCAAATCCACCAAATTATCACCAAACCTAACCTTTTCATCCTCACACTCAACCGCAACACCCTTAACCGGCACCTCAGCACTTACCTCAACGCTCATCCCATCCTTCGCCAGCACAGCTTTTAGCTCTTTCGGTTCTTGCAAATGGACGTACTTCAGCGGTTCCGGCCAGTTGATATACCGTGCGATCTGCTCGCCTTGGGAATACAGGTACGCTGCTACGACGGTGCGGGTCTCGTCTCCGGGGTTGGAGACCGGGACGGCGAAGGCTGTGATTTCGGTGCTGCGGTTTGCGGGGAGGGAGAATGCGGATTCGATAGTCTTGGAATAAGTTTCCTTGCCGGTGATGACGTCGAAGGCTTTGACCACGACGTCGGCGGTGATATCGTCGAGCGTGAGGTTCGAGCCCCAGATTTCGATTTCGGTCTTCTTGTCGATGTAGGCGCGCGTGTGTTTGTCTTTTGGGACGAGGTGTTCTTTGCGCGTGACGCCGAGGGAGATGGGTGCCATCTCGCGTTTGACGGTGTAGTAGGCGTGTTTGGGGCGGAGGTAGTAGTCGACTATGGCCCAGGAGGTGACGGGCCAGCAGTCGTTGATTTGCCAGACGAGGGCGCCGCCGCAGTATTCTTTGCCGGGGCCCTTCCATTGCCGTTTCCAGAGGCGGTAGGCGCTGGCTAGACATTCGGCTTGCATCAGTTGGGTGGAGTAGATGAATTGCTCGAGGGGGTCGGGGGCGTAGCGGAAGTTCTCGACGAGGTAGAGGGCGATGCGGCGTTCGTGGCCGTCGGCTTTGTTGTGGAAGTCTACGGTTGAGGATTGGGCGAAGCGGTCTGGGTCGTCTTTGCCGAGAGGGAGGAAGGATTCGATGGTCTTGATGTTAGGGAAGGCTTCCATGCCAAATTCTGAGACAAAGCGGCCGACCAGCTTATCGAAGTTCTGGTACTTCTCTTGCGAGCCGTGCCACACGTTCCACTGGTGGAGATCACCGACTGTTGGATCGGTGGTATCTTTGCCGCCCCAAGGACTACCGAAGTGGTAGAAGGTGTCTGGGATGAGCTCATTGCATGCATCGAGGAGGATCTTCTCGTAGATGTATCGTGCTGGGAAATCGGTCTTGAGCCAGCTCTCTGCATCCTTGTTGTCGAAGTCGTAGGTCAATTTCATGGATTCTTGATACTGGTAATCTTCGTTGTTACCGGCCCAGATGACGATAGATGGATGATGGCGCAGAAGTTTGACATTCTCTTCGGCCTCGGTTTTTACCAGGGCCAAATACTCTGGGAAAGCAGGGTAGTTCCCACACCCAAACATGAAATCTTGCCAGACCAAAATCCCGAGCTCGTCACAAGCGTCGTAGAATGCTTGCTCCTCGAAGATACCACCACCCCAGACTCTGATCATGAACTGGTTCCCATCTGCCACCAACTTGACCCAGTCATAATACTTCTCTTTGCTGATTCGTGGAATGAAGTTATCAGCTGGAATCCAATCGCTCCCTCCACAGAAAACAGGGATGTTGTTAATCTGGAAGAAGAACGTTGTTCCTGGCTGGCCAGTCATTGGTCTCTGGATTAGTTCCGCTCTTCTTAAGCCAAACTTCTTGCTCTGGCTGTCGATTTCTGACTTGCTCTCAACCAGTGTGGCAGTAACAGTATACAGTGGTTGCTTGCCGTAGCGAATCGGGAACCACAGAGCGGGATCATTGATCGTGAATTTGTGAGACGCATGACCTTTCTCGGCTGTGACTGTCTTGGAAGCCACGTCCTTGCCATCCAATGAGATGTCGAACTTGATCTCTTTTGCTGAGCCTTCAATGTCTGCCTTGGCGACGAATTCCGCTGACTTCAATGACTTGTCAACATTGCTTGTGAAGTACAGGTCTGAAATTCTTGAGGAGAAGATCTCGAGATTGATTGGTCTCCAAGGCCCGCAAGTCATAAGAGTTGGTCCCCAATCCCATCCCTGTCAATCGTCAGTACGTCTCCTGCATGATACGAAGAGCCTCATACCCAGTGATATTGCGCCTTTCGAACAGCCAGTCTGGAAGTATCACCATTCCAGCATCCCCAATGATGATCTGGGTAATTCTCTACAATAGCACAGCCCTTCAAATACGCACTTTCGAAAGTAATCTCGAGCTCATTGTCTCCCTCCTTCTTCAGGTACGTTGTCACATCCACCCTTTCAGGAATGAACATGCTTTCCGTCTTGAGAATCTCCTTGCCATTCAGAACAACGGTCGCATATGTATCCAGGCCATCGAACGCAATGACCGCCTTGACAGTTGCCCGTTCTTTCTCCGACAGAGATGGAGAAGGGAATGTGGTTTTGTAGATCCATGGTACCTCTCCTATCCATTGTACGTCGTTCTCGTTCTTGCCAATAAATGGATCGGCGATTATGTTGTTTGCAATGAGGTCCAAGTGGACGTTGGTAGGGAATTGGGCGACTGGTAGAAACTTGGCGTCTTTGTTGTCTCCTTGCTTGAAGGTCCAATTCTTGTCGATGGGGATGATGGTGTGTTTCGACATGTCTGAAGATCCTGATTGACTTTGTGGATTCGAAGAGAAGGTGTGTTCTGTCCGCATTTCTCTTGTATATGTAGTTGCTTGAGGAAGTGGGGTGTTGATTGACACCACTTCGATTGGAGCTGGAAGTGCAGATGATCTCAAGAGGGGTCACAAATTGGGGGTCTCAAGCTAATTCCCTTGTATCCCAACAATCCTGCATACCAAATTTGTCCAGGAGAGGTCCAGTATGTATGGGAGGTATAAGTATGTATATTATTTGGAGGAAGAGAAGAGTAGACTAGTGGAAGCCCTAGAGTGGTGGAACGTTTCTAGCTGCGGGGTGTTGATCCCGTCGATTTTTGAAGACTAGGACGAAGTGTCAAGACCGGCCTACCCAAGCTCCCTCAATCCCCTGGGAGGCGCATCTGGGAGTGGGATGTGATCGATGTACAGGGGAGCTCCTGCTTGGGATGGCGTGGCTTCGGAGCGAGGCGGTGGACGCATGGCTGGTGCAGGAGAGGAGGTAGGAGGGGTCCTGAAGGGTGGATATCGAGAGCCTCGAGCTAGGGGATGTTGGATCCTGCATCTGATGCGGCGCTGCTTAAAGCAAGCTGGGCGTGGGGAGATTTCGTATTGAAGGTACGGCAGAGTAGGAGAGATTTCGATTGGATTCGAGGAGGCCGCGCATAGGTAGGGGTCGGGGTAGGATGCTGTTGAGTAGCGGGTACGGTACTCGAGTGATGTTTCTGATGGAGGGGCAGAGCACGCAAAGAATCTCCTTAAAATGGCCGTGCTATTTGGCGGGGGAAATTCCTCCTGACCTCGCCAAATCCTTTCTCAGTTCCAACACTCCTCAAAATCATTTACTTTGCACTTTATTCTTAATTAATTCCAGCCAGGCTCAGCCAAGCTGTGTATGTTTACAACTTTCTTCTCTATGATAAGCAGAGAATATGCCGATAGCAGACCAACTATGCAGCCCGCAACCTTCACCGCACTATCAACCGGATAGTGGGTACATCATCGCGTGGAGTACCTAGGTGCCTAGGTGTGGTCGTCTGTTCTGGGCATCATCCTCCCCGTCGTCATTCCATATTCAGCAATTCCCAAGCCCAAATCGAGCCTCATTCTAGCCAGTCAGGGTCTCTGTACATCAACTTGTACTTGCATCAAACGCCTTCTCGGAATGCCTGGCCGAGTCCCAGCAGCTGGGGTCTTGTCAGTGAGATTTGGTGCTCGCAGCGCCCGTTCGCAGCAAAGGAAGGCTTCCAGACGCAGCCACATCTAGTCGTTGGAAGTCCAGCAGCATCGCAAATACGACGTCAGATCTCCTGCAACCTGCACATTCGGCGTTAGTTTCACAGTCATCTGATTATCTAGCTTTTGACTGGACGTCGTCAAATTTGTCGCCCAAAAGAAAAGGCGGAAGTCTCGGTCCTGAGAATATCCAGCTCGGAACGTCTCCTTCCGCATGTCCCGTTGGGGAAAATACGGGTGGTTTTTGACGACGTCCAAGGACATCCATCGTCTTGCCATTTTTGCAAAGACGAGAAGTTGTCCGTTCAACTCCACTTTGAGAGGAGGTATGGGTCGATGTTACCTTTCAAGGCTCGTCTAGCGGATAAGATGATTGTTCGGCATCATGTGCTGTCTTTTCTGCCGGATGCTAAGCTTCTTGCCACAGGGTTCATCGTCTTCAAGCATCCCAGGTCTTGGTGATACCCAAAGCTCTATACTCCTGCTCTTGCTCGTTTCTTATTCCTTTAGCTTTCGAATGCCTTCAAATGAAGATATCCAACGTTTATTCTGTATGCCATATCGGGCTTTATGGTTCTGTCGATGCACATGTTTCTAGTCCCTTTTCCTGTTGCATCTGCCGAATCAGACTCATGATACCAACAGCCTACCTAAGTACAGCGCGATGTATGCAAGTGTCCAAGCTCTGCATCATCTACCATGGGAATGTTCAATTCCATTTCTAGGTTACCGGGTTTTGAGACGGAGAGTCCAAGCTCAAGCTCCCTGTGTACACAAAGGCTGAACAAGAAGCGCATCTCATCCACGTTCCAACATCATGTCATGGATGCAAGTGTGCATCAATTCGGCAACGGAGAAGAGAAGCCCCGCGATTGTTTCTACGTTTGTCGATTTTGTTATTATAGGTATCATCATCTGATGGTAATCCTTTGCAGGCTGAATGAAACACATATTCAGCGGTGTTCTATATGAAACAATTATTCCAACTCAATCTAGCGCAATCGAGCGATTACCGAACGTTCACCATCGCGATTAATAGCTTTCGTGGCTTGCATGATGAGGAGCTTCCCCCATTCGTGGAATCCCTCATAGAAAGATAAGTGTTTCACCACGTCGCTTGTTTCTCCCTCCATCTTCTCATCTTGGCGAAAAAGACAATCTTCCTTGTTCGTATAAAACTTGCCAATAGAGCTTCTTACCAGTTTACGAATCATCTACATTTGTCCTCCTTCAATATCGCATATATTCATAAGGGCTTAATCATATCTTATGAATTGGCCATCATCATGGGGGCATGCCATCTTTCGCAAGCTTTTCCCTCCTTGATCCGCAAAAACACGCCGTCGAGATAAGCTCATCATACCCCGCAAGTTCGCGGCATCCAGATAGTACGCTTGACTTTATTCCATATACAGTGCGGGGGACACGTGGGCATTCTTACAGTACGCCTTACACGCCTCACGTAGTATGGTCTTATCCGCATGTTCTGATGGTGCAACACACATGTTGAAGAGCGCGTACCAGGAAGTTGACCCCCACGATATGTTCTCTGACTCGCGCCTTGCTATCGTTCAATATCTACACAACCTACCCACGTGAGACGTCTCTCTATGTCGATGCTACAAGATCTTATTTTGTTTCGTTCACACGCCTATCACATCTGCTCATGGCAGAGGCCGTTAATGACTCGAACCCCATGAAACTGGCTCTGTCGTGCTTACACCAGATTCTATACCCCTCATGACAACCCTCAATATCCTAAACCGCCTCATTTCGTCTTCGTAACGCTTGCTCGCGACGTAGCTTCTCCAATCACCACAGCAAACTTATCTGTACAGCATAAATACTGAAAGTAAGGTATGTCAGACGACCTCACTTCCCGTTAGGTTCTCCCTGAATCTTATCATGTCTCATTGCTTTATAAGGTAAAGCCAAGCATACCACTTCTCTTCCTGCCCCTCTCGTGTCCTGTCTGATAGGATAGAGAAGCTTGCACGTTTGTTGAGTCAGGACAAGCACCTTGCACGAAAAGAAGAGCGCACTTACATCCCTTTTGTACATGTACCATACTTTCTCGAACTGACACAAAAAATACATTTATTTTTTTCAATAACAGAATTGACTGTAGTAATCACTAAGCTTCGTCAGGCAATGACATCGTCATTGCAGCTGAGAATATCTGTGCTTCACCTCTGCCACCCAACCGTGTGGCAAGGTATTAAAAGTCACAGTGTGCAGACAGCTTTCAGGCTCAAGCATGGCAAATATGGCAAGGACAGCCAAAATGCAGTTGGAGCGAAGGCAGAATCTATGAAGCCCCCTAAAGGCCCTAAAGGGAGACAGTCACCCCTGATATCATGTCCCAGTATGGCGCAGCATGTTCGTTTTTGCGTCGTATTATCTTGGGGTTGACTTTACATTTGGAGGGGGCTGCTGTCACTGGGTATTCTGTTGTCAGTTTGAAACGGGTTGTGTCGTGTTTCCTCCTTTACATCACATGGATCCATGGAGGGCATTTCGCCTTACTCCCACTAAGGATGTTTCCCGTGGGGTACTAATTTCGCAGTCGATCTCCAGATCATAAGCCTAGCGAAAGGGGCACCGATTGTCAGGCCTTCATGCTGTTCTCTTTAATGACTTACTGGTACCGAATGTACGACAGGAAAATCATTGAGATCGGGATAATTGCTTGTGAGAATACAAGACAATATCACCTTTCGTGTGTAAGTGTAGTTAGTTCGCAGCAATTCCGGCCAGTTCACGACGGATTGTTGTCCTTCTCGTGTCAAATACAGGTGGACGTTTTGCCTTCTTGGATATTTATAGCAGAGCTTAGCAGGGTACGCTTGCTATCAGACTCCAGACATCAATGGATCCTGAGACCTCGTTGACGCTGTTTCGTGCTGGTTTAGTGGAGGCTGAACCTAAGTCCTCACCTAATGACTTTCATATTGAGATGATTGATCCTTCCGCGGGGGTCCTTCAAGTTTCAACTTCTCGCATAAGGCGCAGGACTTTCAAGCAAGAAATGCTGCAGAGAGAGTGGTTTTGGTTTATATCCTTATCGTCAGGGCCTTGAGTATTGTCAAAGTCCCCTGGCGTGAAAAGCACTTTGGGGAAAGTGAAAGTCGCATTCAGCCAAGTTTAACGTTACGTTCATTTACTTCATAGGGTGAAGCCGTTGATCCACTCACTTAGCCAGCCAGATAATATGTCCTTGATCTTCTACTTCTAGCAAGTAAGTCACAAAGTCATGAAAAAAGACTTCTTGCTCCTCGTTTCAACGTCCGCTGGTTCTAAACAAGTCACCAACCAATACGTTGGAAGAGATTGGCATGGCTCGAATGTTCTCGTTTAAAAGCAAAAATTACGGGTGAGTGGAAGCAATATCTGGCGCTCTAGCAAACGTGGGATTGAGCAAGAGCTCTTTTTTTACCGTCATATCCATACTGTTGCGATTCCGGGATTTGGTATCAATTGCAACAGGTAGGTCCTAGCACCGCCACAAGAAAGAATTCGTGCCAGACTCATGGAATTCTCCATCTTCCGAATCATTACCGTCATCAAGCTCTTTGGGACTGCCCCTCAGGTTTTCGAACATTAACACATTGCAAGTTGACAGCACATAAGGTGGTGTTATTGTTGAAACACTCGATGATCATGCCCCTCGAGAGTTGTGATCAGGTTGTCTCCTCGTGAACCCACATCGGCGTTACCAGGCTTGGCGTGCAATCAATTATTAAGCGAATCCCCCTTTTCAACATCTCAAACAAATTCGTGGTGGAACTCTTACTGAGCTTTCGGACTCCGGTCTTTGGGGCTTTTGAAAACATGAATTATGTACTGAGTCTACCGACTTATGCTATCCACAGAGCCGATAGCATTAAACTACACCGTGCTATTGGCTGACTTCACGCAGTACGTACAGGCACTAGGTCACATTGCCCCGCATGCAGTTTTGGCAGCTTACAAATACGCAGATCAGGTGCCTCGAACTGGCAGACATTCTGAACCCGAGAAAGCTTTGTAATAATGGTGAAATAGTCCTCCCGAGTCCATTTTCCACGCTGTTTGATTTTGGTGTGTTTTGTTTCTTGTGTGGACTTTGGCTCGCTTGAGCGAGAGATCTCGGAGACTTTCCGGACACATACCCGGACAACGATAGTCCGCACTACAGAGATACCGCGATGGTTGAGGATATATTGATATGGATAGACTGAACTCATCATGAATTCAGCAACTGAGCCAACCATTCCCACGTAACAACAAAATTCTACAAACATGTCGAAGCTCATTGTAGTCGTCGGTGTCACAGGCGCTCAGGTATTTTCGTCACCGGGACCAAATAGCTCGATACTAACACATCTCAGGGCTCATCAGTAGCCAAGACCTTCCTTCAACTCCCAGGCTGGCGCGTCCGTGGTATCTCACGCAACCCATCAAGTGCAGCCTCTCGAGCTCTCACCGCCCTTGGCGTAGAAATCGTCAAAGGCGACCTCGACGACAAAGCTTCACTCCTCCCCGCCTTCAAAGACGCACACACAATCTTCGCCAACACAGACTTCTTCATCCACTTCTTCGGCGCCATCGGATCACCAAAAATAACATCAGGTCGTGACCCCAAGATCTACGGCCACGACCGAGAGATCGAGCAGGGTCTTAACATCGCTGAGGTTGCGGCATCACCAACAGTCATCAAGACGTTAGAGCGATTAGTTTACTCGTCTCTTGCTGATGCTACTAAATGGAGTAAGGGAAAATACACGACTGTGTACCATTTTGACTGTAAGGCGGAAGTGCTTCGAGTTATTCGGGAGAGGCACCCTAACCTGGCGGCGAAGATGAGCGAGCTTCAGATGGGGCATTATGTGTCGAATTGGAAGACGTTCCCACCAATGGCGCCACAGAAGTTGGATGATGGGAGCTATGTGATGAGGAGACCGACTGCTGCGGATGTGCAATGGCCGTTTGTGGTTACGGAGCAGGATACGGGGGAGTTCGTCAAGGCGTTGGTGGAGTTGCCGGTTGGCACAATCTTGTCTGGCTTCTCAGAGGTATGTTGATGATTTCGATTTTCTTGTTTTGAGACACGAGTTCCTGTTCAATGCTACTCAACATGACGATCAGTGGTCGGATAGAGAATGAAGGCTAACCAGATGACCAGACCATGACCATGCCGCAATTCATGGAAATCTGGGGCAAAATCCACAGCGTCAAGGTTTCGTACGAACAAGTCTCATATGACAATTTCTTTGAGGGCACTCCACCAGCATTGAAAGAAGAGATCGGAGACTCATTCAAGTTTATCGAGGAATTTACCATTTCCGGCGGAGATCCTGAGGTGTTGACGCCTGCGCAGGTGACTACCACCCTGAAACATCTTTGCACGCGAGATATACTGATGCTCAATAGCTTCCTCGGAAACTCAACTTGACCACGGTGGAGGAATGGATCAAGAGTGAGGATTGGTCGTCGGTTTTTGGTGAGCAAAAGTGAGATGCTGGGCGGACTCTGATATGACGGGAGACGAGTCTAGGAGCGAGTAGGGACACAGCGCTTTTCCAATCTTGCGGCAGGTTAGCTGTGGAATGAATATAGAAAATATGGACAGTAATATGCTATGAATCAAGAATCAGGAAATCTTCTACGGAAATTCTGAAATAACAACTCGACTGCAGACGTCAGAAGTTCAGAATAAATCAATGTCTCTCTCTCTCTCTCTCGCAGCTCAACTGGATAGGAGTGAGCAGTAGTCTATTCCCTGAAACTCAGTTGCTACGATGTTATCCTTCTTCACTATCGAGGCAATGACATTCAATGATCTCGCGAACCATATTTGCCCGTTCCATATGTTCTGTTACCGCGTGAATGATAGCGTGGATATCTTCGGAGGTGTCATCGAAAGTGCCGGGAACATCGAAATTTGGCACGACAACTGTGCAGTATAGGGCAGAGAGGTACAGGTATTGCGAGATAGGTATGGGGGCCTAAGAATCGGACAGTAAGATGCTGCGGACTTGTCAACAAGTGGAGCGTTTCTGTAATAATAAAAGCGTTACCATGTGTTGGAGAAGTTTCAACGACCTCCTTCTGCAGTTTTCGATCTTCACGAGGAGCTTACCGACTGACTTATTGGGACCTGTAACGGGGATAAACTGCCCTTGGGAAAAGTTGATCTTTCGTTGCCTCCATGACCAAAAAGATCCTGGCAGGAATGTGAGATTCCTGTGGTTGTGGAAAGCATTGGTACGAGGTAGTTACCGATGAGCAAACGCAGTTCTGGAGCTACGAAAAGGGTCAGCTAGTATAAGTTATGCAGATACTTTATCTATTTCTCTCACCGGTCTGTTCTATTTTCACTTCCTCATGAGTATAGTGTTACCCGGTCCGTATCGCATTTCGCAGCACCAAAGCATTCGTCCGCCGGATCATGGAAGAGATTGGATTTGTCACACTTCACATTTCCTTGCAAAGCAATACATGTGGCTTTATCACTCCCTTAATGAGATCGTTCATACAATATACTCAGAATGCCGTTGTCTCAGGCAGTATCGATGCATTCCACGCGCAGTCCCGAGCCGGTCTCGGAACCCCGCGTACACAAAACAATTTTAAGCGAGTGTTTGTCAGCTCGCTACCTCAAGCTACCCCTATTGTTGATTGGCGATACAATCTTGGCATCGTTAAGCACACTTCGACCTCCGAAGAGAGCTACTGTAAAAAATTTCAATGTGCTTTATAGTCTTTCGATTTCGCGCATCAATGAAGGCTCGCAGGTCAATACAGCTCCAGCTTTTTCTAGTCCTCTCTTGCATTTCTCACGTTGTCATCTCTCACTCTTACTCTCTCAACTTACCTCTTTCTTGTTGAAAGAAGCGTGCAAAGCTTCAGCATGAGTTCTTTATTTCGGGATACCGCATTTGGCTTCTTCGTCCGACTTGTCACTAAGAATAAATTCCTCAAATATCCCGAAGAACTCCCAGGCTTCTCTTTTCCCTACAAGGTCGACATCGAAGCCACAACAGATATACGGAACAGCATAGAGAAGAAAGAAGAGGATGCAACTGCGGATTCAGAGAGTAGTTCGAGGGCTTCAGCGAACGTGGATGTAGAACGAGCAGTAACGGATGTCGACTTGGCATTGCAGGCTGTAGGAAGTAGGGCTGTAGAGCCAGTGGAGGTTGAGAAGGGAGTGATCTTGGTGGAGTGGTATGGTGCAGGTGAGTAACATTTGAAGGGTACATTGCAGTGATCAAGAGCTAACAGGAAATTTAGATGATCCGGCAAATCCTCAGAATTGGACTGCGGGGACCAAGTCTTTCGTTTGTGGCTTGATCTGGTATGTGTTTTAGAGCAATGTCTTGAACTGCCAAATACTGACCATACACCTGAAGTATCCTTACCTTCACGATATATATCGGATCATCGGCATATGCCCCTGCTATTCCGTTCGTAATGGAGCAATTCCATGTCTCCACTGCTGTTGCTGCACTAGGCTTGGCATTATATGTCATTGGCTGTAAGTCGAGTATCAAAAGCCGCTCTAAACTGGGTATGTTCTAACGAGAATCATAGATGGACTGGGGCCCCTTCTATTCTCTCCCCTGAGCGAGTAAGTTATCGATATTCAGCTGCCCTACGATGGAGCATTAACCACTGACACCAAGCAGAGTCCCCGCCATCGGACGTAACCCACTTTACGTCGGAACTTTCCTAATGTACACACTCATGATCATTCCAACCACACTAACGAATGACCTACCAGCATTCATGGTCGCAAGATTTCTTTGCGCCTTCTTCGGCTCTCCAGCATTAGCTACAGGACCAGCTTCATTTACCGACATGCTGTCACTCAGCAAGCTCCCCTATGTCCTCGCTTCTTGGAGTGCGACAGGTAAGATATCCCACTCCACGCCCATCAATACTTACTGACGTGCTTCTCAGCAACCATGGCACCTGCGCTTGGACCAATCACAGTCGGCTATGCCCTCGAGCATAAAAACTGGCACTGGAGCATGTACGAACTTGTTTGGCTCGCCGCCGTTCTCTTCATATTCCTCTTCTTTCTACTCCCCGAAACTTCCACGTCCAATATCCTCTACCGTCGTGCCGCCCGGCTTCGTCTCCTGACTGGTAATCCAAACTTCAGATCTGCCTCCGAAATTCAGGCCACTCATCTCCAGCGAAACCTCAAAGAGATCTTGTTCAACGCCCTCATCAAACCCTGGGAGATGAACATTCTCGATCCGGCAATTTTGTTCTCGACTGTGTATGTGGCGTTGTGCTATGCGATATTTTATTCTTTCTTTGAAGCATTCCCCCTCGTGTTTGTCGGTATGCATGGGTTCAGTTTGGGGAGTTCCGGCTTGCCGTATTTGACAGTGCCAATTGGGCTATTCATTGCCATTCCGATACAACTGGTTCACTTCCGTCTGAAGGTTGAGCCAAAATTGATGAAAACTGGTCTGCCTGAGCCAGAATTCTGGTTGAAGCCTGCGCTGGTTGCTACGGCTTTTGCGCCGATCGGATTATTTATATTTGGTGAGTTGTTGGCGTTCCATTCCACAAACTGGGATGTCAGACTCTGGTACTAAACATGGTGCTAATTGGTTCAAAGCATGGACCTCGTCCCCCTCAATCCACTGGATCGTCCCTTTGATAGGTGTCGTTCTCTTCCAAGCCTCCTCTTATCAGGTGATGAACTCACAGTTCGCATATATCGCCAACATCTACCCGAAATACGCCGCTTCTCTATTCGCAGCAAATGCAGCTGCCAGGAGCGGACTTGCTGGCGGCGCAATCCTGTTCTCTTCACCTATGTTCCACGCCATGGGCGTCGGACCAGGTGTCAGTGTCTTAGCAGGTGTCATGACGCTGTGTTCAGGATTGTTGTTTGTTATGTACTGGACTGGCCCCAAGTTAAGGGCGAGGAGTCGCTTCGTGGGTGAGTAGTGTTATTTTGGTCTTGGGCGAGAGAATCTCTGTGAGGAGTGTTGAAGTGATAATGGAACGGCGGGTTGGGACGGGAGATTGTTGAAAGCTCGATGGTTCTTTTTCCTTCTGTTTGTGCGTCTTTATACTCGCCGCAATAGACTTAGAGAGCTCTAGATTTCTTTTGTATATTCAGGTTGGAACAGACCCTAGTAGGCTATCTCAATGCCTTTGTAATTGAAAATCGTAGCACCCTGAATGTTCCAGGCTTCTGCTTTTCAATTCACCAAAACAGAGTGCTGACTATTCATTGGTGAGTAAATGGAGCGAAATGCTAGAAGTGTCTTCAATATCCTCAATTGTTCTGACTTCCACACAGAGGTCCAGTGCAACGACATCTAGATATCCTCGGTGGCTGTCCAGATACGAACGCTGCAACGACTTTTCTCGACCCTACTGTGCACCTATCGAGGTCATGGTGTGAGCCAGCAGCTTTCTTTTGACAGTCATGGCGGGGTCAAAACAGAATTCTCGCTTAAGCTGACTTGGCAACCCGTGTTTTGGTGATTTTCTGCGCTGGATCAAGCCCGGCATCACGGAGCATATTTTGCGATACTTCTAGCGAATTAGCGTCTTTTCTCTCGGTGGGGTAGTCATTTTGGTCGCGCAAGCGACGGTGACTGCCCAATTCCCCAACTTCAGCAAAAGCTAAGTTCTAACATCCAATCAATGGTACAAAACACAGCTGACCACTCCAGGTGTTTCCCAGTACATTCATGACTTCAGATAGCTAACTTCTTCAGGTTCAACTCGGATGGTCATCGACCTTCAAAAACATGAGTCTTGCAAATCAGATGACAATGTTCATACCTCCGGGTGTGGGCTGCGGTCCGGAACGCTCCAGGTGGGGCAACTTACCTGAGGCCTCTTGTCTTGTTAAGTCGGTTCGATTAAAGCACGAAGACGCCCCGAAAGCTACCTTCTCAGGTTCCTGGCGCAAGCGGGAACGTCCGTTCATAAGTGGATTAGGGGATCGCTTGGATCAGGATATCCTGAGAAGAGCCCCCCTTCTAAGTGTCTGAGATATCGGGGCTTTCACTTTTTGGTATTTCTTTTTTCATTTTTCATCCGCTTGGCTCAAGTGTTCCTGTCCCTGCCGGATTCAATCGATAGCTGGTTTATTGATATCCATTCGATTCGATGAGGTGGCTCAGCTTTAATCACCCCATAAAATAACCAGTGGCACTTCAGCCATTTAGCGAGGGCTATGGCTAGAAATTACAGTCAAAGGAATACCAGTCGTCTTTTACTCTATGAGATAAGTGCTCCATGCTTTTTTAGTTGCTGTATTGGAATTATGTCGGTTTCTCATTTACAGACAAATAGTGTAAGTGTGAGGACGTTTGCCCTTCGAGAAGTCTCTGAAATCCTTGTTTATGGCATCATTGCGCCACTGATCGAAGGTTCGAAACCTGGTTTCGTTCAGTTTGATATGCCGGACCTTGGGCAAAGCTCTTTCAGATCTCTTCATTCGCCATAAGCGAAATGCTATACTACAAAGATCCCTGAAACAACATCAGAGGGTGGAAAAGTGTCTTGTCTAGAGGTCAAGCGCGGAAGGATGTCGGACCTTATAAGTACCCAAGAAAACAAGTCATTGTCGTGAAACTATGCAAGAACATTTACAGAATAAGAGGTTACTTTCCACAATTCGTACATGATAAATTCAACATCCAAAATGCCAGAAGCTACCCAGTCCCCGTCGACGCTATCGTGAAAAGCCAATCAAGTATAGTACAACAATCCAAAGATTTTCGATGCTCCAGACCAAGAAGAGTGACCAAGCACTGTGCAAGCATAACGAACTAAAAACAGCCCATCATCCTGGACATCTTGAGTATACAACAGCTCTCCCTATCCGCCTACATGCCACCTCTCGAATGGCGGCCACCATCACTTCTGCCCCTAGTACTAGTTGTACGACCACTGGCTTGCGTGTGAGGTAAATTCGCAGTCGAAGGAGTGGTCGAGGATACGGACGCTGGCAGATGATTACCGAAGACCGCGTTCATTGAACCACCCCGACTACCGCTACTTCCACTCCTGCGGGGAATCTTCGATGGGGGTGGTTGCGGACCTTGCGCATTGAGTGAAGCGGACGCTGTCTGATCACGGTTGTTCAATCGATCACCTGGCTTGCTGGTACCGGTGTTGGACGGGCCGGAATTGTGGTGAAACACGCCTAACTTGGGACCGGGTGCGGGATTGTGATGAATGTTTGAGGCTGGAATTCCGAGAGTGTTTCCGGAAACTTGACCTACAGTCACACTTCCACCCAGTTGTGCCGCAACAGTGCAATCTCTGGGAAGCTTCGTGGCTGGCTTAGAAGGGAGGACAAAGCCAGTTTTGGCCCGAGGGGTGTTCGATTGTTGATTGCCGATGACCGCAGACTGGGCAATAGAAGGCTGAACTGAGGGAGGTTGTGGCTGTCGGGATAGGGAAGCGGTTGATGTATGGCCTGTGGCGAAGTCGACGAGCGATGGTCCCTGCATGGAAGAAGTGCTCGAGATAGAACGACTATCCTCCTTGACATTCCGCTTGGGTGGGGGAAGATCTGGATCTGCGAAAGGTACATTGGTGTCGCCAGCTTCAGACATGCTGCATTCCGGAACAACATTTTCGCGACACTGAGTCTGTGGTGTTGAAATGCTCGACTCATCTTCGGTACGTTCAATTGATGCAGCATTTTCTCCCTGAACCATCATACATGCGTTCAAATATTGGCTCTGAAGAAACATTCCAAGCTCGCAAATCCCCTCCTGGTGATACAAGACTGTAAGTCTCCAAGAGATTCCGGATTAGGTGCGAAGTGAGCCCATCAGTATGATCGCCTTCACCTACTCCATTCGCAACGACGTCTTTGATGAGTGAGTCGAAATTATGAAGAACGGCAAGATATCGTACGGCCCCAGTTGTGTCACCACTGCGGATGATGCGCTCCAGAAGGTTCCAAACTCGTAGACTTCCACCAAGTGTTGCCTCCTCATAAGCTGACAGAATACAGCGAATGAGCTTTGACATTAACTCATCCGTCTCCTCGGAAATACTGCCATTTGTAGCGACTTCGAGAATCTGCAAATGTAGTCTAACCGTACGTAATTCAGTGGCACCAGTCAGCTTCAGATTCTTGGTAATGTCGGAAAATCTCTGCCATGTTGAACTCTCTCCGCCAGCTAGTACCCGTTCGTGAGCATTCAGAAAAGTCCAAATGAGGCTGGAGGTGAAGTCATCTCTCTGGACGTTATTCTTGCAAAGTCTTGCAGCGGATTCCTGCATACGTAGGTACAGCTCATGGAACTCTGCAAAGAATTCTGGTGACGTCTTGTTGATCATCAGACGTTCGAAATATTTCGCGATGTCGTTAATGTTCGTAATGGATCTGTCTTCACCGTTTGGAGTCGAGGAGATGCTCTGTGCAGTATATTAGATGGCTTTACAATGTGAGACTGATTTGGTAATTCATACCTGAAGTGACTTCTGCGGGTGAGTATTCACAGAAGCACCCAGAGCGTCAAGAGAATATCTGTGGTCATCGGGGTCTGGTTCAACGATTCTCGGCACGACTGGGAGGTGACATGTCTTGTTCGACCGGATGACCTGCGTCGTTCCGCGCTTGACTTCGGAATCATTTGTTCTCTTCATACCTGCATGAATGGGATTGCTCTCAGGTTCTGTCTGGCTTCGAATTTGGGTAGCGGTAGCAGCTCCGCCTGGTAGATCGTCTCTCAAGCATATATAAACGTCGCGGGCAGCCTTTGCATCGTCAACATGAGTGAGCTGTGTCAACATGTCCTTCCGAGCATCGTGGCTAAAGGGTTGAGGCCATCGATTGACCATAATCTTCTTGTCGCTATCCCAGAACTTGCACATGGCACTGGCAGTTTCTTGCTGCTCTAGAAATGCCAATGCTTCTAGAGCGGTTGACGACTTAGCCGCAGAACGCGTTTCCCATTCCCGACCCTCAGTACCACAGACATGGTTGTAGATAATAAGCTGACAAGTGCAAAAGACTTTTCCTTCGCGCTTGAAAGACTGCAAATGCCAATCGGGATTCGCGTCTTTCTTGAGAAGTTCCAGGGAGCGAAGTTTCGCCCGCAAATCGTTCTCGGGCACATCATGACGATCTCTCTCCTGCGCTCGGTATCTGTTCTCCGGTAAGGTTTTGTTTAATTCTTCTTCTTCGTTGCGAATGAGTTTGCGGCTCGGCGCATTCGCGTCCGCCCAGGAGGCGCGTTCGACTCTTCGATCGAATTCGCGTATATTTCCCGCCTGCGACATCTGTCTCTTGCCAAGAGCAAGATCGGTTCTGATGCCTGCGCTCATGGTGATTGGTCTCGTCAAGTGGCTTGGTCGTTTCGATGCTGTGGCAATATGGAGCTTCTCCATGAGTCGGCCGGGTTCGTGGTTTGCAGAAGCATAAAAGAGACGAGGCTGACCCTCGCGTGCTCCCCAGCTCGAGAGGCAAATCGGGGACTAACACGTCTCAAATTAAGCTTAAACGTCACCAGCAACATCTCTCCTGATAACAAGACCTGATTGGCTGTGAACCTCTGCAAGGCGAAAGAAGGGCACCGAGGAGCTGGTGAATGCTCGTCATTGCTTGCATCCTTAGCCAGCCTCGGTGAATCGCTCCCTCGGACGACTTCCCTCCAGCTCCGGCCAATCCACTTGTGGCTTTTGCTATAAGGGCATACCTACCTGGGCAATGCGACTTTGAGAATATCACTTGAGCAAACTGTAAACAAAACAAAGCTTCAGCACGCACTGTACGGAAGCAAATAGCGAATGTAAGCGGGAAAGAAAAACTGCAAAGAGCGTGTTGCATCTAAACACGAATCAAGGACGGATGAACCAAATTTTAAAGCAGTACGCGAATCCACTAAGCATTAATCACATTCAAGAGATCTTGATCTTTGTGCCATCTTCCGACAATCTCGACTTGTTCCTCGTACCAACTGTTCATCGTTCCCTGAAGCGAAATTAGCTCGTCTTTCTAACTCGTATCTGTCATGGCCAAGAGAGCTTACCTCCTCCACGTATCCCATATGAGGCGTCAACAAGACATTACTTCTTCCATCTGCGCCCCAATTTGTTGTTCTCCATCTTGAATCTAGCGGCAATGGCTCAACAGCAAAGACGTCAATGGCTGCGCCTCGTATGGCGCCTTTGTCAAGCACATTTAGCAAAGCATCCTCGTCAACCAATGGGCCTCTCGAGGTGTTCACAAACAGCGCGCTTCCCTTCAGCAACTTCAGGTCTTCAGCCCCAACAATCCCTCGCGACCGATCACTCAACACGTAATGTACACTCAGCACATCTGCCTCTTTGAACAACTCCTCCTTACTGACCACTTTGAAGACCTTCTCACCATCTTCTTCCACGGGCAAGCCCAATGCCTTCGCCTTCTCATCAGCCGCCTCCTGAGTCAAGCTCGAGCTCCATGCCAAAATTCTCATCCCAAAAGACTGGTACATGATCTTCGCCACATTTCCACCCAGCCTCCCTAACCCAAGGGTCGAAAATGTCTTCCCGCTCAATCCAGTCGCAAGATCAGTTTCCCACAACCCATTCTTGACATTGCGATCATCACTCGCCAAAAGCCTTGCAATTCCCAAGATCAACGCAACGCAATGCTGCGTCGTGCTATCTGGACCACGTCGCTTCTTACGATCCACGGCAGCGGATGGCGTTCGCCCTGCTTCTCCTGCTCCCGTGACAGGGATGCCGAGGGCTTTTGCGGCGGCCATGTCGATTGATGCATTGCGGCCGCCTGTTGTGAGGAGGAGTTTGAGGTTCGGTAGAGATTTAAGCAGTTCTGCTGGGAAAGGAGTGCGTTCTCGCATCGAGGAGATGACGGTGAATGGTTTGAGACGCGTGATGAGCTCTTGTTTGGTGGATTCCGGAGTTGAGGGGTTATTGAAAGCGGGGAGCGTGTCTTGGAACGTGGTGATCTCAAAGGTAGGCTTGAGAGACTCGAAGTGCTTAGCTGCTATTCCTTGGTAGTCGTCAAGGATTGCGAGCTTAATTGGCCCTTTGGGTATTGGAGGCATGATGGCGACCGGATGAAGTCCTATTTCGAGAAGATGTTTCTGATGGATTCGCTATAGTCCTCGCCCTTGGAGGAGTGTTTGCCGGATGTTATTATGTCGGGATTATTTGTTCTGCTACCGATCTCATAACTCAGCGGCGATGAAATGTTGTTTGCTGAATGTCATGGAGAGCTGAGGTGAGGTTGAAGTGGGGTAAACATTCTTCCGAACATCGGATACCAGCTTCATGACGCAATCTTGATGGTTCGTCAGCATTTCATTCCAAACAAATGTTCTCATAATAGAAGGCAATTGAAGTTCCGGGTGCCCTTCACAATTTTTCTTCTTTTCAATTTATCAAGGACAGCTTTTCTAGATACGGAAGCCTCCAATTCAATTTTATTTCTTTCAATTGTCTCGCACCAAAACTTTACGTTCTCACCACACCACGACAGAAGCAGACTATGATTCGAGCTTTCCGGCGACAATCTAGTCCTGATCTGATAGTCTTGTCTTTTCTGTATTGCTAACATGGGTAAATGGCCCGATTAAATTTCAGGAACCTGGAATTTCAGTGTTTTGGTTTTCGCCCCACGGCCTGCGGTCCTTACCCCACACTTTTGTCAGTCCCGAATGATACCGGGGCAGCCGTCAACCCGCCTTGGCACAACACTTGGCTCCATCGCTTATGCAACTGGTAGGGCAGTAACTTCCCAAGCCACATCACATCGGAGCAGTAAGAGTGGCATGACAGGCTTTCTCGCTTGGCTCTCGTCATGTTGACAAAAAGGTCGTATTGCTGTGAACAGGCAATGTAAGATGTGAAGTTTATAAGGTGACGTCCGACCTGAGCTGAGCTACGTTATTCACAGGCTCACAGCATCTTTTGCCTTCTACCTATCTACAAAAACAACCATCGTCTTTGTTTCGCTCATATCGACGACGAACAACAATAACAAACTGTACTGGCCACACTGATAATAAACAGCAGATTGCTTTCCCCGATACCCGCTGAGAACTTCTGAAAATTCCTCAACATGCCGTTTAGCTCTGAAGGCCGAGAGCCGGCTGGGAAGTACGACATCGCGTACACGGTGTTGATAGGTCTCCTCTTCATCGTCATCCTACCTTTCGCGATCCTCTCGCTAGTGAAATGTAAGCACGGGAGAGATCCAGCGCGAGAATTCGTTCACTGGCTCAAGGCCGCAATGGTCTTATTTACCACGTAAGTAGCCGGGTTCAATGGGTTCACTTTCCCTCAAAATCACCACTTGTATTGACTCGAACAACCTCACCAGGACAATGGGCTTGGTCTTCGTAGTAGGCATCTTAAGTACATATGAGATCCACTCCGAAAGCTCGCACTGGCACATTACCCACGCCATCTACCACGTCGGATATCTAGGCGAATTCTTCCGCACGCTCTCCGCCGCCGCCGTGATGGTAATGCTCGTCGTGTTGGGGCTGGGAATCCACTGCGCCAATGAGGGAGTAACACACGCGCTTGCGAAAGTCCTTCGCTACGCCACTTATTTCGTAGCGTTCGTCGTGACTGCTCTGACGATCGCGTATTACGGCCTCTGGGTTCACTTCCAAGTGAACTACACGAACAGTACCGGCTACGCCTATCGGCACGTCAGCGCGTGGGAGCTTTTGAAGACGATCAACTACTTGACGGGCACTACTGCCATCCTGCTTTGGATTGCGTCTCTAGTGATCATGGGCCTGGCTATCTTTATCTTTATGAAGAATTCGAGATCGCCTCTTAAGAGCGTAAGTCTCCGATCTATAGCATCTCTATCTGGGCCCGTAATTAACTTCACTGACTCTAGGCATCGACATTTTACCTCGTTGCCAGCTTCTTGAACTTGCTGAGCATGACATGGACCTTCACCTATGCTGTCAAGTGGCTGTTGCAAGACGGCCCGCAAGAGAGCCACTACTATATCCTGATCTTGACCATTATCCTCGGCTGGTGGAGTCGTGGCGCTTTACTTGTGCTTACATTCTTTATCGCTGCGAAGAATGGATTGAGAGGTGGAATTTGGTCGAATCATGGGAAGATCACGAATGGGAGTAAGGTGTAAGAAAAGTGAGGAAAAGGAGAGGAAGGGAGGGGCGGTTTGTGCGTGGCGTTTGGTTGACTTGATGACCATCGGAGCAACATGAGTAGAGGCACACGATACCAGTGGAGATACTTGTCGTTCTTTATGATCATTTGGTTGGATGCTTAAGTAAAAGAAATAGCAATTCCTGAGACTAGCGTTGATCTACCAACGACTGGCTTTTTGCTCCTGAGAAACAAGACGCCAACAGAGATAGATTGGGTTGTTTATAATACACGAGAAGGATGTTTGTGGCTAGGAGTGAGAATCAAAGTATCTAATTCCGAAGGTTTGACATGCTTACCGTAGTGAATGAAAATGGCTGGGGCTGAACAAAAAAGGCCGCATTCCTGCAACTCAAGTCCAACTAAAGCATTGTCAACATTCACGGCTGGATTAGCCAGCCTTGACTTGAAATTTATCCTGTAGGACGATCCTTGCAGCTATATAAAGACAATTCATCCCCCCCTCAACCGTCAACTCGTATCCTCGAATTGAGTGTTCTCTCACCGACGTATCACTCGAGTTGCGATACCATGGGACTGAAGAGACATAGATGTTTGTGGAGCTTGAATCGGGCTAGCCTCTTAAGCTGGTCGAACCCCCATTTCTCTGGCAGAGCATAGAGTGATGTATGTATCTCGCTTATATATAGGCTGGTTGCTTCGGCCACGACAGGCCCACGAGCCACTTCAAATTTGACTCGAGATATCGCAATGGGGAGTTAAGACTTCTGATAGTAGGTAGCGGTTATTGGCTGCATCGGCTCAGGAATCCTTTATTTCCCGCCTTCTTCACTAGTTCAAAATCCCACGACGGACCCAGAGAGCCTATTGTTTCTATTGCTTTGGTAGGCATCTGCGGAACTGTGTAGTATCTTGTGCATAGATATCGGGCAAACTGTATGACTTAGTTTGTCTCTTTATGCACTTCCTCCCATCTTGCTTCTGGAGCCAGGCCTCCAAACATCTTTCCTCAAGTAAGAGCTACTAATTCATCGCTATGTAGGCATTATTCGAAAAGTGGCAGTACCTTGGTTCTTACCGAAGCTACCAGGGCTCGATGGCAAGATTCCCAAGGAGCCCAGCGACTGCGTTGTCTAGAGATCACCATCATGGCGACCGCCGAAGACAGGGTTATGTTTCATAACACAGAGAGTTGACTGTTTTAACGAGCCCAGAATAGATGTGGCTATAGCCCAAAGGAAAAGAAAAACAAATACGTACTTGCCAAGATTCATCCAGAAATATCGATATTCACTACCGTAAAAGCCAAGCCATGGCAAGAACCCAGCCGCCCCTTTTGGGACCTTTGCCGCATTAGTGATGACGAGTCACCTACTGTGAAGCTAAGCGCATGGCTGATGCTGGAGACTTCCATCGGTCTGTCAGACCCTTGGTGCTGCTAATCTGTAGACTTTTCAAGTTGCTTCTTAATTTCCCATACGCCCCTCACCTTTCACTGTTCGCTAAAGAAGAACACCAATTCCAACAGTCTTATGTTACTCTTTGAGAAAACGACAATGGATTTCTACACCACAACCCTTTTCGCTTTCGTAGCTGTCAACACCCTCTTCATAATCATCAACTGGAGAGGAAGACATGGGAACCACCAAGATGTCCCCAAGAAAGATGATTTGCAAAGTTCCGAGGGCGGTCTCGATCAACTTAAAATGAGATTCCTAACCGTCTATCTGCTTGTCAATAGAGCAGATTGGCTACAGGTCGGGCTCTTGTTCTATTGATCCCATGGACATCTCTAACTTCTCCAGGGTGCTTACATCTATCCTATATACAAAGGCAAGTCTAAAGAAGACTTTTTGAGCCGGAGCTGATTACCCAAAGGAGTAGCAGTTGAGACAAATTGCTAACCTCGTACAGATACAAAACAACTTCCTGAAGAGGTAGTTGCTGCACTGTTCATGACTGGCTTCATAGCCGCCGCGGTCACCGCGTCCTTCACGGGCATTTTAGCAGAGATTCGGGCGACGGCTTGCTTGCTTAGCATTCTGCATCATCTATTCCCTCTCGTGTTACACACTACTTTCCAACAACATCGTAATACTATTCATCGGACGATGTTTAGGAGGTTGCAGCGCCACTCTGATGTACTCGGTCTTCGAAAGCTGGCTAGTAACGGAGTTTCATCAGGCCCTTCCTGACGAACCGTCAACGTCGTTGAGCAACCTTTTCAGCACCATGACTACACTCAACTCTGCGGTGGCCATCTCAAGCGGTATAATTTCAGAATTCTCTGTAGACATCACTGGTACTCAAATTGCTCCTTTTGGAGTCTCTGTTGGCTGCCTAATTCTTGCATTCGTGGCAATCTGCCACAGCTGGGTAAGTTTGGTCTCTGCTCTAACGCCTAAAAACCATGACTGATCATCAAAAGGGAGAGAATTATGGGGATGTTCAACGGGGAAAAGATACTGGGATCGGTGGTGTATTGGAGCAACAGGATGCGCCTCCGCGGCGGTTCTGGAAAGACGTCTTGCAAGGTACGACAAAATTGCGAAGAACCACAGTTGCTGAATACTCGCTGATGATAGTTTTAGATCCGCGGATTCTCTCACTCAGCCTGACGTCTGGTGTTTTCGAAGGCGCCATGTACATCTTCATATTCTTCAAGTTCCCAGCCCTAAAGTTTGCGCATGAAGGTTCGGGATCAACAACAGGTGAGCTGTGAAGCCAACAACTACTGGGTAGTTATTCCCTATTGTTATCATAGCTGACGAAATGCAAGATTTACCTTTTGGCCTTATCTTCGCAATTCTCATGTGTTCGTTGATGCTTGGATCGATACTGTATAGCCTCGTATCCAGCGCCAAAATATCCATCGCTCCTCCAAGGCTGCTGATCTATACCCTGTGCATGGCATCCTTGTGCTTCGCAGTGCCGATTGTTGTCCGAGACGAAAGGATTACATTCTGGTGTTTCTGTGCTTTCGAGGTCTGCTGTGGTATCTACTTTCCGTCTATGGCTCATCAGAGGGAACGAATCATTGAAGACGGAATGAGGGCTCGAATGTATGGAATAATGAGAATTCCGCTCAATCTTTTTGTGGTTGCTGTTTTGGCTACCACGAAGGAAGGTACGAACATCCTCTCCATCACAACACATTTTTCGAAGCAGATACTAATCAAAAAAAATGCAGGTCTTGCTCATCGAGATCTAGTATTTACTATTTGCAGCGGCCTTCTGTTATTTGCAGGCGCTGTAAACTCCGTGGTGTACAGAAGATTCTAATTTCCCAACATGAATGCTAACGCTGAAGTTTGAGGATGCTTGGGGCAAGGGAGTCACTAAATCTGTGGCGTGCCAGCTTGAAACATGTTAGATCAATTATGGCGAGCTTCGGTGAGCGAGGCAGGGTGCCATTGGGATATACGGAGGAATTATTAGGCGGTTGACCCGGTTCAATAAATTACTCCGCCTTCTCATAGCCAAGCTTCTGGATATTCATGGGTACTTGCATGAAATGTCCATCTTTATTACAGCCAATTTATTCAAGACTATATGTTTACATTGTCTACTCATACAGCGTCCCAACTCTCACGAGGCAAATAGTGCGGTAGCTCGTCCGTCTCTGGCCTCCGTTCTGACAATTCTTCTTCGGCCTGTTGTATTCGTTAGAAATTCTTCCGAGGTGAAGATTGATGGCACACACAATACCTCTACTGAAGTTTGAGTCCATTCCAGCTGTATAGGCAGGTGTGACAGCTTCCCAGTCAGTCCCTGTGCATACTTGAACTGGGATTTCCAGGTGGAAAACATGGTTCGTAGTATTTCGCAAGGTGATGGTTGCCTTGATACTATATCTTCTTTGTATGAATGGCGTTGTGAAGGTAGGTACCAGACAAGAACATCCCTTCTGCCAGAAATCAACACTGAACGAAGTCAGATGGTCCTGCACCTTGCACTCTGAAGATTGTCAGTCTCGTGGTCACAGACCCATGCTGCTAGGCTTGAAACTCACCGACTTTACCAAGTAGATTAGGATACGATTCCGTTTTCCATGCTGGGATGTTCAATGTCCAGGACTTAGAAGGATACTCCTGGACTGTTTCTGTGATCCAGGGTATATATCTAATCTGCGCAGAAGTTGGCTGTGTCTTCAGCTGAGAACGTGACGTAAGTGTTTTTGATCTAAGTGCAAGTTGAATTTGAAACGTTCCAGTCACCGGTTTGATGAAGTCGCCTTGGCGATGTATGATGTCCTCGCATTTGGCTTTGAAAGTCAGAGTGGTATGAAGCCTTCGAGTTTGTTGACAGTACTGCAGAGGATTCGGCTCGCCCAGAGATAGCTCTAAAGACCTTGAAACCTTGCCGAACAGATTGTGCAGTTTTTTCGAGTGTTTGCCCCTGTAATCCCGAGGAAAGTCTTGAAGACACATCGGGGGTGATGGCAGATAACATGGTTTAAGTGTGATCTCCTCAGTGCAGCTCGCCATGATACGATCAGTACTCCACAAAGCGGCTTTGAGCATGTAGCGTATACGGCCACCACTTCCTCTGGGAGAGACACTTCTCTTGCTATGGCATGAGCAAAGAGGTGTTACTGTTGTTATTGAGGGCGGCGTGTCGCCTAAAGGGTGAGACCTGGCTGGGAAACAAAATTGAAATTCTTCCACCCAAACTGCAGGCTGCTCACAGTAGATGGCTCGCACCTGATCAAGGTTGAGGAACTACAGAAGAAGTGATCAGTATCACAAAGATCCTTAGATGAAAGATCTGAATCTCACTTTATGATTGACGGTTTTTAACAAGGAGTCTCTGCCTTCGGGCACAGCAGCAGTAACTGTCCATCCCTGGTAGCTTCCTTGAAACACTCAGCTCAATGAATGCAAAATCTCCAACCGGGCATTCTGTATCTTACCTTCAATTGCGCAAGACATGGACTCTATTGCTCTTGTTCCGGTGATTGTGAGTAACAACCGAACAATAAGTGCTCCAGTGGGCTCATATTTGATGGGCTTGAGAACCGCAAGTCGACAATCTGATTCGCAGGCCATCTCTGGATACTTGCCCATAGCCAGTGTTGTGCTCGGATGAGTTGATGAGGGCAAAACCGCTGCCGAGTTTATACGCAAGCACTATCTCAAAAGGAAGGTAAGTGCTTTTCAGAGGCAGATATTATCACTTGACCACTTGATATCACACATTTCGTGGATGGCTCCATCCTGGCTCAGAGCCAATGAGCTCTGCGACGTTGTTGGGTGTTTTTCTGTCGATCACAGAGCAACCGCGGGGAATAAGCGAGGCACGCCTTGGCCCAAAACTCGAATTCTGCCCGGGCAGCATCCAGCTTGGCGCGTACCGCATACCGACCATGTGTACCTAAACTCCTTTTACTCGACGTATCCCTGTAGAGACGTCCCGTATGATACATATCTTGGTTGAGGTCATTGAGATATCGATGCATTTACAAGCCACGGGTCATCCGAGGCCAAGCTTCGCATGGTGACTGCCCATTTCGAGTAACCTGAGCATACAACACCACAGGAGTTAACATAATTTCATTAAGTATCTCTACTTCACAGATACGTTTGTAAGATCAAATCTTTCGGCTTACACATACTCGCCTTGTACTGGCAGGCTGACGCAATCTTTACTGCCTTAGTAGAGTAGTTGTCGTGTTCAGATATCGTGTTCTAGGCCTCTGGCTACAAGGGTTTGTAATAATATGGCGTCCACTAGGCTTCCAGTCCTACGGTTACCCTTACATTTCAGATAATTCTTGGTTCAGGATACTGGCATGCCAAGCTCGGGAAGTCTAGGACGCTTAATCCCGTTCTAAAATTGTCTGGCTCTCATTTCATGGATTGAACTTAGCAACATTTGATAATCTCGCTAGTAGTTGAGGGTCTATCACCTAACACGAACATATCAATATGAAAGCTTTTCCTGAACTTTCAAGGCTGAATGCTCTCTTTTCAGAATGATCAAGGATCTTCGTCTTTGGATTCCAGAAAGTCAGGCTTACGGCCATGGCCCTCTTCGGAGCGATGAAGTCTGCAAATAAGATAGATCTAAACTTTTGACAGCTTCACGAACGAAATTCTTTCTGCCCGGGCAGAAATCTATTGATGCTTGGCAAAAAGCCAAGTTCCCTTCCGGGACGTGATGTGATACAAGTGACGAGTACTTCCAGGTTCTCCGGAGCTACCACGACTGATATGCTTGGTCGTTTGCTTGTGAACACTTCAATGACGTGAGAGGATTGTTCGATCATGGGTCTGTCAATGCCGATGTCCCTGCAAGCCGCCGGCCTCGCTTAAAAAGGGGTTGGCCATTAGTTTTGCTTGGCTTACTTACTCCATGCCACGCTCAACCACACCAAAGCCAATGGCATGTGCTTTCTGGTCTGGATCCGGGTATGCGTACAACAGACAGGATTTAAAGTCTCCAGGATGTTCATCTTCGTCATTAGGGTTGAAATATCGAGCAAGAATGGTCTTTGGTCGAATTGAGGCACCAGAGTCCTGGTGCTAGACTGTAGTCAGCAGAAGCATAGCCGCAGTGCCCGGTCCATCTTCTAAGTCATGAGCACGTCTGTGAGTTGAGAGCGACTTTATCCATTGTTTTTAATTTACTTTGCCGATAGCTGCATCGTTCAAATTGCTAGATGTTCGAGATGGTACTGAGGACATTGAAGATGAGTTGGAATGATCTATACAAATCGTACATCTCCCATCCACACACACTCAATAGGAAAGGCCGACACCAACACTGAGTCTAATCACACCATCCTATTCCCATAGTAATTTGTTCTGCTCTCGTTGGAACACATTGATCATTGTGTACTATACGGAGCGATTACAGTTGGTAAGTTACTCTTTTTTATAGTTATTTTGACTTGACTTACCTCCATGAATCTTGGTTTTCCGGAGCCCACATCTCCGATCCAATTATCCTCATTGTTGACGGGGCGCAGCCCATGCTCTTCCAGTGCCGACCACCATGCCATCCAAGTTTTTAAGTCCCTGGGACCTCCTTGATTGGAACCGCCTTCATCAAAATGGAGCTCAAGGAGAAGCTGACCAAAGGGTAAAGCCGTGCGTTTGCCGTTGGCGTCCTTAGGAAGTGAACCTATCAAGGATGTCAAAGCACCAAATTCTGCCCCCTCAATATCCATCTTCACGATGTCAATGTATTCATGCCCGTTGTTTCGCATCAGATCCTGGACCGTAAAGAATTTTGGGTCTCGATTCTCATCCGTTACCTCGCTGATACCGAACTGGCTGAAATGAGTTCGCGGCAGCTGGTGTCCTGGGATGTCTTTAGCGAAAGAAGCAACAGTGTAGTCGTAGCCCCAGATCTCGCAGTTGGTACGTTTCAGCAAAGCAGCTTCGAACGAAGAATCGGTGCTCACACCGAAAGAGTACACAATGAGCGTCGAAGCAGGGTTGGTTTTGGACGATGGACCAGGAGACTCTCTCTCGTATCGAGACATGCCGCACACGACTTTTCCTCCATCTCCTAAGGTGCCAACTCGCTCGAGATCATGAGGACAGAAGAAACTAGGTCTTGCAAAGTCCCAGACGTTGTAAGGATATATGTAACCATCAGGAAATCTCGTCCGGGAGCCAAATGCCAAAGCCATTTGTTGGCGATCTTTGACTGATTGTTCCCAAAGCTTCTCAGCATGTGCAAGTCTCGCCTGGCGATGTGGGTCATGACTAAAGTTGTAGTCTACAGAAACCGAATGGGCGGAAAGAGAATCGATACCCCAAGCCTCCGAAGCGTGCGATCGAAAAGTGATTGTAAACAATAGAAGCAGAATACAAGTTGTTGAAAGAGTGACAAAAAGCTTCGCCATTTTTGCTTGTGATGTACCGTTCCTATTGAATGAAATGGAACGGTTTCAGTGTGTGCGGACCGGACGTTTTTATGAAAGCAACAGAGCCATAGACCCATCTAGCATTTTCCTTCCCCTAGCATAGCCAAAAGGCCAAGGTCCCAAGCATTCCCAAGGGGAAGGGATTACGCGCGGTCGACTTTTTGTGTATGACAGAATCCAAGCGCTGCCAACAGTGCCGAGCTGGAGCTAGCGGAAACGGTGAAAATCCAAAACAAAGAGCAGAATACGATATCTTCAAGGTTATCCATTGGTAGACACCATTGGTAGGTTCTGTTTGACATATCTATTGTTGGACATCATTCGGCGCGCCCGCCAAGATCTCTTGTCAAGATGTCGCCCATAGCGTGACGACGCATGTCAGACGGACTTCAGGAGACGGTCGTGGAAATTAAGTCAAGACAATTCTGTTAGTACAATTAATGTCTGTTTTAGAGTAACCTGCTGGCAGACTGGAAACTGTAACGATGATCCAACGTTCTAAATGTCTCACAGTCACTTCGCCGGTTATTCCAAGGGGGAGTCGTTCAAAACTGCACCGAAAAGTTCTTTATCGATTTTCGTTATCATATTTCGCAATTAGAATCCAGTTCTTGTTTGTCAAGCACATGGAGGAAGCTGAATGGGTTGGAACCTGGCTTGAATAAAACTGTTTCGTCACGTGATATTCAAGATCCTCATTTGCTGCAAGGAACATGGTACGACGATGTGGACGAGCTTACTCAGATTCAGTGTCAAGTGGAGAATTAGAAGATATGCTGCCTATTAGAATATGCCAGATGCTTGACGTAACGAGCTAAAAAGGACCCGAAGAGGGATTAGACAACCGGCAGCGTTAGACTTGTAACCATTGCGCATGCAGACTTTTGGGATATTATGAGAGCAAGGTTGTCTAGATCAAATATCTACTCGCTGCAAGAGAGACAAATTAAGACGGAAAGGCTGCTGGATGAAATCAAGTAACCGAAGTCACGGCTCTGCGGGGTCTAGAAAGCAAGTGGGAAGTTCTTATTCTGCATATTTTGAGACTTTCTGAGAATTCGTCTAGAATGCTTTCTAATACAGTCAAAACGTACCAATGGTGTCATGACCCATCTCTTCAAGAATGGATTCCTTCATGTCTTGTTTGTGCCAAAGTGAACTCAAGTTTCTAACCTTGAGCGGCATCAAATCAACAATCTCGCTTAGGCATTCACCAATCAACAACAGCCGATCTCAAAACTTTGAGAACATTGATTGTCTTTCTCCATCTGCAGCAGCATCCTCGACTCACATCAACCATCTTCTTCGGCATGGATCTCCAGACATTATTGAATTCGACAAGCTCTCCTAAGAATTCGAAGGGGGCAGAGATTGCTCGATTATTCCACCCTATGCCGAATGTCGCAGAGCCGCCTGTTCAGACAGAGTCAATTTCCAATATGCCGCCCTATTTCTCGACCAACCAAGTTCTAGACTTGACCACATCGCCAGCGGTAGGTAACACTTTGCCTACTCAGACAGGCCCAGCTCCTTCGCACGCGCTCCACCCTTCTCTGCCAAGCAAGAATGCGAATGAAGATGATCACCTCGGAAACAGTCATTTAATTAGAGCCAACCATCTCTCCAGCACCAATCCCGGGCTCCCCGTGATCTACTCTGCAGGTTCATTGCCTACACCGCAGCCCACAGCGCAAGTATCGAAGTACAATCCCACGCCAGTGCAGATGGCAGAAATGAAGCGTCGAACCGAATGCTTGCCGCCTGTTACGCGTAGGCATCCCAATCTTGTTGTGTCGCGGGGTCACGAAGAGCTCAGACCACCGTTGAAGAAGATCTACAGAGACGACATGGACCTATTTTTCAACGTATTCGCAAAATGGGTAAGCCTTCTTTTCAAAGTTTCATCCTCCCCGCGTCTGTGTCCAATAGGTGCCATTTCAGATGTTCACCAGTACTGACATACCCAAGGCCTTCAAAGTTGACGTCGATGCCGAAGCGCCAAAACGCATGTACGATGTCCTCTCTAGATTTCAAACCCAGCTGGATTTCGCGCACCGTTCCCCTGTTCCTGCACCCATCGGCCATGCCGCACAAAACGGACTCGATCTCGGTCGCATGATGGTCCGCCGCGCGTTCCAGATTAAACAGGGATGGATGGTTCCAGCAATCAGCCACCTCTTCATTACCAGCCAAATGAAAGCCGAGCAAGCTCTGAATACAATGTGCGAAGAAGATTTCGTCGCATACACTGAATGGGGACCTGCTAGCTGGATGGACGCTCAGCTTAGGGAGAAGTTCTTCTTCGAGTTTGCTAACAGATCGCTCAAGGGACATTTCTTGGAGATGAAGGAGAAGACAAAAGGTCTTGCGGCTGGTACAATGGTTGATATTGGTGATGATGTCGATCATGGAGAAGACTACAATGATGGTCAGGGTCGGATGCTGACGGACAAGGAAATTACGGAGATCAGTTATTACATGCACTTCATCTTCATCAAGACTGGGGGAAACTCTCTAGGAGCTTGAATCCTGCATGGCCTACGGGTAGCCTCCAGCTTTCGCTCTGGAAGCCAGACATGATGGATTGACGGATGGCTGGGTGACTGATCACTGCGAGAAGTGCTAGAAGAACCCGAGAGAATCAAACTTGAAATGTCCAGGTAACTACTGGAAGATAATCGAGTCACTCTGTGATCGGCTGAGATATCCTCTCAGGGTCTCACATGACAGAATTGTAGCATTCGAGAATGCAACTTTATACTATTCGATGCTGCAATTTCTCGTTGTTGAATTCCAATGGCCACCACGTACGCAGAAAATACCAGAGCTCGTTGCTGCCAATAGCTGACCTAATTTTCCCTTATCGTATAAGTTTTGGTCAAGTCAACCGGGAAGGTTGTTCTTTTACTTCTGTGTTGTGCTGTTTGTTTACTTTTTGGACCCACCACATGATTAGACGATCATGTGACTTTACCCCCCACCTCCTGTCTTTCAGGCTCAAACGGGAACTCGAAGGACGGATAGTCCGTGAGTCGATGTCAAATATGCGATGAGATAGACTATAGAGTTGAGACACTAGCTATAATATCGGGATGCTTTATGTAGGAAACTATCTCTGAAAGAGTACCGTGGTTCCGTGCTATACGCGTGATGTCGAGCATTGGGAGCAAGGAAAGATGCACCTTGTTAAAGCTATTCTAAGAACGAATGTACAAGTACGAAATGTATACTCACTCTACAAGGCAAAGTAGTCGATTTTGCAACCGTACAAGCTGGTTTTCGGGTTTTGACTCGTTAGAGCATCGACGTTTCACCTTACGAGCCTCATAGTTTTACTTCACTAAGAACCCTATCTGTTCTAAGTGTCAATACTTAATCGGAAGATTCACTACATGAGCTCTAGCTTCCGATGGCTAAGACCAAGTATATCCAAATTCTTCAGTCAAGCAACATCAACAATATTTGAACACCTCAAAATATACTTTCTCACTACTTCTCCTGATCATCGATACCGTCACTCAAGAACGACCGTAATGACATTATATAGAGATCTCAATACAGAGAGTCCTTGGCAATCTCAAACAGGCACTCACGTCACAATGCTGCCGCGCCGAATTATCTGCTTGTCGCCTTCACCGGCGCAGTCTATTATATCGAGCCTTTCCGAGCTCTCAAAAACACTGTCGTACAAGAAGTCTTCCACATATCTGGATGCCGAAACCCATACCCGACCGAGGTTCCAATCAACTGCTCCCCGACTTCACAAGAGGAGAAACAGGAGAGGAAATGAGAAGGAAAGAGAGAAGTTTCAGAGACGATACAGAGAAAGAGAGGTGGACAGAGGCGAGGGAAGAGACGATGTTGGAAAAGAATTCCAAGAGAGACAGGAGAAGCTGGAGAGGTCCACTGAGGTCAGGACGGAACCACGGAAGGGAAGGAGACGGAGGAAAACGACAGGTCCACCACTAAATAAGCCTCTCATCAATTCGGCTGAGCGTGTAGCTGCCAAGTCTGAATACGAGAGACTCGATCACAACATTGAGGCCCAAGAACCACAGATGAGCCCGGTCCATCAGTTCATAGCCATCTGGTATGATTTGGTGAGTCCAACTTTTGTTGTCTCATCATTTTTCCTATATCAGTGGGTTGGCGGAGTCGTGTTCTTCTTAGTCCACTTCAGACCTCGATTACTGATTCAGAAACGACCAAGAATCAACTCTTAAATCTAGTGGGAAGACGCATGCTAATCGTTCGAAAATAAAGTTACCTGAAAAGTGAGAAGCCCTTCCCATCGATTCCTGAATCTGAAGCATCACCCAATGAAGTCACCAACCTGGCCCGTATATTTCATACGTGGATCACAAAGGAGTCCAAGCCAGACAACAGCAGTGCAAAGACATACGGCCATGTTCTTGGAGAACAGATCCTCCGCACTTGTCTGGATGTCGCGATTACAGCCCAAAGCCTGTACGATCTGGTAAGAGACATTGCAGAATTCTTCGTACATTATTGCGAGGAGTTGGAGGCTGAGGCTGGGAAATCGTTGACTCAGAGACGAGATGAGAATGAGGGATGGCGTGTTAATGGCGACGGGAGTGCCAGAGGAAGGGGGCCATACCTTTAGATGGTATTTGAGGAGAATGAAAGGAAGGGGACGAAATTGCCATCGTGGGGAGAGATGATCACAGATGCGAAGTTGTTGTGGAGCTTGTTGCAAGGAGCTTCAGAGGAAATTGGGAAGGTCATGAAAGATGAGAGTATGACAGGCCTTTGACGGCAGATGGACAAGATGATCGTTGAAAGGGATCGTGATGTGTGGACATAAAGATCGGACTGCGGGGATCTGCATCGGCTTGGGACTGGGAAGCTGATGAAACTGAGTGCGCTGAATTGGATGAGATGCAGTGGAGTTCTGACTCAAGTCGTTACCGACATATTCCTAGCTTCAACTTGCGTACATAGTATCAAATAATATATTGGCGATGCCTTTCCATGCCTTGAACAACGAAATCGATCTAGCTTCGTGTTAATCTCTAGAAAGTCTCCCAAAAAGTCACAATAGAATGTCAGTCAGTGGAGACCTTTTCTTGCAGATATCTAGTGCCGTTCCCTGGCATTGACATGAATGGATTACGATTGTATTATTCTAATATATCCACACCAACTTCTAGCTCAATGTCAATATCAAATGTACCATCATCTGTCTCCTTCCAAGGAAACATCTCGCTTGAAATGTTGACACGGAAAGGAGGAAATGAAAGGAGAGACATGCACTCCCATCTACTGCTACTGGGCAAAAGAACACCAAACGCCTTGCCAGGTCCTGCCTCACCCAGCTATGAACACAAACGGAACATATATACGAACCAAGAAAAGCCTTCTTACAGCTGAGATGTACCGCTCTTTACTCTGAACCTTAGCAGAAATCAGCAGCACCCTCTATTCCTCCTCCGACTCCCACTAAGTGTGAAGACTTCCTCCCACTCTCTCATCCCGCCTAACGTTCCACCGCCCAGTCCCCATCCATTCCTACTCCTCGGTTTCCTCCTTCTCCTTGCGCCCTCATCAACCGTCATCCCACTCTTGACACTTGCTCCATCCCCGTCTCCCTGCCACCCTCCATCACCATACTGTATGCCGCTCATAGGATCATCAGGATCTATCTCCCCGAGTTCGATCTTCGTTAAGATCATCCTCGCTAACCTGTTGAAAACCTCTTCAACGTTGTCTCCACTCAGAGCTGATACCTCGACTGAAACAGGGACGTTATTGCTGCTTGCCCATTTTGATGCTTCTTCAGCACTCACTTCCCTCCCATCCGGCGCAACACTCGCCCGCAATTGTGTTCCTAGCCCGAGAGTTCCAGCCCCAGATGCGGAACCATTTGTAGATGGCACAGACCCTCCAGCATTGAAAGGAAATGAGGAGGCTTTGCTGCTGACGCTCGAAGGTGTAGCTGGCGGTAGAGGCGAGCTTGTATCGATCAATGTCCCGCTATCTGCTAAGTCCGCCTTGTTACCTGCCAGAAGAAGAGTAAGGTTTGGAGATGCGAGGGCTCGTGCGTCGTTCATGAAGGAGGGAAGGGCTGTGAAGGTATTGTGGGAGGTTATGTCGTAGACTAGGATTGCGCCAGCGGCGCCGCGATAGTAGGAGCGTGAGACAGAGCGGAATCGTTCGGTGCCTGCTGTGTCCCAAAGCTGGAAGAGAAGAATAGGATTAGCTCAGTTTTAGCTGGAGGAATGGAGGGGCTCCCAACGAGCAGAGGAGGGGAAAATCTGTATGTACCTGAAGCTTTATCCGTTTCCTCCTCGCGCCTGTCCCAACTCTTATTATCTTGCTGGCGAACTCGACGCCTATCGTCTGCGAAGATACGATCCTCCATTCGTTTTTGACAAAGCGGTGCAAGAGACAGGATCTAGTTCCCATTGTCAACACAGCCTCCTCTTCAAAGGATTACGGAGAGGGCACGTACTTTCCACTGCCACTCGGACCCAACAGAATGATCTTCGCCAGATAATCGTACATGCTGCCCAGTTCCTACTCAATACATCAGAAATTTGTTCTTTTCTCGCAGCCGCGCAGAGAAGTCAACAAACCTGATCGCGCGCCGTCCCTCCCGACTCGTCGCTCGCAGCGGATGATCTCCTGGGGCGAACCATCTTGTAATATACTCTTCCGTCGCTCTCTATAGTGGGTGGGTATCTCTTCGTCGTTATCGTCTTCTCGGTTCCTTGTTTCTTCCCTCGCTCACTCCGCGGTCGTCATTTCAAGCCTCAGATCCCTGCTGTTGAAGCGTGTGATTGATGCGCGATGTCGTTGTCTTATCGTCGTCTGTCGGCGTTTGAGAAACATGATGTCCGATCAACGCTTGGCTGTTTCGGGAAAGGTGGCAGGAGAGTCGTGAGCCGAGGTTGTTTATTTGACTACCATTTGCATCTCACATCATGTTTCTCTCTCGTCCATCCCATTTATATCATCAATCAAGACAGAAGTCATCATGAAGATTGAAGGCAGAACTTTCATCGTGTCCGGGGGGTACGTCTTCCCTACAATTCAATGACATATCAAGCTTATAGATGGCAGAGCATCCGGGCTTGGCCGAGCATGTGTCGAAGATATTTGCCAAAAGGGAGGCTTCGCAGCTATCCTCGACATGAACGAGGAGCTCGCCGCGGAGGTCGTCAAAGAGATCGGGGGTGGTAAGACTAAGTTCTTTGAGGCGAATGTATTGGAGACCGAAAGCATTTCTGCTGCTGTCAAGGGAGCTTTTGCGTGGATCAAAGAGACGGGCAAGGAAGTTGGAGGTGTTATTGCTGCTGCGGGTGTTTCTACCCCAGCAAAGGTCAGTGATTTCGATTCTTCTACGACTTTCAAGTCATCTCCCTTGATCAACGCCTTTCTGCACAGATAAGTTGTTTACTTCCTCGGGCCGCGGAAGAGAGACCACCGGAGTCGGGGGCTTGGCAGCCATCACGTGCTCTTGCTGATGAACAGGCTTCCCATCCACTCAGTCTATTTCTGAAGCTATTTCTATTTTAGAGCATACTGTTCTTCGGACCAGTTTTGAACTCCATGGGGTTGGAAAACCTAACGATTTAACAGATTCTCGACCGCAACTTGAAGCCCTTCTCGCTGGATGACTTTGGTATGTGACGTTCCCACTCTCAGTCGTATCGGAATAGCCTCCCTATGTCTATGTCTATGTTTTGATCAACTAGACTCATTTCTTTCTCTTTAGACTTCGTCATGAATGTCAACGTCCGCGGCACCATCGATCTCATCCGCCAGGTTCTCCCACATATGGCCGCCACCACGCCCGTCGGAGCCGACGGCGAACGCGGTGTCATAATCATGGTCTCTTCTTCCGCAGCTTTCGATGGTCAGCCAGGCCAAGTCGCATACTCGGCATCGAAAGGAGCCATTGCATCGCTTACGCTGCCTTTGACGAGAGATCTGGCGAGGCATGGCATTCGTGTTGTGACGATTGCGCCTAGTCTATTTGAGAGCCGTATGACGAGCATGATGAGTGATAAGGTTAGGGCGAGTCTGACTAGAGTTATGGAGTTCCCTTGTAAGTCCGGAGCTACATCTACGTTGGGTAGTAAACCTTCTGATATTGGACGCTGACGATGTACAGTGAGACCCGGTCAACCGCACGAATTCGCGCAGCTGGTTACGCAAGGCATTGAGAATATCATGTTGAACGGTGTGGTACTTAGACTCGATGGTGGGATGAGAATGCCAAGCAAGATGTAATAATCTGTATTAATGCCAATCGTCTTACGAGAATGGCTTCACAAGCGTTTTGAGCCGCGGTACATCTTGTCACGTCTGAATAATGATTATCGCACTGCTACGTTACGCCACAAATTGGAATCTTGTCCTCTTTTACTCATTATTTCATTTCTAAGTTTACACAAGGCGCTGCGTTTCCTGTATAGTAGCGTAGGATCATCCAACTGACAACTAATAACACATGAAGATGTTATGACACCATGACGGTGTTTCCAAATCACAATTCCTCATCATCATCCGACAACGAATCTCCACCAGGATGACGTCGCATTTGGCTGAAATCCCGGGATATATCTTTGTCGATGGGGGTGGAGGTGGAGGCGGAGGGAGATGGCCCAGGACTGGATTATGCGGTAGCCGAGGATTCGCGTGCTGCGAGTGAGGCAGAAGGAGGATTGTTAGAACCCAAAGAGATGCCTCTCAATTGATTGGTGATATCGTTGGCGTCGCTGCTACCTGCAATCGTGGTGGATAGGGCAGGCTGTAGAGTTGGACGGGGAGGCAGTGCATCATCGCTATCCGACGAACTCTCTGTATCGCTGGATTCGTCGAATGCCGCAGCGGCATCTGAATCGGGCGTTGTCGATGAGCAGGAGGTGGAGGGCTCACCAGAGACGGACAAGCCCCCGAATTGGTTGGAAATGCCATCTTCGTCATCGTCGTCGTCGCTTGAATCGGAGTCTGATGAACTGGAGCTTGTTCTATCGTCATGGTCCTTGTCCATACCCCCACGTTCTTCGGCACCACCATCTTCATCACTATCATCACTCGAATGTTCATCCTCGCCCTCTCTCTCACTCTCACTCGCGCTCTCGCTCTCGCTATCGCCTTCACTCTCCTCTTCCCCGTTGTCCAATGGATCATCCTCGTCCATATAATCACCTGAACCTTCTTCATCACCAGCCGTAGTGCCTTTCGCAGGCTCTGCAGCGTCGTCGTCATCGTCGTCATCGTCATCGTCGTCGCTCGAGTCGGAATCTGATGAATCGGAGCTTGATTTCTCATCAGGGTCCTCGTCCATATCACTATTTCCGTGTACACTTCCACCCTCATCCATGTCGTCACCAGAAACTTCTTCCTCGCTTCCGCTCTCGCTCTCATCCTCGCCGTCCTCCTCCCCCTTCTTTCCCAATGGATTATCCTCCTCGAAATTACTCGGTGGATTGGAGATAGTATCGGAATCTGAATCGGCGCCTTCACCATCACTCTCTGAGCTAATGTCCTCTTCTCCGTTGGCGACTTTGGTGTCAGGACCCAAACTTGATGAATTTTTGCCATCCAAGTTTCCAGTGCCTCCCATATCCATATCCTGATCTGAGTTATCAGAATCATCAGATTGGGAGTTGGAGTCAGAGTCGGAGTCGAACTCTGCATCGCTAGACTCATCAGATGATTTACGGAGTTTCTTGGCCCACTTTCCGGGCTTGTAATGAGAAGCTTTGGTCGTCGGATCCGTCCCATCGTCAGCTTCCATTTCGACATCGTTGTCTACACTCTCGGGCTCGGATTGCTCCATATCCATATCAGACGTCTCTGAAGAAGCTGCCAAAGTACCAAATCGATCTTGAGACATATATTGAGCACATTGTTGAATTTGACTTTCTCCACCACCATTTGTGGGCTCCATAAAGATGTTGGACGACCCCTCAATGTCCATGGCTTCCTTATCTGTGGTGCCGTCCTCGACAGCATCAATTCGTGCAAGCGACGTCGCCAGACTGTGTCTGACTATGCAAAGCATCTCGAGGCTCGATATCGGTGTATACTTCACGAGCTGTTTGTCCGGTGGACATGGTGTGTAAACGTGTAGAGCTCGCGGAATCATGATCGGAATGTGTAGAACTGCCCAAAGTACTATAATTCGTGGTCCCGAGGTGTACTTAACCAGCTGCATATCCGACGCGCATGGCGCGTATTCCCTTTGCGCCTGTGTGTCTAGCGCAGATGGTAAGCTCTGGTGTGCAGTCGAGGAGGATGTATCAGGGACGCTAGACTTGGGCTCCGAGGCAGCAGCGCCCTTTTTGTGGAATCTGAAAGCTGCGGAGACTCTCAGATAGCTTGGCAAAGTTGCCTGGTTCGTCGAAGAGGGAGGCTTTTGTGATTCAGCTGGACGGTAGGGGAAGAACCAGGTGCATTCTGGGAGGAGGATGTCGGTGTCGACCTTCGCGAGAGTAGTCTCCTTCTTCATAGGCTCTCCCTAACATCCCTCAGTTAGCATATGCGACCTTTAAACAAGCATGGATCGGAGGAGCAAGGACGTACGAAGAATGCCAAGAATGGCTCTGGTACTGACTTCGTCGTCCATTGAGGCTGTAGGATCGGGATCTGATGCCACAGGTTAGCTTTGATTTGGGGAAGGTCGAATAGGGGAGCTCCAACATACCGACTGTTTCTTCAGTTCAGTCCAGTCAAGCTCAAGTTCCCAATGTCCCTTTCTCTCTGGATCTTGTCCCTTGAGATTGGGTTTCGTGTTCGCTGGCTCCAAGTCGTTTGAGTACAGCCATTCTACTGCGTGCTCAGCTACTTGGGCCCTCGCATCCTGCTTGTTGACATGGATATCGCTCGTCCAATATCGTCCACGAAAGAGCAGGACAGCGACCCAAAACAGCTTTCCAGCTCCTGGGCGCAGATACAAGAACTGGGGCGGGCAGCTTTCAGGGTGATGGACTTTACTCAGCATAGCCAGTGCTGAGGTTTGTCGGGAGGGTAGGGCGCCAGTACTTGTGCCAGCGGAGTCATCATTGCAATGTTGAATGTCGTGAGAGGTCTTGAGGACTTTCGTCGGACCGCGACCGCCATCTTCGGCGCGTTGTCGAATCTGTCCGTGGACAATGGTCGACACGGAAGCGAGCTTGCGCTTTGGACATGGGCCTGTCATTGATTTTGAGATTGGAGGAGGACTGTGACGAGAGTTTATCTGTGGCGGTAGCAAAGGGGCGAACTGGAGAGGGTAAAAGTTTAGTTGTGGGATGGGGGCGCCGACGAGGCTGTTGCCAAAATACGCGAAATGCACTAGCGCGAAATTGGAGCATTCACTCTTGCTCGAGGCGCGACATTGCTGACAAGAGGCAGATCGATCACGGGATCAGGTCCATTGGAATTCCCTGGATGTATATCACTGGCAGAAGTGAGTCCTCCAGTATTCGTGCCCTCCCATTGTGGATTTTCTCGTTTCGGTATCTGGACAGCAGGAATGTCGATTTGTCAAGATCGAAACTTTGAGCACTTACGATTCAATCAATGGTACTTGCGCATTTTCCTGGATACAAAGCCATTGACGGATGCTCATAAGGATTGTTCATTATAGTTGACCCGACAATGTAATCCTTTTATGTTTCGATGGTAAGATTTTGAGGACTCGTAGTTGCTGCGGTAACAAACAATCATTGCGCCGACACCGATATGCGAAAGCCAGATATAGAACTTAAATGTCAAGAGTAAGCAATGACAAGATCTCACTCAGTTATAATGGGGGATGCTATGTATGCACAGGCGATTCTCTTGGGCGCAGTAATATCTTCATTGTTTTGGTACTGTAGCCGGGGTGGTGCCGGTTAAGCGAGAATGCTGTTGACCACTATATCTAACGAAATAACTGATTGTCAGCCGTTGCAAGTATGGCGGAGCGGGAGTGGCGAAAATTCGGCGCGGGAAACATGATTGAGTTCTGCAGGCAGTTCAATCACCTACGTCATCAAGAATTTACTGCCGCTTCTGTGAGGATACCATACTTGTCTTTCCGATCTCCTCCTGGTGTTCGGTCATAAGCTGTCTCCACGCGGATAGTGCTTTCGGGTGTCCGTTTCCCATATCAGGTGCGTCCGGTGGCCGACTTCCCACTTGGGAGCTCTTACCCCGGGAGACAGTTCAAAATCCTCTATGCTGTAGGTTCAATTCCTATCTTAGTTCTCAGTTCATTCTGAGAGAGAGGTAAAAAGAGTCAAATCTTTTTGCCGTTTTGAGTTTCGAGATTCTATGCTTAGGTTCAGGGATATCTTGTAGAGAGTCACATTTGGAATGCTCAATCTCATGAAGCGGCGCTTTTCCGAGAATCATTAGTCGCTTTTAGCAGAGCCAAACTCGCATTTGTCTCCATACGGATAGTATTTCCAGGTGTCTGTTTCCCACCTGAAAGCCCTTTTCCGAGACGAGAGTCGAATTGGCTTTCTTGATGTCTCGGTCTCAATCTCTCCATATTCCAAAGTTACTCAAAGATGAAGTCGGAAGGAAGATTCGCATCCTGGAATTCACCAAGTAAGTCAACACCTTTCCCTCTATCACTCTTCTTGCGAGTCTTCGCCAAGATGTTGCCTTCGAAGTATCATGATATCGTGCTGTAAGTGAAGCTTGTTTTCAAGCCTCATGGCATTCCAGAGACAACAACTCAGAATGCAATACAGCTACCATCACATCTGACCACGGCTCGTCCAATACCGCTTCCATTTCTGGTACAAAATTAATGCTAAGTTTGCGACATCTCGCTCAGCCTTTACGGCGTACCCACCATTTTCTCTGCGCAAGTTATTAGCACGTATTTCGAAGAAATTTGGCTCTTCTTACCGCCTGGTATAGTGAGCTTGCAAATACTCCTTCATCGCAGCTTGCGTTTGAAAATCCAGGACGTGGGCAGTACTTGTATCTGGCCCGTCCTCTGCTAAATCCATGAGCTTGTGATGCTTCCATGTTTGGCGGATTAAATGATTACCACTAGGCAGAATCAAGTTCCAGCGCACTTCAATGCCTTTCATCTCCTTCGACAGCTCGCGGATTTGGTGGAATATTTCGTCTGTCGGCAGCCCGCCCTTGTAAGCCACAGGAGTTACTCGTCTAGCTTCACCATTATACTGTTGGCATGGCTTCCAACATCAGATACCGGCGCGATGATGAGCTACAAATCATCACCTCTCCGCCTGAAAACTTCCAACACTTCCTTCCTCAAATCCGCCGTACCTTCCTCATCGGCTCCAACCACATCAACAAGATAATCCACATCATCCTTCATATACATCTTCGCAGCATACTCAAGCACATCCCTCCCGGCAATGTGTCTCTCCGGTTCATATTGAAAGAACTGAAAATGCGACGCTCGGCTGGTCTCGGTGCTTTTGTGGGCCGCGCGGCTGTCAACGCCAAACACGAATGCATTGCTGTTGAGAAGTTCACGACAGATGGCTGCGCCTTGCTCTGAAGAGGCGGATATTACAATTGCAACTGTGTTGATTCTCAGCAATTATGTGTAGTGGAAGATGGCTCATGTGGGCGTACCTTTCCCGATAACGTCTAACCCCCCCCTTTCGGCCACCCCCCCCTTTCGGCCACTCGCTTAATTTCAACACTTCCTATTTAAGACTTAATAACTCTATTTAGCGTTAACTTCAATACATGATTCTGTAGAATCTGAATCTCCTTCTAATTCTGATTCTCCTGCTTTAATTTAATATTCTCTAGCTATAATTTAAGCCTCCTTAATAGCACGTGTTATCGCAAACTTGGAATTTAGACTAGTCTGAACCTTCCTCTTTTTCCTTAGCCTTAAGTATTCTAATCTCTTCTCTAGCTTTTTGATCTTTATATTTGCCTTCTCTAATTTATATTCCTTCTTATTAATTCCCTTTATAACTTTCCTAAAAAGCAAACGTTACGTCGGAAGTTAGTTATATAACCCGCTTACTAAAGTACGAATCTATAAGTACAGATCTTTCTGTACCTTTAGAGTTTGTAACTCAATTAAAATATTAAAAACCTCTAAAGGTTATAATAGAGTCTCCTAAGGCTTTAGTAGAGTTAAATCTATCGATTAATTACTGTTTTCTAGTAATAATAGGCTTATTAATAGCTTAGCTACAGATACCGGCTAAAGACCTATAGTCCTCTACCCCGACTTAATATTTAAAAGCGTAATACTCTCCTAGCGTGCTTTATAATAACATATAAGGAAATTACGCTTGCTAATTAATATAGAATCGACTAGAGAACTCAACTTTTACAGCTCTTTCTAGTAAGTACGCTTAAGTACAGAGAAAACTATCAAATCGAGAGGTTATAAGACGTGTAACATATATATAAATAAAAACAAGAGGTATATATTATATTTAAGGCACCTCTAAAGAAATTCCGTAATTTCGTAACTCTTATAGCCGTCTCGAATAAGGAATCTTACTGAATAATCACGTAGTTCCGTCTAAGAGATAAACACCTTTTCTAGCTACTCTAAAGCCGTAATATTACTAGTCCACCTATTTTCAGTAGCAGTAAAATGCTAATTATCGAATATTTCTAATTAAGATAGAAACTATTGTTGTTATACTGATTTACCCTTGTAAATTACAAGAGGTAATATAAAAGCTCTAGTTATAAAGATACACTTAATAATTGTTGTCTAAACACGTGAACCTAGCTGTTTCCTTTGAACTTTGCGTGTTTTAGCACTCCTTACGATATATCTATTAAAACTATAACCTTTTATAACACCTATCTTATCTATATTTTATTGCTAATTAGCTGAAATAACTCTGATTACCGGAATATCTAGTTTTTAGAACTAAGGCTTAATAACTTTAAATCGAGCGCAATTAACACGTATAAAGTTAATGTAAATTTGCCTCTTCGTCTTAAGAACAGGATTTCAAGCTAAGAATCGTGCTATCTAGTGTTTTCCGAGTAGTTTATAGTCCCCTTAAAGAGCTAAAAGCCTCTCTCTAAAAACCCGAATCTATATATACGTAACTCTATAACTAAAAGCCTCTTAATTTAAAATCCAATTAGTTAATCGATTCTCTACAACTATAAGTAACCTTTATAAGTAACTAGCACTATCTTAACGTAATTATATTATTATATTACAGCTCTAAAAGGTAAACTGTAAAACACTCTACTCTAGTGATACCTTCCGTAAGGACTTACTATTTGCTACTTCTTCTAAAGCGCATATAATATTATATTCAGTATATTCAAGCTTCATAATAAAAACAATTCGCATTCTAAATTTCAAGAAAATTAATTAGAAAATAGAATAATTAATAATTATTAAAGTTAGGTGATACAAAAAGCGGTGAGGGTAAGCGAGTAGCCGAAAGGGGGGGGTGGCCGAAAGGGGGGGGTTAGACGTTAAGGTGGATTGGGTGGTTGCCGGTGTACTTAATCTTTTTTTCTTCTTTTTTCTTCTTTCAAGTATGGAAGGGACATGATTATACCAGATTGGGACGTTTGAAATCAACACTCCAAGGACGCCCAGAGCATCGAACGGAGAACATCTGCTTTCAAGCAAATCGATGGAAATATAATATAACAAAGGAAACGACCTAACCGCCCGTCCGGAGCGGGCCGCACACGCTGCGGGGAAGCTGATATTTAGCTCAAACCATGCGCATCGGTGTTCATTATTACTACAATGAGTGATTCTTTGAGACATTACTAGGTTATGAGAAAGAAGGGAGAGAGGAAGCCTGCAAGGGACAAGAGAGCTTATCATGCTAGGAGGAACAGCTGGTTGCATGTCGTCGCCTAGAAGGATGTTCAGCGAAGGGAAATCAAGGCTTTGCAAATGTCTATTCACTCTCCCTGCCACGAGTTCGTTCGATGCTGCCGTGTGCTCCGCCGGTCTTGAGTACTCTCTAGAAATTCCATGCTTGCTGCTTGTCGTAGAATGAAGCTTCAAATCCCTACCCCCCGCCACAGCTACTCACCCGCTGAAACTTGAGCACTGAAGCCAAGGCTACCTATCGAGTGAATCACAAATTCTTCAAAAGAGAGAGAATCAACGAAAAGCCTTTACAGCATAGACAAGTCTTGTATTGCTCCCTTCCTTATCGAGTCCCTGTAAACCTCTGAATCACACGAGTATTGAATAGCTCTCAGATTACACGCACCACATCCTTCGTAGATCCTGAAACCTGAGACTTTGCCAGAACGACGACGCTTCCATCTCTCAGGATCTTGTCAGTCCTTGTCATAAATGGATCACAGAAGAAAGAGCTCCTTCCAGCAGCGAATAGAGATCAACTTTGTTGTGCACATACGCCAAACGAAGAAATTACCTCGCAACGTACAAGAGAGAGGCTACAAAGCAAATATCCAGCAAACCACAGCCCTGCCTTCGTACCTGCCCTTTGCTGAGCTGCGTAGGTTGAGAGCTGGTGATCCCCTGCCAGATCCAACGCGAAGAAGCCTAATCGTTCACACAGCTGAACACTTCCAGAACTCATCTCCTCTTCCATCGCGCATGTGACTGATTGCTTGCAGGTTCTGCTTCTGCAAATCCACGATATACATTCATGCCATTTTCATGGAGTATGCGAGCGCCCTGTAGCTTCACCGAGGAGAGGAAGATGTTGCCGATATAGCTGCGGGCGGCGCTCAGCTGGTATCCACTGGGGAGACAGTATCTCCCAACTCTCAGACCATAGACGCATGTGGACTGGACCTTCTCATCTTTTTTTCTCCCCTCCTCTTCCTTCGCCCATTGGCTGGTGTTTTTCACTCCGTAACAGAATTGACGAGGCAGGCTTTCAAGAACAAAAGGCTCGCCGGTGGTGGGTGTCCTGCAAGTCAAATGGAGGTACAGACAGAGCGAGCTAAACAAGCTGCCAGATCCGTCTTCTGTTTCGGTCTCATGGCCAGGCCAGTAATTACAATTGACCGAATTGTGAAGTCAAATACGTCTTTGGAAGTTACGTTGAAAGATTGAAGAAATAGTTGACTCTCTCTACGCAATTACTTGGTGAGAGTGACTCCACCCAATAAGAAGCTGAAAGAAGGTCATAATGGGACGGCCTAATTTCTTCTTGCAGCTACAAGACCGAGTGACGGACGGATGAAATAGAAGTGCAAGTGCAAAACCCATCAACTCACAATTTGGAGGTTTCAATACTGCTCTGAGAATTTGACAGAATGATTTGAATCAATCTCGAAAAATTGCAAGCTAAACATAGGATATAATAAGAGCAGCAAAAGATGCACCCGCAATCAACCTCCTCGAAAAAAAAAGGAGATTATCAAGCGCCTTCTGTAAGAAGCCTCTCGAAAGCATTACGTTGGAGATCATCGCGACACGAAAATCAGAGCGAGCTCGTCACCTTCCCCGTATCATACTTCCTACGATTTTTAAAAGATTCCGCTTTCACCGCAATATCCGCAGCGATCCGCTCCTCAAACCTAGAATCCAAACATCGAAAAAGACCTCTCGAATAACTACAAACCTCCCCTCGACCAAACAATACCATCGCCAAGAAAATTTACAAAAACAATGAAACGTTACCAGCAAAGTGGATCAGTTCCCAAATCACTCAAGACCCCCAAGTCTCTTCCTTTCCCCTGGATCAGGACAGGACCCATCAAACCTCGGCCCGTCTCTCCACTCCTCGAACCATGAAGCTGGCACACTGCGCGGCGACTGGCATGGCTTAAGCGAAGCGAGAGGTCGCCATTCGGAGATAATTGAACCCCTCCCTGGAGAACGGGAAGCCTGCCTATAGTGGACGGCGAACAAGGCCTCCGGAGACTGAAGGCGGAGACTCGCTTACGGTGTTTTGGAACTCAAAAATTGGAACGGAGACTGGATTAATTGAGTGGGGATAAAAACGGAAGTGGTACGGATGACTTCATCCACTTCTATAATAGAGTTTGGAGAAGGATTGGTATTGACAAGGTTCGGGATTTGCTTGTTTTGATTGTTGACCGAAGCAAAAGCCGGACTGAGAGAGGCGATTTGAAGAGTAGGAAAAGCGAACATGATGATGGCCAGTAGTTATCGTATAAAGAACACTTTCCTGAGCGACTAGCAAAGGAGACAGGAAAGCTTTCTCAACTTTTTTTTTTAAACAAAAAGGAAGAAAGAATTGATGAAGAAGAGGATTGAATTGGCCGGCGCACAGTCATACCAACCTATTTCTGTTGATGAAAATCAAGTTTTCAGGACCCGACAGTCTGGTTGGGCGTCAGCTTTGGTAAGCCATTGCGAAATTCTCCGAGTCATGAGGGGAGGAGCCTCAACCTTGTCCATGTCACATTCCTTGTTTTCATCCTTCGCCGTTGAGTTGCGGGGATGTGATTCAGGGATCCGAGGATGAAGGAGGGTTAGCCGTCTAAGTATCGCTGGGATGTACGAGTACCGCCGTATCCTAGATCGTCAGGGAACGAAAGTTTCGGCAGTTGAGTTTGGATCAACGGTTGGATGGATTGAGATAAAGATAGGGACATGGTTTGATATCTCAGGTGTTTGGCGGTGGTGTGCTTCGAGCTGCATTAGGGTTCCTCGGCAGCAGATTCCGACCAACGGCACAATTGTATCGAAGCGCGGTACAAGCGCGAGTTGATACAATCGACAAACTTGCTACAGGAGCCTTCCATTGGCTATTTGATCCCTGAGCAGCAGTTGAAAGAAATACCGATTTCGTCTCCCGAGAATGAGGGAGGGTTTCTTCCGGAATCTGGTCATAGTGGCGACTAATTTGTTGTATAAGTGTCGAGTTGGATGTTCATCGCTCGATTGTTACCAAGGGGTGTGAGTGAGGTATTGCGGCATGTCATACTATTTACAGGGCGCGGCCGCAAAACTGCAAATTGTGTAGCATCGACTGGTCTAATCCAAATGAATACTGGTGTTTTCAATTTTCGGTGGCTGAGCAATACGAAAATTAAATGAGTCGTGGCGTTCTGGAGGTAGTTTGCCGGACCGATTGGAAGCTTGCCATGAGACTTCAGATGACGAGAAGTGTGACATGCTATTCGGAATTATTGGTGGCATTCATGATGGTTGCATCGTGTTGTTTCCTTTCGGCACGTTCGGAGACAAGCGTGGACCGTGTTCCATGCCGCTGAAGAGTAGAAGTCTGCTTCCTTGCCTTGTGCACGGTATGATAAGACCTTCGCTCCGGGCCGAGAGCTTAATGTCTTTTGGGACTGAGGAGCAAGGTGTCTCGTCCTCATTCTCACCGTGAGACCTGGTGTTTGGAGGAGTGCAACTGTTTGGTCTTAGAACGGATGCTGAAGTGCTGCAATTTGAGAACCAGATGGAATCCACAAGTCGTGACACAAATCCCAGACATTATGCATGCCAACACGATCAACACTGCAACATGTGCATCGATGGCATAATCAAATAGATTGCTCAACACGGCGGTGTGTGGCTGGATGGCCACTCATCGTAAAGCATTGAATCAGAGCTGTGAGACACTTTGGGTAGCCAGAGTATCGGGAATGAGATGCAGGTGATATTGTTCGATGTGTGTGGACCTTACGAACAGGCGAATGATGTGTCTTGTTCGTATATCTGTTCCTGTGATGAAGGGGGATGGAGTTCGGATCCTGAAGTTTTCGCTCGGTTGCCAAATGGTGGTCGGAACGACTGGTCGCTGCCGGCTCTGTCTGCGGGGTCAGGGTGAAAGGTCCCGCAGGCCGATAGAGGCGCGAGCAATCGAATTAGGGCCTGTAAATTTGCCAGGTAGCTCTATCGCTTCCAAGTGAACGGTACACATTCACGAATAGGGAGTGATCCAGTTTCGGAGGGTTTTAAACATGAGAGGTGCTGATGCAGGTGAGCAATAGTTTGATATGTAGAGTCTATCTGGTGATAGTTCGATCAGGCGATGATAGGACGCAGAAAGATGCCCATGTCGAGGTCCCAGAAAACCGATCTTGCACCTTCCAATTCGAGAGCAGTCATTTGATCGTCTTGTGTCTTGCTTAAGACACGAGGGGACGTGGTTTCCAGCACCCCGGGCACCGACCCGATCGGCATATGCAGCTGCCCAAGTACCTCGTTACACAGTCGTAGAGATAAATTCAGTCCCTTGACCCTGGAGTCAATCTGCGACAGAAGACCTCGCAGAAGATCACTGTCCATGATCTGGTCGCTGCTATTTCCCGATGCTGGGCACCAGATCCCCGAGACTTGTACCAACGAAACCTAATCGCCGTACTCACGGGAACCCACAGAGAGATGCCCCAAGGACCTGGATATTGGGCTGTGTGAGCTTGCGCGACGGTGACATGTGGAATGAGATCTGAATTTGTGGTTACTGTGATCGTTGAATAATCCCCGGTGTTGTACTTGGGAGAGCAGTCGTACGAGGACTGCATTCTTGGGTCGGCGATTGAGGGGTGAATTTGTCCATTGGGAGGATGGTGGACTGAAATATCATTGCAATGCTGGACTCGGAGATTTATTCAAAGCGTGCGGACTTGAGCCCAAGTAGCGCCTAAGCCTAACAGTTGGGGAACTTGGGGTATTTGGTGTAGACGAGCATGGAAATCGTGGGTGGTAGGTAGGACATGCAGTACCTTCAGGTGAGGCCAAAATACCGGTACTTTGAAATTCAAAAAGAATATTAAAGTACGAAGCATAAGGGAACACAAAAGAAGACAAGGACTTCTTCTCGCTCTTGCATGAACTTGACTCAGTAATGAGCAGGCAGGCATTTTCACCCGCAATAAGAAGCCTTCCCGATTCGGACCACAACTTCAAGAAATAATTCTCGTCAACAATAGAAACTCAAAACAAGCATTTCAGATAAAGAAGAAGCAGAATTAACAAATCGAAGTAATATCCTCATCACCACAGCCTTCCATAAATAACCAACCTGCACTCCGATGCAAACTACTATTCCCGGCAGATCCCCCACCGGAGACACCACCGGTGCTCTCCAAAAATCCATCAATATCAAAACACAACACAACATCCCTCCCCAACCACTGAAACAAAAACCCGAGAATCCCGAGAAATCAACTAACTCTGAAAGACAGACAGCATTGCACCTTAAGTCCCTAACTGGCAGTGTGTGCCGGTACGAGCATCCGCCTCGCGCCGTCGATCACGGCACTTGCCTCCTGGCGTCTCTACTCTAAGTCGAGGTCGAAAGTCCCAACCACAAGCTCCTGCCTATTTGATATCGTGAATTGCAGATCAGATCACTGAATCGAGAATTGATGTGCAGTGTGCAGTGGGGACGGGGATTGAGAGGGGCCATTCGCTGGATTGATTTTCTGGAAATTTGAGGATGGATGGATTGACATGGATTGCAGGATGAAGTAAGTCGAGTGACCATGGTATTGGTACGATTTGGATGCGGACTGTGGGTTTGGGTAGAGTTGATTTGGAGGGTGATTGAATTGGACGTCAAACCACGCGGGTACTTGTACGAGAGAGAACACGGTAGAGACGCAGCAGACTTAATAAAACGACGTAGGAGAGTAAAGTAGGCAGTACACAGAGGAGAAGTCAGAAATGGAGAACTCATCTACTGGAGGGACGAAGCAATCCGGAAGAGCAAGACACGGGGTCTGACGGAAGTGGGAGATAGACGAGAGAGCTACGGTACAGTACAGTACTTGACTCATGTTCCTCCCTTCCCCACAGTACAGTACGGAAGCACAGTACAGTATCTCTCCCTCCTTCTGGATCGCAAATACTTGTGAAGTCTCAACTCAACTCGTCTTCTCATCTTAAACTTCATCTAATCGTCCCCGTTAATATCTGGATACCTGCCCTCACGCGAATCAAGCAACAAGAAGCCCTCACATCAATTCCCTCCCCTCCTATGATCTCCCCATCCCAGCCCGTTTCCTCTACGAGTATGGTACCCACCAGCCCAGAGTACAGGTCGGTGTCACTATCAACCACATACAGTACACCACCTCGGTTCACCCTTTTCCTTCCACCAATCAATTAACCATTCAATAAATACCGGCTACCAGCCCGTCAGTCAGCACCAACACCAGCACCAAAACTCAATCACGCTCGCGAGCGAACTCGACTCGATCCCTGTCGGGCTGAGTGAGACATTCTTTCTTACCAGGCTAGGCTAGGCTAGGCTAAGGATGGAAAAGGAAGGGATATCCCTGTTTTAAGCCACAGAGCAGGGATGGTGCGTTCCAGGGCGTCGGGTGCGTGGTGGGTGGGAAGGAAGGCTGGAAGAGTTTGGAGGGAAGGGAAGGTTGAGGTTGTGCTGGGAAGGGATTGATGTATTGTGTTGTATTGTATTGATGAAGTGAACGGAAGGGAAGGGAAAGGGAAGTGGAAGGGAGTGGTGGATTGGTTGGATTTGATTATTGGATGATTGGACGGAATTAGGGAGGGTAGAAGGATAGAAGGATGATGAGAGAGAGAGAGAGGTGTCTGTGCGATTCTGACTGAAAGATTGATTGAGGGAGAGAAGAGGAGGATGACAGATGGATGAAATGCAAAGAGGAGAGTTTTAGCGGGAAGGGCGATAGAAAGGACTTTCATCGCGAGTTCATCGCTGGCTGTGGTATTGAGAGGTTCGGATGGGGATCAAGATGGATGGATGGAGATATTCCGTACAGATGGATGAAAGGAAATTTAATAATGGGATGGAGAACAGGGGTGAGATTTCATTTGGGTCAGTTTGAGTTTGAATGGAGTTTGCTAAGCTGGGGCTGGGCTAGGTTGGGCTAGGTTGGGCTAGGAGATAAGGAAGGATAAGAGAAATATTGGTTGTCTGATATCATCTCGATGAGGTGAGGTGAGGGGTACTTTTGTCGTTGACTGTTTCGTACCGAGTAAGAAATGAAATGAGAAGATACACCACTTTGAAGCGATCAGATCAGACGGAAGATTTGAACTACTGTGAGTGGATTTTGAGGCCGGCGTAAGTACGTACGTGCGCGCATGTTAAACGGCGAGGTTTGTTTGAGATCGTCCTTTTTCATTCATTGATGCTGCACGCTGCACCTCGAATGGGATCATCACATCACCCGGATCACTGACCCAGACCACTGGGAATCGTACACGGCATCACGCATCCCCCCTTTTCCCTCCTTCCAATAAACCGATTTTTTCGCCCGCCGCTTTATATTATGCGTTGCGTTACGTTACGAAATCTTTGGCTTTGTGTTTAGCAAATCGATTTGATTGGGTACCGACGGAGGATCTCTGACAGGCCCTAGCCAGCGCTTACTGTGATGGAACAGAGAGCTCTGCTTCTCGAAGGTATCCATAATAAGCAAGCAAAAATAGAACTGTATCCTTGTATCTATCTCCGTGCTGGATTGTACGTGTACTTTTTAACATGTAGAGTTTGTGATTGTGATAGGGGTACATGTATATGTGCAAGGGTACCGAATACTTGGTTCGATGTGTGTTTGGGGTGGATGGAGTTTGGGTGGAAAGGGACCCGGGAAGTTGGATTGAGCCAGCGCAGTGTGAGGTGTGATGTGCTGTGCCGGCGACTTGAACCGTCACGGCGGGTGGGTAGCTAGGTAGGTATTCTCGTACCACTTACCGCTATTAGATGGAATCATCCCATGTATGTTAATCTAGTGCGTTGCCAGCAGATGGAAGAGTGGCTTGTGGCGCATGTGCACTCACTTGATCCTCGGCTCTGGAGCCCGTTCGAAGGAGAAGCGAGGAACCGCAACAATTACGCACCTGAAAACACTTCGACCCCGCAGGTGTTTGTTCACTATGATAGGTATCCGTCGCCTAGATTGCGAGCTTTAGCTTGCTATCTCCCACATATAGCTTCCGTTGTCAGATATTAGATGCAGAATCTAGACTCTAGACTCTTCATCTGTCTGTCTTGGCAGTTAGCTCCCCTCCCACCCATTCCCAAGCAGAGCTGCCTACCAGGTATACGCAACCATCCGATTCGAGGCCGGCCGTCTGATGGGCCGCGATCATGCATGTATGATTGCATATGCGAGAGGTAGACCTCTCTGTTGGGATGCAGGGCTGGCTTAGCAGGTGTGGGTGGGCGGGATGAAAGAAAGCGTGACGCTCTTCGGCCCTGCTGTGATGCCTGTGGTTGGTCGTGCGGCTCGGCGTGGAGTTCATGGAATTTCCAGCTCTGCTCCTGTTCGTCGGGTCGGGTCGCTCTTGTTGGTTTTCTACTCGAGTGAGCCCTTGTGATTTATTGGAGGGTTTTCGGTACTAGCCGTACCCATCCGTAAGAGGAGGTCTTTTCCAGGGCTTCTGCGGTTCAGCTGGAAACGAGTGGTGATCTTCTGGAAGATCTTTTGCTGGGACCGTATACTGTCCAGTCATGTGCTGCGAGAGAGTTTAAAGACGAGAGAAGCAAGGATGCAAGTCAGCAGTCAATGTTGGTCCGAATCCTTCGGCTTCGGATCGGCTGAGCCATTCTGACTTACTGGTTGTCCGATTTTGTTGCATGTACTTGTCCCAGTTACCATGAACTGGATTCAGGTTCGTAAGATGGTGATGTGGTAGACGCGGGGATTGGGTACTGTACTGTACGATGTAAGTAGTCTGGTTGGTCTTGGAAGCATTGATGCGGCGTAAACAATAGACAAGCGTTGGTAATGCAGCGTCAGCACGAGGTTGTGCGCATAAGCTGGGATGAGTTTGTTGGTGGAGGAAGAGATTGGCGAGTGGTGAGTGGTGAGTGGTTGCACTTATCATGCAGCGATATCGCAAAGCTGCAGTACATTGTTGGATATGAGATGTGCAAGTCCAGCTCAGCTGTACCGATGACTTGGATGTGTTGTGTTGTGTTGTGTTGTGTTGTATCGTGGGAAGAGTGATGCGTAGGTAGAGTACGGGTGCGGGCCCCTCAGTCGACCCGCCTGTGTAGAACGCTGAGCTCTGGTTGGCGAACCAAACTGTCGGGCCTGACAACGCTACCTCCGGACTGGATATGTCTCGTTCGAGAGTCAGGATCAGGATGCAGCAACCGTTCCAATTAAGTGGAAAGTCTGAGTACAGAATCAAGAGTAGCGCTGTCTCACCTCCCCTTAGATTCTGGCTCAGCTAAAATTCCACCAGAAGAAGTCATCTCGTTTTACTAACTGTATCGTGTATGCTCGGAGTGATTGATGGGTTGTGATGGGCATGCAGCCGGGCGTACCGCCGCCTCGGTATTGAATGAATCATCGTATAAAATGAAATGGATGATCTACCCCGGCGCCGGGCTATGTATTTCATCTCGGTACCGCTGGGATCGATGATCTTCATACAGTGAAGGGCCGAAAGCAACGCTGGTTCTAATTTGACGTACGAGTACACATATCGCGATGCTGGTAACTTCATCTCCTCCTCCGAGAGGCTGAGAAGTTGAAGAGTAACGCATGAGGACTGAGTAGACCCCAAGTAAAGGCCGGGTCTCTGTTGACTTCGCCAGTTTGTACTCCATCTCAATCAGCAGGAAAATAACAACCCCCATCATCCTAGCATTCTCGTCTTACCCAAAGTTACCACGTCTTGACCCCGTGTGACGGGAACAAGGACAAGGATACGCTGGCTACTTGAGTGGTAGTGGCACAAGAATATTTCCGAGCCCTGCTTGTTGGTCAGACTTTTTTCGGTGGAGCGGCACAGAAAGGCAAGTGTGACGGTGTGACTTGACCGGAAAGCTGGGTCTTGTGTACTGAAAGTTAGAAAGGTGGAGGAACAGCTAGAAGAAATAGCGTTGAATCTTAACTTTTAGGCTAGTCGATTTGATGACCGAGTCGCCTTCGACTTCATATGTACGAAGCACATATGCCGCATCAAGACATTTGAAGTCGATGTCCACAAGGCGTGGTGAGATGTGCAAAATTCGGGATCTGCATGCAGAGACTTCCAACAATTCAGTACGATGAACGAATCGCTATGCATGGTGACCCTGATTTGCTGACGATTCTAAAAGAGGCTGTACTTCCTTTTCGTGTCTGCAACCCTGGAATACATGTCTTTGAATGTCAGATAAAAGGCCTACTTCGGCGTTGTCTTCTTTCGAGCCGGTCTTATCCCCTCGAAAGTCCCCTCCGCTCATCGTCCAGCGCCAACACATCACAACCTCGCTTCATCTGCTCAAGCTGATCCACAGTATCAAAACACGGAGAAAGAGACCAAACAGACCCAACCTCCTGTCAGCACTCCTTCTTCCTCCGTGGGCCCAGTATACGATTGTTTCGTTTCATCTCCGTGTGGACCTCCATCCATATTCCATACACGCAACCATTTACAATCCCTCGTCCAATCCATGCCATAAAGTCAATTTGCGCTGTAACCAATTGATTGGGTCCCCAAACTACGGTTCTCTGGTCCGTCTGATACACGAATAGGAACAACACCGCGATTCCAGGACCAGAAACCAACAACGACAGCTGCTCGAAAGGGGCACAGAAAACACCACATGAATACATAACCTGAGATCTCAACAAGCGCCAGAAATTCTGATACAGACAGGGGATATTTGGCCCCCATCTCGACGTCAACCTGGTCCCGTCCCGTCTGGTCTGAACGTTCGAAACGCCTGCTCCCTTTATTCCTTATCCGCCGCCTCCCGCCGTTATTTTGATTATTTTATTCTCAAGGTGTGGAGACGAGGCCAAAAAGTCGCTCTTCTCTCTATAGATTTTGTTGCCGCTGAGTGGAGAGAAACTAACTAGGTACTTGCTGCACCACAGCCTTTTCATATCTTCTAGCGCGTACCTGCAGGACTTCTATTTCTTTACAAGATCCTTGCGGGCTTTTGTTGGAAAGCGACTTTGAGTGCGGAATTGTGGCTGCATTGGACTCTTTGTAAACGTCGTCTTGTCCTGGACCTGGATCTGGATATCGACATTGATCGTGGCTCCTTACAAGTGCGCTTCTTTTCTTCACTGCCGAGGTTGCCAGCAGCAGTACCAGTAAGAGCCCACCAATACTACCAGAGCCCAGGAGTGCAAATCCCGAATACCCTCCTTCACAGATCGACCATCGGATCGATCAGCCACTAAATCTATCTAATCAACAACAAATCTCCGAAGCAAAACCTGTTCTCGTCTGCTCTATCCACTTCATTTGCTATCCACCTGGTCTGGTCATCTTGTCCACGAGTCAAACACCAGGAATTCCTCCTTCCCCAAACTCTCCAAGCGAGCACTAGAATACCAGCCGGTGGCCATCAGCTGCAGCCACCTGTACCTACCAATTACCCAGCAGACCCTCAAAGTCTAATTACCTTCCGCGGGCAGCTACAGCTACAGCTACAGGCAGCACAGCGTAGCTACAGGCTAGGAACGGTCGGACTCACAGGCTGCACTACGCTATTTTGACGCTACGGTGCCGTCGGTGCCATTCCCGTCCCAAGGACAAGGACAAGGAGTTTTTGTACGCTGGGAGTCTGGGACGAGTCTGGGACTGAGAAACCTAGAGGAGGAGCGCTAGGGGCGTCGAGGCTAGTACTAGACGCTGTACGATTCGTTGGATTTCAGATTGTACCGCCGCTGCTGACCCTGTCCTGCCCTGTCTTGCCCTGCTGCCCTGCAATTCCCTGCAATTCCCTGCCCTGTTCTGAACTGCTGGGTTCAGGTCTGCCATCTCCCGTGCCCGAGAGAACTGAGCGAGTGGGTGAGGCGCTTTTCCAGAACAAGACAGCTCCGCCAGTCAGGGAAGAACCAGGGAAGGAATATTTAGAACAGGACAGGACAGGCCCGAGAGAGAGGGGGAGAGAGAGAGAGAGAGCAAGCTAGAGCACCAGCACCAGGAAGAGACAAGTGGTGCAATTGACAGGGTATTAGTGGACCCCCGAGACCAGACGATTACCACCAAACCCCAACCCCAACCCAAACTCAAACCCAAACCCTTCTGGGTATCTCACTAGAACTCAAGCTAAGGTAGCCAGCCGTGCCTTCTGCCCTTCTGCCCTTCTCTCCTTCTTTGGGACCCGCTATACCCACCGTTCAATTACTTACATAGCACTACTTCCCCTCCATTCGTTCGTTCGTTCGTTCATTCGTCGTTCCCAGGACCAAAGACTCTGACGCCAGACGCCAGCGAAGTGCCAACAGCTTTCTTCACCGTCACCGAAAGCCACTCCACCAACTACCAAAACCCACCGATTTCCACCTCACTTCCACTCTCTAGGCACCACCACTTCAATTCACCACGATCGTTAGCAATACTTCTACGCCATATCTACCACCACTTCACTCTGCAGACCAGTCCACTACAAGACTCCGCGAATACACCAAAACCCCACTTTCTACGAGCAGCAGATGATACTATAAGACTTCCAGCGACCTTTGCGACAAATCACCCCTACATAATTGTCTCGATGGTTGTGGCCATGGCCAACAATGGGTACGTACGAATTTTTTTTGTGGTTGAAGACTGGAAGTCTGCGAGCTTTCTGCATACTCGCCCGCCCCAATCTGCATACTTTACATTCTTCGCCGACAGTTTCAGCACTGCAGAGAATCTGCGACTCCAATTCTGCATTCACATTCCTGGCGAGCAGATACTGACGAGAACCCCACTAGAATGCCCCTCCCAGTTCGCCCCGAACACCAAACCTCCCTCCCTCCTCCAGCGAACTACGTAGAATATGGGCGCACCTACTGTGGCTTCAGGAACGGCAAATACATGTTTCCGATCGACGAGGTGAGTGCCGCGAGTTCTCCAATACAGCGCAGTGCAGAATGGCGCGCAGGAATGCGGATAGTGGGCTAACTGAGGGGCAGTCTGAGATGGATCGCATGGACATCTACCACAAATTCTTCTCGGTCGCTAGAAACGAAGCATTACACTCCACGACTTTCGTTCCGAATTATGACAAAGGGCCTAGGATATTGGATTTGGGCTGTGGAACAGGCATTTGGGCGATTGATATGGCAGAGTAAGGGACTGGACTGGGAAAGGAAAGAAGATTTGGGCTAATTCTGGCAGAAAATACTGGCATCAGTCAGCCGAGGTGCAAGGAATAGATCTGGCACTGATCCAGCCTGCAACGTAAGTATTGAGACTTCGTGGAGGGGTGCAATGCTGACTGTCTGCAGAATCCCGCCAAATTTGGCTTTTCACCAGCGAGATATCGAGTCCCCGTGGTTCTGGTGCGATGTTGATTCTTGGGATTTGATCCACATGCGGATGCTGGCAGGAAGCATAGTCAGCTGGCCAGCCACATATGCGCAAATATTCAGGTGAGATATCCAGAGTAGGGAGAGGGCGGAAGCTGATGAATATAGGCATTTAAAACCAGGTTTTGGATGGCTAGAGCATGTGGAAATTGATATGGAACCGCGTTGCGACGACGGCACCCTACCAGCAGACTCCAGCATCATACAATGGAGCAGACTATTATTTGACGCGACTGAACGCGCTTACAGACCGCTGGCATACAACCACGAAACGGGACCCATGCTGCAGAGAGCAGGCTTTGTGGACATCAAAGAGGAGGTCATCAAGATTCCCCTGAATCCATGGGAGAGCGACCCGCATCAGAAGGATATTGGACGTTGGTACAATCTCGGGCTTACGCAAGGCCTGGAGGCACTCACTACAGCACCTCTGACACGAATGAGCCAATGGACGAAGGCAGACGTGGACAGATTAATTGCAGATGTCAAGAGGGAGGTCTGCTCCAAGAGGTTTCACGTCTACTGCAATTTGTAAGTTGCGAATCTACATATCCATGGCCTTGAGACTCGCAACAATAATGCTGCAAAAATTGCCTCTATGACGTTTACGCTAACATTTCTTCTCTTTTTAGGCACATTTGGATCGCCCGTCGGCCAGCCAATGCTTGAGTCCTTCCTCATAAAGCATTAGCAAGCCACCCTTCAAACGCCCACCTGCACGACATCTCGCGGCTCTCGTACCATTGCCGGATTCGTCGGGAACTGATTATCCAACCTATTCTCAATTTATCCAAACGAAAGAGAAATACGCGGTACAGGCGAGCCAACGACTAAAGGGCAAGGCAGACTCCCTAAGAAAACGAAATGGGCTCCCCTCCCCTCCTTAACCGCATTGTGGTACAATATGCGCGCGCGCAGATATCCTGGGCTAGGTGCATATGCAGCTCTAAGCGCCTGCAGTTTTTACCCCTCCTCGCTCCTCTCCCTGACCTGGCCCATTACACTACAATTAAGGCCGAGATTCGATCTGTATGCGAACAACCTGCAATTTCTGGCGGCTGCCCGGATCGAGCTACCTCCTTCCCCGATCAGCTACTATCCTCCGTGTTTCAAAAGTGGTGCATCGTATGGTCATTTCAGGAAGTTCACTGCAGGCCATTTGTGGCATCAATGGTCTTCTTTCAATTAAGTTTCGGGTTGGGTTAGGATTGGGGTTGAATTGAGGGATGCCCAGTGGACCGTATGACGGAATGCGCCGAGCCAACACCCAATCGGCATTTCCAGCTTCTTCCCTGTCCCTCAATCCCACTGTTGGTTTTTTTGTGTTGGAAAAACCATCCCTGTACGACGCTCCGGACCGAAGCGAAGCGAACTCCCCCCCGCCCAATGGAAACCCAACCAATTTGGCAGAAACGAAACAAGACCTGACCTGGCACAAGAGTGACAAGTGACAAGTGACAAACTTTTGGAATTGCAGGATGTTGGACGTTGGGTTCTGTGCGAGGCTGTTGATGCTTGGGATCGGGAGTTGACGACTGCTGACGACCACTGACCGGCAAGCCGGGAACGCAAAGATAGGGATGGTATGATAATGGTGTTGGTGTTACGTGATCGAGAGGGTGATTGCAGAGGCGCAGCGAATGTTGTGTTACAGACGCGACCAGGCCAGCCAGCCAGCAAGCCAGCCGAAATAGGAACCATGCAAACCATCGGAGGACATGTTCGTTGGCAGTGAGATGGCTTCATATGCCATCGAAGAGGATTCTGGTTGGATTGAGACGAGCGGGGTTGTATCGCGGTGGTATTGATGTCCCGGAAACCTGGGCTATGAGAGCGGGGCTATGAGACGTGTCGTATATGACTTGGGAGGAAATTGAGCAGAAACTTGGGATACTTTTCAGCCTGGGAAGTCGAGAGGCGGTGTATGAAGAAAGATGGTTGACTACTGAGTTGGCGTCCCCATCACCATCACCAGCCTAGATCCATGATCCATCCTTCCCAGATATCACTACTCCCTCCACTGCACGTTCAACTAGTTCGAATTGCTAGTGTCGCCGCGCGCCGGAATTCTACAAGTGAGACCGGCAGTCAGGTCGTGTTTCACTAGTCTTTTGCTTTTTACGGCTTGGCTCTCGGTACTGCACTGGATCGGATGGATGGATGGCGATGGGATGTGATGCAGGATAAGATAAGACGAAGCAAGATATTCCCCAGCCCAGGCTCTCAGTATCTGTGTTGTGGTCATGCAGACGATGGGCTGGTATATCTCGGATTCGACGGGATGGAATTCATTTTCCTCGGGCCGGATCTAAATCAACTTGAGAACGGACCGAGATCGGATACTTGCCTTGCGCGCGTAGGTGGCTTCTTCAAGAGCTGAATAAGTAAGTAATACTACATACAGTCAGTCTCTAAGCCTGATCAATTCAGTTCAGTGGTGTAGATCAGGAAGGGAAGGCAGGAGGAAGAGGAGATATAGATATAGATAGTTTAATGGTTGCTTGCTATAGATAATCCTATAGTATAGTATCTAAGATGAGAAGACGAGAAGACGAGAAGAATATAGATCCGAAGCAAATATCCCAACTTGCAGCTAGCTCAGGGTTTCCATTTACGTTCGTTCCTACTTTATAATATTTCTTTCCTTATTCCTACCTCATCTCTATTGTTCATCCCGCATGAATGAAAGAAGTCGTCTCGGCTTCTGCCGCGTCCAGCTAGTACGTTCGTACGTGCGTGCCTACGTGATTGTGTGGTGTGGGGTGAAGCCAAAAGGAAATCATATCATATCGTATCGTATCGCACAGTACATTACAGTACCGTACAGTATTGATTACTTTGTGCGGGAGGGAATCCCTACTTCTTTCTTTTCTTTCAATACTTCCTACGAACGAGCCTTTGAGACAATCGACTTTTTTTTTTTTTTTTTTTTGGCGATGATATGGGACAAAGGACCTGAAGTTGGAGAGGGAGAGGGATATTATTAGTGAGGGTATTGCACGGTAAGTAGGTAGGGAGGGAGGGAGGGAATATGAGTTTAGTAATTTATTTATTGGGGGAGGAGGAGGAGGGCGAGGAGAGGCGGTTGTTGTGATAGGCAGTGTTCCTAATAGTATATGCAGTGTGAGCCACACCCCCCGCTTCAGTGATATAGGACTGTTCTTAGAAACACGGAGTAGTATAGGACTGTTCTTAAAAATACCGAGTGATATTTAGCTTAGATATCGAATACTAGATATCACCGAGCAATACACTAGAATACTGAAGCAGGGTAAAATAGGGGTAAAAGTGGGGTTATAATATGACTCTTACCTATTCGAGTACTTGTGTACCTTTATTCTTGTCCCTAATTAAGCTTAGTGTAGTATTTCCTTGGTATCTAATATTTCCTCGTATAATATAGTGTTATTATTACTCCTGCTAATACGTATAGTCTTAGAAATATGGTACGAGGTACGTGTCAGACCGCCTGCAAACTGAGCTAGTAATACAGAACGTACACTATTAGGAACACTGGTGATAGGGGGAACAGCACATCTGATTATTGAACTCCGTGCTTTCAATCATCGGAGCAGATTGCAGATAGATTACTTTGTCGCGGATTGATTTCCTCTTCGCCGGACCGCGCTTGGACTTGGACTTTAGCTTAGAAGAAGCAGCAACATTCTACCACCACAACATTCATCCAAATCAGCATATCATATCCCACGAGAGTAAGAGAGAGAAGAGAAGAGAGAAGAGAGAAGATGGGTAACCTCACAGCAGAGGCACTTCTTCCAAGCTCAGCTTTCTCCACCTCCACAGCAACGGAATGCTTACTCCACGCATACGCGATGCGCGAAAATACTGGTTTCGCCTCGTTCTTGCTGGACAGCAATTGCTCGACGAGGCGAGGTATTCCAGGCCGCGGAATGTGATGTGGCCGTGCCGTTTGTTCGGGAAGTCTCTGGATTGGCGGAGCTCGTGGGAGGGGGAATCGCTGGTGCGGAGGCTGAGGTTTTGGTCGCTTGGAGGCTGATGAATATATACGTACTGTTGGGTGCGTGGTCGTGGTTGGTTAGGATACGTTGTGATGGATGATGGGGAGAGGGGAATGAATGATGGGGGGAGTGGAATGAATGATTGGGTGGATGGAGTGATGGAGGGATGGAGGGATGTTGTGGAGAGAGCTCGCTTACTTTGTATTGGTATTTTGCCATGATCTCGGGTCTAACCTGCGAACTCGAAGATCACATCCGAGCCGGCCTCGCCGAGTCGGACTTCCCTCTCATATCCGTCATCGCAGAGATCGGTGTCTCTTCTGACAAGGCCGAGTCCTTTCCCAGGAATGAAAGTGTGGATCGACTACATTATTTCTCTGTCAGTTAGCTTTCCTTCCATTTCTTCACACGAATGAAACATCGATTTGAGAACACAAGAGTGGGTAAGGTAGAGTAGGTATCTTACATTCCAGCATGTGCCGTAGCGGCCGCAATGACATGGTGGATCTTCAACGACCTCCCATAGTAGATCCAGAGAAGCATCTGCTCGCACGCCTCGCGCATCGCCTCTTCCCTCTTCTCAAACGACTTGTACTCCTGCGTCTCGACCGTCACCTTGCGATAGAACATGCGATGCCGATGCAGGAAGGTGCGGTGGCCTGGGACCCCGAGAGGGCGGGGCGTCGCGGTGAAACCTTCGCGTCGCTCTATCATTTCGAAGAGCTCGATTGCGTCGCGTGGGTCGTAGCCGCATTGGATTTTGGTTAGGCGGCGCCGCTTCATGTCGTCTTCGTAGTAGTAGATGATTTGGTCAGCTAGAGATACCTTTTCGGTGGGGTAGAGATCTGAATGTGCTCTTTTGAGTGGCATTGTTGTTGTTGTTTTGGGGAGGAGAGTTGTTGTCGTTGATGTTGATGGTGTCGTGAGGGATTCTGGTGGACTTTGGATGGAAGTTTTGTGGCGCGGCGAAGTGGTGCTCGTTTGGCGAGAGTTTTGAGCTAGTAAATTTCTTTATAATAGTCCCTTGTACCCTGGATCTACTTAGGGCTTCTTCTTCGTGCTCATGGGGTGAATTTGAAGTGTTTTCGTCTTTGTTGTTGTTCCCTACTCTAAGTGGGGCTGCGACATAAGCGAGCTTGCCCGGTGTCCATCTTCAAGCACTTCTGCTGCTGGCGTAGGGAAGTTTTCATTCAAATACACTGGACTTGAACATGCATCCTTTGGAAAATCTTGGGCAATCAGATGGTGGGGTTGTGGGGAGAGTATTGTGACCTATACGACTTTTGAAGATCACGTCCTTCTAATGTCGGGTCTACAATCGTGACATTCGTGGAATAGATTGGCCCCGTCAGGTAGCTGGCATCCTCTTCACCAGTCGATGTATATAGTAACACTTCCTACACATTACCTCTGAACACAAGCGGAGAGTCGAGTCCGTCTACGGCCCCTTCTCTGCACATATCAGTGGAATGAATGCTCATTCCAGAACCTTCGATCCTGACGTTAGACGAAGTAGTTTGCACAGATCCATTGGCACTTCTGGGCGTGAATACATTGACTGAATATCAGATCAATCATTAGTTCAATGGACGACCTGGAGGTTGCCACCAGGCCCTAAGATCTAAAAAATTCACTTCCGCACTCACCTCTACCGAGGAGGCGAGCGATTCATCACCCTGATCTGAATAGCGAAATAAGTCTCTTTACTCTTAACAATGCGGTATTGCCTAGTGGGCGTGTCGGATCGGTAAAGCTGGAAGTCAAGAGTTTTAGATGTCTAACCAGCATCACTCTCGCTCCAGCAGCAGCCGTCAAATCACGCCTTCGATCACCTCGCAATACCGTCAGACCCCAATCTGGTGCAAGAGAAACATCCCTTGCTTGCAGAATGAGCGTGGAACCCGTATATGATGATTGATTGGTTGTGTGTGATTCGCTTCATTGACCTTTCCGGACTCATGGCCGATACATAAGTTCGTGTCTCGACCAGAGCCCCAAGATCCTCTGTATTGTGGAGTAAATCCACATCAGGTTCGATTCCTGAATCGAAGGCGGCAATTTCTGGCTGTGGCTTCCTTCGCTAGAGGTTGAAAAATCAGTACGGCGCCCAAGGTTTTTTTCTGGTCTTTTGGCTTACCCAGTCTCCTCCATCAATCCCTGCACCAGGTAGGTGACTTGAACTCTTCTTTCTTCGCGTTGTTTTGGTCTGTTTTATAGTGGACTTGGTCGCGATTAAGCGAGATGGTCCAATGGTCGTCGTTTCTGAGGGACCCGGTCAGTCGTTCCCCTTCCTTAGACCAATACACGAAGAGCATATCGAAATTGAGAGTTTTCCGATGGCTGCATGATTGAAACAAAATCATGTTGCGGCGGGGGTTCTCTTTTGGGGCACTTGGGTAAGACAAAACTCTTTCACTCCGACTTGAACACTACTAGCCAAATAAGAGTTGAATCACGATGGAAATGAATTGATGTTAAATAGTATATATTGATTAAGGAATGTAAGAGACTTCACGTCTCAACAGAACATTGTCAATTCCAAACCGACCTGTGCATGTAAATGCAGAACTCCGTGCCCCGATGCCGTCCTCCATTTTCCACCGCCAAATCTAAAATGCAAACCGCCCATGCTATGCAAGAATCAAATGAGAATGAATCAAAAATCCCGACTACTTAATTCCCCGTATCCACCGGCAGAGAATATCTAGTACTTGAAGCAAGCGATCTCGGCATGGACCAAGTCCTTGGGAGCAGAGACCGGAGCAAAACCAGCAAAGGTGTGTTGCTCAGTGATGGTGACAACATAGTTGTCAAGATAGAGGTCGCACTCGACACCCTGGAAGTTGGACTGCAAGAAGAAAGAGGTGGCCAGGAAGCTGTAGTTGTTATCGAGTGGGGTGTTGTCGAGGAGGGTAGCGACGCTCTTCTTGGCGCCGTCGAGCGCGACGGGGACGTTGGCAGAGCGTCCTGATTGATCGTTGGTGAATTGGACGGTGGTGGTTGCTGCGTAGGGAGTTGCTGAAACTGCAGCGGCGAGGAAGGCGACGGTGAGGGCGATGATGGATTGCATTTTGATGGATTTGTGTGGTTGGTTGATCTTGAGAGGAAGATGTAGTGGAAGTGAAGTGAAGAGGAAAGTGTGTTGGAAGTTTTTAATTGTTGGTATTGGTAGTAGAAGGCTGTAGATGATAGTCGATGTTGATGAAATTCGATTCTGGGTCGAGGACCACGAGGTTTATATATCCATCTCGTGTTGACTTACTCTCGTGTTTACAGCTTTCACAACAGACTCAGCGGATTACTTGCCAAGCAGGGCGATGTATGCCCTGAGGATCACAGCAGCAGCCCGCCACGATCACGAAGTTCAAAAAATAGGATCGGGTGCGGGGTTCTGTAAGGCTGAGGAGAGGAAGTGGTGGGGCTGTGCATCACCTCATCTGCATTCCTTACTTCAGTCAGCTGACTTCCCCAGCTCTGTTCCCTACAACACCTGCAAGAATCCGGAGGCTAGGCACAGTAAAAAGGGCTCAGCTGCGCCAGAATACGAAAAGGCTTGTATTTCTATTTCGAGGATGAGGCTTAAACGAAAAAGAAAGAGAATTCGAAGGAAGGAATAAGATGCGTTGGCCTTGTGCTGCGCTTCTCGCGTGATACGAAGTAGAGGCCGAAAAGCTCAGCAGATCACTTGAATGCAATTGTTGTGTGAGATTTGCAACCGAACAAATGATTGTCAGGAGATACCAAATTTCGGGTAATCTTCCAGTTGGCATTAGCAAACTCCCGTAATTTCAGCCTGTGTCTATTTTCGTTGCTGACCGCAGCTTCAGCTGTAAGCCTTTGCACGTGATGTAGGGCTGACTTGGAAGTCCTCACTTACTTCCTGTCCCTGGTATGTCCGAGTATTGATCAGAGTGGAGACATCGGGCTGGGAAATACGAATTGTCATCGTCTCTATGCTTGGTATGATGCGTCGAGATCAACTTGAGCGGAACGTCTCGCCAGTTTTGTCAACAAGAGAAACATTTGTTTGAAAGTATTTCTGACCGTAGCATCGATGAGAACCTTGAAGTCGAACACATGGCCAAATTTCATCCATTGGTCAACTAAGGAATAAGAAGCGCTATTCACGAAGTTTCTTAGCGCGCATGAAAGATTCAACTGCCGATGCTGACAGTGGCGTCAGTCAAGATAGCTGACTTGCACTGTGAGACCTCAGCCTTGAAAAATACACGGCAGTAGCTTGACCTCAAAAGCGCAATGTAAAATCATGTCGGTGGAGACGATGACAATTCGCTTTGAACTTCATTGATGCTTCTCCGCTCAGAAAAACATCGCCTGCTTGTATGATATTTAAGTCTACGCAGCCCAAAAAACTTGGCAAGGATGCATCAGATTTGACCCGTCCACAGGAGCTACTGTGTCGTACTTTACTTTCGGACCCAGAGGTCCGATTCATAGATAATTCAAATCAGCATGATCAACAGCTGATGAAGGATTCTGCGATTCTAACGACCTCGACAGCATTCCAAGTAACCTCAATTCTCCCCTCAGCAAGCTTCAGGACTTGAACTATCTCCTCCCGAATCCTTCTCTCTGGGCACAGCATCACAGTGAGGAACAGCGCTGGAAGAATCCCACATTCAAAAATGAACGTCTTCCTAAAGCTGCTGTCCTTGACTATCCGTCGAGTCAAGTCAACAATCTCGCAAGCTTCCTTCACGAAGAGGTCCATCGTGCCCGCACGAGCAGAGATCTTCCGAACTGACATTTCCGCCACCAATACGAGAGATCGCAAAGTAGCAGCAGCAATGAAGTCTTTGCTTGTAGGACGCTCCCACGCAGAGATAAGCAATGGGGCGAACGCTGCATGCCAGTCTCGTAGCTGGTCCAGGAGCCGAGGGCCTACCAGGTCTTCCTCTTGACTGGAATTCGAGGACCCTTGCATGAAGATCTGAGGTAGGCGTGCAAGATACGGCATAGCGCAGTACATATGATGGTTAAGATAATTCCTTGCCTCACTCAAATCGCGAAATCTATCTGGCATAAGTTCCTCTCCAATCTCGTATCTCATCTCCAACAGGCCACGGTCTCCGGGAGAGCTCACTTTCGTCGTAAGCGTGTTGTCAAGTCTGACAAAAATTTCGAGTAGTTCATCTTCGAGTCCCGGGATGGATTCGATTCTTCGTATCGGTGAGTAATAGCGTCGCGAAGTTGCAAACCGATTCCGCATCATACCCATCGCGAACATGATATGTTCGAGGGCATTTGCGCTTTCGCCTTGAAGGCTTTCGAAGCAGAAGATGAGAAGCGAGGCGAGGAGTGTGAGACGAGATGCATCTGCCTCGTTTGCAGTATTGATCATCGTCTGGATTCCCCGAAGAGCTCGACCGTAATAGCGAGCGGCGAAGACATGATGGCCATTTCCACCGCCCTTTGATGCTGAGTCTCTGGCCATGCTCAGCGCTGCTACAGAACAGGTAAGGTCTCTTAAAGGGAGAGAGTCGTTGCATGCTCGAAGAATGACACAGTTCCACATTGGCTGAGGAATTGCACCCGATAGATCATGTGTGATCTCTTCGCGGAAATGTTGGAAATACTGGTACTCCGATTGATTTCCAAAAATCGCTGTCGTAGGAGTGATAATACTAGGTAGTCTTGTTGAAGACTGCGGCAGTATTTGGCGCGGCTGGCTGGGAAGTTTGTTGCTCAAGGACACTTCATACCCATCGCACTCAACTCCAAATCTGATGCATCTCAAACAAATTGGTCTAGCTTCATCACATTTAACTCTTCGGTATCTAAAATCTCAGTCAGTCAAGAAATTCCAATATCTTAGACATGCACGGATGTAAGATTGCTCCAACATACTTGCAGGTTCGACATCCTGTCTTCGACTTTGGCGTTCGTGCTCGTGAACGTTTCGTGACAGTCGAGCTCACAGTACCCTTCTCTGCCGATGTCAAGCTTGTATCTTCGGGGCGAGTCGATGCCTTTTTTGCTTTCAAAGTTCTTGTCATTCTTGCGGATGCCATTGGTGACGTGTCATCTCGAGCCACTTGTTCTCCCACACCAATAGCTTTGAACATGAAGAACGACATCCTCAACAATGGAAGATGTCTATGTGCGGGCCGCTTAGATTACTCTTCTGAGCATGTTAAATTGAGGCATAGGTGACATACTGCTCTAGACACGAATTCAATTTGGTTGAAGGATTGAGAGCGTGTCACCTCTGTTGATATGAATGCACGGGAGCCTGGCGTAAATGTTGGTTCATTTGGTGCTGACATACATCCCTGGATCGATCTCCTCGCTATCGCATGGAGATCCAATCATGCTTGGCATTCCGAGTATCAGCCCCAAGCCAAGTCTGGGTAAACAGCCGCTTTACGGTGTACCCAATCTTCGTTACCGAATCTTTTCTTGAGCCAGACTCGGCTACAGAAGATTCGGTCTCGACCTCCGATACCTTGAGCCTCTGGGATGGGTCATGAGGCAGTCGTGATTATCTGTAGAGAAAGAGGGAGATAATGGCTGGTGGTCCTTGCGGGAGCAAAGTATTTCAGCTCTCTGAATCTTGAAGAGATGATACGGGTCCAAGATAAGAAGTCTTGGGCTCGCTCGGTGCCGACATGCCGAGTAGGGGAAGAACTCCAAGTCCGCTGACCAGACGAGAGAGAACAAAGAGCTTTGGAGTAAGGCTGTGATGTGAGTCTTATTGTCTAACCACTCACACCTAACCAAGTCGTATAGCTTCCTGCAAGCATTCCATCTTCCCGGTAGCCAGTGGTAGATCATAAGTGATTGGTATGTTGATGTTTGGCATCACTTGGTTGCATCATGGCAATCTTTCGTTGTCATTGAATATTCATGTACTTCATAGATGCCCCAGACACCAATCTTTTCCAAGCGCTGGGGCCGTGAACGGCAGTGCATGCAATTGTTTCTAGCGCAGTATAGCTTTTGAAGCGGCACGACGTCGACTAACTTAGCTCTGATGCACTGAGAGGGCATAGAGTTGATGTCGCCCAATGTGATCGGGTTCGGCGGCAATCCCATGCTGCATCGGTCAGGGGACGGCAGGTACTGCGCATTAGGTCCAAGGATCCTGGTGCAGGCATTTGGTCTCCGGTGCAGGCTGCCATAATCAATAAGTTGAAAGTTGCAAAATATGATGTAACCAGCAGCGATCGATGTTTAGGATGCGGTACGAACCAAAGAGCTTTTGGTCCTTAGTCGGTAGCGGCAAAGAAAACAGATCGACCTCATCCAAAGCTCGAAGGCACAGAGCTCGATGCCATGGGAGGACCACTACTCTGAATTTGCAGGCTCTTGAGTTGCAAGAAGATCTAGACAATATTAGCTTTGCAGACGTTAGTCTTTCGTGGTTGCGATTTACCTCGTTCAATGAAGATTGCTCGTTGATGTCCTCAATAATTTTAGCAAGTGCGAAGTTCTTGAGTGTTGGATCTCGAGTGACCAAAGCAATGTATGCACTCTTGAGGTGAGTGATCGCCGTCATGGAGTTGCCTTGTATGCTCTCAAAGATGAAGATCAAGACGGACGAGTGCAGAAGTAGTTTCGTAGGGTGGATCTCCGTCGATGTGGCGATCTCCCGAATACCTTCGAGGGCTCGGCCATACTGACGAAATGCATAGTTGAAGTGAGCTGCTGCGAGGCCCGAGGAGTCCCCAGATCGTTCCGAGGTCTTCGCTCTGCTGAGGGCGGCGATGGAGTCTTTGAGGTGTTGGATTGTGGGCTCTGTCTCGGAAGAGGTGGACTGTCTGTAATCCCATGGCGTAAAGTGAAAGTCTTCTTCGCCAAGTCCTAACAAGATGTTGTCTCCAACAATATGTTTGACACGGAGATACTGTTGATCTTCCAGACCGCCTTTTAGTTGCGGTGCAGCAAGAGACGGTGGGGGACGGGGGATGGGTTCTGATGCTCGTCGAAGTATGAGTTGGGAATCATTGGGTAGAAGGAGACGTTCTCTATGGGCCGTCGTGCTCTTTGTTGCTTTGGTTAGTTGATCCAACCGTTTAGGTCGGTACCCTTCACACTCGGTTCCGAACTTCAGGCATCTCAAGCAACCCGGCTTGCCCTCATCGCACTTGACCTTTCGTCTTCTGCTTGGAAGAGCATGTCAGTTGTTTATACGTAAGTGTTGTTTGGTAGTAGCAAGCGGTCGATGGTGACTGGACATGTGGATGGCTTGGTACGGTCTTTTGCCCCGATGGAGAAGGTTAAGGGGCAATCATGGCTTGGAGCAACGTAACGTACTTGCATGTTTTACATCCTGTGCGGACCTTCGGCTTTCCAGCTCTCCCTTTCAAGCCCTTCTCTTCATCAGAAGCCATGGTAATTGTGAGCCGGCGTGCTTTTGTTGTTGGTTTGAGGTCAGTGGGGGCGTTAACGTTGATGTTCTGTGGTTCCGAAAGAAGATTCCAGGAGTCCAAGTAAAAGCCTTATGAGTTCCAGCCAACTGTCGCCTTGCAGGGCGTAGCCGTCTTGGCATCGAGCTCCCTTTGTATGATTTAGCGTACAGGGTGAGAACCAGGCCTTGGGAGTAAGCGCCTACCGAGCGTGGAAGATGGTGCGCGTGGAATTTGTCGTCCGTGGACTAATCTGTACCCCCTGAATGTCAGCGTCATCTTTTTCAAACGGCATCGATATTAGAGATTCAAACATCATTGTCTTCTTATTTAAGTGGACGTATAGATGGATTTGATTTTTGGTTCAAAAGAAAAATTGTTATCGAGAGTTTAGGGGAGCCGTTCAGTAAGCGACTCTGACCTGAAAGGATATGATGCCTGACACCTAACCTTTACGCTGGACAGGTTCCAGAACTCGGAGCCCCTATCCCATGTTCTCCTTACTTACTCTGATTCCATGAATTGAAAGCCGCATGCGGCCCCGTTACAATTGCTGTGCTTACGGTCTTGCCCCTTTTCGGCTACAACGCGATATCCGCGAGCCGAACAAGCGGAGATTGTTGAAATCCGATCTGTCAGCAGTGGCCAACCACTTGGATGTGCCTGCTTGACAGCTGTTTAACCGTCACTTAGCAGTCATAGTATGAAACATGATTCCAGAACTGCTATCCACTTCTAGATGATGGACGGACGGTGCTGAATTCCAACAATACGCTGAATTCCTCACTAGTAAACAAAACAATTTCTTGGCAGAAGCCTCCTTCCACAGAGCGGATGCACAGACGGAGATGGGCTAGCTTGACTCCACAGAGAACCCGAGCAGGCAAATGACAGCGCATGAATTGCGACACGTCTTTACAGGCACGGTAGCTCACTCGTGAGATTGGAAAATAGACGCCAGGGAGGCTGTGTTCATGAGCGATGGTTTCTTCTAACGCCTTCCGCCAGCTGTGTAAGCTGATGAAGACGCAACGGCTAACAAGCCACCAGACCAACGCTGACGATAACAGACTTTGATCTCCATAACGAGAGCCTCAGAAGAGAACAGAAAGCGAAACGAAAAGAATGGTTCTCAAAATTGACAAGAGACCCTTTTCCGTCTAATTATACCAACCCATACTCCTATACCTAAAATATTGTCTATTGAGGAGTTGCGTCAAATCTTACCATCCATTCTTCTTCGTTGGGATGGGAAGACCTGGCCATCCCATGTGTGGGATTGGCTTGGGGAGGATAGGGAGCCCCGTTGGGAACCCATGATGACCACGGTGCACAGTAGTGGTTGTGGCACAGCTTCTACATTGATATTAGTCGCTGTCAAGAAGGTACCCTTATTGAACGCTGCTACGAGGAATGTTCAATGGTCCCTTAGGACTGGTTGGGTGGTGGGGATCGGTCTGACATGGACATCGCAAACTTCGGCATCTAACCGGCGAACGAGGAGACAGCGGCAACGCGAACGCGATGTGATCCGGTTTGTACCCGTTGTATCCACAACAAAACTACGTGACCGACCCAGATAATTTGAGGTGAAGAAGAGTGAACCTACGTTGGGTGGTGGTGGCCGGGAATGGTATGGTACCAGGTCGACGTCGTCCAGCTGAAGGTGATGCATTTAGTGACGACGTAGTCACGACCTTCTCCGTCCTTGTTATCACTGTCGAGAGGCTTGCCATCCTTGCCATGACCAGTGACTACCAACAAGTCTTCGATATTCTCGGCATAGTACTCCTCAGATTGACCGAAACCGAAGACTGGGGCCTTGAGTGTGTAAGGACCGTAAACTGTCTTGGTCTTACAGGTGGGAGGGTTGTGTGGCCATTTGGGGAGGTTTGGTTCCCGACCGCTGCATTGAAATGTCAGTGCGTGAAATCGCATTCCTAGTATTGCTTTGAAGAAACGCTGAGGTTTACTCACAGGAGGACCGCGGGGGAATCTGTGAGCTCTCCTGTCTCTGCAATGATGGGACTAGCGAGCGTACTGGCTCCGAGGAAACCAAGAATAAAAACCGGAAGATACATGACTGTATGAGTGAATAATCTCTCGAGGACTAAAGAGGGAAAATCGCAGAAGTGCTGGTCAGTGCAGGGAGGGAGGAGCAGAAGAGTTGGGGATCCTGGGGATTTTTATGGTCCTCGACTCCAATATTGATATGGTTTGCACTACAAATCCTCTCGCACATCATTGTCTTAATTCTCGTCCACTCCACCTCGGACTTGATCCACAATCCTATCGAAATCTTCAATTCTCGTCGGCTTCTTGCTTTTCACATGCCTTGTCCTGGACATCGATGTTCATTCAGTGGTTGAATTGGCCAATCTCAACAAACGAATTCGGCAGATGCATACCGGCGCGTTCCCGTCTCCTGTCGATCATGAAACGATCCTGATAGTGATATTAAAAGCGCATACAAGCTTGAACTATGTGCTGCACTATCCCCAGATCAGGTATAACGATCTGCGGCAGGCTGGTTTTTCCCGCGCACTAAAGACGCCAACGATACCGGGAGCCGCACAGGTGGCCAAATATCACACCAGACGAACGGACTGCATGCATCCATCGACCTGGCCTCGTTGTCGTCCTATCAAGAGGTACATATGGAGGCAAATCTCCGAATAGTCGCAGATAAAAAAGGTTATGTTCAGATGGCGGTTTCAAAATCGGGTGAAGTCATGCAAGAACCTAGGGACAGAGGTTAGATATTGGTTCTCGACGCTAAGACCTCTTGAAGATGGGATCTTTCCATTCTGCCTTGCGGGATACTAGGAAAGGAGACAGCAGATGTTGGGATGAAGATTTGCACCACGGACCTCCGCATCGCGCAAACTGCTGCGAGCGAATAAACCAAATGCAAGCCCTAGGGGATGCGTCTGCAATACTCGGACTGAGCAACCGTGAAACCTCAGCTTTCTCGTAATGCTGGCTTTCGCTCGTAAGCAGAGATTATCGCGCAGCTTGCATCCATCGCCGCATCATTTCTACGCTGGTAGACAAACTGTACTTGGTGTACGAATATCCACTTGGCACTCAACAGCAACTCCGCATATCTGAACTCACGTGTAAAAAGAGTTGATGCACAAGTGAGAAGTGTGATCGCCGAAGTCTTGTAAGTGGGGATATATAAGAAGAAGTGAAGAGGTGCCGAGGAGTGTTACGACAGACGAAATATTTATACTTCGCCGGGCTGGCCTGAACTGCCGGGGCCATCTCCCAGATGAGGATCGCTCGCTTCTGAATACGAGACACGAAGCACGAACGAGCCAATTTCAACCACCACACCCCAACCGCAACCAAAAGCTTCAAAACACGACCCTCTTCAGCCTCCAAACATGTGTGATAGCCTTCGAGTATATACCGGCATCTGCTATGAATACCTTCATTGCGGATCCGGCCCCTCCGCGAAGTCCTGCGATCCATTCGACTTGTCCCTGCGATATTTCCAGCCTCCGACCTACTGCCTAGCACTCCTCCGCCACGGAGGGTCTGCTATTGCAAATCGATTTGATGTGTTGCCACGACTTCGCCGATATCATATGAAATTTGCAGTGTTTGTTACCTAGCGGTTGCGGCCGTGGGGGCAAGCCTGCATAATGTTTCAAGGAATCGAGGCTACTTTGGGCAAGGCTCCTTTGGACTGGTATCTACAGAGGTTGATGAGACTGCTGCGAGGCTTTAAGGTGTGATTGAGGAGAAGATAACTTTGAGTTGGATTCCCGAGATGAAAAGGCACACCATCGTTGTGGATATTGTCTTTGTTGCCAGCAAGGTCAGACGTGGTCAAGCTTCCAGGACTGAAAGTTCGTCGACTGCTATGCTTTTTACCTAGCACAAGCTCCGTGCTTGTTTTGAAATGGGCATCATGATTCGCTGAAAGGAATATAATTGTAGCAAGTGCTGCTCCTCGTATATCTTATCATATTCGTTTAGTCTCAATCAGAAGGAAGCGGAGCCAGCCAGCATCTTCTATCTATGCTCTCTATATCATCGGGTATCCGCGAGTTCTTGTTTCCAGTTCGCCTCTCCGGATGCCGCGCTATGCTGTCTTGACCCGGTCAAGTACTTGGTAAAAAGATAAACAATGCAGAACTCCATATCCACCCCAAGTCTCGGCAAAAACATCCTCAATCCCCCTTCAACATGTCTATGTACGCCCTTTGGTCTATCTGATCTCTCAAGTCCCCTCAAGGAGAAACGGGTCGATCATGTCCAGTCCCTGAGTTGTATCTTCCATCGCTATGCATTTTTCACCAGCGTCTGCGTAGACCCTGCTATCCCACATTCCTTCTCGTCTGGGCGCGATGGACCTAAGGACACCGATCGCCTCGTGCTTCAGGGCGCGATCTGGGCAGAACAATACGATTTTCAGGAGCGGTGGTATGACTCCAGCGTCGAATACAAATCCCTTCAAGAAGCCTGGGTACGACATCAGTCTTCTGCAGAATGTTAAGATGGCATGTATAGTCGGAAATGGTGCTGGACTTTCGGTGGCTAAGGATGGGGACGAACGGCCAGACGATGAACGCCGCCGGAGAATTGTCTCTGGCACGGCAAGGGCTGAAGGACCGGCAGTGGAGAAGGACGATTGATGTTCTGACAGTGACGATGACCTGCTCGAGAAAGAATCCATCCGTTGGTTTGAAGGCGAGTGTGGAGCAAAACCGTTGATTGTTAAGTCAACGGCCATTGCTTGAACATGCAGTATCGTTGCTGGTACAAACATCGATTCTCCCATTGGACTCAAGGCGTAGTCCAGCATAGGTTGGAATGCATCGTGCCACTGCGCAAGCCTGTAACCTAGATGCGACGATGAACCCACAAGATCTGTTGCGTGGAACCATTGTTTGAGTTGCCAAGGTATAGATTCAAAATCCGGGAAAGTGGGCTCTGCTTCGCTATCCTCCTGAAATGCTGATATCGAGTCAGGCGGTCTATTGGTAGATATCACCCTCCAATGTATGTCCTCCAAATATGATCTTGCCTCCGAGATTGTAGCAAAGCTGGCAGGTAATTCGAATTGCTCTGCAGAGAATAACAGGGAGAAGATGCGGTTTGCTGGAAGGGGAGGATATCCTCTCTGCCTGCTCATCAGCGCAAGTGATGGTCGATCCAGTCGCATGAACGCGGCCAGAAGTTCATCATCGATTGGCGCATTAGATTGCTGTCCCGTTGGTCCTATCCGAGGCAAAAAGTGCTGTTGTGGTAAGGCTGACAGCTGCTTCAATATCAGATCAATAGCACTCTGAATATGCGTCATCGCCCGGCCAAGGTCTCCATGAAGGCTTTCGAAGCAGAAGATCAGGAGTGCACTGATCAATGCAACCCGTGTTGAGTCCTGTCCGGTTGCAACAGTTTCCCTAATCCCCTTCAGTGCTTCGCCGTATCTCTGCAGTGCATATTCCAAATGAAGCTCGCTCGTCTGCTGAGGAGGTCCTGTCACGAACATGCTCAAGGCTGATGTTGCAACAACCAGTCTTCGAATCGCAAAGTTGTCGCAAGCTCCCAGTACTAATGATCGCCATAGGCTTGGATCAAAGCCGCTTGAGAGTTCAAAAGAGGTCACATCTCGAAAATGACAGAAGTACTGATAGCATCGTTCGTCCTGGAAGGTTACGCCAGGTGGCAGAGGCGGGGTGATGGTGTTTATTGGCGGAGAAGGAGAGAATGAGGCACCTGGAGCTGGTGAAAGTGTGGGCGATGGTGCAGCCTGCATGGGCTTGGACAAAAGCTTTCTGACCACTGGCGGACTCGGGTCTTTCGGTGGAGGTGTGTCTTCTGTAGAGGGGTAGCCGCCGCACACCCGTCCAAAATTCGAGCACCTGTTGCATGCTGGCTTCGTTTCGTCACATTTGACTCGACGAGCTCTATAACAAGTCAGTCACTGGGAACTTCTAGATGACAGCTTTCTTGAGATACATCCCGGGCAGCATTGGGGTCGTTGAACGAGCCAAGCTCAATTGCAAGCGAGGGAAAAGTGTCGTCCTGTGCTGCTGGTTCGTACAGCTCGACCAATGAAACTCACTTGCATGTTCTACATCCAGACTTTACTTTCGGCTTCGAAGCTCTGGGCTTCTTGGCCCCCGATGGATTCTGAGGCATTGATGAGTTCATTTTGGTGTGTATTCAAAGATCGACATTGGATTGGGAAGTGCAACAAAAAGGTACCGACAGCTATGTGCAAAAAAGGAAATGAAGGACAAGCACAGACATTGCTAAACGGGTGAGAAGTCTCCAAGTGTTCTCCCGCGTCTAATATATGTGTTTCAAAAAGTCTCCCAGGACTCGAACGCCATATTCAAGCGCATGTGAGGCTATACCTGGTCCTTCGAAAAATCGTAAACCTCGACCAATGAGGAGCGGGTAGGGCAAACGTCAACGACCCTTGTGTATTTTGGTATCTTACATCAGCGAAAAGGTGCACGAGCGAAGATCGGAATTCATCAAGAACAACTCAGGCAACAGCTCCAAGATAAGGTGCGTACACCAGGCATCGAGAACGTAGACATGGCTCGTACAATATGACTTTGATGCGGATTGTTTTGGGACGGGGTGTTCTCGCTTACCGGCTCAGAAGTGGCGGTGGGGGATAAGGCGAGGCGGGTGAGAGTCAGAAAACCCAGGACTCTGTCAGACGAAATCGCCGCGCCTGGAGTCGCTTTTGCATCCCGCTAGGTGAAACCAGGCCACGAGGCCCTTCCTGCTAAAGTCAGCCTTGCAGCATGTGCTGTCGACTCTGACAGGTGCGAATACGTGAGGATATGTTCCAGAAGACTTCCTTAGGGCTGGGTCCTGCAGATGGCTGACAGCTTAGCTGATATCCACGACACTTGCCGAAAAGTTTGGCATCTATAGGACTGATCGGCTGTTTATCCCGGTGCATTTATTCTCCAGTCCAACGAATACCGGGCCGAGGATTGGACGGGGATGAATTTTCAGAAAGTTGTTGATGCTTAGCTTGGAGATTCGATGGAGAAATTTTTGCCTCGCCGGCTTGTGGCCAATGGGCAACTAGACTCCCATATTTATTCTCGGGGTGGCTTGAACCTCCTGAAGACTGCGCCTGAATCCTTGCTCGATTCTGGCGCAATCGATCTCGATTGTGAAATTTTTACAGGAAGGATATGCTTTGATGCTCGAGTTGTTTGATCACATGAACCGATCTTTAACACGTCTGTCACCATGTATTTGTGTCTTGAGGAACAAGTTTTTTGTTCCTTGAAGATCTGTCATACAATCTGGAAGCCAATTTTCAGCTTCCCACAATTGTCCTTCGATCAATTTGATCGCCAAGATGCGCTGAAGCCAATCTCCCTCACAAAGCAACAGACCCGTCGATCAGCATTGTACGTCAAAATGCCAATCTTCAAACCCGTCAGCCGCAGACAACGAGATCTCGATTCAATGGTAAATTTGAGGCCACAAATAAGGTTCTCACACACATGGCATGTCGAGTGAAGGTTACATGCAGTGGCGGGGTAACCATAAGTACGGTTCTCGGTAAGTGATCTGCAGATGATGCCTCAGAGAGATATTTAGACTGTCAGCAGGGTGCGTTCAGGCATCCAGTCGGTACCGCCGTGCCGTACTTAGGCGTGCCTAGTGTCAGCAGCCACCCGCACGGCAGTGGCTCGCCTTGCAATTCTTGGAGACGGATGCCTAGAAAAGAAGAGCTTGGGAATTGAACAAGGGGAGGATTGCTAATCGCTTATTTGTTTTGTTTGGAAATAGAATGTGTTTGAAAACTAGGTGGCGAGACGTTTTCCCACGAGTCCGGAAATGTTTGAGTCCTGGTCTGAAAATGTTGTGCGATTCGCTTCAACTCGAAGGATTTGTGCGAAGATGTGATGCTCGACCAGCGACCAGCTGCATGGTCTTCTGCGTCTTTACAATAAATGTTACAAGATTCAATGGCTCCATATTCCTGTCGGCTCAGCAAGCAAGATCTGATTTGAAGTAGACAATCGAGAGAAAGGTGAAGTAAAACAAGTCTCAACGCGAGCTTTTTTTTTTTTGGCAGTCTCTTGAGAATGCACGCTCTCTCAATCTCTGGTGCATTTAACCTTTTCTGACCTAGATCTCGACATACATTTCAGCTCCTCCTTTCTTTTGGAATTCAGGCTGGGTTCCCGCTTGAAGTGCATGGAATGGTTGCAGGTCCAGTGCTTTCAAGCCAGTAACTAGCTCCACCATGTCAGTGGCATAATTGAGGATATTTCGTCGTTTCCCATATTGAAGAAAATTGGTGAAGTTCAAAATTCTAGCAAGAAGATCCATGACCGGTGGCGGTCAGGAACCCCTGTGGCATCTCCTTCTTTTCGGCGGCAGCTAGTTGTTGTTGGCGACTGTTTAGAATGATGTCAACAGCTTCAGTTCCTCTTAGAGAACTCTCACGCGTCGGCGATACAAATTGAGGCATTATATACCAGATAAATTGGGAAAAGCCTGGGAAGCGGCGTTGAATTTGAACTTGAGAAAGGGGTAAATCAAAGATGCGTCAGATCACGAGGACTACAATGCTCTGTTCACTGGATACAAATTTGAAAGTTCAAGTACATCTTTACATAGCTAAGATTGTCCTACACCAAGATCCTTCGGAGATTTTCAAGCGCATACAGCAAAAGTCTAGCCCCAAGATCACAAGCTTAAATGAGACGATCTCATCCCTTCCTTCTCGCTCCACCCATCCACATCTTCCATGAAAACCCTCCCGTCAGACTCTACCATACTCCAAAGAGGTGGCGGCAAGTCCTGATACATACCAAACTCCTCGTCAAGTTCCTCTGCCGTCCACATCCTTTCCGGCTCAGTCCCGACGTAGAAGTTGTTCTTGTCCCGCGCGAAATGTTTGCGATACTCTGATCTTGGCATTCGAACGACTTTGATGTTTGAATTCTTTGTACTGGAAGACCTGAGTCCTCTGATGAGTGAGGAAAATTTGCCCTTGCGCCTAATTGGTCTATCGATCTCGGGTATTAGGATGTTTGATTGTGTTAACTAGAAAACGAATACGAGGTACTTGCCTGGAGGCCACTATTTCCTTATCAGAACGAGCAATGCGAACGATCACTGGAATGAGGCTCTGGTCTGTGAACCGGAATGGCGGGTGATTAGGCGCTTGCTCGCCCCAGAGACATGCATTTGCCCAGGATGACGGTTTGTTAATAGGCATTGGCTGGCCGGTCGCTGTAAAATGGAGGTCCGAGTCGTGATTTAAAACCATGTCGAGCTGTATCTTTGTGGCTTATTGTCCTAAAAGAGGTGTCTTGTTGCTCCAAGCTTACGATTGTACTGGATACTGTCGAATTATATTGGAGGATTGCAGGCCAAGGCAGAACCAAAACAACAGTTAAGCGAGTCACTGGGAATCAGAGTGAAAACCAAGAGTTTCAAAATATACAATCGGTTATAGTAGAGGAATGATAGAGATGAAATATTCTTGGGACTTCTTCTACGCAGATTATGGGATCAGGCACCCCATATAAAAGCACTGAAACCTGATCGTATGATATCATCATAGTCAGAACTCTGTTCATGTTTCAGCACCGACTACCTATTACGACGATTCATGGTACGATAAAAGCCACTGGGATGACGTTGGCTGCTCATATGATTATCCTTTTTGAGCGCGGATTAGTCGATGTTGATGTGCTGGCGAGAGCGCTGGTTGGGTGAGACTTCGGAGTACTCGGAGGATGAAAGAGTATCGAGTCACGTGGCGTGACCTCTCGGCTGTGGTCAAATGCCGAGGTCTTCAATGTATGATTCGTGAACCGTGATCCGATGTGGTAACTAGAACTTGCTGTAGACTGGAGAGTTCATCTTCACGGACATTTGCAAGCACAAGAAGCAGGTTTGGACAGGTGGAACATTTATCACATGAGCGGACACGTGAGCGGGGTGGTGCAGCGGATCTGGAGCGGACTTTCCTTGAAACGGACGGCGTGAGTCAGTAGTAACCCGCTTTGTATAAAAAAACTCAGAGCAATATCGTCAACTACAAGGTACGACGAAGATCTTCCTGCTTAGATTCGGGGTTAAGAAGCCTAAAAGAATAATATTTCCTAACTCCTGCCGTGCTTGTGAGTGGAGCAGCCACGACGGGAAGTCTATATAAGAAAGACAAAAGGACTCCTAAGTTAGGAGATTCCTAAGTCTGAAACCATTTGTGCAATCCTCCAAGCTATTAAACATACATAAAGCCCATTTGCATTTCCCAAGCTTCCATGTCTCTGTTGACAATGGCACCGCTTACCTGGTTCATCACTGGCTGCTCATCCGGCTTTGGCGAGCAATTAGTCCACAGTATCCTCGCTCGAGGAGATCAAGTCATTGCCACAGCTCGCAAGCCCGATAGCATCGCACATCTCCAAGAAGCAGGTGCTGCGGTGTTGCAGCTGGACATCACCGATGACGAAGCCAGCATCGATGCTCTGATGGAGAAAGCGCTGAACATTTATGGCAAGATTGATGTGCTGGTGAATAATGCGGCATATATCTCTATCGGGACTTGGGAGGAGCTAAAGTGAGTATTTTTCAAAGTATGTGAGGGGTGCTAATATATTCGTGTGTCGTTTAGGTATGAAGATTTCCTGGCACAATTCAACACGAATGTTTTTGGGACTATCAAAGTTACTCGAGCACTCCTACCGCATTTCAGACAGCATCATTCGGGGACCGTAGTTTTCATCGGATCTCTTTCTGGATGGATTGGACATCCAGGATGTGGAGCTTATGCTGGATCGAAATTCGCTCTTGAAGGTAAGTCCTGAATTACAAGCACCCCGCGTACTCCTTTACTCTTTCGAATTGCCCATTGGTTGATCGTTTATAGGTATGGTCGAAAGTTTGCAACAAGAAGTCTCTCCTTTTGGGATCCGCACCCTCCTCATGGAACCAGGCCGCTTCCGCACCAAGCTCCTTTCGAGCCAAAACATGAAGACAGTCCGACCCATCATTGCAGATTACTTAGAGACTTCCAATGCAAGAATTGCTGGCTTGATGGAAGGAGATCGCAAACAACCTGGTGATCCCGTGAAGTTTGTTGACTACGTTTTAGATTTAGTGAGGGGTGAGGGCATTGCGGAGGGGAGGGACATGCCATTCAGATTGCCGCTGGGAAAAGATGTGTTTGATGATGTTAAGAGGAAGTGTGAAGATACTCTGAAATTGCTAGAGGACTGGAAGGAGGTTATTAAAGGGACAGATTTGGTTGAGTAGGGTACTTTGGACGTGCCACTGATGCGAAGAGTTGAGGATGATGGGGTTCGCTTATCGGATGAAGGGTGTTTCAATGCCGTGACCATCAAGTAAAGTATCTACCATGGTATATTGGCTATGATGCAATTTCAACTCTCTTCCAACTATAAACAAGGGCCTCGTCCATCTTTCGGCATTGTCCGATCTTCACTTGGGTCCGATCAAGGATCTTCCAAAAGCGTTTTCCCGTCCAAGTCACATGTAAGCAACAAATCACAAGTCAGCTTGCCCTTGCGATCATAATCCTTCACAAACTTATCACCCCATTCGCCAACTGTATTGTCAATCGTGGTAGCTGGCTTTGTCACACAGAAGTGGCACATCAGGCCTTTCAGGCCCTTCATGAGATTCAAGCGAGGCAGCTCGGCTACCACAACGTTGTACTCGTCCCATGTAAGCAAATTGCCTTCGATACGGTCGGGACCTTGGAAATCGGCCCAAATGCCGTAAGCTACAGCTTGAACCTCTGCTTCCTTGTGGAAGACGATAGTCCCTGTTGTATGCAGAGCGATTGCGTCCCAGACAAGTCTGTGATTTAAGTCAGTAACTGCTCGCGAACGCTTCAGAAGTACATCGACAACCCCCCTCATTGGTAATAAAATGCCGAGAGAACCCTTACTGCAGCCGATGCTTGTCCCAGTCCGGGGCCTCTCTTTTCAGAAATTCGCGTGCAGCATCCGCGCCATCGACCTCGAATCGCTTGTCCTTCGAAACCAACTCTCCGGTCGGATCCCACCCGATGTCATGCATGAGAGCTCCGATTGCATGTACCTCCAAGTCACGATCCGCGAGGCTCGGGATCTTTGACGCCATGATGAAGCCGAAGACCATGGATCGTTGGACATGGTTGAAAGCAAAGTCGGTGGAGTGAGCTCGGGTGTACTCGAGAGCTTTAGTGATGAGAGGGGTGTCTGGAATGGTTGCACCGGCAAAAACTCGTGTTGGGACAGGGGATGCCATCGTGCCGGCGATCTTTTCAGGTAGCACAACAGCGGTCAAGAGTAGACAAGTATATGCGAGAGCCTATCAGCTATCATGTCAGCATGGATACAACCAACATTGAGGACAAATTTGGTGTTCCCACCTCGTCGATTGGATCTGAAGGAATACCGACAGTTTGGAAAGGCCCGCCACCAACATTTGGCGAAGTAAGGATTTCGTCTGCTTTTAAGACAATTCGAGTCAGCTGCTAGAACGAATTCGGTTGTCTTGATCTTCAGGAAGAGTAGAGAACCTAATCCACTTTTGAGTAGCTTCCGAAGATAGGCAAATGGTGAGATGGCATGAATGCTTGTGTGCAAGGATGCGAAAGAGGGGTACTCCACGCCACGAAGACGCCGATTCAAGAAAAGAAAATATGCCCGTCCACCTCTCTCGCCGATAAATCATAGGACATCCAGCGAGTATTGGGCATTTCTCCATATCCGGGGAAGTGTTTCGAATGGTTAAAAGATCCCAGATTACTTTACATACATGAGCAGGGCCGGCCTTGACGCTGTGTCTTCCCTTGACCATGGCAGCGGGAACTGCTGTCCTACCTGACTTCGTATCAGATGAAGTGGGGTGTTGAATTGTGTTATCAAATCAAATGCTTCTATCATTCTGACTGGCTGCGAATGTCCTCCGTCGCGGCGATGCAATGCATAACGATGCACACCTCAAGTGCCCGTTACACAGAAGGAAGACAAGCGAGCCAATAAATATAATTTTACCCACGCCTTCTCGTCCACAGGTTCTCTCGAATGCCTTCTAACAGGCTCCAAAAATGCAAATAGTGGATATCACTGACAGCGGAACGGGCCTGCCTGCTCCCCGTCCACTAATCCCCCCGAAGTTCCCACTCAGCGAGTTTGCAGTGCGGCCGCCCGTTGCCCAGCGTCCACAGATAAGGAACAGCGCATCATCTTCTCTCCTTTCCAGGCCGTGAACCCGGAAGCAAACTTCAGTTGCACCAAATTCAATTTCGATTCTAGATTCCAACAAATCTGCACCTTTGCGTCGTGTAGCGAGACTTTCTCTCGATATTACTTGACGACTGTAGGATTTTACCAACATGGAGGAAGCTAGTAAAGCTGGTTCGGTTTCCCCACGCCAGGAGGCACCACGTCCGAGATCTAGAGAGAGTGCCGGTTCCGCGAAGGCGACGGCTTCGAAAGCCGCCAGCAAATCTCCTAGTCCTCCCCGAGCCGCAAGCCCTGCAAATAGTCCTCCCAACATTACAAGCAATACTGAAGAAGCTACTGCTGAAGAAATCGCTATTGTGAGTATCAAAGATGATTGATTTGATTTTCGTATTGCGTGATTGATCAATCAATGTGCTAATTTGGTACCTAGGATGACGGTTTTGACGCTGATTCAGCTTTCGGGGATGATGTTCAGTCGTATGTTGAGATCCAGCGAGCCTCTTTGTTTGGCAAGTAATTTGCTAACTTTCGACAGCGATACTACCTCACTGGCATCTGCTATAAGCAGAGGATACGTCGAAAATGGAAGGAAGTGCGTATTTCCGTATGATGTTGATGAGTATGATTGGGGGAGTCTAACTCGCTTTTCAGATATCAATCGACGAAAGGGCATGAGTATTGGTATGAGAACGCTTCTGAACATTAAAATCAACGTAGCTCATCTTCGCTAGGGGCCCGTCTGATGATAAGCAATTTGAGACCTTTGAGTTAGGGTATGGTCCTATGATCGATGAGGGACGCACATATGTTGACTTCCGCCAGACATATCTTGTACATAATTCTCGACAGCGACATGCCAGAGCCTCTCTTCCACTCGCCTATTGGTGACAGCCCGCAGGTAAGAGTGCTTAGATATTAACGGGTAGAAATCCGAGTTGACATCATCAGAATATTCTCGACATCGGGACGGGCGATGGCACGTGGGCGATGTAAGGTCCGAGCTCCCCCATTTGAGCAGTCATCTGACCCCTTGTAGCGAAGTTGCAGATAAATACCCATCAGGTCAGAATTTGTATCACAGAGCAAAGTAACACAGCTGACACTTATAAGCAACGGTATATGGTGTCGATTTGTACCCACCTCCGGCACTTTGGGTGCCACCAAATTGTGTTTTCCAGGTCGACGATGTGACCCAGGAATGGACATGGAACAAGCAATTTGATCTCATCCACCTGCGTCTCTTGCTCGGGGCTTTTACACCCGAAGAGCGAGATCGTGTCTATAGAGCATGCTATGAGTAAGTTTTGTACTCCATCTTCCCAGCTCTGCCTCTTCAGACCGGAACAGCTAGCTGATCAACACAGTAATCTCGCACCCGGCGGCTGGATCGAAGAAGTTGAACTCGACGTGCGCGTAATGTCCGACGACGACTCACTCGATCCAACCAGCACCCTCGCAGGCTGGGGACCCAACTTCCTTGGATGTGCCGAACGAGCCGGGCGGCCCCTCGATACTCAGCTAACCATGAAATCATCCATCGAGAAGGCTGGCTTTGTCAACGTACAAGACAAATTGTACAAGTGTCCATTGGGAGGCTGGCCAGCACTCAAAGTATTCAAAGATGCAGGAAAAGTGAACATGGAGCACTGGAAGGCGGGGTTGGAGGGGTGGGCGATGTTCTTACTGACGAAATTTGGAGAGCCGACACCGTGGACGGCTGAACAGGTGCATGTTTATGTGGCTACCGTGAGGAATGAAATTTCGCAGCCGCATTTGCATTGTTATCATTTCACGTAAGTCGTTCAATTCGAAGTCCCTGAGAGTGAACCAGGCTGACTGGACCCAGGAGGCGAGTATGGGCTCAGAAGCCGCTTGCCTAGGTACCAAATATATATCGAGTTTTCGATTCATGCCTTGAGCGAGTAACACTGAAGCGACAAGTGTGCTGTAGGTAGGCGAATGGATCTGACCTAAATTTCTGGGGCCTTCTATTCAGACCTCTAGATGAAGGGTCCTTCTTCATCTGCTGCCTGCCAATAATAGTAGTTTGCTGGAGCTTTATCGTAAGTGCATCGTGTCAGTCGTCGTGGATCGAAGCTCCACAGAGACCTCTCTCACCATGACTTCAGTATGAGAAAACTTCTTTCTGGGTGAGCTTCATTGGCATAGGTTATCATTTACTTGAGAAGATTTCTGGTAGTGCCATGGACGCGAAGTATCACAGCCTACCTTAGCTTCGCCAATTCAATAGTCCGTGTGAACGACCTCCCAACTGATGGCCGTGACAGATTCGCTTAGCTAGCCTAATCACGGCCACGATATAATCCAGATCATAATTACCAACGTATTCGAATACAATACTCGGTCTTCACTTCCTGCACCAAAAAGCCATTCACGAAACAAAGACTTCTCTAGATACCACTATATTTTCAGACGTCGCAGTCAAAACAGCTACCCCGGCCCGCAAACCACGACAAATAAAAGACCCACGCAACAAACGGAATGCCTCCAAGTACCACAGAAGAACCACCCTCACAAGACCACAGCACCGATTCCACAGCAGTATATCGAATCTCAGCAACAAACCTTGACTATGGACGACAACTCTACGCTCAGCGCTACACCATCACCGACAATGCAATCCGTGATTAAAACGCCTGTGACAACCGCACAAGAAACGCCATTCGAGCTACTCAAGATCCTTCCCAACTTATATCTCTCTCGCTTCCCCAATATCGCAACACTTCCACACAACATCACCCACATCCTGAACATGTGTACGGACACTCATCCCGATACCTATGGTCGCACGATACTGCAAATCCCAATGGACGACATCGATGATATCACTCCTCACATTCCCATCATTCTGTCCTTCGTCTCCAGTTCCATTCAGTCTGGCAATAAGGTTCTAGTGCATTGCGCACTGGGCTTGAACCGCTCATTGCTGCAATTTTGGCGTATTTGTGTCATGTTATAGGACTGGATGCGCATGAGGCACTGGATTTCGTGAAAGAGAAGAAGCCGGATGTCAAGCCTTCTGCGTTATTCTTGAAGCAGATTAATCAGTATTTCGGGAGAGGTGGGGCGAGGGAAGATCCGCTTGTGGGTTTTAAGAGGAGGTTGGAAGAGAGGAAGAGGGATGCTGGAGGCGGTGGTGAGAAGATGGAGGGGGGAGAGGATAGATGATATAGGTAATTATTGAAGTCGACTCCAGATCGAGAGATCGTTCGAAACTGGTAGATGTATTTCAGAGGAACTTGGACATCATGTTTTGAGCGCACATGGCAGGAAGTCTTGGTACTGAAATTACCGAATGGTGATGTGGGATTACGGCACCAAAGGTCCTTTGAAAGTATTCAATCTGATTAGAATGTTATGAAGCTGTTTCAGACAATGAGAGAGCTAAGACTCGGGGTTTAGGAGCATCCAGAGAATTCAGAGATACGACACGGTAGTGCAATTGTGATCTCCGTCGACGAAGGTACATGACGATTTTTGGATGTATCAGAAAGCTGAACTCTTCGTCAAACGCCACCTTTGACGACAAACAGAAACTTGTTTTGCTTTGTATCTCATGTTTAGGTCTTTACCCTCAATCTGCTGAAGTGGAATTCAATCCGTCTCGATATCCGCCTATCTTCACATCATCTCGCCACATAGGAAAGGCTCTCTGAACACATGTGATATCTCGCAAAAGTTTCGGAAGCCAGAGAGCATATCTACCCCTTTACAAGCAACTCCCTGAGCGCTCTTCTCTGCCCACATATCGCGTCCTTTGCTTGAAGCATTACAGCCATCTGAAACTCCGTGTAGTGGACATATCCCATTGGTTTTGTATCAATTATCGCTAAATCCCCCTAATATTCAGATTCCTTTACTCCTGTTTTTCACGCCTACGTATACGCCGCTCCTCGTATTTAGTCCGAATGACCCAGAATACCAAGACCAGGATGGTAATAGGACCCGCAATTGCTAAGTATATCCAGAACTTCGTAGATACTACAAAGCTATCCCCAGTACCGTCCGGACTACCGTCGAAGAAAGAGCTCATGCTGAATATTGTCTATGTTTGAGTCAATTAAGCAGTTTGCGGATAAAATACTGAGGGGACTACTTACAGCAATCGCTGTGCCAGGTAGGAATACCATGGTTAAAATGGCAATAGTTTTCATTGCAAAGCTATCGATCCTGGTAGCATATAACCGTCAGTGGACAAAATTAAGCTGGCAAGGGCACAAAGCTTAGGGCTGGACCATAGAATTGGGATCTGGGACGAGGGAGATGGCGGCTGCCTGATGTACATGCCTGGTAGCTTCGGCAATCATTCTCGAGTCCAATGCGACGGCTCTCATGACTTGACTGTCTTCTAATGTGCGTGCTGCAATCTTTCTGGACTCCTCTGCGAGCTCTTGAGTTTTTCTGCTATCTTCTCTCTGCATCATGTTATAGAGCTAGTCATACCGATGTGAGCAAATCATTCTCAATGAGCTCCAAGCAAACCAGGATCTTTGCGCTTACCACTTGCAATTGCATCATTAAACGATCTTTCATCCGCGTTCGATTTTCCACCAAACACCTGAGCGTGATTTTCCAAGTTGATACCATCGACTGCAGGTGAAGCTGCTCTTGGATCAATGAGTCTCGACGCTTTCCAACAATGCTCTCGATGTTTCCGAGGGCTGCCTCGATGTTCATAGCTGAAGTAGATAGGAAGGGCTCCATGCCATTGTTCAAAGTCTGGTAGGCTTTGTTGATCTTATCGTGTGCCCGATCAAACTCATTGAAGGAGTTTTCGCCTATTCCCGGGTGAGCGACCCTGTCCGTAATTTTCCTGACCTGTCTTATATGTGCTAGCATTTCTTCGTTCTCTTCATCAAATGCCTGTAGCCATGTCTTGTAAAACAGCACAGGAATAATCAATGGATGGCTGGACTCTCTGAGGGCGATTCGTATCAGTCGCTTGAGTTCTTGGTGCTGTCTAGTATCAGTGTAGCCCAGAAAGGCTCGGGTGACACCTGATTTTGCATCGTAGGACAAAGCCAAAGTACTGAAACTTGGCCAGGTAGGACTTTGGAACATCATTGCTGGAGCAAAATGTAAGCTTTCAAATAACGTATGTCCGGACTTTGGGACATACTTGAGTGATCATCTTCCGAACGAGCGATCGTTATGTGAAAGGGAGTATATTTATTTCCGCACAGAACGGTAATGTAATCTTCAGACAAGCAAAAAGTATCAGACAGTTGCCGAAAAGTGTCTCTTGAAAATGGCACTCGAAGCTGTTTCTGCATTTTGTCTTCTAAGCTCCACTCTTGGTAACTAAAACTGTCAGAGATACGCCTGCAGCTCTCATAGTTGTGGGATTCTACAGAAGGCGGACCGAAAGCCCGTTGCTGGCATCATTCCCAGCCAATACATTCTGAAGCTGGTTCGGCACCTGGACCGTCGGATGTTAGGACGTTTGAGCTCACAGGGTCCGTGATTGACAAGTAATACCTGCTTGTTTAGCCAAGACAAAATTTGCTCATCGTGTCGCAAGTCATCTTCAATTATGAGAGGCAGTTGGGATTGCTACCCCTCTGTTAGAAAAGTTGCATTCTAAGGGGTAAGTATGGTAGCTAACCGGAAACAGGAATTCGAGAGATTTGGAAGGAAAGTGTTTGTAAGTCAACGTCTTCGAACGGTTATCCGCAAGAACTCGGATCGACAGCATAGTGTCAGGTAAGCTGTTGAATGTAGCAACAGGAAACTTCTTGGTCGCCCTCTATGTTCAGCATAGTAAAAGCCACAGCATTAGATCAGGAGCGCTCTCAACAAAATCAATCATCCGGCTTCCAGCTCTGCGTGACATATGATCCACGCACGGGGGGTTCACTACGATAGACTGGTCAGCCTCACTTTATCCTAGCGCAAAACCGCGGGTCTAGTCAGCCTGACATCGGGCAATGCTGTACGTCCCGTGTTGCTTGTTATACTGTGGTCGGGCGAGAGTAGTCTTGGGTAGAGGCGCATTAACGGGAAGCAACATAACGAATTCAGCAATCATCGCTAACAACTGACGTCCCATGCAAAGTGGCTGTGCTGCTCGTCCAATATATTTTGTCCATGGTAAGGGCTTTTAAGTCGGGCTTTCAAGTCTGTCTCACTCAACAAGACTATTGACAGAAGCCTCAAGGTCGATCATGAGGCAATCCATGCACGGGACTCTTGGTATCAGGCACCTGCGACGTCATGGGCACAATACCTTTCAGGTTTTTCTGAACCATGCATATTTCTGTGGCGGCATCGACCTGTATATAAACAAGCCGTGGAGCCACCGTCGGTCTTCATTGACTCTTTCAACATTTCAAGATCTCGCACTTCCCCGACCTAACAATCGCTCCCCTTGCCGGAACAAACTTTCAAACTATTAAGGAAGACAGGTACGATGTCTGATCACCGTGGACGTAACGAGCAGCCAAGATACCAGAAGGAGACACCGTCAAACGACTCGAATCCGGCAACCGGCAGCACAGACTCCTCAGATACCAGAAATAAGGACGTATACGATGCAGGATATCGTCAAGGGTTTCGAGATGGTTCTCGAGATGGTTCTCGAGATGGTCTTCAGAGGGAGAGGTCCCGAGAACGAGATGAATACCTTGCTGGAAGACGCGAAGTCGAACACAACTCCCGTCGGCGATAATTTATGTGAGCGTTCCAGGAGTTGTCTTTCCCAATTTCCCGCAATATCGCCAGCCTAATATTTCGCCCTAGCAGCCGGGCCAACAAGTCATCAGCATTTCGCCGTGACGCTACTGTTCGCATGCAGACGTTTGTTTTGATCAATTTCGAGTTGGAGGTCATGATTGGCGAGGAATAAGATGATGATGCTGTGGCTATTACAAGCGGCATAACGTGACCGGAGGATCATAGGCTCAGGAACTTGTTCCAGTAGAACCTCTGGGAGGGTCTCCGTTCATTTAGTATTCTAGTATGTTACACGCTGATGGTTACTGGCATTGAGCTGGTAGCTGAACTAAGCAATTTGCACAATTATATCCAAGATCATGCGATGTGTGAATTTGCTAGATAAGTTGGCAGGTTTGCCTGAGGTACTACGTGAGATGTTTAAAAGCTTGCATTTATATTTGCTGAATATTTCTTTGTATGTGAAACACTTTTGTTTCTTGATATGCCGAGATATTATTTACTTGTAATCATATGTGATTTATAAGAATCGAGTAGATCCACAGGTCAGTAAAACAAGAAAATAAAGATGAACAGAGATGGCTGACTATGCTTCGCACTCACTGACTGACTACCGCTCTGTGTCTCTTTACATTCAACTTACAGAAAGGCAGAGTTCCATCACCTGTATTCTCATTTTCATTCCCCCATTGATTTTCCATTGCGTTTCGCTTTCTTTGATTCAATATCTAGCATTGATCTCGATCTCGCGGGCATTTTTTCCCATTCATCCCTATCTCCCCTCCCTCGATTCAGACGACAAATTCATCGCCTCTCAAATCCACCCTCGCAGAACCATCACTAAGTTGCACCAGTTCAACGAAGCGCAATGCACGCATGCAACCCATACGATCGACCATCGACCATCCAATCACGATAGTTGGAGTAAGAGTATAAGAAAGAGAATAAAAGCCAGAGAGGAAAAAAAGCGCGTGTGAAATGTTTCTTATTATGGTACAACCCATCCTTCCAGCCAGGCAGCTGCCAAACCAGGATCCACGTCCCGCGTCCACGACCAGGCCCAAGCACAAGCGAAAGCGCAGTGACGAACCCAGGTCCATCAACGAGACCATTTGTCGAAGCAATTTTTGGGAATCGCATATCGGAAAGAGTAGAATTTCGCGAAGAGCGGACAACGCAGCAGAGAAACGCCAGATCTCCAGCCCACCATCCCGTCCGCGTGTGCATTTTATTGTGTGTATGAGTAGATAAGTAAATCGACGAGTTCAGCGCAATGCGATACGATCGACGAAAGAGACCGTTCGAGAGCAATCAGAACTCAAGCCTGCAAAGACACCTTAAGCAAGATGTAGGGTAGAAGAGAGATCTACCACTCATACTCTCCGCTCGCCTTGTGGAAGACGTATTCCTTTCCGTTGACGGTTAGGACGCCGTCTTTCATGACGCACTTCCTGTTGAGTGCGTTAGTGAGTTGTTTGGAGAGGAGATTCGCGGAGTGAGATAAGGTGAAGGGATGTTGGAGTTGAGTTATGGAGGATGGAGGCGATAGGGGGGGAGGTGAGGAGGGGAGGTGACCATTTCAAACTAGCCCAAGCTAAGTTTTTGAACTCTGGGAAGTCTTGGTGGGGAAGTAGTGGTGCATGACGAACCAAGGGAGAATAGAAAATAAGAAGACGTACCACTTATTCTTAACTCGCTGCACCTTATCATACATACAAAGCATGATATGGCCCATACTCTCATCGTCATCCTCCTCATCATTCAGACCATCATCAGGATCGTCAAGATCGGAATTAATGGCATCTTCATCCAACTCCTCATCCTTGACACCATCCTTATCATCATCATCGTCCGGACCATCAGTCTGCTGCATAGCTGCTGACTTCTTAACTTTGCGTTGACGCTTGGAGGCTGTAGATGCTTGGTGGAGAGGGAGCATGAGACCGCCACCTTCCATGCTTGTGCCCATCGACTCGATCTTGCTGCGAATGAGGCCGTCGATTTCGATGCGACCCATAACTTCTTCACCGGAAGAGTTGATGCTCTTGATGACACCGAAGGACTCGACTTCATCGCCTGCGCCATCTGTTTGAGCACCACCGACTCCGTTCTGGCCATTGGCTTGTTGCAGTCTGTTGGCTGCATTCTGGGCCATCACTTGACGGTATTGTTCTTGGGACATTTGGGGACGGTTTCCTTGTTGCTGTTGCATTTGACGTTGCATAGCCTGGTTCTGGCTGGCCATGACTTGTTGTTGATGAGCTTGCATCTGTGACATAGACATGCCTTGTGGAGGACCATTTTGCTGCATGTTACGCTGCTGCTGCTGAGCTTGTTGCTGAGCCATCATCTGTGGGTTCTGGTTGGGCGGTCCCCCGGGTCCGTGGATGGCATTGATGGACGCAGCAGCTCTTGGACCGTAATTTTGGTGCAGATGTTGGGCAGCTCTCTGCTGAGCCTGGGTGGCATTTGCGGGAAGGGTCAGTGGCATAGCCGTATATGGTTGTTGGGGTGCTTGTTGCAATCCATGATCCAATCCAGGCTCTGCCTTAATTTGTGGTTGGCGGTTGCCATTGTTGGCTTGTGGGAGAGTAAGAGAGCCTGGGTTTTGATTTTGGGGTTGGTTCTGAGTTTGAGGAATTGGAGGAGTGTTCGATTGATAGTTACCGGCATTCGATGGTACAGTAGGAGGATTAGACATGGCAGGGACAGGTTCAGGCTTAGGATCCCAAGGGAACTGAGCGACCTGAAGCTGTGACAACTTTTGTTGCCATCCCTAGTGGTTGTTAGCATGATGAAGCACAGCATCTGACTCTTAAAACAAGATATGTCCTTCAAACAGAAAATGAAAATTCATGAAACGGAATCCCAAGAATAGAGACTCAAGGCAACACTTGTGCCATGTACCTCTTTGCTCATCGGTCCAGTCATTCAGTCATCCATCCCAACCAACCCCTTCACGTGACGCCACCTCCATCCCAATCAGGCACTAGCCCGGGGTGCAAATTTCACAAGCGAAGCCCCAGGCAGCGGGTGGTATAAAGCCCAAATACTGAGGGACGCCCACCCGCCGAACTGGCTGATTCCGCACCCAAAAACCTGCGCTGCACCCAAACCCAAGTGCCACCCACGCCCGCACAGAACAGCACAGCACAGGCAGCAGCGAAAACCCAACCAGCATACGCAAAACCATCAACGTCGCAACCATGCCACGATATCAATTCTTCTCGGACGCATCGCAACGAGATGAATTGTTGGAGCAGTGAAAGAGAACGAAATGAAAGATGATTCGATGAAATGGAGATAGGGGATGATGCGAAAGGGGATCGGGCCTACCAGTCTCAACTCCTCCAGGACATGCTCATCAACGCCTCCCTCTTCGAAATCGACGCGCGAGCTATCAATCACATCGGTGATGATCTGCGAGTATACGTTTCCTACTTGTGTATTCGACATCTTGATGGCGGCTGTTCTCGTGTTCGGTAGGTGTGGTGTGGTGTTGAAGGTGAGGGAGGTAGGTCGTGTGCTTGAAATCGAATTGCTCGCCGATTGCGCTGCGCTTCTCTCTTGCGACGACGGTGAAGACGATCACTTATTGCGGTAGGGTATCTTGATCTCGATCTCGTGGATATTGTGTTCTATCCAGTCACTCCGCGCTGCGCTGCCTCGGTCACTGTTCTTTGTCTTTAAGCTCCCTCGCGTAGAGCCCCACCCCGTCGTAAACCCTCTCTCTTCTCTTGACCCTCGCACTCTCGCCTTGCCGATTGCCTTCTTAGCCTTCTAGACCTCCTATCGTAGAGCAGTGATCGTAGATTGCGCGGTTTTGGGTCGTGGGTGAGCGTGAGGTGGACGAGTTCCGTCCGGCGTGGGCTGTGGTTGTAGGTGTGAAGAGGCCTTTGATGGGGATATGGTCGATGCGGGACTGGAGGCTGACTAATAACGCTGGGGAGGCTAGTGGCTCAAGAGCCGCAACCACATTTGTAAGGCTGAGAGTCAGATTCACTCTGTCGGAGCTTTATCAGCAAATACTTACGAGCTAATGGAATGGTATGATTCTTTTAAAGTACTAGAACTGCCGTATGTCGCTATCAGTATCTTCAGGGTAACATTCAACCTCATCGTCGGGTTCGGTTGGCCAGTGCAGTTTGGGGTTCGGTTCATGGAAAAGCCGTCAGACTGCTGCAGTAACTTATCTCTCTGTCGACGTTACCTACTTTATAAAAAGCAGTCACGAGCTGTACAAGAGCGTCATAGACCGTGTATACAGTAGATGCAGTATTCCTCAGGAAGATGACGTTGCCTTGAAGAAGCTCTGCTGAGGCACGCAATGTCTTCTTCTCTCATCTGTATCCAACTCCTATTGAAGCGTACCTGCTGCTCACTATTCAACGAGAAGACATAGAGAGCAATGAAGACCTGAGGAATTGAGGGTCGAACAACTAGGTGATGGGGCTGGGAACTACAGGTCAATGGAGGGACAAACCCAACCTCAACTTCGAAAACGGGAAAAGCCAAGGAGGTACACATTCGCATGCCGATAGATGAATTAATAATTAGCACGTCAATCACAATCGAGCCTCAATGAATTTTGACCACTAGGAGGGCATGCATGTAGAAGTCCCATATTATACAATAATCCTATTGTTGTTCCTAAGTACAATGTCCCATAAGTCCTGCCAGAGGTTCCGTTTGCCCAACCGATCCCATTCATCCGTCACCATCATCAAGCATAATCGCACCAGGTGAAGCACTTTCGGCCATGGGCATTGAGAGAGAAACAATGAACTCCCCAACACCACGCTGTAAATCCAACCGCTAAATGCCAGTATGGAAATGTTTATACTTTACCGTTGCTCTCTTGGAAGCCCGGGCACTTCACAGAGCCTTGATGTTGTTTGACTTAACGAATGGTCATTTGCTTAACCATGTCGGCCTTTCCTGAAGATCCGGCAGCAGCAGAGCTGGCTCCGGCCTTCTTCTCGAACACCTTCCAGAACTTCAAGCTCTCATCGGCAGCTGTAACACGTTAGTGGTATTCATAGGCAGGATGAAGAAAGAACTTACCAGCGGTGGCCAACATCTGTCCATCAGGGCTGAGGCAGCTGTGGAGAACACGAGTCTCGTGGGCTGGGATCTCGACGTTGCGGACCAAGGTTGGGTAGCTCCAGATGCTGATGGAGTTGTCTGGGAAGCCACTGGTGCTGACAATCTCACGGTAATGTGGGCTCCATCTGAGGGAGGTGACTTGAGAGCCGGTATCAATGCTGTTGACACGAGCACCAGTGGTGGTGTTCCAGAAGTGGATGTGACGGTCGTATGATCCACCACCAGTAGCAAGAACATTAGGAGCCCATGGGCACCAGCTGAGAGCCTTGACGGCGGCCTTGTGGTTGGTCTTGGTGAACTTTGGCGCAGAGAGAGAGCGGGCGTCCCAGATGGAGACAAGGTTGTCGTTTCCTCCGGTGGCAAGTTGAGCACCATCAGCTCTCCACTCAAGACCACAGACCTCGGAAGTGTGGGAGACGAGCTCGGCAGTCTTATGTTGAGCGATACGTACGTCGTGGTTGAAGACAAGTCCGGATCGGGCACCAGTGGAAAGAGTGTGCTTGTTCCATCCCATAACACCAACGCGGGTTTCGTGTCCGTGCATGCTGCGGAGCTTGGTACCCTCCTCAACATCCCAGATCTGAACCTCTCCCGTGCCGAGACCGACACTGACATATGCTCCGTCACCAGACCACTTGACACTGCTGACGTAAGTATCTGGGCTAGTCTCGAGGAGAGAGCTGACAGTTCCTGATTCAGCAGACCAGACGTAGACGTTGCGCTCGAGGCCAATGGCGACTTGGTTTCCGGAAGACCAATCAAGGAGGTTGAGGTAGTAGTCATCGACAAGACCTGGAGCGTCAAGAACACGCTCAGGGGCAGTGGCGACACGGCGTCTGAACTGTGCAGATGTGGCAGCAGAGTTCTTGAGAGGTCTGTTGTATTGGGATCGGAGGTCGACTGGCTTGGATGATTCTGGGGCAGCAGGCTTGAAGGCAAGGATGCGTTGGTTGAGGGAGACACCGCAGGCGGAGGCGAGGGAATCTTGGTATGCGACGGTGTTTGGGGATGGGCGAGAGTATGTAGATGGCTCGTCATCATCGTTCAAGGACAATGAACCAAGGGCAGCCAAAGCATCATCGGCACCAGATGCAAGGACCGAGGAACCCTCTCCACCAGCAGTCTTTGGTCGCTTCTCACCAGCCTCAAGCTTTCCAGATCCAACATTGACAATTGCTGAGCTTGCGGCACGGTTTGGAATGAATCTGTCGCCGTATGAGAGGGTGGTCTTGGTAGACTTTTGACGGAGAGGACCTTTGCGGGAGCGGCTGGAACCTGGGGTCTTAGCACCAGTACCAGTGAGGGCGAAGTCGGAGACACCGAGCTCAAGAGCACGACGAGGAGTCTGGACACCCTTGGCAATGTTAGATTTTGGTGAGTCGCGGTGCGAGGGTCTTGAGGCCGACTTGAAGTGTGATGAAAGGTTACCGCCGTATGTTGATGATCGAATGCTCTCGTTGTCCAACTTTCTCTCGGGTGTGAATGGGGAGGAGTTGTTGGCCATCGCAGCCGTGCGTGTGCGAGGAGATGGGGTCAAGGGCATACGTCCGCCAGCGGTACGGGAAGAGAAAAGTCCCATGTGGGACTTAATCGGGGTTGATACTGATGTTGCCATTGTGTAGTATCGTGGTTATGATCTCGGTCGAAAGACAAGTAAATGTATCGATCGATGATAAGAGGTTCGGTATATCGAACGAGCTCCAAGAGACTCAACCTAATGGTTCCTGGTAGTTGTTTGGTTAGTATATTCGTGTGTTGTGCTCGATATGTCGAAGGGCCTTCGTCAAGAATGGCTCTAAGTCGGAGGCGATCAGATGCGGTACAAGAGTACAGGCAAAAGATCTAGTGGACTCTGGAAGTATTCTTTGTGTATGATGAAGGTTGGAATGATGATGCAATGAAGCAAGAGGAGGTAGAGAGATTTGAGGTTGAAGGTGCGGGAGTGTAGAGTAGAGTGCGAATTTGCATGAAGAAGAAAGCAGGAACCTCGAGAACCAATCCGCCTTTTTGAATGATTTGTTGACAGCCAGCTCTAGCGTCGTTGCTACAGGGACGCTCCTTCCCAAGGGATGGTGGCTCAGTGGGGTGGCTTGACCTCTTGAGCTCGGACCATGACGCGACGCCCAACGCGGTCTAGTCGCTGCTTCTTGAATCGGTGGATGCGGCCGTTCCTCCGATGAACAAATTCCGTTCCGTTTGACATTCAAGCAAACACCTGCCTGCTGCTTGAACTCACTCCCTCTCGTCACTTGTCTCGCTGTACAGCGAGGGATACTACTTGTTCAAGAATTTGTTCTTCACTTCTCGTTCTACAGATCGCTTATCGTGATCTCTGTTCTATTCTCTTTTCTGCCCTCACTCGCTTCCAGCCACTCCAGGACCAGTTCGATCTGCCTCCTGAATAATTCCCCCCTCGTAATAGTATGCCCCACTGAGCAAACATCATGGCCCAGCCTTCGACTCCTGGCACGTCGAGTTCAATCTTCGGCGGCGGACTCAGTAACCAAATGTCTATTGGAAACGTCTTGACTCCAAGTTCTGCAGCCTCGTCAAACAATACCTTCCTCATGCCAAACTCCCCAGTCAAGGGACGACCCAGTATGGATGGTTACCGCCCCAAAGTCACCAGGACCCTTGGCCAGAGACCTGCTTGCTTGGTCAATGCCTCTGTCACATACTGTGGAAATAACCAGATATATGCTTTCGGAGGCTTCGATCAATACACGGACGAGGTCTACAACCATGTTTTGAAGTTGGATATGGTCAGTTCGCAGTGGAGTTTGGTGGACAATTATGGAGATATTCCAGGTGTCCGCATGGGTAAGAGACACACAGCAGCAGCTTATTCCTGTGACTGACTCCGTGCAGGCCACACTGCAACCCTTTACCAAGGCGACAAGCTACTGATCTTTGGTGGGGAGAACGAACACCGAACGTACCTTTCCGACCTCATAATATTCGATCTCAAAACCGCACACTGGACGCAGCCATCGGTCAGTGGACCAATTCCGAAGGGCCGAGCTAGACATGCTGCTGTTTTGCACGAAGACAAGCTGTTCATCATAGGTGGGATTACTGGGCACAATAATTATGTCTTGGACGATATCTGCTACTTGGATCTGAAGACTTTCACATGGTCAAGAGCATGGAAGTTTGTTGGCAGATTCGATCACTCGGCATATCTCTGGGGAGATCGTGTTTGGGTCTTCGGCGGACTTAGTGAGGATATGGACAAGATTGGTGATATCTGGTGGCTTGATTTGAAGGGCAGTCCAGCTTTCGACTCGCCCCCACCATTCGGCTCTCTCGATCGTAATTCTGCTCTGAGCCGAATGTCTGGCTCTTCCCGCCAACCTTATGCCATGGCGCCGCCTCCAGCTGTTGGAAGTTCTGGCTATGCCGCCAACTCCAGCAGTGCCCAAGTAAACCCGCCCTCTTTCCAGCTGACGAGCTCTCCTCCCGTCGCTCCAGGCACAATTTCATCATTAAAATTCGTGTCCGGCCCAAACATCCCATCTCAAGGTTCTGGGATGCACTTCCACGTATACACCTCTGGTACACTGCTAGACTTCGTTACACCCGCTGCGACCATCACCCCCCAAGAATGCTCCTTGTCTTCCCTCGAATTAAATACACTAAGATGGCAGAAGTTAGCTGAGGGTCGTGATATCTTCCGTCCTGGCTATAGATGGCATTATTGTACCATGAATGAAGATGGGACGAAAGCTTGGCTTCTTGGCTGCCCTACTGACCCGACAGCTACAGACCTTGGACCTGGTGGGTTTGAGGAGTACTTGAGGTAAGCGGCACTGTACGAACCTTCGAAAACCCACTAACAGATTCAGCGACATAATGGAAATTGATCTTCGTCGGTACGGTATCATTGGCAATAATTTAACCCCAGAACCTCGCGCGGAAACATCCATGATGCCCTCAGCTGAGCGAAATATTGTACCACCATCCAAAGGTCTAGGCGCAGATCTCGCCAAGCTGTTCAACAAGACCCCTGAAAGTGGAAGCGGCACCGACTTCACAATCACTGCGCTGAAAGACGGAGATTGGGACGATGATGAGATGATGAGCTCAAGCATGATGCGTAACAGCCATGATCAAGACCAACAAACTTGGCTTGATCCAAATGCTACCACATCACCTCCCATCCATGTCCACAAACTCATCCTCCAAGCTCGATGGCCACACTTCGCTCGTCTATACAACGCACAGATGGCAGAATTCCACACCAAGAAAATGCATATCCCGGAGCCATACACTGTAGTCAAAGCCTTCCTCTACTACCTCTACACCGACAGCATTCAACCTGAAGACTGTGGCGAGCTAAGCGACGTCGCCGGACTCCTTGTTATGTCCAACATCTACAATATCCCCCACCTCCGCCTCCTCTGCGTGAACCGGCTCTCCAAAGAACTCGACGTCGAACACGCCTGTATAATCTGGCACTGCGCCGGCATCGCCAACGAAGAATGGCTCCGCAAGCGCACCGCCAACTTCTGCCTCATGCACTGGGGCCGCGTCGTGCGTACCTCAGGATTCCTCAAACTCCCGCGCACAGCACTCGTCGAACTCAGCCAGGAGATTGACATGGAAGGTCGTGTCGTTGGAGGTGAGCAGCTTGATGAATTATCCTCATCCTTATCCTTCTTTGATCTATCGTATATGAATCTATCCTAACATTTATGTGACTATAGGCGAAGAATTGGAGTATGTTGGGGGACTTGGGGGGTCGAGGTTTGGGTTTGGGGGCGTGGCGAGGAAGGCGAGTGTTAGTAGTAATCAGACGCAGCAGTTGGGGTCAGAGATTGATGAGAATGAGGAGATGGAGATGAGCTAGGTGTGATGAGGGCATGGTACGTGTGCATGCAAGAGATGCCGATATGTTTATACGAAGTCGATGGATGGATAGGTTGGTTGGTTGTTGGGTGTTGGGCTTGGCGTTTTTGGGTGCTGGAGCTGAGGCTGGGGTTCAATATTCGGTGGATGGGTTTCTACCTTTGCTTAGTCTATTTGCGGCACATTGTTTTGCTTCACTTTTATTTTTGGGCGGAGTCACTATGCGGGAAGAGACGTGCAATGAGCGGTGCTGGTGGTGCTGAGGGTATGCTGCATTTCTTTGGCGTTTGTGTTTTCAAGGCACAACTCTTTTCTTTAGCTTTTTTGGCTTGCGTCCTGGCATGCAGGTGGAATAGAATAACAAGGTCCAATAGATAATTTACCTACCATTCACCTCCACCAATAGCGCAATTGTGCCTTCCCTTGTCTGCGTTGGTCATGTGAATGATAGAAGCGAACGGGGATCAGGGGGATACACTATATAAACCACCGCGAGCTGCTTGTTTCTAAGGACCATACATTGAGAGCAGATGCAACGGGAGTAGTATGTGTTGGCGTGTGTATCCGGAGTTATGGGTGCAAGAACGCTTTGAACTTTCATGGTGATGTGCACTCTTTATTTTTTTATGAGATTTAATGCTGGTGACTGCGGGGTATGTGGTGATATTGTTTAGTACGTTCGATTGTGATTTTGGTAATTTGGGTATTACATGGAATTTGTGATTGTCAAATTGAGACGCGCTGTCGATCGTCATGTTACAATCCCTCATCTCCATGTTCTCCTGGGATTGTTTTCGCACTCGCCGGGAGGATAAAAATCACAATTCTACTTCAAGAAGAAAGAGCGTCAAGGATCAAGCAAGGAGGGATTAAGGCGACAATGTGGTGGTATTGGGAAGAGAGAGCTGGGAGGAAAGTAATACTTTCCGTTAGCGTAGTCGGTTTCTTGCTCTTCTGTAAGAGGTGTTCGTGAAGTACTTATATCTGAGGCGTTAGGTGCCTCTAATGCGCGAAGCTGAGAATTGAAGGTGGCCGGCACGGAATCAATCCATTCTAGGAGTTCCGAAGGTTTCAAGGACATTCATTCACTTTGTAATTTTCAAAGCGCTCTGCTCTGAGAGACTCGAAAGTTTCATTTATACCAGATGGCAGGGCGAGATGAGCAGTGCGAAAGGCGTATAACGATTCGTAGCTTTCAATTTCGTCGATCAGAATTTGACGTGAGAGGTGAGTTGGAGTAGGACTTAGACTCAAATTGAGTAAATCGGGTTTGGGGTGGTTGTCCCAAGGTGAAGGTAATATCCGATAGACGAAGACTCGTATGACGAGTATGAAATGGAGAGACATTTTGATTGATGTGAAGGAGAGAAGTAAATATCTCAGACCTTGGAGTCATGCGAAAGGGGAATGTGGTAAGAGGACACTATCAGGTGGGAGGACTGTTGTCGTATTGCCTTTTTGTTATCATCTTAGAATGGAGCTTTTGGTAAAACCCTTGACGTGTAAATTAGAGAAAGCAGCAATTGCCTCAAAAGAAGCTATCAAAATATCCAAGCACATTCATTTAAAAGTACAGCTCCACGCTTTCTTTTCGTATCATGTACTTACTTCCTTGCAAGATCTGCGGCAGCAACGGTATGTAGGTTTCTCAACCGCTGGAGAAGCGATAGCATTCTATATAGAAAGATTTCACTATAGCTTTAGATAACCTGGCTCTTGACGGCAGTGTTGGAAGTCAAGTTACAGATTCCTAGTTTTGATGTTTGTTCCAAACTTTTCCACTTGAGAACAGGACAGCGATGCGGAATAGATATTCACTGTTGCAATCCGGTCAGGAGAGGGAGGCTTGAAAGTCCTATTGACTCATCCCCACCTATCTTGACTTTCTATAGAGCCATCTCTTGAATATATAAAGAACTCAAGGCTGAGAACCAAGAACCAACTTCCAACCATGTCACTTTCCAAACATGACACTCGTGCTTCGGACTAGATCGAGTCTGTTTCTCTTCTCGTGTAGGCAATTTTGGGGGAGAAGTCAATAACTTGAGACCCGTGCTTGACCAAGGAAGATTTCGACGACAGTGCAAGTGGTGTCTAGGCTCAATCTTTCGCCCAGAAAGCGGAAGATTCTGCCAATTGTGCTCTTGTTGTTGCCATTTCTGATTCACTGCCAATTTGCAGACTAAGTGGCATTCGGCTCGGATTCTCAGGATGCTACTCAATTGCTACGATACTTGAGAAACACTCTTATTCCGTTAGTGGAATGATTGTAGACAACTGAGTATGGGAGATGACTGTATGCAGTGTACGGTTTCCAAGTTAATGCTGCATTCATGTTGTCCTGAATTCCACTCCTCATATATTTTCGCCAGTGAAAGTATGTTGCCGTCAGATTTGTCACCATTGCAAACTTCTGTCAGGCTTCGTACTAGGCCTTCCCCTCGAACCGTAGAGAGCAACGTCTCGCAGCTTACTTCCAGGTTCATGGTACCATGATTTACAACCTCAACTTGTGACCATCCTACAATAGAAAGAACTTGAGTATTATAAGTCCAGTTTGAGTGACCAGCGCAGTAAAAACGGCTCCTAATTGTGGTGATTGCGGACCCCACAACTTGTTCTAGGGGTCTGAGATGGGGAGAGAAGGCATGATCTAGATGGTCGGAAAAAGGGCTTTGAATATCATACAATGCAGCAGACATGGGGCGTGTCATAGCGTGCTAATGGTCCATATAGCGTGCTGACCAGCATACCATGAAACCTTACTCGAGTGACTACCATTTTTGTGGACTTCTTTCGCGTTCGCCGCTACACTTATATCACACGCATTCCGACATTTTAGCTCATTACCACTTGTGACATATGCATATGACAACTCGAGATCGCTGAGTACTTACTGAATAAGAAGGATGAAAAAGGCTAAGTCATCGTCTGGTAGTGGTTCAGGGTCGCTGGCTCAATACCGGTCGCCTACTTGAAGAGCTACGCGAGCTCGCTAAGATCAGTATGCCCGTTCTAGGTCAGAGCACCCCGCGCTCCTGCCGTGTACAACTTTGGTACGGACTGCGATCGTCTCAGTCGATATACCAATACACCATCATGGACTATGATCCTACAGAAAAGCATGAAGTACTTAAGTGCTCGAGTACCCCGAGAGGGTGGATAACGCACAGAACTTTATCCCCATACCTTTGTTATTTACTGCCCGATTGGAATACATGATCGTGATTCAAAATCATATTTAACTTCTGGCAACCAAACCATACCTCTCCTTCCAGGATACCTGCAAGAAATTTCCTCCCCTGCTGCCACGCATCGACTATCTATGGTACAGCCAACACCGATGAACGAAAAAGATCTGGGGTCTCCTGCTGCCAACAGAGTAAATATGCAGACGCATCACCTGGGGGAACCTTCTGAATACCAGGCGCTCTTTCCTAATACCAATGGCTACAGTGGAGTGCCACCAGGAAATACAAGCATGAACTCCACGTCTCAAGGCGTCCAATTCCATGGCGAACGAAACCAGATGGGAACATTGCCAAATATGCATATCGCGGCTCCAACATATATACCTGATCACGGCCTTAGATCCAGTGACCAACATTACTCCGCTCCAAGACCACATATCCAAGCTCCGAGAATTCCCTACACGCAACACAACACAGCCCAAACATATCAGATCCCACCACCAGCTTCCAACTGGGGACCTGGCCCTGGATCCGTCCATCGACATGGGCGCATTCAACCGCCATTTCAAAGGCCTGTGAGTAGCGGTATAGCTTCACACTACCCTGTCCATCCTTATCAAGGCTACCAGAATGCGTACTCCGTTCATCCTAGCGGTAGCGACGCGCCTAGAATTGGCACTCATCACTCAATGATGACCGAGCAAGGTCCTAACCATGGCCCGTACAGCATACATCATCAAGCTCGTTTTGGATATACTGCTACTAAAAATGGAGGCCACCCTTATACACAGCCCAGACTGAGTTCTGGCAGGCCTAGGCACCCTGTCGGCAACCATGCTGAGCACGACTGGGCCTCGGGCACGGTTACTCAGAGTGAGAAGTACAAAAGCACCCAAAATTCTGAAGCCACGCAGACCAATATCGATCATAGACCCGGAAGCCATGCGGGTGGTCCTGTTTATTCCCAAAGGTCGAGCAATCCGCATCACATCTCTGCGGCGAGTTCGAAGCAACAAGACATGCAAGTTACACATCATGGACAATTCCTCATTGCTCCAACAGCAACAGTCGATCCGGCGGCAGTTGGGGACAATATACCACCATTGGACTCGATAGATACAGATTCGACGCCATCGAAGCGTTCTCAAGCTGACAAGGCCATCAAGGAAGCAACAGAAGAGGTAATGTCATTCTTCAAGGCCATAGAGTCTACATTGTCAGAACAGCCTCAGTCACCAAACCGGTCACCAACTGCGGGATCCGATTCAGCACTTTCGACACCTCAAGCAGAATGGGAAAATCCTGAATATGACCCGACGAGATCGCAAACCGTTCAAAATGACAGCCCTGAGGCAGGTTCAGTAGCACGGCCAATCGAGCTGGACCAGGCATCGAATCGGGAATCAGTCACATCTTCAGCAGGAGCACCTGAGGCGCCAGTCAAACGCAAAAGGGGCAGGCCAAATCTAGAGGAGCAGAGAATCAGAGATCTAGCAGATCCTGAAGCTGCTCAGCGTAGGAAGGAGAGAAGTGCCGAGAAGAAGGCGAAGAAGGCTAGAGATCTAGCAGATCCTGAGGGTGCAAGACTAAGGAAAGAGGAAGAGGCGGCGAGGAAAACGGCGGAGAAGGCAGCCCAAAAAGCCGCGAAGCAAGCTGCCAGCAAAGGCATAGGCAAGAAGAAGAAAGGTTCTGTTCACAAGGGCTCTTTCACAATCAAAATCTCAGACAGCGATGCCGATATGAGCGGACCGGAGCAAGAACCAGCCGTCGCACCCGAAATCAAAGATGAGCTTCAGGAAGAAAACCTTCATTCTGTCGGAGTCGAAATGCGAAAGGTCGATTCGAAGTTTACACAACCACAAGCAGGATCGTCCAAGAAGCGCGTCGCCTCCAGCGGCTTCAAGGAGCCAACTAAGCGGCCAAAAGCCATAAGTGGACCAACAAAATCTGATACAGAACATGCTCGCCATGATAGCCATGACGCTGTCGCAGCGACTTCCAATGGCAAAGAAGTGAGTAGTGTCACATCTCCTGTTCAAGAGTCCAAGAACCTAGGGCAACACTCTGAGGCATCTTCCAACAAGGATATTTCCAGAACAGAAACGCCTGGTGGTTCTCGAAGCAGATCCAGAAGTGTCACGATCGTGAATGATCTGTCTCAGGCTGCATTGCCTGGGTCGGTTGACAATCCCCTGAATCTCGAAAACATGGAGGATGAGAACGCGGCTCCTATCGTCCACGCTGTTGAACAGCAGGCCCCTCCTGTCATGGTGGCGCCATCGCCCCCTCCCTATGCGAGCAATCGAGTAAGGGATTACTTTGGCATTGAATACTGTCAGAAGCATGAGATTCGAGAGATTACATCTGTCAAAGCTTATCATAGTTCGACTCTGGCTCTTGAGGTTCCAAAAAGCATTACGCATATCCTCACATGTTCAAAGGCGCTGAGAGTTCAGCCCCGACTGGGAAGCCACCCAACACAAAAACAATATTGTGTATATCCAAACGAATTCGGGTCTCTCAGCAACGCGGAACTCACGAGGGTCATCAATTTCATTCAACAAGGTACTAGTGTCAACCGCAAGCTCGTCATTGCCTCCATAACCGATGATGCTTTCGAGTCCACTGTCATTGATGCCCTTGTCGTCCTAGCTTGCGTCCTGGCTGAAGACAAGATACGATTAGAGAATTCGACGAAAAGAAACACCTTTACCAAGTTAAGTCATTTGCGCAAAAGGTTCCCTAGATGGGACCTACAACCCCCAAGGGAGCTGCTGGACGATTTCGACTTCTTCTTGCAATGGGGCCAAGGTTCTGAGCGATATTGGAAAGCTACAAATCAATGGAAAGAATTCGTGGACGCTATTGGCGACGCCAACAAGAGGAGAAAAGAAGGGCTTCACATGGAGTACATTGAGGTGCACGACTTCGAAGACATCTTGAGTGCCGTACCCCGGGAGCCGACTTGTATAGAACTCAATTTGCCAGTGCTTTTCAACAAAAGAACATTGGCAATAACGGTTCTTGACTGGTGGGAAGAACAGAACTCGGACTATGTGCCGTGGGAGTTCTCAAGAACGAAACTTCTGAGGCTAATCGGTTCTGGAAAAGTTGAGCGAGAGAAAGAGTCGTGGCCGGGAGATCGAAGCATGACTGAGGATGAGGCGTATCACGAAGCTATCTTTGATCACGAGTCAATGAATGGCATGTTTGACTGGGCGCGCGAAAGATGATAAGATGGAGATGAGGGGTACATTGGTGAGCGCTGAAGTCTTGTGTATGTTGGAACGAGTCATGGGACCTATCTGGAAGCAGTTTGAGAGACGAGAGCATCGATTGTTCTGTGCTGGAAGCAGTGTCACGGCTCTGTAGAGACTTCTTTCATCACCATGGCGCTAGAGCCTGTTGGACATTACATGAAACTTGTTAGGGCAGATGGAGTATGACCCTGGATGTTCAAAGAAGACTAGGAGGAAACTTCTCAGGCTGAAACATTTGCAGCGTTTTCCTTTACCTCTCGTGGTTCAAGCTCGATCTGTTCGAAATCAGATTGGAGCCTCACCGGCTCCATAGATCGAGACCACTGATGTGTAGAGAAAAGACTCCTAGATGGCTCTACGGATGAGCTCGAAGATTTGATACATCACCACTGTTTCAAAGCATATTTCACATGGGATGAAAAGTGCAAGATGCGAGGTCAGAAGGGCGTTTCTTCATTCTCAACACCTCACCACCGCAAAACGAGCTCCCCCAACACCAATAACCGCGCTGCCGGCGGGAAACGCAACACTCTACTCCTCTGCCTCGTACATCCAATCCTCGCTTCTGACCTTCTCCATCACCGCTCCAAGACCCGACATCAGCCTCCTCAAGATCTCCTTCTCCACATTCTCGAACTTCTCCCCGTGCTTGGCGATGTTCTGGATCGCCTGCAGGTACTTCCCCGAGACAGAAACATCCTTCTTCTTCTTCTTCAAGAGGAAGAAGGCATCCACAACGCTGATCTTCATGACCGTGGCCATGTAGGCGAGCACGGCGGCGGCGGCGCGGTTCTGACCATCCTCACTGTAGATGAGGATGGCCTTGCGGTGGGTGGAGGGGAGGTTGATGCCCGGGACGGCATCGGTGATGGCGTGGAGGATGAGCGGCAGACTCTGCGAGAAGTCGCCCTCGTACTTGAGGGGGGCGTGCCAGTGGGCGATGGCGCCGCCGGGAACGTTCTTGCCGACCGACTCCTTGGTGGTGAGGTTGAGGGAGTTGGTGATGTTGGACGGGAGGTGGGTTGGCCAGGATGAGATGAAGATGTTGGGGAGGACTTCGGTCATCTCGAACGGATTGGTCAAGGAATCTTCGATCTCGTTCTCGGTCTCGATCTCGGCGAAAGCATCTGGGCTGGATGGGTGGGAGAAGGTGTAGTCGGACATCTTGAAGGTCTGGGAGAGATGGTTGCTGATGATTTGTGTGTTGGGAAGATTGAGAGGTGTGTATCTTGGTAAGATCGAGGTATCTTGGTGGATTGTGATGTGCTTGTTGTTGAGTTAGGACTGGTCTTCGAGCAGTGAAAGGGTTGATAGTGTCTCGCTTAGCGATTGTGGGTGCCTTCGAAGGTGAATCCATTTTAGCAAACGACGTGGAAGTTCAGGCCTAAACTCAATACGAACGCGATGTTATTGAATTACGCAGATTTATGTCTCCTAAACTCTGGTCCACTTTGTTAGTCAGCACATGTCACAAACAACGACACAAAAGGTGAAAGGCAAACCTTGGGCATCCAAGTTTTGGTCTCAATGCAATTACTGCACTTGTTTGTTATGGTCTCGCCAAATGATTTCAAACAGTCTTGGAAAGAGTTTTTGTCTTTTCTTGCCACGACGTAGCTATACAGTTGTTGACACAGATCCAGCCACATCGTCTTTATCTGGAGGTTCTGAACCTGTATCGCGGTATTTCTGAAGCTTTGTTGACCTCGCTTGGATTAGGCGAAGGGGAAAGCGACAACGTGCGAAACAATAGCCTTCTGTGTACTTACGGGGGAAAACCAGAATGCTTCAGCTTTTTCACGATAGAACCAGATCCAACCTTCTCTACAATCAGCTTTTACCTCTTAGGAAATTAGGTAAGCATCACAGGAGAACACTATCGTGAATGTTGAGAAACTACGAGCCATTGAAAGCCAATTTCTGCATTAACAACGCAGGCTTCTGGTTGAGAGGTACTCTTTAGAATTTTGACAGTCTGACAGACGGAGAAGGGGTTTACGATGCCGCACAAAGTGAGATGATCGTGGTCGAGAGGAGTGTTTAGTAGATCTGATTGCGAGTAATTCGGAGTCCGAAAGCCAAGCCCGAGAACAAAATGCCCTAATTTATGCTTTCAAATGCCAGACAGATCGAGTGAGGAGGCCTTGTTCAGTTACAATCTTATACAGGCATGTGGCCTGGTTGTTTGAAAAAAAAAAAAAGATCGTCTGTAGCTGCGCAGAATCGATTGACTTAATTATGTTCAGCCAAAATTCGCAAAAACGAGGATGGGTGGTAAGGAATCGGGAAAGAAATGTTACTGGGGGATCTTGAATACCACTGCACAACCAGGAGAAGATGAGTAATCATGGCAATCTGAGAATTTTTGGGGAAGGCAGTTCATAGCGAGATGCGGAATTGCTACAGGTGTGGTGCGAAACAGTTTAATTAGATTCGAAGCTATGAGATCTGGAGACCTGCTCAAGCGATATTCGAAGAGACAGAACCTTAAATCTGATGGCTGTTTTGAAAATGCCATCCGATAGCTCCTTCCATGGCAGCTATGCAGAACAGACTCAAAATGGAAACATGTCCGGACGTTTGTGGCCAGTCACAATGCGTAGATTGCCGATCCGCGAGTCTGTCACAGTAGCTGTGGCGTCGACGTCAGTTGATCAAAGTAAGGCGTCGTGGTATTTATGCGATTTGAATCTATGGTGTTCCAGTCACAGATCTCTACCCATTACTAGATTCCAGTTAGCATTCTGGAAGGTAAGCTTTTCCATGATAGAAAAAGTCAATCACAAAATCTGCACAAAATCTGGATGGCTTCCGCTGGAGAACTTGGGGATTTTATTAGAGTCAGAGAGCCACCGGACATCCACACCAGGGCGAGGGCAATCGCTCCAAATTGCCCCTCACGTTCACATACAGTGGATACCAGATGCAGTGCACGTCCTGGACATGTCTATCAGCTTAACGGCACTGCTCTTGGCAACACAACCTTCAGCTGTCGAGGCGTGCCATGGGATGGATGTCTTGGGTGATTGCCGTGCAGCACGTTGTCTGTGCGTGCAGATCTGGGGGAGGTCTGATCATGTTTAGGGGTATCGCTTAGGGCAAGTTGGTTCGCTTAACCGAACTATTCTGGACGTGTTCCCCTTCTTGATCTAGCCTTCGCTCAATGAAACTAGCTACGAACTTTGCCTGAATGCCTCTGCCGTGTCCCGTTGTCAAGAGACTGGCAGACACCACCGTCCATTATTTGTTAGATGTTTCGAGAAGGATTCTACACCCCAGCCTTGCGAGAAATCTGATCGACCCAGGGCTAAAGCTGTCAGACATCTATGACAGGGAGACTCCTGAATCCTTGGAATCTGGTGAAGTACCAGTAAACTTACTCCTCAATGCGATATTGCGAATTGTGGACAGCCATCATCTATCTTGATAGAAATGTTTTAAAAGTCCCAATTTGCCGTGTGCCTGGCCTCTACCCCCTCTAGGAAGCTGAACTTACTCGTGTGGTTGGGAATGATTGTCCATACGCAGGCTCGACTACCGTATATTCCTCGAAAGTCCTTTTGAGTCGTGTAGTAGTGCGTTCTAGCTTGCGCAGTAGAAGAAGCCCGTCGAGTGGGGATGCAGAAACCGCTTTCCGCTTCGTTCAATGGGCAAGTTCACGAACATATGGCTCTAGAACATCAGCGCCATCGTGTCAAAGCGCCGACGGTAAATGTTCGGGGCAGTCAGGAACATGTCAGAGCTCTGCCTTGGATTCGGGAGGATGTTCCTCATCGAGCAAAGAGCAGTGGCTGTTCCTGGCCCGTACAGCCACTCAGAATCTTCTGACAGCACGGTTTCAGCCAAGTTGAAGCCACTTAGAAGACGATCATCTGGTTTCCGTTGACAGTCACTTGATGCCGCAAAAGCCGCACTGTTGGCTTGGATACTCGAGCCGTTAGCTTTCAATTCTAGGTCCAAGTCATCCATGCTCATCGTATATGTTTCACGGAGCCCCATCTTACTTGCATTATCGAAGAAGTTGAACACGACTCAGAATCCTGCATGTCGTCGTTCCCCATTTTCTCGAGAGTTCAAGCATTTCCAGATCAGCAACATGTCGACTTCAATTCCCGCTGAATTCATCCCATACTTTACCGGCGAGAAAGTGGACGAGAGCTCGCTCCAACCAACGATCATCAAGCTGAACAGTATATTCATCGGGCTTGTAGTCTCTACCACAGCACTTAGATTCTGGGTCCGATTTCATATGCTTCGATCCGGTGGACTTGATGATAGTGAGTAACCGCCATCTCATTGTAATGTCCATATGCTGATATTTATCGCAGTACTCCTGCTGATCGCTGTTGTCTTCTCCCTCTTCTTATCAACCTCAGCCCTGGTTGGCGAGACATTTGGTCTTGGGATACACCTGTGGAATCTCGGCGATGGTTCACCAACCTCAATCCTATCGAGCCTATCGAAAATAGTGAAGTCATTGTACGGATGTTATCTCTCATACACGACATCTATAACCTTCACAAAGCTTTCAATCATATCGACATACGTTCGATTCTTCCCAAAGGGCCTCGCCAGAAAGGCGAACTTTGCGCTTGGTATTGTGATACTGCTCTTCTGGATTAGCTCAATCTTTTCCATCATATTTCAATGCGTACCTGCACAAGCTGCATGGAATTACAGCGTGAAGGGAAAATGCTACCCTATTAAGAAGTTCTTCTTGTCATTATCGACTTTCAACGTTATCACCGATATCCTCCTTTGCCTGCTCCCGGTCCCCCTCTTATGGTCGCTCCAAATGCCTAAAGTCCAACGGGCTGTGGTGTGTCTTCTGTTCTGTATGGGAACATTGTAAGTCAAAATTGCTGTCACATCAATTTTCACTTTGCGTCATGTATACTAATTCTCGAAGTGCATCTGTCGCAAGCGTTTTGAGAATCACCCACCTCGACCATCTGGACAGCTTGGACATCTCATGTAAGTCAAGTGCCGAACACTGTTTCCAATGGAAGCAACCTGACCTAATGTCCTTGGCAGTCAAGACAGTAACGCCTCTGAACTGGTCCATTGTGGAGGCAGATGTTGGAATTATCTGTGTTGCATTATCGGCACTCCGACCTCTCGTGAAGCGCATCGTGCCGAACTTCTTCCAATCGAATTCTCGTGTCTCAAGTCCAAATGCTTACGAGACACTGCAAACAACAACCATGTGCACCTCGAAGCTCAGGACAGTACAGCTAAATGCAATGGTACAGCATCTACCTTTGACGAGAGCTACTTCGGCGGTGTCGTCGAAAAGTGAGATCATGGTGCAGAGGTCATTCGAAGTCAAGGAATTACCAGCGATGCCAGCCATCCAGAAAGACGCGAAAGAGCTTCCTCCTCTACCAAGCCCAATTGCACTACCAGTGATACCACCAATGGCATATCAACGAGAATTTGGCAGACCGAGCGTGGTGGGAATGTTCACAGCCGACTTTCTGGATGCCACTTCAACGGAGGATTCGGCCTCGGAGAGGTCAATTGTTGAAGACGACTCGTCGAGTGAGGAGGAGACAGCCGAGGAAGAGGAGACAGTCGAGGAACAGAAGCTATCCACAGCGGTAGATTTGACGGCGGATGATGACGGGACATCGACGATAAGGTCTCTGCATAAGAGCTCTCCCAATCCTGGACCCTCATCGGTTGTTTCTCCTTGATGTTGAGAACGGATTGAAATCTTGCGAGGTAATTGGAACTGGAGAGGATATCGGATGCATGGTCGGAGTTACCGCTTATGGCTTATGAGAACATGATGGATGGTAATACCCTGTATATGGCTGATGAGAGGCGACACCACAAAGTCCCAGAGGGATTAGTGTGATGCCTAAACGAACATGGTGCTGCTATGCAGATATTTGTAAATAGACTAATGCAAGTAGTATCAACCAAAAAAAGTCAAAGATTGAAAGGATGAGGAAGAACAAGTTACCACCACAAGTGAAGTTGCGGTCTAGATGTAAGATTACACGTAAGATCGTGAAAGATTCCAACAGAGATAGGCGATAGGCAGACGAGTCGGTTTATGATCGGCTGTCAGATTTTCATTTTTCCAGAAACTTCATCTTCTCACGATGAGGAAGGCCACCCTTCTGTAAGCTGACTTGACACGGATCCCAACCCTTTGGGATCGGAGCTCAACGATCGACAAATTGATTGGTGTTGTGGCGACGAATAGAGTTTGGCAGTTCGCTTCGCCCGCATTGACGCTGCATCATGTAAGCAGCGTTTGAGAGTTGAGCGTAAAGCCACGACATCAAAGCCTCATTCATGATGACCTCCGTTACGTGATGTATGAGGGGTTCGTTGCATCCGCGACAGAAACGGTATATATCTTACCTTTTGTGGGCCTTGATTAACGCGACCGCGAATTGCAGATTTATCGGATCAAAGGAAAGCCAAAGACGGCAGGCCGTCTTGTCCGGTACGAAAAGAGATTGGAGAAAAGATCAAAGATTATAAAATGGGCGGAGGACCAGAATGGAAGAGGGGTGACGAGGAAAGGCAAGACAAAGAAAGTGTGCAATACTCCCATCATCCAACATGAGATTCTCCGTCTTCGTAGCAACTTTGCTGACATCTGCTGTCACAGCCGGAACTGTACCATACAAGACCGGGCCGAAGTACATTTTCTCTTTGTACGTAAATTAAATACCCAATTGAAAGACCTTTCAAGGCACTGAACTTCTCGCAGTGGCGATTCATACACGTCTACCAATTTCGACATCAATGGAGCACAACCATCGCGTGACAACCCTCTTGGAAACTCTGATCTCGGAAACGAGACCAGTGCTCAAGGGCCTGTCTGGATTGAATTCCTGACGACGAAATACAACACTAGACCAGTCTTGACCTACAACTTTGCGGTCGGCGGTGCTTCCATTCCAGATAATTATACCTATCAGGTAGAGAATCTGTATCAGCCAAAATACTCCAAAGATAAGTTCTGGCACGGGTCGAACACTCTGTTTACTTCCTGGATTGGTATCAACGATGTCAGTGATGCTGTAAGTGATTGACTTGAGAAACGCGACTTCCCAGAGACAGGGTGTGACTGACCATCAATGTTCCAGTGGCTGAAAAACAACGCTTCCGTTCTGCTCCCGAGACTTGATCATTATTCAGAGTTGCTGGAACAGATGTGGGAGACAGGAGCAAGAAACTTCTTTATCGTGAACAACCCGCCTTTGGACAGAAGCCCATTTATTCTTGGCGGCGACGCTGGATCTATCGCGCACTATGCAGAGATGATTCAGGTGTTCAACGAGAACCTCCCCAAGCATGTAGCTGCTTTCAAGGACAAACATCCAGACGTAAGCTGGGCATTTGAACTTGAAGAACCACGACGCTGACAATTGGCAGGGACAAATCATGTTATATGACGTCCACACGTTCTTCTCGAAGGTATTGGATGATCCACAAGCCTACGGCTTCAAGGACAACATCTGCCAGGACGAGGACGGATGTATGTGGTCAGGAAGCTTCCATATCCGAACTGGATTCGATGATGTTATTGCGAAGGACATGGCCAAGATAATTGCCAAGTTTAGATTTCGGGGATGATGAGTTGTGCTCCATGGTGTAACGTACGAATGTTGATAGAGGGAAGCTTTCAAGGATAGTCTGGTTAAGAAGAAACAGACTCCAGATGACGTGGAGAGCTGTCTCACAGTGAGGGCAGCTGGTTATCAGAGGGCTTTCACCATTCACTTCTTTTACCGGTCCATCCTTGAGGTTCAACTGCCTTCCTGAGTAGCCTTTGAATGGCATCAAGCATCGCAACCTTGTCTTGGACGTATCTGATCCTCGCGATCAGCTGGTTTATCCGAGTTGGCCTTCGGTAGTCTTGTCCATGTCCCTTCTGTAGCCAAGCTGGAGTTCAAAGCATCAGGAGGACCTTTCGAGTATTTCCATTCCGCTTGGTGTACCCATTTGGTCGCGCGGCAACGTCCTGTATCAAACATTCCACATATAATCAATCACATCCCCTAGCATATATAGCATCTCTAGCGATCCTCATATCCGAGCGAGTTCCGAGCAATGTATTCACATTGACTGTTTGCGTCCTTCGGGCATCCCAATATCTTTCCAGCGGGCGGATCGACTTGCTTTGGCAGGCTTCGAGGATATTTAAACTTAGATGTTAGTAAGGCGTTAGTGAAGTCTAGAATACTGTCATCGACTCTCGGATATACCTGAAGCCATCGTAGGCTCTTATGTATTGAGCATATGTAGCAAGATGGAAGTGGGAAGAGACTGGAGATAGACGTTGTGCCCGAAGGACGACGCGCCCTTCGTGGAGGCGCGTTATCAAAACACGCTAATTTGTCAGGGTTCAGTGATCGGGTAAGCCCAGGCCGAGTAACCTTCCTATTTGGACGGACAACCTTAACACTTCAGCATCATCAGCATCAACGACAGATCATAACAATTATGGCAGTTTCTCCCACAGTACGGAGAACTAAAATATGCCGAAAAAATTGATGGTATTGGGTCATATTATATCCTCACGGATGCGACATGGGAGTCTAGCGAAGAATGATCTGAGATCGCGTTCGGTTTCTTTGCTTTACTTCAATTATGCAGAGTCTGACATCACAACTTCCTTTTGAGGTTTATTTTGCGCAGTATATTGAACTTCCTAGACAGCCAGACAGTTCCTGGCTGATCCGACGATACCCTGTCGCAATTCTGCTCTCCTCAACTTTCGAGTCGTGTTTACTCAAGCCTTGAACGCATCATCTGCCATCTTGAGTGTATGAGCCTGCCCATAGACGTTTGCCGGCTCAGCCTCCCTTTTGAATGCATCGTCAGCCATCTTTAAGGTATGAGCTTGTCCATAGATGTTTGCTGGCTCTGCCTCGCGCTTCTTGTATTCATCGTCGGCCAATTTGAGAGTATGAGCCTGGCCATACACGTTGGCTGGCGCTGCTTCACGCTTGAATGCATCATCCGCCATCTTCAGAGTATGAGCCTGGCCGTAAATGTTCGCTGGCTCTGCATCGCGAAGTTTCACAGGGGCTGTTCTTATTAGCAACAGACAGTCCGATGGCGTTTCTCATACCTGATACTGGGGCAGTTGCACCGAGAGCCGCCAGACTCGTGGCAACGACAAGAAAGTTCTTCAACAGCATGGCGAAGTACGTCGTAGTAAGTTGTGTATGTAGTGCAAAGCTCGTGTCTTGGTCGTGATCTGACGATGATGAGATAGGGGGAGGCCTTACACCTTTATGTGTCGAGGGCTTGTGCCCAAGTAAAGTTGGTCGTTCAGCTTCGGATCATTTCTACCGTATATCTCATCATCTATTTGGATCGACACGATCACGTCCTTGCACTCTAGCTTCTAGAGGAAGTACGAACCGCAAGTCTTTGAGTGTCAGGCGAAGAGTTTACCTTCTTAGGAAGGACTCTGTACGTCGGTGCGACCAAAAATTGGCAGCCTGTCAATCAAAATCTTTCCCAGAAACTATCTAATTGGACATTGAAAAATTCACCAGTCCTAAAGTTTACCTTCGCACCACCGTAGTCTGTGTTAGGAAGCTCATAATCTTGTCATAGGCTCCACTGGCGTGCGACTCACTTTCTAGTCGTCAATTTCTTGATGGAAGATTGGATTAAGATACAGAAGCTACAGAGTCAGGAATGCCTATGGCTTTCGGTGCCAGCTGCCAGCCTCTGAGAAGATGAATTCAAAGACGAGTCAATTGAGTTAAAATTTGTTCCACAAGCTTCAAATGTCGAGTGGTCATTTCGTGACATCAATGCTTCTGCTCGTATGCATGTTTTACGAAATATCTACCCCTCCTGTTAGTACCACCAGTGGTGCAGTGGCGGGGTCAGTGGGGTGCCCTCCCTGTAACCGAGCCGACCAATGTTCTACTCAAGCTTTATCTAGGTGCATTAGTGATAATCTTTGTCTCAACTACCTGCCTAAATTGGGCTTGTACCGCGCATTTGGACGTCAATTCAAGCATGCTGATCGTGGGAGAGGGCTGGATGGCTGTCTGCCTTAGTCCCTAGAGACATCGCGTTTTCTCGCCCGCCGTTTATTACCACCGGATGACTGACAAGTACGTTTTTTCGATACTTCTATCTCGCAAACTTTGTAATTGGAGTTTTGCCCTCAAGAAAAGTCCACAATGATTACAGCTTGGATTCGTTCTTCCTCGACGAGCCGAGAGTCAGAAGAAAAGGACGACGGCTCGATTGAGAACCTTTTGCCATCTTCGCCAGACGAGATTCAAGAAGCTCGATATGTGGAAAGAAGACAGCGAAGGACGAGTCGCGGCTACTGGATCTGGACCGTCCTAAACCTCATTCTTTTCATTTTCTCATTCTCCATTCTCGCACGTTCATTTTACGAAAAGACTGTCTACTCTCCTGACCGACACTGGGTGCTGAAGCAAACATCATACTTTTGTAACCGACATATATGCAAATTCATTAAATGGTACATATGCTAACAGTTTCCACAGCACCGGTTCTCGAGAAATTGAACATCCCAACGTTCGTCAAGCAGACCGACGGCAGCCTTTTCGACTCTCCAAATCCTTCCCCCTACCGCAACGCTCGTAAACCAGATCCATCAGTTGATGCTGCATGGGAGTCAATCGACAACATCCGTACATTTTCCATCACCGCCGACGAGGTCCGTAAACTTGGCAAGGATCCCGAACTCGTAGCCAAGTTCCCAGAAGAATACGGCCTCGGGCCCGAAGCCTACGTCGCTGAACTGGATATCTTCCACCAGATTCACTGTCTTAACCTCCTGCGAAATTTAGCATGGGCTGAATACAATCGCTCCGAAGATCACGGCAAGAAGCCTTATTCGGAACTACATTTTGTTCATGTATCGCATTGTACGGATATGCTGATGCAGAACATCATGTGTCAGGGCAGTTTGGATGTTTTGACGTTCAATTGGATGGAGACGCAGGATTGGCCATTCCCGGACTTCTTTGTCAATAGGCAGTGTAGAGACTTCGACGCTATTGTGAAGTGGCAGGATGAGAATGCGTTGCCGTTGATGATGGGTAGGAATTTGACCAGGCCGGAGGGCGCGAAGCAGATTCCTGCGCCCAAGGAGTTCTATGAGATGTTCGGGAGGGAGTCAAACGTTTCAATCCACGATAAGATGTAAATAGCTTATATGTTATTTACATTCAATTGTTTTCCCACATTGCATTCCAAGCACACGATTTATTTCACTGAGGACCATCGGCGGAAAGGAGTTTGATCCGACTGTTTTCGTTGTTTCAGTGTTCGGTGGCCTGGCGTATGGGTCGATGTCTCGGTTCTTTCTTTGGTCACATTCATTTCCAGTAAAACGGGGATGGTGGGATAGAACATTGACGATTTTTTCATATTGTATATTCAGAAGGCTACATGACATTGGGCAATAGCAGAAAATGATCGATACAAACTTAATGATCTGTCGGGCGACAGAGCTATTCCTCAGGCATCATTGCTCTATCACAGCTGTGTGCCTCATCGATGACCGTAGCATCGAGATGACCTTGAGCCTGGGTACCTTTCGAGCTACGAATACGGAACCGCTCATAGAGTGACTGATAGCGGCGGCGGAGAGAGCATCCTGAGTTTGATTGAACTCTTTTGTGTTTTGACCCAATGATTTCAGAATTAGATGCCTGCTCATTGAACTCAAGGTAGAAGAGAATTACTCTGATTTCAGCCTCCAGAGGTGCCATACCACTGCGGAGATACTGTTGAATTAGAATGCGACAGTTCTGTGTGCCCCGCCATCGGTTCCAGTCATTGCGACTTATGGACCATGCTGTGATCTGCCAACCGATTGACAAGATGTCGTCTTTTATGATGCGGATTTGGAAGGCGCCCTCAGAGCGGTCCCGGATCATGGCTTCGAATTTGCCGTCGATTTCCTTCCGAGCTTGGCCATAGCTCATGGTTGGTAAATCAGGATCGATTTCTCCCGCAATGTAGCGGGTAACCAAGTCTTTGCGCACCTCTGATATGTGAAATAGGCTCAGCAATCTACGGATGTCAACTTCAAGTAGCTCGTCAGCATTGAGCGTTGAGCTGCCACCTTGTGGCAAGTCAGAGGTACTCTTCTTTGTTACTTCTATCGGTCTATCGGAATTTCTAAGTGCCTGTGAAGACCTTGAAGAAAATTTAGAGAGAAAGATGCGCAGTAACATGAATCGAGGTGCCATTTTGAACGTGGGCTACACCAGCTGAGACACATTCACACATCAAGTACTACGCTTCCGAATTTTATATCCGCATCGACTTAGGTATCACTCTGTTCTGTATGCTACTTCTCAATGAAAGGGTATTCTCGTCAGATTATTCCTTGTAAGGCTGTCTACAGAGTGAGTCTCAAACTCGACGCACAAAGTACTCCTTGTCCGAAAGTAAACAAAGACTGCCAAGCGAGCCCGTGAACAATGAGCCTTTCAAGCCACAAAAGATCTTGAATCAAAAAATAGTTTTGCATACCAAATTAGACTTCAAATTTCATGTGATATCCATCAGACAGAACCAGATCTGCATCCTAATGGAATAGCATAAACACAGGGTAAGCCGTACATTAGCAAGCAGTCCGCAATGTCTGCCACTTGGCTCATCGCCCCCCTCTCTAGAACTGTATCTTAGCTTTTCTGAGGAATCAATCAATTGCAAGTTTTTTCCACAGAAACGCCCCAAAGTCGATGCTTAATGTTTGGGACGTCATCCTGCCGAATTACGGTCTCCCTTTGAACCTTTTGGAATGGTACGAAAGTAATCCGCTTGGACAGCTAGAGTAAAACAAAACTGGCTATTTGCTGGAAATGTTCTCTGCAATTGGGCTTAGATCAGCTTATTGATAGGCATGTGAATTACAAAAATATTGCTTATACATTTGGGAAAGTCGCAAATTATAGATGAAGCTGTACATGAGTCGACACTGAAGAAGCTTGACTATTTCTGAGCATCTAAATTCTCGAGCGTTCCAGGATTGTGGGCAACCTTGTGGCCGTGTTGATCGTGGAAGATGACTGGCAAAGTTAGGTCTCTTGATGATTTGAAGGAGGATTTTCGCGGTGCAGACCTTTTGGAGGGTTCTTAACGTTCTCCTTCTTTGCTTCTTCTTCGGTCGTAACTACCCCTTCGACCTATAAAAATGTCAGGATACGGTCCGTCGATACACGGTAGTGACTCGCCTCTCCCTCTCTCTTTCCGCCTCTGATCTTCGTCCAGACCCTGTCGCCTTCATCAATAACATTTCCCTTTTTATCTTCAACGTTGGCCGACATTGCTGTACGTTTTGACGCGATTGATTCACTTAAATCGAGGCAGTTCTCGAAAAGAACTATCTACGGGATACGGGATAGAGAAACCGAAGTGCCAGAAATGCGTGGCACGGTGGTGGTATGTCAGAAGATTTAAAGGGCTGTCTTAGCGTAACGTCATCGTTCGACACTCCACGAGCCCCTCTCTCGGCATGAACTCAGAGTGGGGGAGGATCTTAACCACCGTACCAATTGCCGGCTGAATGATTGTCGGGTATGACCTCTCGAATGACTTTCAGGAGAGACCAAGCCAACGGCGGCCATAGCGATGGGCAGTAACGAATTTGGGCTTTACTATTGGAGATTGCTTTTAAGCACGAAGTAAAATGAACTCAAAACGAGCAGGTATCGCCTGCTCTATAGAGGTAAGGACGTCACGTCATGCAAAATCGCTAGAAATCGTTCACGATCTTAGCGAGGCCGTTGGAATCCTGACGCCCCTTTGGTCGCGAGACTTGAACAGGCCAGCCATCCTCCCTTCATTACTGTGCATGTTGCCTCGCTTAAAGGAGCTTTGAGTATGATACCATGAGTTAATTGGACGCGGAACTAATGTTCCGTCAGAAACGATTAAAAGAGTGACGATGTTCAAGCAACTGATGGCGGGTGACAGAGTTAAGTAATGTGACGATGGGCCTGACAATTTCAAGGGAATTGGTGGCTTATTGATGCCCACGTTCCGGAGCACACTCCTGCGGTCGACGTATGTGTAACAAAAGCCAATCAGGAGGCACGCAACAGCCGTGACGCCATCCGGATTAGAGATCCGATGCTTCAAGTACCCCTGTTACTGAGCTCCTAATCAATCCCTATGCCAGTAAGAATTATTGAATTACATACCACGTCGTGCATTGACATCACAACTTGAGGCCGCGAATAGATTATATACATACATGTGTGTGCGCTGGTATGGATGAAGCCATTCTACCAGACCATTCACCTACACGATCGCGCATTAAATCCAATGGCATTCCTGACTAAAACTGTGCGTCCTTCCCCGCTTTCAGCAATTTACAGTTTCAAGCACAACAATCTTGGATCATACGCAGCCATGTCTACAATCTCGGAATCCATCAAGAAGGATCACAGAAGCATCAAGGATTATGCTGAGAACATTCGGATGGCAAGTGACAACGACTCAAAAACCCGCTGGCAGAATCAGTTCACTTGGGAACTGGCCCGTCACTCAATTGGAGAGGAGCTGGTGGTCTACCCCGGCTTCGCAAAGCATCTTGGTGCCAAAGGGCAAGAAATGGCTGATAAAGACCGCCAAGAGCATCAATTGGTACGTCCGAGACCACGGCTTCTTCCACCAAATCTAAACTCCCATAGGTCAAGGATGCTTTGTTCAAGTTTCAGAAAATGAAACCAGAGCATGCTGAGTTCATTCCTACTCTGGAGGCTCTCATGAAAGATCTGAATCAGCACATCACGGAAGAGGAAAATGACGACCTCCCAGCACTGGAAAGCGCGCTCCAACAACAAGAGAGCGAGTCTATGGCTAAATCTTTTGCTCGTACAAAAGCTTTTGTTCCTAGTCGCAGTCACCCGTCCGCCCCGAACAAGCCACCGTTTGAGACTGTGATAGGTTTGATGACGGCGCCGATTGATCACTTGGGTGATATTTTCAGGAAGTTCCCGGATGAGACAATCAGTCCCAATCCAAGCACCAAGTGAAAGTAAGGCTGTTTTAGGTCGCCCACAATGGTTAACGAGAGCTTCTGGGTCAATTTATATGTGTCAAGTGGCGACGGTCACCAATTGTTGATACCGGGAGGTCTTTTGTGGACTGATCAAATCTTGTATCCGGGCATACTTATGCAATGCAATGGTTAATAAATATATTCAGCCAGTGATGTAATTTGCTGTTGAATCTGGAACATCTTGCTTCGTGCGTTCTCTTGAAATAAATACCCCGTGCTGACACATAAGTGTATACGGATCAGTTCGACCTTTTGGAGAGGATTTTGTTCGTAAACTTACTTTCGTGAGCTCATAATTACATGCCTGATACGGTAGAGGTCGCTGATTTCGCACTGAAACATATCGTGTTCTGAAGTATGCGCATGACATTCCGCTGGAAGCATAAAAACAGATCATAGAAGCCCGTTCCAATGACAACATCATGTATCTCAAACGCACCTGGGACAGTATCTTTCAAGATCATAGTGTAAAAGGCCGAGTCTAATTGTGACTTCAGAAGTTTGTACAGGGTCACATCGAGACAAATAAATTTATGTGCATCCATCACGCCAAACGTCTTTCGAATTGGTGTTGCGATATCTAACATGCATTTTCTTTTCTGTGCTGCAAAACAAGACATACGACACCCGTAGCGACTAAGTCTTTCGCTCACGTTCCATTCACGGTCTCATTAGTACCCCTCAATGAGGCTGTAGCCGCCATCGACGAGCTCGTTGTGGCCGTTGATATACTGATTAACCACAAGGTGAATTACGGCGCGAGCAATGTCCTCCTCCTTGCCAGGCCGGCGAGCTGGAACCTTGTCGTACTTCTCCTTGGGAATGTGGCTCTTTTGGTCGTGACCGCTACCTCCTGTGGTCATCTCGCTAGGAAATACGCCTGGAGAAATAGAATTGACTCGAATCTTGAACCGATTTTGGGCAACAAGATTAGCTAGCATGCGACTCAAATGAATCGCAGCAGCTTTGCTGGCGTTATAAGCAGGATGGTGCTGTGAATCCTTCAAGAGACCAGAGACCGAGGCTATGTTGATGACAGTGCCCGAGTAGTCCTTATGCTCTTCAGTAGAATGAGCTAGCAAGGGCAAGAATGCCGTGGTTGTGAAGTAGATCTGTGAAACGTTCGTTCGGTAGATCTTCTCCCATTCTTCAAAGGTGGCGTCGTCTGAATCTAATAGGTTCTTCTTCGCTTCCTCTGGCGATTGAGCCTCTTGCTGGAAGGTAGAACCCGAGACCCCAGCGTTGTTTACAAGAATGCAGAGACACTTCTCGCGACTGGATATCTCGTTGTAGAGACGGGTAATGTCTTCCTTCTTGCTGACGTCGCCTTGGAGTGGGATTATCTCGCCATCGATATCATCGCCGTTATACTCCTTTGCGACGGTGTCGAGCTTTTCTCCCGTCCTGCCGACGATGTATACTTTGGCGCCGTTGACAGCGAGAGCTTGGGTGATCATCAAACCAATTCCGGACCCACCGCCTGAAAGGTTAGATCCCCTTCGTACGCCATGTCAGTGCACTCACCTGTAACAAGTGCAACTCGGCCCTTGAGGTTGAAAAGGGCATTGCTGATGATATCTTTGTTGGATGGGTGGCTCATGGTGATGGAGTTTTGAGAAGACTGAAGATAGTTGTGAATAACAGAAAAGCTTAACAAGAACTTTGAATTGACAGCTATGAGTTATTCAGAGAACAGTTTAAATGTTATTCTTATGCTTGGGCCTCTGACTGTCTGTGGTCATCAGGATCTCTCGACGGAATTTCCGGAATTGCGTATTATGTCAATTTTCCAACAACTGACATCACATACTTGGATATGGCTTCAATAAATCGTACGATTAGTTGTACAGGAGGTATACAGAATCCTGTATCTGAAGCAGCTCCTGCTTTGTTCCTTGTCCAAAGAAGAATCGGGAGCCGGTAACCTTACAGGTAACTACCAGCTCTCATTTGATGACATCGGCCTTCGATTCCTCCCCGTCGCTCTCGATGGCTACTTGGATAATATCACAAGCCGGAGTCACATTCGATTCGCAGCTCTTCAAATTCCCTTCCCGTTCGGTAAATTATGTCTGACGTTGTGTTACGCGGTCAGGCGGGACACTCTTTGTGATGTCAACAACAATTGGCGATAATGATGTAATTCTCAATAAGACATTACCACTCTGATGCAGCGAAGCCAGGCAATTTCTAGATGCGAACCAATGCATGAGATGTTACGAAGTAATTTGATCGTCTTAAATGCCTCAATTTAAGTATTATGGTATTACAGATAAGCATTCTATTTCTGGTGCACCTAGAGGTTTAAATAAGATATCACGCGCTTGCGGAGGTAGTGTCCGGCGCCTTCCGAACCACGACACTTGCCCGGCTTGGTAAGATGCTATTGAGATGGGCAACTTGTCTGGGAACGCTAGAAATACAAGTCTATGAAAGATTCACAGGCTTTCAACACGTAGTAATTGAGTAGCTGAGCTTCTGCGCATTGTAACAAGCGGCGCAGGTGTACAGTAGAGCACCTAATGCCTGACGATTACACCCTCCTCGACCCCAAAAAGAGAATCAGACGAAGGTCGTCCGAATGTTGAAACTGACTATATCTCAATTTAGTACTATAGAACAGGCAAACAAGATAGCAGCATACTTCAGCGAATGATGTGTTGCTTTGCGTCTCTGTACAGAAATCAGCAAAGCTCACATGCCTCGGGCATTTTCCTCGTGCCGGAGCCAGGCTTACCATAACTCCAATCAACATGATGCAGTTCTTCAGAGCGTCCAAGTAGCGTGGAGATGAAGTCTGATATTCCATGAATAATGGCGAGAAAAACTACTGTAGCCATATTTTTGATATTGGTGATGTGTAAAGTAATTTGAAAACGATGAATGTCGGACTGAGAACGGGGGAAGGAATTAAGTAGGCTGTTTTGATGATCCATCATGCAAAATCTTCTGACGTCAGAAGAACACGGAAATAAGTACCGCTCAGGGACCCAACATCTACTCACTTCTTCTGTATTCTCCTCAATTATTCCTGTGACGATCCGTACCTGTGTTCAATCCTCCAAATTTCATTGTTGCTACCCATCTACAGAAATGGTATATGGCTGTCCATTTTATCAAGCTGGTGAAGTTGCTAACGACCCTAGCTCCTCCCTAAGTCCCAACTCGCTTCACTCGTCGCACGACAGGCCAATGGCTCGACTTCAAGCTCATGTAATTGCATCTCGGGCGGCGCAATCGCTGGAATCGTTATCGGGTCTATTGCAGGCACGTTGTTGATCTTGTGGATGATATATACTGTGAGAGCGGCGTCGGATACCCCAAGGGAGGAACACACGTCGAGTAGGTCGGGACGGTCACACCGAGGTTCGAGGAGAGGGAGCCATACGACATATATTGATAGAACCGGGCGGGCTCATCGAGTGAGGGAACCTTCGAGAGTGTATTATAAACCAGAGTGAGGATGAGCTGAATGATAGGAGACTGTATCATATGGACGTGGCTTGATTCGTGGCAGGAATATCATACAATTATGAGTGTCAACAACTTCACTAAATACAGTGCCTGGCTCGCTTAGGTCATTGATTAGCATGTGGCTGTTTTGCTCAAAGGAAGGTGTCGCAGTAGAAAATTATTGGAAGAATGTATGCATTGTAAGCAGTTGTGGTTTCTTCAGGCAACCTGGAAGCAAAGGAGCTGGCTGTAACCTTACCCCGCCATCACATGACATGCTCGTTCTCTGTGAGTTCTCACCCTGGCACTGTGCCTTCAAGCTACATGTAAGAATGTTGGTTTCGATGACCTTTCCAACAGCAGCCTGGCCGTCTTTCGCTCAAGATTGTAGAGAGCTCCCCGTTTGATGTATGACAACGAAATGTGGGCATCCGAAGTGCATATTTGAGGAGCGACTTCAAGATGACTTCAAGCCTCATGTCCTTGTCAGATGAAGTCTTGTCAATAATACTATATCAAGTACGTTGCTAGAAGTTCTGGACTCGCACTCAAAAATATATGAGCTGATACGATTCCGACAGACTGCCACATGGGAACCTCGTGTTCTGTCTTCTATCAATCTCGTTAACAATCGGCTTCATCAGGTCTCCATCATTTTACAGTACAGGACTGTTACATTGAGCGCTTCGAAACTAAGTGAGCTCGTGTCAGGAACATTCAGCTTGCGGAGAAATGTCGTCCAGTTCACTCGAGAATTGACTGTAGATGGAAGGTGGTCTGATTGGGAACCACTGCGGCGGCTGCTTCTAGATTTGGTAAACTTGCTATCCATCAGGTATGAATTCTGGAGTACCTGCTAGCTTTTCAAGAAAACTTCTGATTTTTCCTCCAGCTGGCACTCATGGGAAGAAGCCATTCCCATTCCAATTCTGGACACTTTGCAGTCGCATTTCCCAGACATAAAGTTGCATCTGCGAGGGCTGCCTGTGCCTATCAGACAGGACTATCCCGTTATCGGTATTCATACCGACGACTTCATTCTTATGGATGGTCTTGATGGTTGTCGCAACATCTCTTCAATCTCAGCGATACTCCATTCCGAGCACCCTGTTGTCATGCGCCGCTGGATGGACCTCGCAGCATTGTGTCCAAATCTTGAGATGCTCCAGCTGCGAGTTGCAAGCAAGCATTCTTTCTACCTAGAAAATGAGAGCAATCATTTACGAGAGCTGTTTCATCTGAACACGGCCGCCCGGCTTCCACCTCTGCGAAAGCTTGTGTTTGAATCCAACAGTCAGAGTACAAAGCTTCTCTCTATACCCCACACCTTCTGGAATTGGGACAGAATTCGCCATCTCGAGCTGAGAGGTCGACAGATGGTTTTCATTTATTCAACAAAGACGAACTGCGGAACTACCTGAGCAAAGATATCACGATGGTCACGAATCTCGCGAAAGTTCTCTTCGGCGGTAGAAATGAGTGCTCGCTTCGAAGAGTACAGGTTATGCTTGGAGCCTACATCAACGCCAATGAGCGCCCGGATATGACATTCTTATGCTCCAAAACAGACACTGGAGTATTGACTGTGGAAGATAATCGACAAGAAGTTGATGCTGGGTTGTTTCGAGACTATCTTCGCGATGGTGACGACCTCGATGAATGGGAAACAGCGATGGCTAGCGCAGACCTAGAGTCGGGCAGGTCAGAGGAGATTGAAGCCACAGGGGATGATTTAGAAAGCTTGTTTGGAAGTGAGACATCATCTGATAGAGAAGACGAGTAGAACATACCAATCCAGGTCATGTGTTCGTGTCTGTTGCAATATTGCACCTATCAGCACCGTTTGGTTTATTGTCGCCGAATCACTTCCTCACTGCCATTCTGGTTGTCAACGCTCTCACTGCGCAACATTTGCCACGCCAACTAGTCCGAATTGGTACGGCACGGTCATGATTTGTGTGATTCCTAGTCCCGCCGGAACCGGTTGACACCTTTTAACGTCACAGTGTTATGATCCCAGTTGATAAAATCTGTCCCAGCATGGGTACTGTGCCATTCGCATCCTCCCACAATCGTGCTTCATTTGGAGAATCCTTCGTTGGTCGTTGTCATTTTTGGGGCTGGCCTTTCCAAGCGGTCTGCGCCAACAAAATGGCGAGGACTCACGTCAGCGGCAATAACAAATGCTGATGAGCATATGTGTTATCTTTCCATTTCTATCTTGATGTTCTGTCTATGCTTCTTAAGAGTATTGATAGGGAGATGTTTGAAAAAGAAAAGTAAAGCAGCGGAGTGCTAGAGCAAGCGAGCTGGTCTGCCCATGTGTTTCCACCTAACACCGGCTGCGGGACTTTGTTCTTCCTCGGTCTTGGGGTTGTCTTATATCATGGAATCATGTCTCCAAACATAGACCGTTTCCCGTTTGGATTTCGTGTAGCATCGCATATCTGCGTGTAGCATCCGGTTTTTTCTTTTCACTTTTCGGACAATCCGCTATTGTGTTTTCTTTCGCTTAAATTAGGTGGAGTACACAGAAGAGCGGTCTGTGAACACAGGCACAAAACATGGACAGTTGAATGTCTCTTCCTATAGAATATGTTGACAGTCAGATATGTAGGGTACTGTGTGCTCTTTTTGTCAGTATTCCTTCGGCTTTTCAACCCGACGTTCATAAGGCAGCATCATATCTATACGCGGCTTAGGCGCTACCACAGTTTAAGTTATCAAGGATTCTGGGCCTTGTTTTGATACTTTTTCAAAGGACTCTATATTTTATTTCTGTATACTGTTGGCACGAGTGAAGTTGCTTAGTTGCATCTGTCATATCTACCATCCATTTTAGGAGAGGTCCGCTCTTGTGCATAAGCGAGCATGACCCTTGCCAGCGGCAAGAGTATAAATCTATCTCCCTAGGTTTCGGTTCCTGAGCTCAGGCTTCCCACCAAGCAGATATGAGCCATAACAGAATGGCATTGAGCTAATAAGGAATCTGGGAATCACTTACGCCAGGGAACAATTATCGGGCGAAGTGGTTGACCACGCCCAGCCTGACTACGAGCCCGTATTTAGACGCTGTCACATGTCACCTGTCGGATGAAGGTTTTCGTATTGGTATTCACGTCGATCTATCTACAACATGGCTCCCGAAAGTGTCTCAAAGACCTTGTGGGGTGCTTTTACCATCTTCTTCCGGTTTTCTGTGACCGAGGTCGGGGCATTATTCTTGCAAACGACGTTATTCCGGGCCATCGATTTTTACATGAGCCGACGAGTACGAGGAACGATCGCGATCACAGTATTTGTCAATGGCGCATTGGATTTACCCTTTGAAAATCAGATGCCACTTAGATCAAGATTCACGGTCTACAACTTAGCCGTTATGCCATTGCTACTGTACTTGGAGTACCCGATTCTATGCCTACCAGATGGACCCCTACTGGCAGCAGCACAGTTGCTAGTGCAGGATAGAATTGTTCCATTGTTGTGGTCTTGTTATACTCGAACTGCAGGTTCAGATCCTCCAACTGCTGAAGAGTTCATAATTGCCGCTGTACCTTTAGCCTTCTTCGGTTTTGGGATATTGTGCATCAGTCACTCTGTGGCCATTGTCAGTCTATTCTGGTGTTGTATCACAAATCCAGGACTTTTGCTTCTTTTTGCCTGCGGGATCGGGCTGGCGCAGATGATGAAGACAGTCCTTGCTAAAGAAGTGGCCTCTTTCGTGACTGCCAAAGTCATGCCACAGATTACCTTAAAGCTGGCTGCTTTGGTCCAAGCAGCATTCTATACTTTTCTCCTCCCTTCGAAATATCTTGGTCAACTCGAAAGATCGTATATAATCTGGACGGGGCGAAATATTGAATCGAGATCCACATACAGGTATTCTAAGCTGGGCCCTGGCGACATCCGACTTTTGAAGGTACCCAAGCGGAGTAACCTCGCCGGTCTCGGATGCCAAATTGTTCACGTACCACTCGCCTCAGCTCCACCATACGAAGCAATTTCGTATTGCTGGGGTACTGATCCGCCGACTAGAATGATTGTTGTTGATGGGAAAACCATGAAGGTTCTCGATTCCGTATATGAAGTTCTCTGCTACCGTCGATCTTTTCGTCAAGAGAAGTTACTTTGGATCGACTCTGTATGTATCAACCAGGAAGATGAGCCCGAGAAAAGTGAACAAATTCAGCTCATGCGAACTATCTTTTCAGAGGCGGTCGGTGTTCTGGCTTGGCTAGGCGACGTGGAAAATGCTATGATTGCACAAATATTCCTCAGTTCTCTAAGTTCCAAGTCGAACTTATTCGGTATGACAACCCTTGATAGGTTGCTGGATTACAGGACTCGCCATGACTTTGCATGGAGATATATGGGAGTTGTTTTTCGTCAGCCATGGTTTACAAGAAGCTGGATGTTGCAGGAAATTGCTCTCGCCAAACGAGTTGACCTCGTTTTCGGCGGGGTCTCGCTAGATTGAAAGGTGTTTGCCAAATCCTTGCCTGTCCTAGGCAATCCATTACTTGGAAGATTTCTTGGGTCTTCGGACGCTGAATACGAAGTCACCCGCCCTTTGCTGGGTGTCAAGAATGCGATGATCATGGAGAATTGTCGAGCTTTGACCCGCGGCGATTCGGATGTGACGCTTAACGAGGTGTTGCAGTTCTCATTGCAGTTTCAGGCGACCAAAGGACATGACAAAGTCTATTCAGTCTTGGGACTGGTCAATGACGAGAACAGTAAATTGATTGTCCCTGACTACAGCAAGTCAGTTGAAACAGTCTTTACCGAGACGATGCGATCGTTGCTCCAGTCAAGCAGGCCACTTCAATCGCTTCATCTTGCCGGATGTGGAACATCTGGTCAGTATGACCTGCCGTCCTGGGTGCCGTCCTGGACCGATTCCTCGATTCGTCCCTTCCACACATCTTCGAGCATCACATACAATGCCGGCACAGAACTTGCGCCTAAAGTGATCACCCCACCTGAAGCAGATGCTCAATTCGTCCGCATCGCCGGCAATGTAGTTGATGAAATATTGGTCCTAGGACAGATGGGTCCACTTGTAGCAGAAGAATTGAAACTACGAGAAACAAAAATGAGTTACAGGGAAGAACATTTAGTCTACGAGTGGCTGAAAGAAGCAAAAGGATTGGTTGCCAAATATGTCAAGCAGCCATACTCTGTGGGTCAATCACCACATCACGAAATTCAAAATGAGGATGAGATTCTCTGGAGAACTATCATTGCCGATAAGACAGAGGGCAAATCACCCGCTTCTGCAAAGGTTGCAACTGGATACGCTGCGCTTGAATCGTACGTTGGTCTATCCTCTAGCACCAAGTCTGGAGAGTTAACTCCTTTCAGGCAGCACAGATTGCCAGAAGACGAGCAAGCCCTCCCGAGAGAATGTATTCAAGATTTGTCTAGGTCAGCCAACACTTTCCTCAATCACGTCGCAGAGGCGTCGTTAGGAAACCGTCTCGCTGTCACTAAATCCGGACTCTTTGCCGTGGTTCCACCGAAGACTCGGGTCGGAGATACTCTGAGTATCATATGGGGTGCTCAAACTCCATATCTTATGCGACCTTCAGCGACGAAGTTAGGATCGTGGGAATTGGTAGGAAGTTGTTTTGTTCATGGGCTCATGAGTGGCGAGGGTGTGGATGCGGTTGGGATGATGTTCACGTTCGTCTGAAAACTTTAGCTACATTCATTGAGGGGGTTTAACAAGCCAGTTTGTGCTTTTGATCCAAGGACGTTCAGGATCTTGACCTCATCTGAGCTGCTTCTGTTTGTTTACTTTCGGTTGCGAGATTGGCTCGCTTCTGTTCGCATAGAGACTTTTCTATCAGGACTGGACAATTCATGGAAGTTGGGCGCACGAGCAGAAAAACAGGATCCAACTTCCATAGATAGAAATCGCCTATTACATTAGTATCAAATATCCTGGAGGTCCGAAGTCACCCCAGAAGCTCCAAGCAAAGATAGATCTTGCGAGCACTCAAAGGGACGTCCCACTACAGAGCTCGCAAGAAGACACTTGGTTTCACGATTGCACCAGTGAGCCTAGAAAGAAATTCCGAATATCCTCGTTTAGTTTAGAACACAAAGGGACTTCCAGGACAGTAACCCGGACACGTGACTCAGCCTCGTTCCTACAGTAGCGCCTCGCGGTTTGATGATTTCCAGCCTCGCGTTGCTCAACACCATTACCAAGCAGTAGGGACTACCACAACCCAGCATCCACTGCTCCGACTACAATGAATCTCTCACTCGTGGACCCGTTCATTCTCTCACAAGACTACCCCGAATCAAAGACTTCCCACCTGCGGAGAGGGCATGCGACCTGTGTACGATACAACCGGAAAGGCGACTTCCTTGCTGCTGGACGCGCAGATGGAACGGTGGTGATCTTCGACGTCGAAACCAATGGAGTGGCACGAAAACTCAAGGGACACACGCGGCAGGTTCAATCGCTGAGTTGGTCGCGCGATGGTAGATATCTACTTACAGGTAGCCAAGATTGGAAATGCAATATCTGGGATCTCCAGGAGGGGCTCATATTACGGACTGTACGATTTGAGGCGCCAGTATATATCGCAGAGCTGCATCCGTGGAATCAGTAGGTCAAGCAAGCTTTTGGCAGAGAGCTAGCTAATTTTCTGTAGCCTCATGTTCGTAGTGGCGCTCTTCGACGCCCAACCCCTCCTTGTCGATGCCTCTGGCGGTCATGTAATCAAGATGAACCTATCCTCCGCCCCAAAACGCGCACAGCTGGACGGCGATGATCCAATAAGCGATAAGCAAGCTGCGCAAGACGCCAAACAGTCTACTACAGTCTCCATATTTACTTCTACAGGGGATCACATCTTGGCGGGGACAAACAAGGGCTGGTTGAATGTCATCGAGGTCTCTACGCGCACGACGATCTACTCGACAAAGATATGTACGGGCGTGGTGGTATATCTTCGACTCACGAGCTCTGGACGAGACCTGGTAGTCAATGCTGCAGATCGAATTATTCGCACAATCACATTACCGAACTTCTCAGCGCCAGATTTAGATCCCGACACAATCGACCTAGAGATCGAGCATAAGTTCCAGGACGTGGTGAATAGGCTGAGCTGGAACCACGTTGCTTTCAGCTCGACGGGAGAATACGTTACAGCTAGCACGTATAATAATCACGATATCTACATCTGGGAACGGAATCATGGTTCTTTGGTCAAGATCCTGGAGGGTCCAAAGGAGGAACATGGTGTTGTGGAGTGGCATCCTCATCGGCCGATGATAGTAGCATGCGGTTTGGAATCCGGTCGGATAAATATCTGGTCTATCATTCCGCAGCAGAGGTGGTCAGCGTTGGCACCGGATTTCGTCGAGGTGGAGGAGAACGTGGAATATATTGAGCATGAGGACGAATTTGATATCCATCCACAGGAGGAGATTCATAAGCGGAGATTGGATGCTGAAGATGATGATATCGATGTCCTTACTGTGGAGCCTGTGAAAGGCAGTATTCTGCAGGAAGAGAATGCTTTTAAGATGCCGGTGCAGCTGGATCTGATGGATAGCGAGAGTGAGGAGGAATTCGTTGCTGTGGGACGGGGAGAGATGAGAAGGAAGAGTCCGACGGATGGAAGGAATTATGCTCTTGATGGCGGGGAGATCGTAGGCAGTGCAGACGAGGGAGTCAAGAAGAAGCGGCGTCGTTGATCTCTGATACATTTCCCCGGCGTTTTGGTTACGAGGAGCGTGGTGCATGGAATGGAATGAAGGTACATAACGGCGTATGGCGATACCTTCTCAAATATTGGGTATTTCCAATCATACAAAAGTATCAAGAATTCCCAAAACCTCAGTGCAGTCTGATTGATTCCAAATGCAAAGCCCAGGCTCGCCCAGGACCACCTAGTTGTAGTAATCCAGTCCCCACAGCGAGAAGTATGAACAGGACCCGAGTCCACCCCCCTTGCATCTCATAATTCTACAATAGGACAACGTCGCGTCGCTCGTTAACGGCGACCTTTGAGCGGAGGTAAGTCATACGCGCAGCCAGCCTGCCAGCCACACGATGAGAAATCACAAGCTGGCGTCTCACAGCGAACGGCAACACCCATCCGAAGCCTGTAAGGTGCTTACTCAGTCGGCTTGGGCCTGGCCCAATCCGATCACCAACATCAATTGACTTGCGCCCGAGTACCACGTACCAACCTAAATACCGGTATGTATGTATGTATGTATGTATGCATATGTGAGAGAAGAAGTGAGGTAGAAGTGTATATAAGGCTATGATGCGCGCTGCTGTGGAGAGATTGAGGGGTTTGACGGCTCAGTTGTTTACTTCGTCGTCCCGTGTTGAAATATCTCGATCTTTGCTGCCTTCTTCGCCTTCACAACTTTTCAGAGAAGTTTCTTCTTCGAAAGCGTATTCGACGAGTGTAGGAAGTATGGCGCCTACGGAGGTTAAGATGTACGATTATATTGTTATTGGAGGGGGAAGTGGTGGGAGTGGGACTGCGAGGCGGGCGGCGGGTTGGTATGGGGCTAAGACGCTGTTGATTGAGAATGGATTGAGTGGTGGATGTTGTGTTAATGTTGGGTGAGTTTTGATCGATTTTTTCCTGTTTTTCCTGTTTTGTCCCACGTGTTTGGTTCTGGTGTTGTTGAATTACTTGGAATTCGGGACATCGTGGAGGTGGAGAGAGGAAAGGGGAAATACCTAGGTACGGGGGATGCGTGAGGGGAGTCAAGTGACTTATCCTCATTTTTTGAACTCGAAGTCATGATTCGTTGATGACGATTCGGACCGGACGAATAGAGCTGTTCCTGCTTTAGTTCATTGTTCTCGTCACATTCGCTGCTTGTCATGCTTGTGAGGGATTTGAGTTATCCTGTCTAGAATGGTTGTGTCTGATATTTCAGCCCTTGATCTCTACACTCATCCTCTCATCAATCCCTCTCATTCTCTATCTCTCTTCTCTTACCTCGATCATTCACTAACATAATCTAGATGCGTCCCTAAGAAAATTACCTGGAACTTTGCATCCATGGCCGAAGCTCTCCGTGACAGCCGCGACTATGGCTTCAACACCCCCACCAATATCCCCTTCGACTTCGCTGCTTTCAAGAAAAAGCGAGATGCCCATATCGGGGGCTTGAATCGTGCTTATGAGAGAAACTGGGATAGGGAGGGGATTGAGCTTGTTAGGGGGACGGCGAAGTTCGTGGAGCCGAAGATCTTGGAGGTTGAGCTTGAGGATGGGAGGTGAGTCTCTGTTTATACTTTCTCTGAAAGTGATTTCAAAGAGATATGGGAGAAGTAGCTGATTGACTGGACGATTGATAGTGGACTTGCTCGCTTCTCGGCAAAACACATATGTATTGCGAGCGGTGGATATCCTCTCATTCCGACGGATATTCCGGGTGCGGAGTTCGGTATCACGAATGAGGGCTTCTTCGATATTGAGGTACTGCCGAGTAAGATTGCCGTGGTGGGTGCCGGGTATATTGCTGTTGAGATTGCGGGCATGTTGAATGCAGTGGGGGTGGAGGTGCATTTGTTTATTAGAGGGGATACGTTCTTGAGGAGTTTTGATCCAATGGTGCAGGATACTATGACGGCCAGGTGAGTGAACTCCTGACAGGGGGACGAGATTTGATGATTGAGCTGATGATTTGGAATAGGTATGAAGCTGTGGGTGTGAAGATTCATAGGGGATACAAGGGATTTGAGAGTAAGTACATTTTCGTACGGATATCTGGACGTCAAGTCGCCAGTTGCTCAGAGACAACATGGACGAGTGAGCGCTGATGACAAGCAGAAGTCGAGAAAATCAGTGATGGGAAAGGTGACGAGAGAGTACTGAAGCTCACCCTCCCTGGTGGCGAAGAATTGGTTGTAAATGAGCTCTTGTGGGCAATCGGTCGAGCACCCGAGACCAAGAGCCTGGATCTTGATGTTGCTGGCGTGAAGACAGGAGAGAAAGGGTACATTATTGCGGACCAGTATCAGAACACCAACGTTGACGGCATTTATGCACTTGGTGATGTGACTGGACAGATGGAATTGACGCCCGGTATGTGGCCCTGACATGCTTGGATGAAGGCCGGTTGAGCTAACGACGTCCAGTCGCCATTGCAGCCGGAAGGCACCTCTCCAACCGCCTCTTTGGCCCTCCTGAGCTCTCTAACTCCTACCTTCCCTACGAAAACATTCCCACAGTCGTCTTCTCTCACCCCGAAATCGGCACCATCGGGCTCACCGAGCCTGAAGCAATCGCCAAATACGGAGCCTCCAACATCAAGACCTACCATGCGAAGTTCTCCGCTCTATTCTACGAAATGTCTTCTCCTGAAGAGAAGATGAAGAATCCAACGGAGTTTAAGCTTGTATGTGAGGGGAAGGAGGAGAAGATTGTGGGGTTGCACTTGCTTGGATTAGGTGTTGGGGAGATGTTGCAGGGTTTTGGAGTTGCGGTCAAGATGGGGGCTAGGAAGAAGGATTTTGATGCTTGTGTGGCTATTCATCCTACTAGTGCGGAGGAGATTGTGACGATGAGGTAGATTGAGGAAGTGGGATCGAGATTGTGAGACTGGAACTGCTTGTTTGTTTCCTTAGCGTTTACTTGAAGCTGACGAGATGAACTGGTGGATGCCTCTGAGTCGGTCTGTTCATTTTGTAGGAAACCAGGTTCCGTGGAAGTATCGTTCAATGTCAGAACGTCGTATGTGACATAGTTATACTTGAAATGCTTTCGGAATTCAAGCCTATGAAGAGAAACGGCACCAGCCGCACCAGCCGAGCTGTTGTGAGAAGGTTGAAGAAGCGCAGGATTTGCGACAGTGGATAAAGAATTAATCAGATCTAAGGAAAAATATATGACCATGATATGAAAACCTCTGGCTCACGACTCCGGACTGTACTTGCTACTATACAAAGCCACGCCATTGACCAGCCAGAGCAACATCATCACGTGATTGGCAGGAGACACCTGGAACGAGTGACGAAGTGCTTGAAGGTGAACATGTTGCGAACCTTGGAGACTAGTGCAGTAACCCGAGTCGGTACCATATCAATGGAACGATGAGCAAGGAGTTTTGTAAGACAAAGGAGAAGGAGATGGGGAAAAGGGATCGGGAGAGAACAAAGTCCCAAGCCCAAGTCAAAGCTTTGTTGCCTGAAACAAAGAAGCGATGCGATTCACCAGCCACGGCTTCTGATTCGTCGGCTACGGCGAAGACTCATCCACCCACCACTTAGTCCGCATCTGTGCTAGCGCCTTCTGGGGAGCCTCAACTCTTTGCAGCCCAAGAACTTCGATCGTGAGATTCTCCTGGACGCGACTCCATCCATCGTCAACACCATCACGACCAACCCCCGACTCCAGGAATCGCGCGTCCAGTATCGTGCATTTCTCTTCGAAGGTCTTTCTCACGAGAAAGAACATCCCCCCACACTCTTTACGTCGTCACGGCCGCCTCGCTGGATTTCTCACGGTCGGACATCTGAAGGCTTTGATCAGGCCTCTGGCCCTGGCTGCCTCCAGCGCCATCGCATCACCACCTTCCTTTCCATCGCGCGCATCGATTGTTTCTGCTCGTGATATCCTTCTGCGACCTCGATTTCGTTCTGCTACCTGCACGACACTCGACTGCTTTGCGCCCGACTCCACGATAATACCCCTTGTTCGCCACCGAAGGTGAACAGACACATCCGCCAACATGGCGAACCTCATCTTTGCGCGCTCCGAGGCGCCGCTACGAACGATCCAGGAGGTCCAGTTTGGACTTTTATCCCCTGAGGAGATCAAGAACATGAGTGTCTGTCACATTCTGTACCCTGAGACCATGGACGAGACTCGAACGAAGCCGCGCGATCAAGGATTGAACGACCCTCGTCTCGGATCCATCGACAGACAATTCAAATGCGCCACTTGCGACCAGAACATGTCCGAGTGTCCTGGTCATTTCGGTCATATCGAGTTGGCAAAGCCTGTCTATCATCCTGGGTTCCTCAAAAAGATCAAGAAGCTGTTGGAGATGGTCTGCCACAATTGTGGTAGAGTATTACTTGACAGAGTCAGTAGCCCGCTAGGCGCGGCGGATCTTTCATTTCGTTATGCTAACATTACTATCTCAGAGTAATCCGGCATACAAAGCAGCAGTCAATATTCGAGATCCCAAGAGAAGATTCGATACGATATGGCGACTTTGCAAGCCCAAGATGATCTGCGATAGCGATGTGTCAACGAACGAGGATGGCTTCAACGAGGATCCAAAGGAAGCAGCCAAGCGCGCTCATGGAGGTTGTGGCAATACCCAGCCTGAAGTGCGCCAGGTAGCTCTCGAGCTTTTTGGTACATGGAAGGTTCCCAAGGACGAGGACAATGAGGGCGCACAACCGGAGAAGAGACTCATCACCCCAGAAATGGCTCTGAATGTCTTCCGAAGCATCTCTACCTCTGAGATTTTCGACTTGGGCTTAAGCAACGATTATGCACGTCCAGAGTGGATGATCATCACTGTTCTGCCTGTTCCACCTCCACCCGTCCGTCCCAGTATCTCCATGGATGGGACTAGTCAAGGCATGCGAGGAGAGGACGATTTGACCTACAAGCTTGGTGATATCATTCGCGCAAATGGCAACGTTAGACAGGCACAACAGGAGGGTTCACCAGCACACATCGCCTCTGATTTCGAGAAGCTGCTCCAATATCATGTTGCTACATATATGGACAACGACATTGCTGGTCAGCCACAGGCTCTGCAGAAGTCCGGTAGACCTGTCAAGTCCATTCGTGCCCGTCTAAAGGGTAAGGAAGGTCGTCTTCGTGGTAATTTGATGGGTAAGCGTGTCGACTTCTCAGCCCGTACTGTCATTACGGGTGATCCGAACTTGTCTTTGGATGAGGTTGGTGTACCGAGAAGTATCGCGCGGACACTTACATATCCTGAAACCGTAACGCCTTACAACATCGGCAAGCTGCATCAACTGGTTCAGAACGGTCCCAACGAACATCCCGGTGCCAAGTACGTTATCCGACAAGATGGAAGTCGTATCGATCTCCGCCATCACAGACGAGCAGGGGCAATCTCGCTTGAGTATGGGTGGAAGGTTGAGAGACACATTGTTGATGGTGACTTTATTATCTTCAATCGTCAGCCCTCACTGCACAAGGAGTCTATGATGGGTCACAGAGTCAAGGTCATGCCTTACTCCACTTTCCGTCTCAATTTGTCCGTCACCTCGCCCTACAACGCCGATTTCGATGGTGACGAAATGAATTTGCACGTTCCACAAACAGAAGAGACGCGAGCCGAGGTGATGCAGCTGTGCATGGTCCCTCTGAACATCGTTTCCCCTCAGCGTAACGGTCCTCTTATGGGTATCGTTCAGGATACTCTCGCTGGTGTCTACAAGTTGTGCAGAAGAGATACCTTCATCACGAAGGAGAACCTTATGAATATTCTTCTTTGGGTTCCCGAGTGGGATGGTGTCATTCCTCAGCCTGCCATTCTCAAGCCACGACCAAGATGGACTGGAAAGCAGATTATTAGCATGATCATCCCAAAGATCGTCAATCTTCACATGCCTAACGACGCTCGCGAGGATGCACCTCTCAAGGATGACGGTCTTCTGATTCACGAGGGAGAGCTGATGTTTGGTTTGATGGCCAAGAAGAATATTGGTGCTACCAGTGGTGGTATTATTCACATCATCTTCAACGAGATGGGCTCTGATGCTGCCATGGCCTTCTTCAACGGATGTCAACGTGTGGTCAACTACTGGCTCCTCCACAACGGATTCAGTATCGGTATTGGTGACACAGTTCCTGACAAGGCTACGATCGAAAAGATTGAGGGCGCCATTCAGACACAAAAGGACGAAGTCGCTGTGCTGACCGCCAAGGCGACTGCCAATGAGCTCGAGTCTCTCCCTGGTATGAACGTTCGTGAGACTTTCGAGTCCCAGGTCTCCAAGGCTTTGAACACTGCTCGTGATCAAGCTGGTACCAAGACTGAAGGCAGTTTGAAAGACAACAACAACGCCGTCACTATGGCTCGATCAGGTTCCAAGGGATCTACTATCAATATCTCGCAAATGACTGCCTTGGTTGGTCAGCAATCCGTTGAAGGAAAGCGTATTCCTTTCGGCTTCAAGTATCGAACTCTACCTCATTTCACAAAGGATGATTACTCACCAGAATCTCGTGGTTTCGTTGAGAACTCGTACCTTCGTGGACTTACACCTACCGAATTCTTCTTCCACGCTATGGCTGGTCGTGAAGGTTTGATCGATACCGCGGTCAAGACTGCCGAAACCGGTTACATTCAACGTCGTCTTGTCAAGGCATTGGAAGATGTGATGGCCAAGTACGACGGCACAGTCCGCAACTCTCTGGGCGATATTGTGCAATTCGTCTATGGTGAGGATGGTCTTGATGGTGTCTGTATCGAGAAGCAGAAGGTCGACTCGATCAATTTGGATGACAAGAAGTTCGCCGACCGTTACCGTCTTGATGTCATGGATGAGCGCAACCCAATCTCTTCGGAACTCTTGGAGAATGCAAACGAGCTTGCTGGCGATCTCGAGGTGCAACAACTTCTCGACGAGGAATGGGATGCACTGAAGGCTGATCGTGAGATGCTCCGTTGGGTCAACTTGAAGAAGAAGGATGATGAGTCCATGCAACTGCCGATGAACATTGTCCGAATCATCGACAGCGCCAAGCGACTTTTCAAGGTTGATGACTCTCAGCGCAGCGACCTGCATCCAGCAGAGGTCATCCCTCAAGTCAAGAGATTGCTTGACCGCATGGTTATCGTCCGTGGTGATGATCATTTGTCTGTTGAGGCCCAGACCAACGCTACGCTGTTGATCAAGGCACAGGTTAGATCCCGCCTTGCTTTCAAGCGTGTTGCTCTCCAACTGCGCCTCAACAAGCTTGCTTTTGCTCATGTTCTGGGTGAACTTGAGAGTCGTTTCACGAGAGCTCTGGTGAACCCTGGTGAGATGGTTGGTGTTCTCGCGGCTCAGTCCATTGGAGAACCCGCTACCCAGATGACCCTGAACACCTTCCATTTCGCAGGTGTGTCTTCCAAGAACGTCACTCTCGGTGTTCCTCGTCTAAAGGAAATTCTCAACGTTGCCACGAACATCAAGACACCTTCCATGGTTGTTTATCAAGAGGGTGATGATGGAACTCAGGAATCGGCCAAATACCTTCGTAGTGCTGTGGAGCACACGAATCTGCGTTCCGTCACCGCAGCTACCGAAATTTACCATGACCCAGATATTCAATCTACTACCATTGAGGATGATTTGGACATGGTCGAGTCGTACTTCATCATTCCTGATGATGTTCAGGACGCCCCAGAGAACCAGTCTAGATGGCTTCTTCGTCTCATCCTTGATCGCCAGAAGATGTTGGATAAGGGTCTCCGAGTTGAGGACGTTGCTTCAAAGATCAAGGAGAATTACCAAAAGGATTTGGCCGTCATCTTCAGTGACAACAACGCTGAGGAGCAAGTTATCCGTATTCGAATGATCAAGCAGAGCGATTCAAAGTATGATGACGACGAAGTTGAGGAAGACATTATGCTCAAGCGTCTCGAGGCGCATATCCTTGATACCCTTACCCTTCGTGGTGTTCCTGGCGTCGACAGAGCTTTCTTGAACAAGGAGACCAAGCTTATCGTTACCCCCGATGGCGGTCTTCTTGCAAAGAAGGATGATCCACGTTGTGAGGAATGGTATCTTGACACATCCGGAACATCACTCGCTGCTGTGCTGACCATTCCTGGTGTTGATACCACTCGCACATACTCCAATCACTTCATTCAGATTTTCGAGGTCTTTGGTATTGAGGCTACCCGTTCTGCTTTGATGCGTGAGTTGACACAAGTGTTGGCTTTCGATGGTTCTTATGTCAATCATCGTCATTTGGCTCTCTTGGTTGATGTCATGACATCCCGAGGTCATTTGATGGCCATCACTCGTCACGGTATCAATCGTGCCGATACTGGTGCATTGATGAGATGTTCCTTCGAAGAGACTGTGGAGATTCTTCTTGAGGCTGCTGCCGTTGGTGAACTCGACGACTGCAGAGGTATCTCTGAGAACGTCATGCTTGGTCAACTTGCACCGATGGGAACTGGAGAGCTTGATGTCCTTCTCGACCCCAAGATGCTCGAGACCGTCATCTCTGATAATGGTAGAATGGGTCTTATGCATGGCTTGGCTGTCAAGGGTGCCGACGGAGGTGCTGCTACACCATATGATTCTGGTTCTCCTTTGGCCGAGGGTGGTTACATGTCCATGAATACCCCAGACTACAACTCGAACTTCTCTCCAATCCAGACTGGTGGCTCAGCAACCCCTGGTGGATTCCAGACCAGCTACACAGACAATTCCGGCTTCAGCAACCAAAGTCCATACACAGTGCGAAGTCCCGGTGGTGGTTACTCTCCTGCAAGCCCGTTCAGCACTAGCCCTGTCTCTCCTGGCTTCTCTCCTACATCGCCTGGATACTCGCCAACTTCTCCAATGATGGGTACCTCCAGCCCGGGATACAACGTGTCATCACCTCGGTTCAGTCCCGTCAGTCCTGCATTTACTCCAACCAGTCCTGCCTACAGCCCAACGAGTCCGTCGTTTGTGTCTCCGACTTCACCGTCGTACAGTCCAACATCTCCCAACTACTCGCCGACGTCACCAAACCTTCACGTCTCCCCCAGCTCGCCTTCGTACAGCCCTACGTCTCCGAGCTACTCTCCTACTTCGCCAAACTACAGCCCGTCGTCGCCAAACTTCTCGGGTGGCAACAAGACTTCCCCTGGCTCTGGGCTCTCCCCTACCAGTCCAGTCTACAGTCCGTCAAGTCCGAACTGGAGTCCAACCTCTCCTGCTCAAGGTGGGCCTGCTACTTCGCCAAAGTACTCTCCCACCAGTCCCTCCTATTCTCCCACAAGGTAAGCATGCCCAGTTCTCGTTCATTCTGAATTCTACTAACAGTATCTCTAGCCCTCAGTTCTCTCCAACCTCCCCTCGTAACTGAGGCCGAAAATGACCTTTCTAATTCACTGTACAACATGCGAGACCTACTCATCAAAAGAAAAAAGATCTGCATTCGGGCGTTTGGGATTCATGTGTGCCTCCAATTTTCGGGATGGCACTTCATAAAACAGGAAGATGCTTTGTCCTTTCTTCCTTTGGCATTTCACATTTCTTCTTTATGGTTGTCCTTTCCTCCTACTTCCAGTCAAGAAACCTAGCACAGGGCGTTCTCGGGTTTTGCGTCTGCTTTTCACGTTTTTGCATTTTCATGGGTGGTGATGTGGGGGTGGATGGCAAGAAGGAAAGAAGTAAAAGATGCGATGCGATGCTATGCAATGCGATGCGACCGCTGTGTGTTTTTAGAGCAGTTGGTGGTTTGGGCCCGAACAGATTGCTTTTGTATTAGGGCTAGGTGAGGAATGGAATGGAGGGAGCTGACGGGGAGGGATTGGGTTTGGATGCAAGATTTTTCTCATTTGGAAGGAAGCAGGGGAGGAAAGGCGGGCAGATGGATGGAATGCAAGAAAGAAAGTGAGACAGCCAGATGTGTTATGATGAGATAATTGGATGATCGATGGTTGGTGCGAATGCCGAGAACAGAAAAGAAGAGAAGATGAGATTGATAGATGCATGGAATATGATGCATTTATACACTTGCTGTCTTTTGTGAAGTGATTGTGAAGATGCCATTTGGTTGACATACTCGTTCTAGAACGCTGCGCATAAATGCCTCTAGCAAGTCCCCATCGCAATCGATGGAGCAGGAGTTCCATGTGGCGTGTTTATATTCGAGCTCGCTAAGCCTGCCTCGGCAGATCAACAACAGAAAGCGTTCCCTTGCCCCCGCTAGGTGCCTTTAACTTCTGTCATTGTTCTTGAACCAGCAGTCGATGTCAAAGGGTTACACTATTGTTCTTCTCAAGTCACTGCTATGACATTGCCACGCTGTCTGTTACTTTCTTGGGACAGTTCGAAGTGCTGAGAGAATGAATTTTGTATTCAATGACGGAAGCTTCAGGGGGGTGGAAGAAGATGGTGGTCATGCATTGTAAGTAGGTGTTAGTTGCATTTCTTCACTGGAAAGTTCTCGATGGAAAATACATTGATCCATAGCTCTCCCCTGGGAAGAACAATACATGCTAACAAATGCTAGGGAATTCCCGAAGTGTCGAGCTCGCGTCTAAGTGAGAGATAAATCTAAATAGCTTCCCGCGAACAGCACAACAACACTCGAAGTCAACAATACTGCTAGATTCATCTGAGCCAGAATGGACTCTCCAAGCCTCACCACCGCAAATTCTCCATCTCGGTCGGACTTCATACCTGGATCAACAACTGCAACCAACGAGTCCGTGGATCCTGCCTCCTCATCATCAGGAGAAACTCGACCTCTAGTACCGTTGACGCCTACCAAACAGGCCATCAAAGACTTCATCGATTCTATCGAAGGCCAACCCCACGCGGAAGCCTTGCTCGCCATTGTAAAGTTCATTTCTACGACGAGGGAAGAAGACGATCTGGCGCTGGAGGGTTGGAAGAACAAGATTCTGAGCAACAATCAGGAACGAACCAAGACACTTGACAGCCTCTGCAGAGAGTTCATCTTGAAAGCTGAAGGCGATCTTGTGGTCAAGGAGGGGAATTCATGGACGATAGCTCCTGCTATTCGGTATGTTTCAAGTCAAACTCTTTAATTCCTATCCATGAAGTGGGTTGGGTGTTTGCTGATTTTATTTACACGTTTAGTGAATTCTTCAACCGCTGGGATAGAGGTGATTATTTGAACAAGACTAATCGAGACGAGGGATTCGTATCTTTCACGCATGGCATGTATGATGAACACGTGAAGTGGTTCAATGAGAAGGTAGCGAAGGCAGGAGATGCTTTGCGAACGGCTTTCACTAAAGTCTGCAATGATTACCGGAACACGTAAATGAAACCTTCAAACCTTCGAAGTCTCGAATGGAGATTTGACGAGAGAATCAAGTTGCCAAGTAATCAAAACTTGCTGATGCTTCCATAGTTCTGAGAGAAAGACTGCTGAGAATGAAAAGAAGCTGCTCGCCTTGTTCAAGAACCTTCAACTATCCGTCGTAAGTTGACCTGATCCTTGCGCTTGGTATCATGGACTTCTGCTGATACTTCTGCACAGGACAATACTGACAAGGTAACCGAGATGAGTGCCGGTGAGCCACAGAATATTGCCGAGTCAACCCTGTCACCTCCGCCGCCGAAGGATAACGGTTTGAAGAGAAAGAGTATTGGTGGTGATGACAATAAGTCACGAACTGCTCGTGCAAAGAGGTATGGTTGAATTATAGGCTTGTCGCTGAGTCAGAGAAATACCTATTCTTGGTGCAATTTTGTAGACTGGATGTTAGTGCTGTCTGACGTTTGACCCGAATGAGAGGCCGTCCTGTTTAGGATGAAAAGCTGGGAGTGAATATGAAAAGGGTGATGTTAGCGCCTTATAGAAGTTCCAGCTCAATGGAGCGCTACACTTGAATACGATATGGTATGGAATACAGGAGCAGCTGCAAGCGAAGCAGTTTTTTGGGTACAAATAGCTTCCAATGTTATGGTCGGCTAACGTCGGCCTCGTCCAACAACCCCGCACGTTCGACGAGTCAGATCAAAAGGTTTTACCTTTCCGAACACTCTGGAGTAGCTCGTGATATATTTGCAGATAAGATCTGAATCAAAGCACTGTAATTATTCTGCAGGTGCAGATTTGAGTCCGCCCACTATGCCCCACTTAGCACATATCTCTCTCCTCGTCCGCTCCTACGACGAAGCAATAGCCTTCTACACACGAATAGGCTTCACCGTCGTAGAGGATACATTCATCCCCTCACAATCCAAACGTTGGGTTGTGATCCGTCCACCTCAGTCCCACACCACGTCATCCGAAGTCGCTCATTCCTCTCCACAAACCACCATCCTCCTCGCACAAGCCAGCACGCCCGAGCAAGAGAAGTTTATCGGACAGCAGAGCGGCGGACGCGTCTTTCTGTTCTTAGCAACAGATGAATTTGATAGGGATTATAAGAGGTTCAGCGAGGCGGGGGTGGAATGGGTGAGAGAGCCGAAGGTTGAGTCGTATGGAAAAGTGGCGGTATGGAAGGATTTGTACGGGAATCTGTGGGACTTGGTGGAGTATTCCTGAGTGGAGCGATCCCCACCCTCTCTTGCTACCTAGGTACCTAGTATGTTGTTCAATTGGTATTGCGGAGGCATGTATTCCTAGCTTTTCGTATCTTTGTTTCTCGCAACTGTAAGTTGTGTCGAGTGCATGATGGCCACCCGACGATCATGTCGTCGGCCGATCATCTTCTCGGTAAGTTGAGTTTTGCTAAACAAATCGTCAATATGCCTCAAGTCGGTCTAGCCGCAAATATGCACCGTGACTAAGCTCACAAATCGACAGAAACTTGCCACGCACATGATGGGCTGCCATTGTTACTGGCACTCGTATGGCCAGCCTCGTTGTGTATGACAAGAACCCAAGAGTTTGCATAGAGATTAGCGAGGAAATCGATAATATTCCTCCCCACGAATGTCGACGAAGTCCTCTGGCGACCATTCTCCGCCGTTAGAAGCTGTCAGCAACGAAAGCGATATATGCCCTCTCGCAACGAAGAAAGGACAGGATCCAGATGGCTACCTACCTGTTAATTACCTAGTCGAGCATGCAGGTACCGGCTGTGCAAAATGCGGTCTCATTCGAGAAGTCCATCTTGAGTATCGAGACAGAACAGAGTGGTTCTCTAGCGAAAGTGACTGGACGACACTTCGATTCAGGGATTCAGCTATGACAACATTTGCAGTTGACATTTTTGTGCCTCGAGGTAATGTTTGGTCGCATAGTCTAGCCAGGACATTCAATGTTGACTTATTACCGAGTAGGACAACCGAAACCTTTTGAAGAAATGAGATACCGGCCACCAATTGGCGAGATACCACATGAAGAGTCTATCTCAAGGGCCAAAACATGGACATCGCGTTGCGACAAAACACACAGAATGTGTCAAATCGCAACAGAACCTCGATTACCGAAACGGGTTCTCGACCTTTCAATAGGCCACATCCGCTTAATGGAGACTGATGGTCAGACTGGTCAATATGTAGCTCTTAGTCACTGCTGGGGAGACTCGCGCCCGCCATGTCTAACGACCAGAGCAAATCTAGCCGCCAATATGGAGGAGATATCGTGGGACTCACTTCCAAAGACTTTCCAAGATTCAATTCTAGTTTGTAGAAAGCTTGGAATCGATTACCTATGGATTGACTCTATATGCATCATCCAGGACGACGACATAGATTGGATGCTGGAATCGGCGAAGATGGCATCTGTTTACCATGGATCATACCTCACTATCTGTGCAACTAGCGCTCTTAGTGACGATATTGGACTCTGGACGGCTTTCTCGCAAGGTGCGCCTGTGAAGAAATTCAGCATCAGACAAGAGTCTCAGAACTTTCAAATCTATACTAGGACGAAGGATGAAGTAAGGGCGGTACATCTGGATTGCAAATTCAATACTGCACTCAGACCGAGGACACACGCTCTCAATCCCCTTCTGAGCCGTGGATGGACCTATCAAGAAGCACTTATATCGCCTCGTCTACTACATTTTGGCTATGGAGAAATATTATGGCAGTGTCCAGAGCAGCTAATATGTGAGTGCTCAGACGAGCAGGTTGGAAATAGCATTTACCTTGTGCGGAGTGAAAGAGAACGTCGATTGTTTAGAAAGCTGCTCAACGACGAGACTGGACAGAGTACCAGTGATGCATGGCGGTTGTTCGTGCAAGATTACTCAGGGCTGCAACATACATTCGCCAAAGACGTTCTGCCAGCATTATCAGGCGTGGCGAGGATGTACTTGTAAGTTGTTATTCCAGACTTCCTCACTCATGCGAGAATTCTGCTCGTCGTTACATACTTGCAAAATCTATAAGTGACTGATTTTATCAGAGAGAAGCGCCCTGGAGACAAATATCTCGCTGGCCTCTGGGAAAGTAGCCTGATCCAAGACCTAGCATGGTCACCTCTTTGCAACCCAGACCGAAAATCTCGACCGAAAGGCTATCGGGCCCCCTCATGGTCTTGGGCCTCGATCACCCAACAAGTCATAATTTTCGTTATTGCAGATAACCAAGCAATTTGTGCCCGTGTTCTGCAAGCAAATACTGTTCTGGCTGGACTCGATCCAACCGGCGAGGTCTTGTCCGGCTCTATTGTACTCGTAGCTCCTGTCGAGCCAGCAAGAATAACCAAGGTCATTGATGAATCATTCTTCGTCGATAGTGATAACTCAGATCACGATGTTAGGTTTAGCCGGGATACGACGACGGATCTTGATGTCAGGACAAGTGTAGGCAAACCGGTTCTTTGTCTTCGACTTTGCGGCAAGGGAAGGTATTCAGGGCACTCGAGGATCAGTCTTGCATTAGTTGCAATTGATCATCAACCTGGAGTGTATCGTCGTGTCGGTATCGGGATGGTTTCGCCAGGCCAGGATTTCTCTGAGAAGAGCTTCCAGCAAGAAATGGAAGTTGAGATTATTTAGCAGTATACTGAAGACCCGATACTTGCTCCGCTCGAGATAGGAGGAAGGTGGATTTTGTAGTAAGACAACGATCTAATATGGAATCTTTGCTACGAAGACGAGTGCACAATTTTAGTTGGGAATGCTTGCCCCAAATTCAACTTCTGCCGCAAAAGGGATATCCAGAATTCCCTGGCTCAGAACTTGGGACTTGACAGTATGGTACCCAAGCACCTCACTTGAAATTAACAACAAACATAACTATACCTTGGTAAAATTACAGTGACTATTCAATCAATATTCCCGCCAGCTAGCTAGATCTTTAATTGCACTAATTATCCACTCCTCCCGAAGTCAACAAATATTTCGCTCCAATACCCCTCCCGAACCCCCCAACAGCACCATATAAAGCCCTGCTATCTGGAGAATGTTAAGACATCTAAGTGCCTTCAATGCGTTGAAGTTTTCGCTTCTTCTCTCTCCTAGCCGAAAGTGCTGTTGTATGAGAAGAAGCAAGGCAAAACCCATCCATCTCAATATCAGAATCATGACATGTTTTGCCCCTCAAACTCTCATTCGCTTTGTGTGCGTCCATATCATCCTCGAGCTTGACAGCCAGATAATCAGACGTTAAAGTCGTCGACTCGGGAGTAGATAATTTAGAAATGTTCTGAGCTGAACACGTCTTCTGGTAAGTCTCCTCTAATTGTCGGAAGAGATCTAGTAAATCACTCTCGTCTTTCTCAAGTGTTTCTTTGTACCTGCGACGCGAGTATATATCAGTAACGACCACAATCTGTTCCACACACGTCCCATGTCGAGAATATGCCAGTTCGTCCAAATACTTGAAGCTGGAAAAAAAAGGGGTACGTACCTAGTGAGCGATTTCCCACTAAACCTATCAGTGCGCTATCGACTATTCAGTTTCTGTTTCTTGACTGCTTTCTGATAGATGGAAAGATGACCGAGGATATAATTATTGATCATTTCCTGATAGATCCTCCTTGATTCTTCGGGGCTAGTGGCGGTCTGCATTGATAGATTCCTACAATTTACAACCATTAGCTTTTTCACTTTCCTCAAAATCGATATAATAACCATAAATAAGAAGGGAAGACGAAATCGAGTTATTAAAGGGAAGGCAGAAGACTTACGCAACCAACGCCCCCAACCCATCCTGCACTCTTCCCACAAATTCTGTTGTTAGTTTCTCGTGCAGTTCGCTTTGATTCCGGTATTCGACTATCATTTTATCTTTTAATTTGCGTGCTGCTTCGTCGTCGGATGCTTTGCGTTCGCGTTGGTGTGTGCTGATGTTGGCGAGGATTTGCTTGACGGGGGAGGGGAGTGAGGTGGAGGAGGATGAGAGGAAAGTATCTGTTTCGCTTGGTGGGGACTTCATTGAGCTTGCTTTTTTATTCAGGACTATATGTGGTGAGCTGGGTGGTGTAGGATTTTGTGTTGGTTTGGTTCTGGTTGGGGAATATTGACTTTCGCTTAGAAACGGGGTGGTGGCCGACCTTCTTAGGTGTTGTGTGGTGAAATGTTTGTATGAGTGAAGACTCAATCGGGCGTGAAGATCGTTGAGATGTGGATTTGAGATGAACTACTTGGGCTCATAGAGTTTGTGACGATTTTCGGATCGAGTCTGTCCATGCAGCACAGAAGAAATGGGCCGACTCGTCTGGTAATTGATCTAATCACAGATAATTGGATGGATTATTCTCGGGTTTTGATGGTTATCCGGACAGACGTTCTAATAATTGTCCTAGTGTCAGAATTCTCGTCGAGATAGTTGCTGCTGAAGGAGGTTGCTGAATTCCGTGGTAGCTTGAAGGCAAGTCCAAGTTCGCTGGCCGTGTTTGAAGTTTCTATCCTTGAAATATTGAGCAGGTTGGTGTATGATGAACTAACTGTGTGGAGATATTTTGGGGAGTTAGAAGAGGAATTTAAAACCGAGTATTTATAGCCGTGGTAAAAGGTGGCATAGTATCGTGATCAGTCCCCGCAGTCTGAATGGTTCAGGCGAGTGGTGAATGCTAAATCTATACTTTCCTGTGTCTTACTTTGCTCATATATTGACTCAAGGATGTGAATCACCCTTTCAGCCTATGGTTGGAATCACGACAGTGGACGGTGACTAGTCTGATAAACCGTCACATATTTCTCTTTGACTTTAGAACAGGAATCCGATTCTTTGGGATAAATAAAAACGCCCACATTCACATCTAGATACACATCCCATGAAAACCCACTCACGACCCCATCTAACTAATCTACTACTGGGAATATATAATCTTCAAGGCCTAATCCGCCTGCCAACCTCAAATCATCCAAATACACCCGCCCTACTTCTTCAGCCCGAGTATATTGCAAAGTACACAACACCCATCAAATGTACAGCGCGTGGGCAAACCATCTCAGCACACAAGAACCTGCGGCTAAAAGCCAACAAGAAAACAGCAACGGTTCGAGTGAAGGTGAGAATGAGGGATGTACGTGCCTACCAGCTCTCAGTGATGGCGAGAAAGAGGAATCACAGGTACTGATCCCCACGCCTGTGCCTACCACACCGGAAGATCCGTCGCCGAGCGCTGAGGTGCCTGGGTACTTTTGGGGTGAGGTGGGGGAAGAGGGGGATGAGGAAGATGGGTAGAGATGGGACTGAGTAAAGTGAGGAATGGGGGAAGACAACGAAAGGGGTGGAAGTCAGATGATACCTTTCGTTTGGTCTGTAGGATAGAGGCGATTTGCGTTTAGTGGTGGGTACATAAGCCAGAAGGTCGATGAAGAGCATGAACACGTCAAATGCAACTGCATGTTGTAACTTTTATGAGTAGTTTCCTCAACTCCTTCCTGGAACAGGCTACGTCTTGTGTCCTCGTCGATATGGTTATGATACAGCCTCGTAATTGTCAACTCCCAAACGCCAAATATGCACGACCATCCAGTAGTTGGAGGCTCAATCATCCTTATCCATATCCTCGTCCCCATCTCCATCAGCACCAAATAGATCCTCCATCTGCCCCTGCCCTTCCTCATCGCCGCCCTCCTCACCTTCTCCCATCTCAACGTCCACTCCCTCCCCAGCAGCGGTAGCGGCAGCACCCGAAACGCCGTCATCTTCCTCCTCCGCAACCCACTGCCCTTTCAAGCCCCAAGGCACACCCGTCAACACAAACCTCTCACTCGGCAGCCTGACACCCCATTCATTCTGCAGCACTCTCGGCAGCGCAACTTTATTCCTTGCCTGGGCCGTCTCCAGCAGAAACTCCTTACTTAAACCACCACCGCCATTGCCTCCTCCAAACTGGTATTGCAAACGACTCTGTATAGCGAGCTGAACAGCATTCGAGCTAACCTGCCCATCAGCCTCACGGAATCCTCCTCCAGGCGGGGCATCCCTAGCCCGTGTCTGCTGGGAAACGTAGGCATCGGATGAAAGATGTAGAGCGTCGGAAAGGATAGACGAGGAGTGCCGGTAGGCGAAGTCGAGGAGTTGGAGGGGAACGCGCTCTTGGTAGGCGGTGCAACCTAGGGAGGAGAGGAGCATGTGTATGAGGCGGGCATCGCGGGGACGTTTGGATAGTCCGCTGTCTTGGAGGGAGGTGAGGGGTACAGAGGGATTCGAGATCGTTACTGGTGCTGGTTGGGGAGCCGCAGCTGGTTGTGAAGGAGGAGAGGTGTGTCCGTTGGTTTGGGGAGCGTCGCCATTGACTTCGGCCATGATTGCGGTCCGTGATTATGATCTTGTGTAGTGGTTGTTACCCAGCAGTAGTATTCTGGTAGTATTGGTCGCTCGAGATTCTGAGGACTCCAGGCAGATCGTTGATAATCCAAGTCGTTGTTTCTGGTTCCTGCGTGAGGATTTAGAGTTCGAAGGGCGGCGCAATGCTAATATCAGATGTCGTAGCGCCTATCCAGAGCGTGGAGGAGCCACCACTGTCTGACTCGGAAGATGGATATCGCCGTTCGCTCTCTGCCCGCGCCTATGTAGAACTGTTCCTCCGTTGCGCTGTCGTGATGTTGTTGGTGAGAAGAAGCTTCAGCGACGTGTTGGCTGCAGAAAATGAATAGGGTCGAGGCTGGTCTCGGTAAGCAGCAGTATTGATTACATATGTCGTGTTATCTGAGACCTCGGCGTTGGGGTGAATCCTGTGCGATGTTGCTGCTGAAAGAGGCTCCGGCGCAAAGTTGAGGCTGTTGATAGCTGTCTCCTCCACAGTGAGATGGGAATTTGGACTCCAGCTGCTCAGCACAGCACCTGCATTAGCCCCCTGTCACGCCAAGCATGCACGCTCCACAACCTTAAAAGTCCTCCAACGGTCCCACCGCCCGGCAAAATTGTACCCCTCCAAAATGCACCAATGCCGGAGTCGGCGTATCAAAGAAAATATTGACTATTGAGTCACTTACTTCACTTCTACCAAGACTTCCTCGCCTCACTTCTTCTTACACAACACCACACAAGATACTGGCTTTCGCGATGGATACCACTTGCCCCCTTCCATTCCTCGCCAGTGTCGACTTCACCAAGGAAGTTGTCAAGTGCGAGGACTGTTTGACTCCCACTCAATTGTCTTATCTAGGATGTGTTCACCTTGCTGCCAGCAGTCAGACAATTGACGATCTCCTTCAATATATGCAAGCCAACCCCTCCCTCGAAGCATATGTCGATGTCTCCGAAGTCGAGTCCACCGACGATATCCTTACAATCCTCGACGCCGGCGCTTGCAAGATCTTCGTTAAGTCAACACAGCTGAAGGCATTAGAAGCATACGGAGACCGGGTGGTGCCTATCCTCAACATTGGCGATGGATCACAAGCATACGACAATGGAGTATTCCTCAGAGCTGCAGATCTTCAGACAACCGAGGCTAGTCTGAAGAAGTTGGCCACCTGGAATACTACCCCGATTTATGTTATGACAGAGTCCATCGATGACGATGTTATTATCAATCTGGCCAAGGAGCACTCGGCGGTCCCGATTGTACCATCTACAAGCCTCACTGTTGAGCGAGCATCCAGAGACAAGGTTTCAATCTCAGCTGTGATTGCAGGAACATGGAGATCAGACCGAGAGGACAAATTGGTTCCTACCATGGTAACTGACGAGAGAGGAATTGCGCTCGGATTGGTATACAGCAGTCAAGAAAGTTTGGCAGAGTCATTGAAGACTGGCACCGGAGTATACCAGAGTAGAAAGCGGGGATTGTGGTACAAGGGTGCAACATCGGGTGCTATTCAAGAACTGGTTCGCATTTCATTGGATTGTGATCAAGACTGCTTGAGATTTATGGTTCGCCAGAAGGGCCGTGGTACGTCAAATCCAAAGACATGTGTTGACAATGCTAATGAAGTTCAGGGTTCTGCCACTTGCCTCAATCGACATGTTTTGGCGACCTCCGTGGAATTGCGAAGCTGGAGAAGACATTAGTCTCGAGAAAGACCTCCGCGCCTCAAGGGTCATACACAGCTCGATTGTTCTCAGACGAAAAGTTATTACGGGCAAAAATTATGGAGGAGGCCGAGGAACTATGCGATGCCAAAACCAAGAGCGAAGTTGCTTTTGAGGCCGCCGACCTTATTTATTTTGCGCTCACCAAAGCTGTCAGTGCTGGTGTGAGTGTTGCTGATATTGAGCGAAACCTTGATGCCAAAAGTGTCAAGGTTAAGAGAAGACAAGGTGACGCAAAGGGCCAATGGGCTGCAAAGGAGGGTATCACAAATGGCAAGCCTGCCGAGGTCAAAGAAATGGTTAAAGAAGCTGCTTCTGTTCCTAAGTCGAAGGATGATCCTGCTGGTCTGAAGAATGGCCGAATCTCTATGAGGCGTTACAATGCTGCAACAGCTTCGCCGGAGGAGCTCCGAGCTGCTCTGCAAAGACCGTCACAACGTTCGACCGAGACGATTATGGGCATTGTCAACCCCATCATCAAGGGTGTTCAGGCAGGTGGCGACAAAGCTCTGCTGGAGTACACCCACAAATTTGAAAAGGCTACCTCCCTCACATCTCCTGTTCTGAAGGCTCCCTTCCCACAATCACTGATGGATCTTCCACCTGAGACAATCGAAGCAATTGATGTCTCTTACGAAAATATCCGCAAATTCCACGCAGCACAGAAGGAGGATAAGCCTTTGCAAGTCGAGACCATGCCAGGTATTGTCTGCAGTCGTTTCGTCCGCCCCATCGAACGTGTTGGTCTGTATGTACCTGGAGGAACTGCAGTTCTACCATCGACGGCACTTATGCTTGGTGTTCCCGCAATGGTGGCCGGGTGTAAGACAATCGTCCTCGCATCACCACCACGAGCAGATGGAAGCATCACTCCCGAGATTGTCTACGTTGCCCACAAAGTCGGTGCAGAATCCATCGTTCTTGCAGGCGGTGCTCAAGCTGTTGCCGCCATGGCGTATGGTACCGAGTCTGTTTCCAAGGTCGACAAGATCCTCGGCCCAGGAAACCAGTTCGTGACGGCTGCAAAGATGTATGTTTCCAACGATACGAACGCTGGCGTTAGTATCGATATGCCAGCGGGTCCATCTGAAGTCCTAGTCATCGCGGATAAGCACGCCAATCCTGCATTCGTCGCTTCAGATCTCCTCTCTCAAGCAGAGCACGGTGTCGACAGTCAAGTTGTCCTCATTGCTATCGATCTTTCCGAGAAGGAATTGGCCGCCATTGAAGATGAGCTCCACAACCAGGCCATGGCTCTCCCAAGAGTCGATCTCGTCCGCGGCGCTATCGAGCACTCCGTCACTTTGGTCGTCAAGGATATCAAGGAGGCTATGGCACTCAGCAACGACTATGCACCTGAGCACTTGATCCTCCAAGTCAAGGACGCCCAAGGCGTAGTAGATCTGGTGCAGAACGCTGGATCTGTCTTCATTGGCGAATGGACACCAGAGAGTGTGGGCGATTACTCTGCTGGTGTGAACCACTCTCTTCGTAAGTCACCTTGCTGTATTTTTCTTTCGTTCAACCATCCCCTTTGTCTTTCCATGTTGAAATCATGTAAATGCTAACGCTACCCAGCAACGTACGGCTACGCAAAGCAATACTCCGGCGTCAACCTCGGCTCTTTCACCAAGCACATCACCAGCTCTAACCTGACAGCGCAAGGTCTTCGAAATGTCGGCAGTGCGGTCATGCAGTTGGCTAAAGTGGAGGAATTGGAGGCTCATAGACGGGCGGTTGAGATTCGGATTAAGTATATGGATGAGAACGAGATGTGAACAGGTGTTGGTGTGATGATTGGGAGGGATGGATAGACAGATGGGAGGGTTGTATAGATTTGATTTGGTGTGATTTGTGCTAATATGAGCGACTGAGCGGTGAAGAAAGGCGAGGGGATAAAAAGGGAATTTGAAAATCATGAAGTCAGGATTTGAGGAAGAAGAAAAGTGATTCGTGGTAGATTCATCGTCATGCGTTACGGCATACGGCATGTTCATTATTTTCTAGACTAGATTTGCAATGCCATGCCATGCCATGCCATGGTAGATAAGACCATCACTCCTCAGTCTTATTCAGGTTCACCTCTTGCCATTGGACTTCGGAAGAGAAACTTGTCTTGTACGTTGTTTCTCGGCCATCTATTTTCTTGTCACGTATCACTTCGACTAATTTTGCTTTCCCCTTCTTCAGAGTCCGTTTTCCATTTCGAAGCTCGTAAGCGAGAAGCAAAACAACCGCAACAAGGACCTCCCCGTCTCATTCAATACACCTCAAACGTCCAGAAAAAAGTCTCCAAAACCTGTCTCGAGGATGCACGTCCCTATAGATCGTATGAGACCATTATTGGTACGAAAGTTATTTATGTTTGTTTGTCTTGGGTAGCTGGTCGGTGGGGTGGGGTGAGGTGGAGTTTCGAGATGCTAGGGTAGGAGGCGATGAGAGGATGGGAGGCTAGAACAATGGTCGAGTCGGATGTCTTGATTTATTGCTTGGATTTTTGAGTTGGGGTTTGTCTGGGAAGAAGGGGGGTGAGAGTGGCGGTGCTGTGTGTTGATGGCGGGGATATGGTTGTGTGAGGATTTGAGGATGTGAGGATGAGGGGTGGTGCTTGTTGGGAAAGGGGAAGTATGAGGGAAAGGCTTGTTTGTGCTGGGGAGGGAGGAAGAGAGGATTTAGGCAGGATCGAGGATTTGACTTCTCGGAATCCGGGTGTTAGAAAGTGTCGTTGTTGTTGTTCGTCGTCGGTTGTGTGTAGAAGCCAGCGCGGAGGTTTTTGCTGTGGGAAGTTTGGATGGGAAAAGTCCGCTAGGGGTAAAGAGCCGTTGGATCTGTACTGTGGTCAGCAAGACAGATGATGGAACGTTCTTGGGAGACTTTGCTCCGGCCTCTCTAGCACATCGTCGGAAATCTTATGGTTGTTCTTTGGACTGACTTGAAAAGTTGAAGACGATGCAGGAGTATCACGGGTGACGTACGGCGGTGAGACTAGAAAGTGTTCATACTTTACTTCCGTCATGATGCACAGCTTTGATTGCGACTTTTGACTCTCTGTTGAGTACTTCTCGGCGGCTGTTGCGTGTTCTGCTATGGTAGATCGCGCAGCACAAATATCATCACGACACTCTTCCCCACATCATTCTTCTGAATATATCATGGAGATCAATAGCTTCTGCATCTCCAAGGGATCACTGCAACCTACGTCATAAACGCCATGGGGGAATCCAATGCAGAAGTGACATCTGTCAATCACGTGGTATGCACGTGGGTTGGGCAGCCAGAGCATCGCAAATCCTCCCGACTCGAGATCGCGATCGACATCTCCCTTCCAAATTCCATCAAAACATCGAGATCATCAACCTCTCACAACTCCATCCGAACATACGAAGCGTGTTTGAACTTGCGGTGAGCTTAAGGTTTGGCCCGCAATTAGTTCCCCGGCATGGATGATCCATGACTCTCCCACGACATCTCGACTCGTGTTCCCTCCCAACCTGTAGAAACAACAACATCGCATTAACGACCGAAATGAGGCTGGCCACAACTCCACCGCCACTCCCGCATCAAATCATGGGGGAACCCAGCCCACTTGCTACACGGTGACGCTGACGTCCGGGTCTCCCGTTGTGGCCTATCCTGTTTGATGTTGGATTACCATGATACCGGTATCTTGTTTGTGGAGCTCGAGGTCGAGACCGCTACCTGTCTCCTTCCAAGTCCTCTTTCATCTCAAGTTTTGCTTTTCTTCAGAGCTATCCCCCAGATTTTTGTTTTGCTTTTCTGGCTTCTAGAAGTATCGTTTCTCGAGTCCAAATGTGGAGATGTCAAAGCTAGCGTTCACCATCATGTTACCGCATGACAAGACGGATGGAAAGAGAACGCCGGGCTTCTTCATTTCGACGAGCAACATGACATACTTGAATGTTAAGGGTAAAGATTGGAAGTCGTCGAGATGGGGAAATGGCAATGCGAGTTCGGGGTGGAAGAACCGGATGGAGTATGGTGTCACTGCTTCGAAAGGAGTCACGAAGTTGTCTCTGTGAGTAATTTGAGATGGTGCTTCCGTCGCGGAACTGACTATGATAGCATCATGAACACATCGGTGATTCTGCCCCCTATTTCGTGGACTCTTCCACTCTTCGGAGAAGACGCGCCAAAGAAGAAGGAGCATCCGAGATCCAAGTCATCAAGGAGGAGCAGTTCATCTGGCTCACATTCTGGCTCTCGATCCAATGCTTCGCGAAGTAGTCGTAAGCAATACTTGAAAGAGGTCAACTTGTTGTGCTGACCAATTCCAGACTCAAGCCGAGGAAGTAGAGAAAGTGGACGATCAAGACGAGAAGAAGCCCCAGAGCGACCACCGCCAAGAATCAAGGAGAAAGAGCCGAGACCAAAGGTACGGCAGATTGAGGAGCGCGATCATCGACAGCGACATTCTAGAGAACGCCGAAAGCGACGTCCGAACGTGGATCCTGGGTTCATTGATAGCTTTGATCCAATGTGAGACCGTGTTGTATTGTATAGAAAGCATAGCGTGTGAGCGACGGAGTTGAAAACATGAGCGGGTCGTTGCGGGTTTCCTTTGGGTAATGGGATTGGGCATTGTAAGGTGTTTGAATCTTTGGACTCTTCTTCGTACATATATTTGTCTGGTACAAAAGCAATGCTGTTTCGTCCAAGCTGGATTTCGACGGTGGGTGAGCAGGTAAGTTGTGTGGTTACGCATCTTGTCTCCTTTGCTTCGCTCTTTCCTTTGGTTTTGTCCGTCCTTGGCTGTCTACTCCTACACCACACTTCATCGTGCCTACCTCAAGAGTCTGTCAATCCTGTATATCTTGTCTCTGTCTCTTCCATCTTCCTCCGTTCCTCATCATTCAACAATATCGACATTCATCATCAAAACCATCAGCCAACATTATCATCATCATCAACATCGACGTTTGTCTGCCTCCTCGTTGGACACTGTGTTCCCTAATGCTGACAAAACCAGGTTGTAATCAATAAACACCACTACACACTCGTACCACGGTACTGCCACTGCCACGACCCCCGACAGAACCCATTCCCCGTCCTCGTCATCGTACTGCACCGAATAAGCTGCACCCTGGAACGGGAGATATCGCCGAAGTGGTCGACTGTCAGCAGGTTGTCTGCCCGTTTCCGTCATCACCTTGCCACAACAGTTCCGATAGCTTGCCTCACTGTCGTCATCATGCCACAAGCACCTAGAAAGACACTGCGGATGCGTCTGAATAGTCGTAAAGGCTTCGACTCACAACCTTTCAGTTCAACTTCAAGACGCGGGAAGCATGGACGCGAGAGAAAAGAGGTCCAACGTGCGGGATCGACACGATACAAGGCACCAACCTCTTCCAAAGAACCTGTCAGCGAATGTTGCTTCAAGGCATCACCTTCTCGAGTGTCTGATGAAGATTCCATGAGCGAGGGAGAGACCCGGGGACGCCAAAAGCTCCGAGATGAAGTCAGATGCAGACATGATGCCGCGATGAAAACACCATCGCTCGCCAAGAGGAGCACGACAGAGATGGAGGATACTGCAATCAGCCAGGAGACCATACATAACATCATCATACATGCTGTACATGCTGGGAAGATCTCATTCAGTGTGTTGGAAAACACAAATTTGACGATTGCAAGCATCAACGAGTTCTTCAAGAAGTGTAATGACGATCTCATGCTTCAATGGAAGCAAGATCTGGAGGCACAAAAATCGTCTGAGACTGACTCGACAACCGCACAACATCCACAGGACATTGCAAGTCAGTCATTCAGTGTTCTCCAGGTCGCGTTTAGCTGGGCTCGGTCCAAGCTCAGAGCAGACATAAATGAGACGAGCACAAAGAAGAAGAGGGAAGAAGCGATGGCTCAAATCAAGAGAGCGCGGGAGCTCTACTTGCTCAAGCAAGCCGCAGGCCTTACCAATCCGAAAGAAATCATGGCGTCCGTTCGCGATACCCTAAAGGCAGAAAGTCCGACCCCAGCAGAGGAGCATAAGGAATTGGGAACCACTATCGGCATGACTGAATGTGCTCCACAACATGCACCTACAGAAGAAGAAAAGCGGGCAGAAGTTCAGTACCAAAGAGATTACCTTGACGCAATATACTGTAGGCCTCCGCCACTTCAAGATGATGCCAGTAGCAAGAGCCCGGGAAATCAATCCTGGCCTCTAACATTCCGAAAACGAGGTGAACCGGTGGATGCGATCGCCAGTTTGTCCCCACCACTGGAGCTTCCATTCAAGGAACATTCTCGACGACGAGATTCGGCCGTTGAGTTGTCGTGTTCCGATCCTACCAAACAATATAGACGAAGATATCACAAAGGAGCTGCAGCTATCAGAGATAAAAGAAAGCAAAGCTCCACTTTGAGCGACAAGTCAACGCATCTTTCGGAAGCTCTGGCGAAGACCTCCATCGCAGATGCTGGGTCAAGTCAACATCGGTCTAAGTCACCGGAAAAGAAGCAGAGAGGTACGAGAGGTGTTGCTCGGCCAATATACAAGTAGCGCAAGTACGAAAAGTGTCCGGATAGAGTGCGGTGGCAGATTAGCTATTGCTATCAGGCTCGGGATGTTGACCGCGGGCCACCCTGGGGTGAACATGGTCTCTCAGCGGAGGTTCCATTGTAGGGCAGTACGATCGCGGAAAGTGGTTATCAGCGTTTTATTCTTGTGTGGGCTGAAGGGAGAAAAACATCGTGGTGTATGAGACTCAGACAACATTGTCAACAATGAAATAGGTTATTAACCAACCATATCCCAAGCCTTGATTGTTGTACGTGTTTTGACTACGTGCCTTGCACCTTGGCCTGTGCTCATGATCTCAAGCTTGGTAGGAGATGTTGATCGGCCGATGTGCTGCGACGAGGATGCCTTGAGATTTTGCATTTCTCTTCAGCTTTCGTAGGCTACTCTTTGAGTCTTCCTTTCCAGAGAATCCCCGGGAGTTTCAGTGAGGCATATACTTGTACACATCGATGTCCAAGTTGAGACGGAGAGGATCCTAAGCAGGGCGTGGATCGACAGAAGTGTGCCTTGCAAGATATTCATGCTTGTCCAACCAATACTGCAGTAGTACTCGGTGTGTGAAGGAATGCGGACCTAGCGTAGTCCAACCTGATTGCCACGGGATTTGAAGGGATCTTGCTAGTATATATAGTACTCCAATATGGACAAAAGGCAGTTCCGTACCTGGTCCTCTGAAGCAGAAAGGAGAGAAAATCAGGCAGACAGCGCCCGATCATGTGATCTATTGTAAGCTTGGCGCTTAATTGCCTGTGTCCACCGAAGTTAATCTTGACTTCATTCTTTCACTGCAACGATGTCCAGCTTTTACATCTCAAAACCATAAATTCAATACTGGCCTTCATCGTTTGAACTTCAGACGAAATTGGGATCTGCCTCGTCGCTATGCAAAGCTCAATGAACTCCGTTTGATTCGCTCCTTTATGGAGACCTGCATGTACACGGTGAGGTCTGAAATGCGGTGCGAAGCATGCCACATGTTGTTGCTTTGATTCCGTCGTTTCACAGTCTGCAATCTGCGTGTTTCCGTTTGGCTTTCTGGCTGTAGTGGCCCGTTTGTTGTGCGAGTCTCCGTCCCAGCATTTTGATTTATCGTTGTTGAGGAATTCTGTTTGGGCATGGGCATGTTGGTCGCCAAGTTGCTAACACGCGGCGTGGAGATCCCCCATCGAGCAGTTTCGCAGCTTTGGGCAGAAACGGTTTGTAGCGAGATTTAATCACAGATGTTCGTCCTTTAGAATTCCTGGTCTATCATGTCGCTTGCCCAGTTGCCGCCATTGTGCTGGTCGGAGACTTCACAGCCAAAATATGCTGCTTGGAGAGAGTCATAACAAGCTGTTCCTACCGGAGCTAATGAGTGCTTGTATACATGACACGTGCCTGCCCATTCTCTTGAACACGTCGTCAGAAGCTTGAAGAGGCTTATCTCATTTGTTATGGAGTGCTTGGGGCGCGCGATTTACTTGTATATGTTGTTGCAAAGGCAGCCTTGGGCCAAGGCTGGGCGCCAATGTTATGACTGCTCTGATTGGATGCTTCGAGTATCGGGCGCATTCTACAGGGGTTGCAGCAAGGCCAGCACGGCCAGCGAGGCAGAAGATCAGCCTTGGCGGCTATGGGGTTCTGCCGCCCTGGTGAAGTGGGAAATTACCCAGTTAAGTTTCAGCTGGCATCGTCCTCCCCAGATTTCTTTTTAAGCTATTGCAAAAATGGGTGACGAGACTGCCTTGCCACCGGGTCATCATGTTTGCCTTATGATCTACGACTGTTTTGATTCGCTGGTCAAAGATGTAGGAACGCCCTGATCTGTCGTGGTCTGCTTCTTTGTGACACCTCATTTGTCCAACATCAGGTACCGGATACGTCGTCATGGGAATCACCCATGAGACACGCGCTACAGCAAGCCATTTGGGGCGGTGCAGCCTGGGCAAAGCACGGATACCCATTCTTCCTTGTTTGGATCAATCTACTTGTTGTTAAAGCTAGCTCTTCCAAGACACTTGAAGCTTTGCCCATTTCCTTGAAATCTGCCCAAGCTTTATTCTGGCAACAGGGAAAAGTTCGCGCTGCCCAATTGTGTGTCGCGATATTCCCACTTTCTTCAAGATGCGAGGAACGTAGAATGTAAGATTCACGGTGTTTCTTTGTTTGTGGAATTCATTGTCGTCGTGACATATTCGGCGAGGCTGTACCTCCGTACTGACTCCTCTTTCAGCTTCGCGTAAAATACCCATCCACCTCTCGAACTCCTTTCTACAAACAAACCACCGCGCGGAGACTGCGAACGTCGACAACGACGAAGATGTCTTCCTCAGTCAGACCAGGAGGCCCAGATGCCAAAGTTGTATCATTCGGTACTACTACAGTAACATTCCCTTTCCGCAGCTGCGCAAAGGCGTTGAAGTAAATACTGATCATGTTTACATCGCAGAATTCCGAACCTGCCAGAAATGGAGGTCCCAACAAAACATCTTCACAGAACGAAAAATCAGCCATAGAGTCTGTGACCCCGAATGCAACTCTGGCAATTGCTCCCGAGGTCACAGCAAATTCCATCAAGCAAGACAAGGAGGCTTTGAATCCAGATCCCGGAACCGAAAAGCTATTCGAGGTTGAAGAAAATCCATTCGCATTTAGTCCTGGCCAGCTGTCGAAGTTCCTCAACCCAAAGAGTCTTAGTGCCTTCTATGCCGTGGGTGGAATTGCGGGATTGGAGAAGGGACTGCGAACAAATGTGGTCAGCGGTTTGAGCTTGGATGAAAAGGAGTTAGATGGAGAAGTTACATTTGAGCAGGCCACAGCCGCGGGATACAAGGAAGATGTCAACGGCAAGTCAAACGGAGTCGCGCGTGTCGGAACTGGTGCTTCACACAAGAATGCGGACGAGCAGTACGAAGACCGCAAGCGTGTGTTCGCTGATAACCGTCTCCCGGAGAAGAAGAGCAAGACTCTTTGGGAACTAGCCTGGATCGCATACAACGATAAAGTCTTGATCCTCTTGACCATCGCCGCAGTTGTCTCCTTATCTCTCGGTCTCTACCAGACCTTCGGCCAGAAGCATGAGCCTGGTGAAGCGAAAGTTGAATGGGTTGAAGGTGTTGCGATCATGGCTGCGATTATCATCGTGGTTGTCGTAGGCACGATCAACGACTGGCAAAAGGAGAGACAATTCGTCAAATTGAACAAGAAGAAGGAAGACCGCTCGGTAAAAGTCATTCGCTCAGGGAAATCGATGGAGATCTCCGTCTACGATGTATTGGTCGGCGATGTGATGCATCTCGAGCCAGGAGACATGGTTCCAGTCGATGGCATCCTGATTGAAGGCCATTCTATCAAGTGCGATGAATCGTCCGCTACTGGCGAGTCAGATCTTCTGAAGAAGCAATCTGGTGCAGAGGTTTTCAAGATTATCGAAGCAGGCGGTGATGTCAAGAAACTTGATCCTTTCATTCTTTCTGGAAGTAAGATGGCCGAAGGCACTGGAAGGTTTCTGGTCACGGCTGTTGGAGTGAACTCGACCTTCGGTAAAACTATGATGTCTCTCAGACAAGAGACTGATGCAACTCCGCTTCAGCAGAAGCTCAATGTGCTTGCTGAGTATATTGCTAAGCTTGGTGGTGCGGCTGCTTTGGTCTTGTTCGTTGTGCTCTTTATCAAGTTCTTGGCGCAATTAAAGGGAAGCCCGTTGAGTCCTTCTGAGAAAGGCCAGGAGTTTCTGCAGATTTTCATCGTTTCAGTCACAGTTGTGGTGGTTGCTGTTCCCGAAGGTAAGTTCAACAGATTCCCGCCACGCGGTTTGGGGAAGATAAAATCTTTGAAGTCGATGAGGAAGAGGATCTACTTACTGACTCGTTTCCAATAGGATTGCCTCTTGCTGTGACACTCGCACTTGCATTCGCCACTACTCGTATGTTGAAGGATAACAATCTGGTCCGAGTCTTGAGAGCTTGTGAGACAATGGGTAATGCCACTACAGTCTGCTCAGACAAGACTGGTACTTTGACGGAAAATAAGATGACTCTGGTTGCCGCAACAATTGGAAGCTCTCTGCAATTTGGTCGACAAACTATGTCAAGTCAAGATGCTGGTAGCGTTATTCACCACGAGATCAAGTCTGACGAGCAAGTCGACGATAAATCAGAGGATAAATCTGTAGAGAAGGGTGTTGTCCCCAGCGGAAGTGCCGATGATGCAATGCCCGCTGCTGACTTCCTGTCCCGACTCAGTGCCACTGTAAAGAATCTGCTTGCTCAGTCAATCGTCATAAATTCAACAGCCTTTGAAGGAGAGCAAGACGGACGTCAAACATTCATTGGATCCAAGACCGAAACAGCACTTCTCGAATTTGCTCGCACACATCTTGCAGTCGGCCCACTCCAGGAAGAACGATCGAATGTCAACGTAGTTCAGGTTGTGCCTTTCGACTCCGCAGTCAAGTATATGGCATGTGTTGTTAAGCTCGAGAATGGATCTTTCCGTGCATACGCAAAGGGTGCTTCCGAGATCTTGTTGGCAAAGTGCACAAAGATCATTCAAGACCCATCAAACGACAGTCTTGGTGAAAGTGCATTGGCTGCCCAGGATATCGACACACTGAACCACATCATCTCAACCTACGCATCTCGCTCCCTCCGAACCATCGCTCTTCTGTACAAGGACTTCCCGAGCTGGCCCCCAGCCGAGGCCGCCATTGCCGAGGACCCAACGCAAGCACACTTCAATAAGGTATTTAACGACATGACTCTCCTCGGCATAGTTGGTATTCAAGATCCTCTCCGCCAAGGTGTCAAGGAAGCAGTTATTGACTGTCAAAATGCTGGTGTGATCGTAAGAATGGTTACCGGAGATAACATCCAAACCGCTCAAGCCATCGCCGAAGAATGCGGTATCTACACCCCAGCCACCGGAGGGGTAGTGATGGAAGGACCGATGTTCAGAAAATTGAGCGAAGAGGCTATGGACGAGATGCTGCCTAAATTACAGGTTCTTGCTCGCTCAAGTCCCGAGGATAAGCGTATTCTAGTAAAGAGATTGAAGGAGCTTGGGGAGACAGTTGCTGTTACTGGTGACGGTACAAACGATGCTCCTGCGCTTAAGATGGCCGATATTGGTTTCTCAATGGGTATTGCCGGTACGGAGGTAGCAAAGGAAGCATCGTCCATTATTATCATGGACGATAGTTTTGCGTCGATCGTGAAGGCTTTGATGTGGGGTAGAGCTGTAAACGATGCTGTCAAGAAGTTCTTGCAGGTAAGCAAATCTCGGATCTAGCACCAGGATAAGAGCTGGGGCTAACAGAACACAGTTTCAAATCACAGTAAACATCACAGCTGTCATTCTAACATTCGTCTCCGCCGTTGCCAGCTCAACCCAGGAGTCTGTTCTCACCGCCGTACAACTTCTCTGGGTGAACCTCATCATGGACACTTTCGCTGCCCTCGCGCTCGCGACCGATCCTCCGACTCGCAACATCTTGAATCGCAAGCCTGAAAAGAAGTCGGCTCCATTGATCACTCTTAATATGTGGAAGATGATTATCGGACAGGCTATTTTCCAACTCGTGGTTACCTTTATCTTGAACTTTGGCGGCAAGAAGATCTTGGGATACGAAGGCGAGAAGCAAGAAAAAGAGCTGAGAGCTTTGATCTTCAATACCTTCGTTTGGATGCAGATTTTCAACCAGTACAAGTAAGTCTACCTGAAGAACAGAAGAAGTCCTAAGAAGCATCCCACTTCAAAGGGCGATTTCCGAAGAGATGCTAATAAATCCTTAGCAATCGTCGTCTAGACAACAAATTCAATATCTTTGAAGGCATCACCCACAACTGGTTCTTCTGCATCATCAACGTCATCATGATCGGCGGCCAAGTAATGATTATCTTCGTCGGCGGCGAAGCTTTCAAAGTAAAGCCTCTCACAGGACCACAATGGGCGATCTCCATCGTTCTAGGCGCTCTATCCCTTCCTGTCGCTATTATCATTCGTTTGATCCCAGATCACTGGATTGCAAAGCTGATCCCGAGAACGAAGTGGAAGAAGAGTCTTGCGCCTGATGTCTATGATACGGAGGAGGCGAATATCAAGGCGTTGAGGAGAAGAGGAAGTAGGCCGGAGGAGTTGAGCTTTATTAGGAGTATTAGAGGTGGGAGAGTTAGTAGTTTGAGATTGAAGATTGAGGATAAGATGCATGATATGCATGTTCATGGGCATGGGCATGGGAAGGGGGAAAAGAGTGACGACGAGAAGAAAGTGGTGGGCTGAGAGGAGGAAGGAGTGGAGTAAAACAAAATCGGGAGGATAATTTCATGCGAAGGGCGGCTAGATTCGATGTGTACCCGGCAGCCTCTCTTCTTTCTACTTCGTTTCGGATGTACACTTCTTTCGGATGACGAAGCTTTTGCACCTGACGGCTGCTCTCTTTTGGTACCTAAGTCTTTGTAATATCCGATATACCCTATTATCTCTTCCAATAAACGATTTCAGTCACACGGTCCTCTTTCATGTGTAGGATGTGTATACTTGCGGGCACATTTTTTTGAGAATCTGGCAGTTCCTGCGACGACACACCTAATAAATCAGGGCCCGGCGAGAAAGGTCAAGACGTGATCAATGAAATGCTACAGATTTAGCATTCAGCATGGAGATGAAGAACAACTTTCCTTTAAGGGAAATATCATTACACGCGCGTTGTAGGCTTGCTAGCTTGTACAGATATCTACACTTTCCCCACACCACTCAAATCCCCCTCCCCATCCACCGTAACAACCCCCTTCTTAATCCTCCTGGCTGGAATCTTCCTCTCATACGCAATATCGATCTCCTCAATCGTCATACTCATCGTCTCGGGCACAAGGAAGAACGCACCAACAATCAGCAGCAAACTAGTCCCAGCGAAGATGAATCCCGTACGTGCACCGAGATTGCCGGAATCGACGTTGTAGATGTAGGGCACGATGAAGGTGGTGAGCCAGGTGGAGAAGGTCTGCATTATGATGGCGATGGACATGGTTTTGCCGCGGAGGCGGTAGCTGGAGAGTTCGGCGGCGATGGGCCAGCCGAGACCTTGAAGGAGGGAGGTTTGGAGGGAGATGAGGACGTTCCTGGGTGGTTTGTTAGTATGTTTCTTCACTTATTTGAAAAATTGTGTAGAATGATTGGGGCAAGAACTTACATCAAGACAGCGATGGCCCAGAGAGATCCATTGCCAGGAGAGTAGTAGAGCGCACCGACGATGAGCATGATGACGAAATTGATGATGCATCCTGCCATGAAGCCGGTTCTTCGGGAGATCTTATTCATGATGAACCAACTGGATACGATGATTATACAAGCGAGACCGAATCCACCAATAGAGACATCGAAAGCGTGGATTGCGGGTAGTCCGGCGATGATGAGGAAGTAAATGGACTGTGCGAGGAATGCAGCTCCGCCAATGTTGGCGGCTGTGTAGAGAAAGATGACTGTCAGCGTTCGCTTGAGATCCTTGCTTTTGAAGCATTCGAAATATGTTCCGCTTTCGAGAGAGTGGTTGGACTTTTCTTCGCGGATGGTCTTGATGAGGTAGGCGAGGCGGGCGTCGACGTCGTCTGCTTTGCCGTAGATACGGGTCATTACTGAGTAGGCTTTGTCTAAGCGGCCGTTGTTGATTAGGAAGATTGGAGATCTGGTGAGTCATTAGTAGCCTGTTACAAACAGAAGATGGAGGGTCCCTTACTCTGGAGTAAAAGTAAATGCAATCATCATGAGACCTCCGAAAGCCCATTGAATGGCGAAAACATGGCGGAAAGCAATCGGGTGGATGTTGGGCACGAAAATACGGATGATGCCAAGAGCGACTCCTTGCATGAATACTGTGAAGAGAACCAAGCCAGATTGGACTGGTGCACGAAGTTTGATCGGCGCTACCTATTGATGATGAGCTCGATGTTCATGATATTCGAGATGGAGCTTACCTCTGAAGCATAACTGGTAGCAGTAGCCATGGCAGCGCCAATCCCAAACCCGACTACCATCTTTCCCGCGAGCAAAGAGCCTCTGCTGACACTTGTATATTGAACAGCAGTTCCAACCATTGTCAAAGCGCCAGCTCCCACAGCTGGCCATTTTCGTCCGAAGCGATCCAAGATGAAGCCGACGAAGAATGCACCGAATGCTTGTGCGAGAGCGGACATGGCGGTCCAGAGTGATGTCCACTGTCTAATCAGTATAGGCAAATTTATGGGACAGTACACAGGCATACCTTTGAAGGCAGGTAGGGCCCAGTGGGACCGATATCTCCAAAGTAGATGAAAAATGCTGGCATGGAGATACTGGCACCATTGACGACCGTATCGTAACCAAAGAGCATACCGGCTGTGAAAGATACAGCGCCTATGTTCTACAAATCAGTAATCTGGACTCTGAAAGTTGTAAAAGCAGAACGTACAGATCAGAAGGGCTCTCCAATGAAGTTTTGCCGTCGCCCAAACTCCCAAGCTCCTCTCCTCTTCCACCAAAACAGTTCCGCGGTGAGCCAAGGCATGGTCGTCAAAGCGGGATGTACCCTCAATGTAAGACGACGCCTGCTCCATTTGCTCGACCTCTGGAGACATGTCTTTAGTATCGTGACTCATGGTCTTAGTTGCTGAATCTCTCGTCATTGGTCAGGATCGGAAGACTTGAGGATAGATGTCGGATCGATTGATCACTGGGACCTTCATCGAAGCTATATGTATGAAGGAAGTCCACCTCAAGATTGACTTCCATTCACGCGAAGTCTTGGTGGCGTCTTTGTGAGAGCGGTATTTCTACACGCGTCGGGACATGTATCTGGGGAATTGCGGGGTGAGTTCTCCATCCCCAAGATTTGGAAGTCAGTCGAGGCTTGAAGTTGAAAGTTCGTGTCAAGTGGACACTGTGATGGGTTCGATTTTATGTCCACTTTTTGGTGTGCCGCTGGTCGCGAGTCAGAAATCGTGGGGCAGAAGCACTAACAGGCGAGGAGTGGACAAAAGTAATTGCTATGTTGATGTGGACATCGGCCGGCCTTGCGAAAGCTAGGGTTATGTAAGCATCTCCTGATATCCAGTTTGGAACAATCACGATGGCTAATTTGTCCGCGAAGTTCTTCCCCGACCTAGGATGATAAAAAACAGCGATACGAGGCAGAGTTGTTGTCGTTTCGGGGAAAACATCACTAGTGAAGGTATCAAGAGCTTGCCTATGTGTACGACTTGATCGTGTCTATGCGTTCATGCTTATCTCCATCGATGCGATCCTTTGTTGGACGGTATCTAGCGCCAGGGCTGCTTGAGTTTGTGTGTTTGAGTCATGTTGAATTTAGAGGCTCGGATGGATCTGTAAATCTGCGCGTTCCTACGATTTCATTTTATAACAGAACACCATATCAACTTAAAATCTCATTCTTTGTTGATTTCCTCTGCTTCGAATGAACATGCCCATCCCTTCATGTATGCCATACCAAAGGGGGAGACAAGTTATTCTGTGGTATCAAATCACTCCTGGTAACTTGGTGCTACATGGGTACCCTGATCATGACAGCTTCATGGGATTGTGTTCCTGAAAGCACGCGCAAGGTGAAACAAATTGCGTAGTCAGTCTCAGAGAGAGTTGAAAAGAGCTGACTCTATTTTTGGTGAAGAACTATGTACACTCCCCAGGCGCTATTTGTGACTTTGGCATTTCTAGCATCCCTTGAGAATTTCACAAACCTTTCCAAACACCAGTTGTACCTAGGAGCGAGAGAGCCAAGCGACGATCACTTAGTACTTCGTAAGATTACTGTCTGACAGCATTAAAGCCGCTCACGAGGCACTACACCGACCTGATCATCAACGAGCCATAGGGCATGCTCTAAAATCCGCTCAGATCCGAAACACCGTTGGAGATATAGTTGTAGCATGAGCCCGAACAGCCGTAGAAGCCACCAGTAACAACGTGAAGACGTTGGGCTCCATTGTCGTTGAACAGCATCAAGTGACGAGACTGTCCAGTGTACTGTCCTTTGTCCACCGTGGTCCAAGTTTGAGCATTGTCTTTGGAGACGAAGAAGACTGTGTCGGAGTTGGTTGACATAATGATACTGCCTGCGGTACTTCCGGGGTATTGGAACCAAACACTGTATGGCGAGCCGCCGGGCGTGTGGCCCGACGTAGTGGTGAGTGTGACGTCGGCAGCGTTCATGAACGTGGTGGGATCTGATGAGAGACGATATGTAGCCGGGCAGCCACCCCCTGGTGCTCCGCAAAACTCATATGAGAGCATGTACTTCTTTATGGTGGGTATGTACGAGATGACAGCCATCCCAGGCCGAGCATTGACGTCCGAGTAGGCGACGACGTCAGATGAGGCGGACCAGTTCTTAAGATCAGATGTGTATGACAGAGATAGTTTTTGAGAATGTGCCGAGTCCCGCTGGTCGCTAAAGTAGACATACAGCTTGCCATTGTACTCCAGGAAAAATGGTTCCCAGATCGCTGCATCTCCAGTCGTGACTGTCTCGGGTCCTTTACCATAAGCGATATGGCTAGCGAAAGTCCACGTCTTCCCAGAGTCCTGAGATGCATATAAATCGATATAGACGCCTCCTTTCAGTGAGAGGGGTGTCGAGACACCAGCGATGAGCAGCGTGCCAGCAGGGAAGCTGCCGTAAGCCGCAGTCAAGGTGTACATGTGGGGCTCTACAAAAGATTAGAAGGTAAGCAAATGGTTGAACGACCTCAAACTAAATTGTCGACACTTACGAAAACGCATTCCCCAGCCATTCTGAGTGTCAGCTACTTGTGAGAGATTGGCCCATGTCGCACCTCCATCAGTGGAACGGAGGATTTTGAAGGTGTCGAGGTTTGTAGCGCTCTCGCCATAGGGGTAGTCCTCCCATGTCAGGATTAAGCTTTTGTCACTGACTTGAAGTGCGCGTGCGTATGCAACACGCCAGAGTGGAGCATTTTGCAGAGGATAATACACCGGGTTCCTGGTGAAAGTTGAGAATGCCGCAGGAGCAGCGCGCGATTGAATGGTGGAAGGTACTGCTGATGAGAGGCCGATGAATGTACAAAAAAGAGCCCAAGAGCAGAGCATATTGGTCAGCATCGTATTTGATAAGTCGGGTCTTGAGAAATTGAGATGGAAAGGTGGATGAAATTGGTCCAGGCATGAGATATGGTTTTTGGTTGAGCGAAGAGCTTTATATAATCAGCACTCGCTCGAATTGACGCTTTTTAGTCCCTTGAATGTATCTGAATACCAACTCTGATCGAGAAGATCTCCTCTGACGGAACTCAACCAGCTTGACTGGTTCGATCGACAAAACTACTTTCTGTATCAAGAAGTTCACATATGAAGGTGGTCGTCTTTCTTCCCCACCCCCGCATTCAACAATTAAATCAAAGCCCCATGGGGAAGACAAGCCAAAGAAGTGGCCCAATCAATGGTTCAGAAAGACGGATGAGATTACCAGCGTGATCTCAACGCTAGTAACGCGTGATCTCGGGCGAAGCCCTGCCGCGGAGTCTCGGGCAGGAAAATGGTAGCGGGGTCGAACACGGGGTAAATGTGTCCTGAAAACGAGGATATACTGACGCCACTCCCGGGATCCTGGTCATTCACTCGTATTGAGTAGACGGTGGCCCTTGATTTGAATGTGGCGTCTTTCTGGTCCATCCCATCAAAGAAAACGGGGAGACCTGAGCAGTGTCGGATTTGCCAGCTGGCGCTTCGTGCCGCCACAAGTCTCAATCAACTGATTGACAGCCAAATATGGCCAGAATATTGAAAGAACGATACTTGATTGCAATTTTCACTTCGCCCGCATTTGCTATCGAAAATAGCAAGACGCCTGCAGATCCCGACCTTTCCGAGTTACCGACATATAGTACGAACTAAAGTAGCTCGAAATTTCGCGAAGCTACTTAGTACATCATATGAAGTATATCATATGATGGTCTTTTGCTCCCGACATTCCGCACTCCAGAGTCTTATGCGCTTCCTCCGCCTCGTGGGTATCCCTCCCTCACATCAAGGTTTTCGCAGCGACCCTCAAGATGGAATCCTACGCACAATCATCTGTGACGGCAAATATACCCAAAGCCCGCAAGCGGGTCGCTTCTACCACCCGGGCAAGTACAGCTTATCCGAGGAAGAGGGCCGTGACCGCTTGTCAGGTTTGTCGTGCACGCCGGACAAAGTATAGCTTTCCTGACCTTCTAGTCTGACTGTTGGGTCTTTGATACCTGTTTCGGTCCATCTATCATCAAAAGCTAACTGGACCACTGTGAACAGATGCGACCAAAAGAAGCCCGCCTGCTCTTTCTGTGAAACCATTGGTGCGGAATGTATATCAGATCCGGCTGATTTGTCCACTTTTGACCCGGCAAGTCTCGCAATCATTGAGCGTCTTGAAGGGCTCGAACGCAAAATAGATTCTTTGAAGCCAGATAGCAGTCCAGTTGTCGGCAACAGTCCCGAGGTACACGCCTGCAGTCCGGCAGACAACTCAACGTCACCTAGTGTGAGAAGAGATCCAGAACACTTTTTACCTCAGAATCTAGACACACTTTTGACCTGGCCCGTGTTCCGGGACGTCTCTCTACCAACGGTATCAACGCCCAATGTCCACAGCAGTCCGGCTCCCTTGACTTCTGCAAGCTCGGTACTGGCAACCGATGAAGAGCTTACGCCAGCGGCATGTGCTCGATGGCTAGACAATTTCTTCAGTCAGGTGCATCCCAAGAACCCGATCTTGGACGAACACGACACCCGACGTCTGGTCCGAAGGGTGTGCATGGAAGGTGTTGGATGGGATGCAGAATCATGCTTAATATTATTGGTGTGTGCCAACGGTGCATTGACGCTCCCATTCACTGAGCCTTCCCTCACTGCTGAAGGTTTGAAGACCTCTATTGCGACATCACTGTTTATAGCTGCCCAACGAAGGTTGGGACCTATAATTGGGCAAGCAGGCGTAGTGCAGGCACAGTGTCTGTTTCTTGCAGGTGTATTCTTGATGTCAGCCTTGCGTCCTCTAGACGCATGGCGGATGTTCCTTCAATCTCTTGCAATCTGTCAGAATTTCAGCTTCTGTAGGACTTCCAAGTTTGCGAGAGGCTTGCACACTAGGAGCTCAACACCAGCGGAAGAGAGTGTGTATTGGTCATCCTGGAAGTCTGAGCGAGAGTTGAGGTCGGAGTTAGGACTTCCGGATTTCAGCAGTCCCTCTCTCGATCCGCCACAGCTCTTTCCAAGTTTGCCTAATGGTTGCGAGGGCGACAACCTTCGAGCATGGTATTTCTACTTGTCTGAAATTTCTCTCTGGAGACTCGAAACCGATGCGAAGAATGTCATCAGCAGTCTCTTGAAAGAGATTCCAGACCCAATACTACCAGTACTAGCTGAGAAGGGATACGAGCATCTCGGTCAAATCGATGCATGGCAGGATTCCCTCGCCCCAGCTGTCAGCTTTGGTCGAGAGCCCAGCGAGCCCGAGAATGATGATGTTTTGCGCTTCATCCTTCGTGGTCGCACGACATATATGAAAGAGATGATAACTTGGCCATTCGTCTGGGCTGTTGTAAATGGAGGTGCGCAGTCATTACTCACTCGTGAATGGGCAGCGAAAGCAGCCGCTTTTCACTTAGAAAGAATCAATATCAACCGCCCTGGATTCTTTCATAGACATCATGGTACGTGGCTGATGTTGCGAACATCAGCTAGAAGTGCATGTATTCTGCTCGCCATGGCTCAAATAGCGACCACATCAGATCTGCTGCCACCTAACTGGCTTGAAGCTGTGAACGATACTGTTTCCATGCTGATGTTCTGGCGCGAGGATGTGCAAGAGGCCGAAGCTACTGCGGGCCTTCTGAGGACACTACTGTTGAATAGCCAGCAGTATCAGCGATGATAATTCAAAACATTGAGAGTTTAATCGTTGCTTCGTGTCTTCCTGATCATGTACTTCGTCTCTCCTTATTAAAGTGCCACTCACTCTCGCCAAGTCAATCGTGCAAGCCCGAGTACAAGTATTAATCTGAAATTTTATGTATTTAAAGACTGCCCATCTAAAGCCACCCCTCCGCATATGTAACATATTATAATAGACCACAAATCCGAGCATCCCGCCGATAGAGACGGTAACAGATGTCGTCCAGCCTCAAATGTCGTGTGCTCACAGAAGACATGTTCGTCCCAAAGCATGTGGATCCCCAGCATATGAGGCAACCTCAATGATGATCTTCCTGCCGGGCCGTTCAAACGTGCCTTTGATCCATCTCTGGAGAGGTCTCGTTGATGCATTGATCACAATTTGTTGCGTTTCTCCAGCATTCAGGTCCACGATAGCAAAGCCAAGAAGAACTCTGGAAGGAAAGTCAGGAAGTCTGACCAGACCATATACTTGAGCAATATGTCTGCCGTGTCTCACGCCGATATTCGTGACATTGACGTGCAATGTAATGAAATCTTGATCGGTATTCACTCCAGAGGCGTCTAAGCAAAGTCCCGCAATGGAGAAACTGGTGTAGGATAAGCCGAAACCCAGGGGAAAGGCAGCTTCAACGCCCATTTTGTCGAGAAGATTTTGTCCGAACCATCGATCGTACTTGATCTCTTTGGCAGTAGCATCAAAGAATGGCAAGTGGCTCTCATCTTGGGGTATCGAGAAGGGCAATCGCCCGGAAGCGTCAATACGTCCAAGAAGAACATCTGCCAAAGCATGTCCGCCCTCGCATCCCGAATACCAGCTAATCAGTATCGCAGGCACTTTTGATTTCCACTCCTCCACTATGACTGCACCAGCAGTAATAAGCGAAACGACAGTGTTTGGGTTGGCAGCAGTAACAGCATTGATGAGCTCAACGTCTCGAGCTCGAAGCCTGAGTGACTTCCTATCACCCCCTGCACCAACTTCGAGTCCAGACTCAGCTCTGTCGTCGCTTGCGCTGCCTTGTATTATGCCAAGCGTTTCTTTTTCACTTTGCGTGTTCGCAGGCGGGAAGAGGTCGAGTAGGCAAGGATCGTGTTGAAGTGATGGAACCACGTATTCGCCTTCATCGGTCGCATCGTAACCTACGATGCATATCACCACATCAGCTTGGCTTGCGACCTTCTTTGCAGCTTCTGCAGAATCATTGTCTTCGAGAACGACAATCGCGTTTGGGAGGGCGGCCTGAATGCCTTGAAAAGGAGTGACGACACTTGGAGGAAAGACTTGAGAGGAGCCTCTATCACCAGTGTTTCGCGTATTGGCTAGGCGACCGACAACTGCTACTCTCGAGAGCGTGCCCTCTTTAAGCGGCAAAATTTGCTTTGAGCCGATCGGCTCATTTTTCAAAAGAACCATAGAACGTGCCGCTGATTCTCTAGCCAATGCTCTATGTTTTGTACAGAAAACAACCGAAGAATCAGGCTGGCTGGCTTCCGTAGAGACTGCAAATTCAAGTTGTTTTGTCAGGATCCGGGAGCAGGCGATATTAACATCTGACCATTCTAGCTCCCCAGAATCCAATGCTTGAGCCAAGTACTGCCCTCTTTGCTGTGTGAACGGTGCTTCGATGTCCAAACCATGCTTGACAGAAAGTGCCGCATCTCGTAGGCCAAAAATAAAATCCGAGAGTGTAAAGCCGTTGAATTTGTATTGTTTCCGGAGTATGTCGGTAAGAAGCATTCGACTCTGTCCCGCCCACTCCCCATTCACGGAATTGTAAGAGGACATGACAGAAGCGACTCCGCCTTCAATGACCCGTCTGAAATGTGGTAGGTAAACCTCGTGGAGCACATCTTCCTCAACTTTCACATCCACCCTGAATCTTGCATTTTCCATCGAATTCAGTGCAAAGTGCTTGACACATGCCATGATATGCCTCTGAACGCCTTGCGTAAGTGCAAGGCCGAACTCTCCCAGAATGATCGGATCTTCTCCATACGTCTCCTGAATACGTCCCCAGGCTGGATGCCGCGGCAGATTTATGCAAACTCCCGCAAAGTAGTTTGCACCTTGGGCTTTCGCCTCCATCCCAATCGCATCTCCAATTCGGCGCTCCAAGCTCAAATCCCAGGTAGCACCTCTCGCCATCGGGACCGGAAACGCGGTCGAAGACCCCATAACAACTCCTCTTGGACCGTCCGAAAACCGAATACCAGGTATGCTCAACCTTGCGACCGCGCCATGAATGAACGGTTCGCGATTGTAGCGATCGCATAGAATCTTGCGAAGGCCTGTATAGAAAGTTTCATCGCCATCAAGGAGTGATAGACGCTCTATCTTCGTCAACTCCGAGAGGAGCTTTTCGACAACATGGGAAAGAGGTTGGCCTTTCTTTACGAGCTGGACTGCATGCTGGAATGTAAGCGGCGATGTCGTCGGAATATCTTTGTGTGGGTCTGTGGGAATCTGAGCAGGTACAGCCGTCAACATCCTGTAAACTGTAAACTCTTCGTCGAGTAGCAACGAGAAACAGTGTCAGATAGTAAATAGAAGGCAGAGAATACAAAGACGAATCTGAGAAGGGAAACAGTCGAAGCAGACAACTGCAATGATCGAGCCTCAAATGAACCCCAGTGTTTGTACCCGTGCCATCAGAGGCCGGCCTTCGTAGCTTTAGGACTGGGTCTGATCATCTCATGCACTACCTGGAATTCTCTTCCCTGTCCAGCATGATTATCTAGTGACAGAATCTTACTCCCCTTCAACCATTTGAAAGCCCGATACTCCCCTCCCGTAGTAGGCTATCTCTGCAGAACTTATTATGATAACCACCACTGGCACGACACTATCTACAGGCCCGAAATTCCGCTCACATCCCCTCCATGCTTCAGCTAAGGTAAGTTATCCCCATTCTCCACGTTTTTGTGCCCACTAGTGTTGAAACTAGTAAGATACTACACGACACTAATTCTGGGCCGCGAGCCCGATACTCCCCGCGCTTCTCAATTGGAGCGCTAAGATTATGTCCCAGGGCTTCTCTCATCGAGCTCACTCGCCCTTCTAGAACACTAGGATGGCGGGGACTCCAGCTTTCGTCTCCATAGTCTGGGAACGTCCTCTCCAAGGTCTCCATTCCATTTTTACAAACACTACGATCACCTGTCATAGAGACTTAAATAAGGAGTCGTCTTACCCCCGCAATTTGCTTCTGCTTGTATTGAGTTTTCATCAGGCACTCGACGAACCATACTTCATTGTCCCCCATTTCCTGCAGCAATTGTATCAACAAAATGGGCATCACTCCCAGAACCTACCAGGTGTGCTATGTCCCAAGCCAAGCATCCACGAAGCGTGCGTGACTAATATCCAGTACAGTTCCTCGTTGGCGTGTTCGCCTCTTTGGGCTCGTTTCTCTACGGGTATGCTTCCTCCGTTATTGGGAACAAGTCGGTCATCTCACATCATTTACAGCTATGATCTGGGAGTTATTGGAGGGGTAGTTGCTTCAGCCTCATTTGTGTCAACCTTTGCATCCCCTGGTGCGAATGAAATGTGAACAATCCAGTCATCCTCTGATCTTTCTTGCAAGCGCTGAGCCTTAATCCATAGCGGAGCTGTGGTATCTGTCTTCACAGGCGGTGCCTTCGTCGGCGCTTTCTTCGCTGGACCATCTGGAGACTGGATTGGTCGTCGTTTGACCATTTTCGTGGGCTCAATCATCTTCTCTCTAGGTGGTGCCCTACAGACTGCAGCACAAAATCTTGGATACCTCTACTCGGGACGGTTCATTGCTGGCCTCGGTGTCGGATTCCTCACCATGATAATTCCACTGTACCAGGCAGAGATTTCCCATCCATTGATTCGTGGTCGCATCACGTCTCTTCAGCAATTTATGCTGGCAATCGGTGCTGCTGTGGCATGTAAGTAGTCTGTTCTGGCAACACGCGTGTCTCACGTCATCAGCTAATTTGCGCAGCATGGACGACATATGGGACGACCTCTCACATATCCGACAGTAACACCAGTCAATGGCGCATTCCACTTGGTATCCAGATTGTGCCTGCTGGCGTCCTTGCACTTTTGATCTTGTTGTTTCCTGAATCTCCTCGGTGGCTGATGGATCATGGAAAAACAACGGAAGGCTTGCGAGTTCTGGCTAAGCTACATGCCCACGGCAATGAGCAAGATGTATGGGTCCAGGCCGAATTCCAACAAATTCAGAACGCAATTGCTCTTGAACACGAAGTCGCTGCGAAGGGCTATAAGGAGCTTTTCACCAATCGATCGAGCTTCCGTAGGCTTTTCCTCGTTTGCGCTCTGCAAGCCTCTGTCCAAATGACCGGAGTTTCAGCCATCCAGTACTTCTCGCCTACTATATACGCCGGCCTTGGTATCGGTACAACGGCAGCACTGAAGTACCAAGGAATTAGTAACGTCCTTTCAGTTCTTGTAATTCTGTGCACCGTCCTCTTTATCGATAGGCTGGGTCGCAGATGGCCGTTGATCATTGGCAATCTGATCAACTGTCTATGCTTTATTGTCGTCACGGCTGTCAACGCTACATTTCCACACTCTTCCTCCTCTACACAGCATGCACTAGGATGGTTGTTTATTGTCTTCAATTGGGTCTACCAAATCTCGTTCTCGTTCACCTGCGGTACTCTCTCATGGATCATTCCGGCTGAGATCTTCGACACCAAGACACGTTCCAAAGGAGTTTCGATCGGTGCTATGACTTCCTTCGCCTTCAACACCATGATCGGCCAAGTTACCAAGCCAGCGATCAACAGTATCTCATGGAGATTCTTCCTAGTTTTCGTTATTTGTAACTTTACGAACGCAATATTTTTCTGGGCCTTTATGCCAGAGACTGCCAAGTTGCCACTGGAAGAAATGAACACTTTGTTCCGCAGCAAGTCTTGGTTCGTGCCGACAATGAACTATGACACCTTCCACACCCATGACTTGGAGCATCGCGCGGAGGAAATTGCACGCAAGGACGAAATGGATATTGTTGAGGACGTCAACGATAAGCGAAGCATGTGAAGCAAAGCGAAGAGATAGGAGCAAATTCAGTCAGCACCATGACCTCCTTGATGCTGTCTATAAGGGTCTTTCATGTTGCCAGCCACCTTTCTCACGTAGAATTGAAATTTCGTCTAAAATTGTCTACTCATCTCATTGGACCTTCATAATATCCAGCACACATCTCGGTAATCTTCAGTCACAGTCCTGATTCTAGGATTCTAAGTCTCGATGCAGAAAGTCCCCAAGCTTCTCCGCGAATTCATATTCCAGCATGCATCAGGCCGGAACTAGAACGAATCGAAGAGTACATAAGACTTGCCCCACCATGTTGATGTGGACATTGAGCTCGGTAAAAGTTGCATTATGTAATCATGCTTTCAGAGTCCACTTCGGTAGGACACACTTACCAGTGCTTTGCTACTCATGATCCTATCTCAATATCGCTGTAAGATGCCTTGACCTTTCTTCTGGGGACATCACCGTTCTTTTGCTTGTCCACCTAGGTATATACATGCCATGCTAATTAGCTCCAGTCCTCGGTGGGAAGTCGGTGGAAATAAGACGAATGCGCAACTCGTCCAAATCTGTCCCGAAGCGAAGCCGACAGTTCTAAATGCTTACTGACGTAGTTTAACCAAACGTCTGGAGAATACAATTTCTGTTTAAGACCAGAAACTGAGTTTGTCTTCCTCAACAACGTGCAGAAACCCCTCATCCCAGACTTTGCACCTGGCCCCCTCCATTATCTTCGTGGCAGACACATTTTACCTTGCATCCTCAACCCTCTATATCCTTTCTGGGCTTCCAATACATATTTCGAAAGATATGAAGACCTGAAAACATCTCGATAATTTCTCCTCGCTCTTGCCGTGCCCATTAAAACTGTCTGTAGAAGCGCATCCAGTGAATGGCCTTCACGGTACTTCTCCACTTTGTCTCTTAGGTGCAGACATGGCCGTCTTCCCTATCTTCCCCATCACGCCTCTCTGAGAAAGTCAATGTCTCCTTAACGCTACAATCCGCTACCGCTACCACAATGAAGTATTTTGCATTATTGTCAGCAACTGACTCAATCCAAACTCTACCTCACTTTGGGGTGCGTTCTTGCTAACTTACATGAGTCATTAGTGTGTACCAACAGCAGCCCTAATGGAGCCGACCTTACCACGCGGAATTTCTCTATCAATTCCCTCCCTCCAATGACTCCAACCTCTTTCAGCAAACCCATCTGTTTCGACTTCCAGGTTATCAACTCTTCATTGTTCTTGGACTCATCCTCTGGAAGAGTCCATATCTAAGGCTCATACGGCGCCGATCCTGTCTGTGATCCGCAATGTTCAATATGACAATTCGAAGTTGACATCGCCACCGAAATATTCTTTTCTGCCCTTTGTGAGTTCTTGAAAGGAATCAAGGAGACGATGCAGAGGTTCCGCGTGCCTACCTTCACGGCGGTTGTGACTATCTGTTGACTGCTTAAGGAGGAATATTCAAGGGTGATACGATTCTCATGGCCAGAGCCAGAACTTTTGGAGTCCCGCCGAAAGCTTTGAGAACAATCCTGCTCGAACTTTAGAGGTCATAAAAGAGAAGGCGGTCAAGCATGTCGAGACGGCCACGGGCTGTGATGGGGGAATTTGATCAGGAGTCAGCAAACCGAACTGCCGATTACCCCTTGTAAGGAAGACTTTTTAAATGCCTGTCAGGGAAGAGGAAGGAGGTTGGCCGGAGTTCGTACAACCGAGAATGACATTTGAAGGACAAGTGGTGGTGGCGAAATGTACAGGAGATATGGAGGCTTCAGAAGTTTCCGAGTTCGTCCGGCACGCTTTCATTGGAAATTTCGACGATGAGAAGTGTACGTTCAACAGCAATAGTGTCATACCTGTCTTAAGCGAGACTTCACTTGATGCAAAGACAGGAGCCGCAATTTTCTTGCGATAAAGGCAGGGCTCACTGAGCTGTACTACAAGTACCACATTGAAGTACCAAATGACGAATCTGGAAATTGGAAAGCTGGACTTCCACTGTATAAGGACGAATTCCGCCATGGGCAAATCTGCGTCGATCCTAGGTTGAGTAAAGATTGTCACAACTCAGTCATGGGAAAGGACTACACAAGAAAAATGATTGAGGCGAAAGCTTTGATCCCGTTGAAATGACTCGACTGAAAATTGAGGCATCCTCGAACTCGGTTCAAGTACGAGATGGGCCGAGAGAAAGCTGAATCGCTTGGGACATTTGACACCAAAGAGACCACAGCACTTGCTATCACCAGCCCACTCTTTGCGATATTCGCTACTGGCAAGGCGGCAGATATGTCGATGAAATTCAACTTTAGCCACTCGACGGTGAGATATGGTATCCTTCGAGTCAGCGAAAATGACTAGATAAAGCTTGACTGCTGTATTAGAATAGCAAGAGCAGAATTACCAAGCTCTGGGATTTTGTTTGTGAGAGCCGCAATGGCCCAGTCCACTTTCGCGGGTGCGGGACAATACCGCTACCGGCCCGGGAAACCCCATCAGTACGCCACCAGACTTCAAAACAGAAGTCCAAAGCTTGCAGAGCTTTGAATTGGTAAACACTGTTTACCCTGTAAACTTTACTTGTTCGGCGCAATTGCTTGTCAGTTCTAAGCATGTCATCCACCTTGCTCCTGGCTATTCAGACCATGCGGCCACAAACTGCAGGACCGACCGACTAAACAAGAACACGGACGAATTGCAATGCCGTGATCCATCAGTAATTTGTAAGTCAAAGCTACTGTGGATGTGTTTTGCGTGGTTAGATAGTATATATAGGAAATAATTCGACTGATTGTCTTCCTCCCTTTTTTCTCCAGAATACCACAGCAACCTCAACATCCGTCGAGAGATTTCGAGATCTTACTGCGCAATTATCTTCCAGACACACCACGATCTTGTACGAATTGAAGTTCTCGGTTTGCAGTGATGTCTCTCAAGAACATCGCCATCGTAGGGGTATGCTCACATATGTTCCTAGAGTCCCCAAAAATCGCGTTGACAGGCATCACAGGCCAGCGGGAATGTTGGAAAAGCCATCCTTCCCACACTACTGAAGTCGGATCTGAATATCACGCTCCTCACTCGAACAGTCTCTACAGCCAAATTCCCTACGGGCGCCAGAGTCATCGCTAGTGACTTCAGCCTGGAATCTCTCACTGGTGCATTCAAAGGACAGGATGCAGTCATAAGCTGCATTCCCATCGTAGCTCTTGGAGAACAAGCTGTAGCTATTGAAGCTGCCATCGCAGCTGGGGTGAAGAGGTTCATCCCTAGCGAGTATGGCTCAGACTCCTCGGTAGACACCACGTCTCCTTGTGTATCTCTTTTCACTGTCAAGGGCCAGACGCTGACAGACTTTCGCTATTTAGAACCCTGCAGTCATCGCAGCAGTTCCATTTTTCGAAGGCAAACAGAAGTATCTTGAGTACCTCAAATCCAAGCAGGACGTCATCTCCTGGACCGCCTTGATCACAGGACCTTTTTTTGACTGGGTACGTTCAGTGCATCAGAATTCCAGATCCTCCCACATGTCCTGTTCCCCTTGTTGACATTAGTAAATACAGGGTCTAGCTCTAGGCTTCACGGGTTTCAACTTCGCCACTAAAACAGCAATGCTCGTTGACGGCGGCAAGACCAAGTTCACGACCTGCACAGTTGCTCGAATAGCACGCTCATTGATCGCTATCCTGCACCACCCTGAAGAAACGGCCAACAAGATGGTCTTCACCGAGTCCTTCACCACCAACCAGGTTGAGGTTCTTGCCGCCCTGGAAAAAGCGACTGGCCAGAAGTGGAATATCGTTGATGCCCAGGCGGACGACATGCGCTCTGAGGGATTCAAAGCCATGGCTGATGGTGATGTGATGGGCGGCGGCGGGAAGGTACTCATGGGGGTCGTGCTTGGCAAGGACGCTTTGGAAGATCATACTGGAGTGGAAGGAGGCATCTGGAATGAGAGGTTGGGTCTAGCTGGGGAAAGTGTCGAGGAAGAAGTTCGCAAGGTGGTGGAGTATGTTGCTACACAGGCGTAGATATAGACATGCTTTTCAAATTGATGTTTAGGCTGGTTTCCTGGTCCGTCCTATGGTATTGATTGTTTGTAAAATATCCGCTCGAAATATCCACGCAAACCAATATAGGGAGCCAGAGCGGAAGGGGCGAGTGACAGTGCCAAAACATCAACGTAAAACACAAGAACCACTTGAGAAGGCACTACACAAGACTTCAGGGCAATTTCGCACTCATCGAGACCGTATCCGCTCTGACTAAGCAGATATATTTGACCTCCTGTCTGGTTAAAAAATAAGGCAGAAGGTCGCAGTAGTCTCACAGTTTTAAGCATTAGATCAAGCGAATTGTCGAATAGAAATGTTATTAGTGTATAAATAAGCTCGAATCGCAATAATACATGAACATTGTAGCAAATAAAGACGATGCCGACAAGCCCATCTTCCACATGCTAAGATCACTCTATCATACAACCTCCACGCGAGGCATTCAGATATTGCTCGTGACCCCTGGCTGAATGTTTTCCAAGATAGTCATCAGCTCCTTATGCACTCTCGCTTGAACCTCTGCTCCCTCTTGGCTACGGACAAATGCACTTGGCTCTTTGACTTTGCACTCGCTCATGTACTGGCCATCACTCTCTGGTCCAGCAGCACAAGAATGCACTAGTGTGCGACCACCAACTTCTGTAGTGCGTGCAATCAATGCTTTGGCAAAGGTCAGAAAGTACCCAGCGAATCCCTAATAAACATAGGCCGTTAGTCACAAATTTCATAGATAGCAGGGAATAGGGGTAAGTCAGATCACACCTCAACGTCCTTGTCCAGTTCCGAATGGCACAGTCCAGGATTGACGGTGTTGAGAATTACTGGTGTTGCTGCATTTGGACTTTGCTTCATAGCAGCAGAGATGGATCGGACGAGAAGAACTTCCAAGAGTTTGGAAACGTTGTATCGATCGTCAATGTACGCCTTGTTGTTCTTCTTGAAAGCTTCAAAAATCGATGGCTCTTTACGCTCCGCGAATTTTGCCTGCGATTTTGTCAGTATGTTGTTGCATCAGGAAAGGGTTCATTTCAATCATACATTTTCGTGCAAAATCGAGCTTGTGATAGTAACTCTTGGCGTCATCCCCGTCGTCTGCTTCGATTTCCTCAGGAGAGGGAATAAACTGAGAATGAGAAGAAATGTTCCGATCACGTTCACGGTGATTGTTATTTCTGTGCCTTCCGCGGTGTCGAAGGTGTTTTTCAATACTCCAGCGTTCGCGAGTAGGACATCGAGCCTGTCCAGCGAGCCACAGTTCTTGGCGAATGCTTTGATGGAATCGTATGACGACATATCAACCTGCCATACTTCTACCACATTTTTCTTGCCAGTCTTCTCTTCGATCAATGTCTTCGCATCTTCACCTTTCTTGACTGAGCGTACTGCAAGTATGACTTTGGCAGCATCGAGACGAACGAAATGGATTGCGGCTTCTAAGCCAAGCCCCGTATTGGAACCCGTGACGATGATTGTTTGACCGGCGAAGGACTGGGTGGGTACAGGTATTTTTTGCCTCTGGGCACGAATCGCTGCGAGTCCCGACATCTTGAAAACTGGCGTATCTTGGAAAACTCGGTAGGAGTCAAAAGCGAGGATTTAAGAGAAGGCGTGGTGGGGATGTTGAGCATGAGGGATAGCCACGTAAATACACACCATCGACGCTCGCAAAGTTTGGTCCACGCTTGATGGTTTGTCAGCCCATGATTCATCTCATTTCTGATGAACCTTCTATCGAGATCTTAGAGCCGCGGCAAAAAGAGGATAGTTTTGCATTCCCACCGTGGTAGTTGTTCCGATGCCGAGGCCAAGAAAGGCCAGACGCTGAGAAGTACCGTCCACAAGCGGTCGCTTAATCTCCTGATCACTAAACAATTAAATTCCTGGTCGCTGATCACTAAACATCTGGAAAATACATTCCAGCTGCCAGAGATATCCATTATCAATTCTTGTAACAATTCTTGTGTTGAAAACGCGGGTCATATTTATGTCAAGAAATGTATACATTCTGTTATGTTATTGTACAAGCAATATCAAACCCACGCAGTAACTCCAACAATTCCACAGTCCTCCTTTCGTATCAAACATTATAATATATTATCGAGGCATAAATAAGACAGCCTTGAACACCTGTTTCCTCACAACGCCACCTTTATGGAATATACTTCGCGAGGTCTTGTGCGATGACATCCTCAAGCCCAGTCAAGATCTGGCGCTTCTCTTCAGCGCTGAACTTGCTGTCGGTTGGCTCACCAGCCAAAGCTCCTTCGAGGATCGTGGTCAAGTCTTCTGGACCGTCAGTGACGAGTTGCGAGGCGAATTTGTTCAGTGATGTGAGGGTTTGGTCCGGGATGAGAGATAGAGCTCCATCGGGTAGGTCTCGAGCACGCACCTGTTTAACCAATCGTCAGCGAGGGATCAATATCGATAGGTCCTGTGCAAAGTCCGCAGTTGCCAGAGAGTAGGTCGTTGCCACTTCCGAATCTGTGTTTTGTTAGCTGCTAACAGTTTGGAAGTTATTTGATGGTCTGAAGACTTACTGATTGTCGTTCCCATTGTTATTTCCATTCGAGTTGCCATTTCCGCTACCATTATCGCCGTTGTTTGAGCCAGCATTATTTTCATTGCCATTGTTATTACCGTTGTTGGCAGGCGAGGCCCAAATGGTATCTGGTGATGTGGGATCCAGGACAGGCACCGTGACCGAGTCCACAACGTTCCCAAGGTAGTTGCCAAGAGTGTCTGATTTTCTCACCTTTTGTGCTCTACGACCAATAGAGATACCATTATTGCCACTTCCGATGTTGTTGCCGTTACCTTGAAGATAAAAGTTAGTAGGAGTAAATCTCTGGTATCGAAAACTTCGAAGATATTCCCAAAATCTCGGTCAGGGGACAGCACATACCAAATTCATTTCCGTTGCCATTTCTGGTCAAGCATTAGCCACCATAGAATATGCAGACGGCCATCAGACTCACCCGTTCCCATTATCCACCCCGTTTCCGGCTCCGTTTTCGTCATTTCCAGAGCCTGCCTCATTTCCGTTCCCATTTTCATTTCCTGAAATTATATTAGCTCCATCAGGACATACTTTGGAAGTCCTTGACCCTACCATTTCCAAAAGGTGCTAAATAAGTTCAATTAGCTTCTGCTCGAAAGTTCGAAGGGTAGCTTGAAGGTTGGAAATAAGAAGAATAGGTGGAGAACTTACAGCCAACAAGTCCGGAGATCCAGTTACCGAGAGACTCCTTGTCATCATTGCGACCGATCTTCAGGCCGCTATTACCACTGCCAATGTTGTTTCCACTAGACGGCTATGAATCAACAATGCCCAACTCAACATAGGCCATTTGTCGTAAGGGCTGTGAATGAGGATGACTTACTTTCCGAACTGATTCTTGTTTCCGTTATCATTTCCATTTCCCGCTCCGTTGCCCGATCCATTGTCGTCATTGTTATTTCCAGCTCCATTATTGTTGCCATTACCATTGCCTGGAAACAAGAGTTAAAATCAGATGATTTCCTGGGATACTTGTCACTGACCATTGCCGAAGGGAGAGCCTAACAAGTTCTCAATACTCTGCATGACATCTGTGCTTGCTTTGTCATCATTCGGAAGAGGGACAGCGATGACTGCGGTAGCCAAAGCGAAGACTGCGTAGAAGTTCTTGGAGTGCATTTTTGGGATGAGGGTTTTGTGAGAGTGCGGTTGGATGTTCTTGTTGAAGAGGGTGACAAAAGCCGGGTTTCTTAACGTAAAGAGAATTGAAATGCAATAGACGAGGAGCGGAGAGCTTTCGTGAGGAATTAATCTTCATTTAAGCAAAATACACCAAGTGGAATGAAGAGATGAGGTCAATTTCTCCAACGACGATGACGCGCAATTCTAGCGAGAGTGGAGAAAACATATTGACGCTTCCGAGGCATATGCCACTGACAGACTTTCCAACGGCCTTTCCGGCCATAAACTCTGCGGATATCGACTTCCTCGAGTTCATCGTATTAATTAGACAAGATGGTGTTGATGATCAGCGTGTGCGCACAGTCGTACATCCCCACATCCCCAGCGTAGAGGCGTTCCTGCACCAGCTGCTGATGAGATCAGATTGATGATCTTCGAATCGGAAAAGAGATCTTCTCTGCCGTCACAGCTGAGATCAACAAATAGATATCGAGCAGAGTAAGGAGAAAGCTCCGACGAAATGATCAACGTCTGTAGTGGAGGAACCGAGCTAGCATTATCTTTGCATCAAGTCGTGATGATCTGACAAGCTTAAGATCAAGCTTAAGTACCGATATGGCAAGCTTAATGGTAAACTAATGCACAACGTCGATCAAGCATCTGAGGTTCTGCTCTAGCGGCGGATGGCGTCCTTGACGAAGAGCTACTCAGAGTAGTGCCGATTGACATGCAGCTCAGGGGCGCTCTCGGTCAGCTCGAAATGGTGGCGTCATCAGGGGAAAGCAGTTGTTTCTCAACCTTGTGTCGAGATGTTTCCTTTCTTATTCGTTTCTAACCTCCGAGCCAAGTAACAAACCCACTAATCGATCATTTCTCAATATCTGAATCCAAAGAGCGACATCGTGTTCTATGGCTGGGTTCAGTCTCAGAGTACTTCAATATGATCTTCCTTTTAATTTCAACAGCAAAAATAATTTGCGGAAGCTTCCAGGCTAATTCACAGGCTGCCGGGATCTTGGGCTTTTGGTGTTGTTCAAACTCTGCGGGCTCCAAAATCTGACCAAAGCTGCGGCTGCGCTACTTTCTCTGCAATCTGTCGTGAATATAGAAATGGCTCGTCGACGTCAGAGACAGCTGATTCTGCCATCGAAAAACTGGCACTTTATGTCAAATTGGGGGACAACTGGTAGATGGAGATAAAATGCGAGTCTTGTACAGGCGAGCAGCTCCGACACCTTGCCAAGCATTTTATACAAGCTGAATCCCATCCAAAAGTGACTAGAAGACTAGAGAATTATCCTCAATGTAAAAGAGAACAATGTGAACCAAAGAATAAAAGAAGAGGTTCATGGTATTTCTGACCAGAACCAGAGTAGAAAGAATTTCGCCCAGGGGCTCGCTTAGTGTAACCGACAGAGCGAGTCCGGCGCGGCGCTACGGGCCATGTCTTAACTGGATGAAGATCTTCAGAGATCTTCATAGGTTGACATATGAGGCTTGCGCTACCAACAAGAGCCTCAAATAGGAGACAACCTCGGCTGGCGGAGCAAAGCTCCACATGTACGAAGTTCTAACGCTATTTGTCGCATGGGAAATATTGTTCTCGATTGCCGCTCGGAAAATACGGAGAATTTGCGATGCTGGGCCGTGGAGTATCCCTCCCGTGTGTTTAGCTCTCAATTGGTTCAGGTAGCGTACGTCTAGCCGGTATTAGGCATTTCACAATATCATAGGAACATGCAGTAAGCTAGGTGTACGACAAGTCATTCTTAGGAGATGAGCTACATGACTTCCTCCAGGAGTAATCGCTCCGGCAGTGTCACTCGGTTGTAAGGCTCTTGTTGACTTACATCACGATCAGCAAATCGGCGATGAGTAACGATACATGGACTCGCGTTTTTTACGATTAGTGCGAGCGCCGAGTCAGGTATTGAGATATGCTCATCCACTTAAAAAAACCCCTTCCTGTAGCGACGATCCGCAGCCTCGCCTGGTATGTGACGTGAGAAAGACGGGAGCTCTATTTGGAGCCTCAAGGCTTCACCTCTCGTGGTGGCGGGAGACCGAGTCAAGTTGTGCGTTTACTTTTCATAGAATCACTTCGCTGACTAGATGATGAAGAAACATAATACGTTGTGGCGGTTTATTGCTCTTGCTACGTTCCCATTCATGATATCAACGGCAACCAGGAAAGCGGTATGTCGGCGACTCTTCACTGGGATGGTTCTGCGAGTTCCACTTCATGCTCTCCTTCGCACGGACTACGAGGTACTCCACGGGGGTGAATTGGAAGGTCTAGTGGATCGAGCATCACTTTCCACTTTTAAAAATCTTGCGGGTCTATGTCAGATTCTGGAACACCTCGCCTCCCCGCATCTTATCTCTATTTCGCTGTCGCATACGCTTACTCGTACAATTATTTTACAAGCCGATCTTCTTTATGCCGACCCATCAAGTGTATGCATATCCGACCAACGATTCTCCTGTTGACGTCGGTAGTCCGGTCAAGGAGCAAGTGGAGATGTGGGAGCACTGTCAATGAGCCGCATAGGCGGCGCAAGAGCTTGTTGACCTCAGTAGCTTATCGTAGCCATTGCTTTTCAATCGACGTCAACAAGGGACGTTGAACCATTCGCTTCAAGTCCTAAATTGAGCTTGATCGACAGAATGTCGAAAATTCGGATCCTTAGCTCAAGATTTCCTAATCTCCTGGCGTACCATGATATCACTTTCGACATCTTGCTTTTTCTATTTTGCCCAAAATTCTTGATCAAGGGTTGACATTGGATCATCAAGTCATCGAAAGTCATTCGGCACTCCGATTCACCAGCCTAACTCCGTACTCTTGCTTGCATCTTTGGTGATGTCGCTAGATCGCTAGATCATCACGTCGGCCAAAATGCCAAGATGCTCTACATGTTCATCTAGCTGTCGTCAGAACTTCGAGGAGGAAGTCACAATTTACAATATAAGCTGGAGACGACCCCGTCCTGGCTCACTTTTCAGATCATTCCAGCATCGTCCAACATACACTTTTCATCCTCTTCTCTACACCCAACTCTCTCACAGACTTCAACATGAAGTTCACACTCGCATCGGTTGCTCTGCTGGCCTTGACAGCCACCGAAGTCACCGCATTCCCCGCGATTGCTGCAGAACACGCCCAGCAACTTGCACAGTCACAACGCGGCAAGCGTAGTAGTTTGGCAAGGTCTCCCGTCAAGAAACGTGCCGTCTTCGACGCAAAGTCACAATATGTTAGCACCACCGGAGAGCATAAATGGGTTGCACCCAACTACGCCAAGGGAGACCTTCGCGGACCTTGTCCTGGCTTGAACGCGCTCGCAAACCATGGCTACCTGCCTCATAACGGTGTAGGAACCATTGGCGACTTCATTGCTGCTACCAACGAGGCATATGGTATGGCATTGGACCTTGGAGGCTTTCTCGGAGTCTTCGGGGCTGTTTTCGATGGAAATCTTCTAGGGTACTCCATTGGAGGACCAAGCTCCCAGAACAAGCTCCCCCTCAACAACCTACTTGGCCTCACTGGTGCTCCCCAGGGCCTTTCGGGCTCACACAACAAGTATGAGTCTGACGCTTCACCAACCAGAGGAGATCTGTATCTGCAGTAAGTTGAGTGTCATCATATCCTCGAGAACTATGGGCTAACAGAACTGCAGCGGAAACAACTATGAGGTCCAAGTCCCTCAATTCCAACAATACTACGATGCACTCGTAGAAGGTGTCGGTGCCGACACCCAATACGCCAACCTGGTTGACTACCGTATCGCTCGCTTTAACGACTCGATCACACGGAACCCCAACTTCTTCTACTCTCCATTCTCAGGTGTTCTCGTCTCGCCTGCCGGATTTTCCTTCCCAGTCCGCATGATGGCAAATCACTCTGATGCTTTCCCGGAAGGCAGTCTCACCAAGGAACAACTCATGTCTTTCTTCGCCATCTCTGGCGAATCTGGAAACTTCAAGTACAGCCCAGGGTGGGAGCGTATCCCAGACAATTGGTACAAGCGAGCGATCGGTGACGAGTATACCATTCCAGGTTTCCTCGCTGATGTTTTGGACCACGCCGAGAAGTATCCTCCATTCTTGAACGTCGGCGGAAACACTGGTTCTCCCAACAGCTTTTTCACTCTCGATCTTAGATCTTTGACGTCGGGTGTCTTCTCTGGAGCTGATCTACTCGACGGCAATAATCTGGAGTGCTTCCTACTCCAGGTCTCTCAAGCTCCCACACCTGATATCCTTGGGGGTGCCGAGACCCAGATTGGTATCAAAGACCAACTTCTTACCCCTCTGAGAACCACAATCTCGGAGCGACTTGGTGCACTTGCTTGCCCTAAGTTGGATAACATCGACAAGAGCCAATACAATATCTTCCCAGGCTACAACAACTGCCCTGACGGCTGCTCTGGATACAAGTAAATGCCTCATCAGCTTGCAATCCAGCTATAAAAATTTATGCACAGTTGGCGGATAGTCGCATGGGACTGTTGGACGTTTGAATTATGTTTCAATTTTTAGTATTGTCTAATGATGTATAACATATGTAAGATGGGGGTATTTTGGGACTGGATCTCGGGTATACGGCTATATCGTTTCATAGTATGAATTATGAGTAATGTCTATTTCATCCATTTTGATCCATATCCTCAATCAACGGTGACTCTTAGCCCTTTGCCTGACTCTGGAAATGGCGAAAAGAAATCATGGACTTGTTCGATGTCTTCCTTGACCGTGTCAAATAGCTTCAGCTCGAAGTCCCCAACGATTATTGCTATCGTTATGTATAGCTCTGCATACGCTAGGCTTTAAATTGGTCAGTTGACGATTTCCTCCAAGGAGTAAGCGGTTTGGAACTTACTGAATGCCTAGACACGCTCTTGAACCTCGACCAAATGGTTGCAGATATTTCTCGAGGAACTTTCTCTCCGTTGAATCACTCCATCTTTCGGGCTTGAAGCTTCGAGGTTCCTTGAAGATCGCAGGATTATCGTGTGTCAACTTCTGCGTCGTGCTCACAGGTGTCTGGATGAGTGGGTAGCAGAGCAATGTGGACAAACGATCAGAGATGAGATAAGCACTTACCCCAGGAGGAATGGTATAACCTTTATATGCCATTGGCTCACGCTTATTGACTCGCGGGAGTCTACCTGCCACGCTCGAGGATATACTGCTTGAGTGTTAGTACTCTCAAAATAACGACCAATACAGGGGCGGTCGCCTGCCTAATTGAATCACTTACCGGAGACCCTCCAATATTACACCAGACTGCTAAATTTAGCCTTCAGAACATTCTATTTGAGCATAAGCATACCAAGAATGGGAGACGCTGAAGCTCCTGGTATCTCAGGTGCACCTCCGACCTTCTTTGAGCGTCTTGGATCTCTGTTTTGAGTGCCTGTAACATTTCCGGATTGTCCAGAACATGGAACATTGTTACCGTCAGAGTGTTGCCAGTCGTCTCTGTACCGGCACCAACGAAAGTTCGAGCTTCTAGCGCAAGACGCCATGCTGCTTTATCTTCTGCAGGCAAGGTCGGCGAATCCAACATTTGGTGTATTGCATTGGGTTTGTCAACCACCTTATCCGTAGTGGCATACGAAGTGACAATGGACGTGGTGATGCCAACGATATCCTAGAAATGCAGAAATTAGGAAAGCTTTTTTGTTCAATTTGAGCAAAGACTTTTTCCAACCTACATTGAAGAAATCATGGACAGCAACACCAGCAGGATCGATCATCGCCACAAGCCACCTCGGCATCGCGGAAAAAACATCTAGAATCAACCCAAAGTGTCTGTGCCAAACACCAATCTTTGGGAAGTCGCGAATGGCTCTTTGGAATGAGGCTGCGAAGTCCGGCTCGTCTAGAAGATTGTACGACTTGTGAAAACAGTATTCTGTCACCACATCTGTCGCCAAGGATCGAAAGGCATTCGACAGATTGATAGGCTGGCCAGTTCCCTTGAACCCCTCAAGTCTTGCTCTGAGTTTACCGCAGATGTTGTTCAGCTTGGTATCGAACTGTGTCACAGCCTCTTGGGTAAAATAGTTTTGTTGTGCCTTTCGCCGTACGCGATGCAAGTCGTGATCCGCAGTCCCAAATGCTGCATCAGAACTACCAACGAACTTGTAGTACCAGTGGTACTTGTCAACACGAGAACTGATCTTGTACGGTTCATTCCAATCTGGGTCGTTCACATGTAACTCCCATGGGCTGATGCGGACAATTGGACCTGCAGTTTGTGAGCATAAGTCGAGCCGGATGAGGGGGTAAGTCTCAATGTTACCATATTGCTTATGCATTCGTTCAATCTCCACCCAATATCTTCCTTTCTTGACACAATCAAAATAGGTTTCGTACCATCCTGTTAGTGCAGCGAGTTTTGGTCCAGGGAAATGTGCGAGTGGTCCAAGAAATAGGCGATAAGCTGCTACCCCGCATCCCACGAGAAGGAATACTAGGAGCAAAGACAGCATCCCGCAAGAAAGGGACATCCCACTGCGATCGCTGATTTGGAAGTTGAGAGATGTGGTTCAGAAGATCTAAGGCGTATTCTGAGGTTGGGTCTCCAGGATTTTTGAATTATGTCAAGTACTCTGAAGTCGAGGTCGACTTGATAATCGATAAGACTCCTGAGGGGGGACGGCCCGATCCTTGCTAGTGCCCATCATGAGAACACTGCAGCTCAGCTGCCATGTTCGTACTAGTGCACTATTTTATACGTCCAGACCGACATCGATCGATATTCTGGAGTCAGAATGACCTTTAATAATCCATGACTGCTACATCTCAACCGACTCCCGTCCAAGCCACTGCACCTCACCCGAAGCCTCGACAGTCAGCGAAAGACTTCTTGTCCATGGTGCTAAATTACAGGGAATAGAGAAATCCCCCTCAAGCTAGTTACGGTTCATGTCTACGTATACACCACTACTATACACGAGAAATCTTGGCTATACATCAATTGTTGACATGAACTGCACACCGGATGCGGGGTCCTACAACCTGCCTTCGCTTCTTTTGGCATTGCTGTGTAGCTTTCGCATGACCCGCGGGGAAAATGTATTGACATACGAACATAAAAGTTGGTTGTACGGCACCCAAGGCAGCTATAGAGTAAGTCAGCGTGATCTTGCTTAGTTATGGTCACCGTTTGATCCGTGAGGGATTTGGGGATCTGCTTCGGAACCGAAGCAGGAGTCGATAGCGGGCAGGCAGGATGGAAGAATCTACTGACCAGGAGCTGGAAATGGAACGGGTGGTGGAGCAGGCGCTGGGATGACTACCACCGGTGCAGCTACAGGTGGAGCTGGAGCAGGAAGGGGTGGTGGTGGAGGTGGAGGGGGTGCAGGACCAGGCAGCTCTAGATCAACCCAATCATCCCCTTCACCACCGTCCATCTGAATAATGTCGTCTATTGCTTTGTTGATAATATATTTCATGTCCACCAATTTGCATCTGTGGGCTGGCTTCTCGTACAAACATTCAAGTATCATATGTTTCAGCGTATTGGAATAATCCGTTGACTCGATGTCAAAGCCGTAAGTATCCCCCTTGGCAGGTCTTCCGCTGATTTCATATGCGGGGTGGAATGGATACAAGTGTTTAGGAGGATTCTCGTCCAAACACGCGAGTCTGTAGGCACGTCCGGAGTCAGTGTCCAAGAACAAGATAACGAGAGGCTTGTTGTTTTTACTTACTGGTACATGATGGCTCCGATACCCCAGATGTTGGTGGCCGACCCATATACACCTGCAACTTCAGTTTCTCTCCAGCGCTCGTAATTCCACCGTGGCGTGAATTGTTCCTGGTGGCGAGTTTCAGAAGACGTGGAACGAGTGACCGCGTAAGGTTGCTCCGTAAGTACATACCGGTGTGAAGTACCCCTCGGTGCCATACTCTCGCATTTCCATATTACTTTCATCTAGCAATTGAACATATGGCTCATCATACAATCTAGTCGCTAAGCCAAAGTCTGTAAGCTAGACAGAATGTAAGTATTTTACCATTCTTAACTCTTTGCACATGGGCTTACTTTGCAAATGGGAGTTCTCGTGTGGGTTCGATTTCGATTTCCTAGTAAAACTTTTCGAACGATCAATAGTGACAGCTCGTAGGGATCAACGAAACTTACAGTTATCAGGCTTGATGTCTGAATGGATGAGTATATCCCAGTCAGGTACGGGATTTACAGTAGCCGTATGCACCTCTGGATCGATGCTCAGAACTAGTTCGCGGCCAAACTCTAAGACACTGCATGCGTCCACTAAGCATTCAAATATTCTCCACAGCGTGATCTCTTGGAAAGGAAGATTTCTCGGTACGTTTTAGCATGAGAAGATTACATCGATGGGTACGGTTTCTCACCGTGATATTCTCCTGTCCAGAAGACCGCCGATAGAACCCTGTGGACACTGGACAAGGAAAATCAGTGAATACTCTGATAGTGAGTCAATGAGCCTGATATATCGTATGTGGCGAGATTGGTAGGTGAGGCTTTGGGCGCTGTCTAGAATGCCACTTACGTATTCCATCACAATCCGACGTAAACCAGCTTGAATGTCATCCGTAGGTGTCAACAATCGTACAATATGATTCGAGAAAGAAAATAGTCGGCAATCTGTCATGTATGTCGCTTCTGATGCTAGATCTTCCTGAACCACATCGTGAAGCTGTTTTACAACAACCTATGCCACATATTAGGTCATCATGCTGAGAAACAATACATTGAAGACAGGCACATTTCTAAGTAGTACTTTATCTCACCTTCTTCTCTTTGGGTTGGTTAGGCGCCAGAGCATTGTACTCAAACAGCGCAACGATGCCGTAGTTCCCTTCCCCAAGAATCTTTCTCGGCTTCCAATTTGATACCAAAAGTCTTCTGTTAGGGGGTTCCATTTCGTCTGGAGGATTCCCATTTCCATCCAAGAATCCTGCCAAATATTGAGCGTGTTCCATAGGATCAATTGGTGGAGATGGAAAAATTGGTGCAACTGGCGCTTGCAAGATGTCGCGTCGTGGAAGGGCTCGGGCCGCTGGAACGTATGGACGACGTCTGTATTGGTCCTGCAGAAGTTAACATAATCCAGCTATGAGACATCGTCGCTGTAAAAGCAGAATGTCTCGTGAACTTGCCTTGATTTCTGCCGCTGTAAGTTGGATGGCACGGCCGCCTGGCTCATTGTAGTCAAGCCACCGATTGTAGCGGACGACATCGGGTTGCTGGCCTATGTCGTCTGCCATCTTCTCTCATTTCTTCAAGGGGAGAAAGTAGTGGTAATTGATTCGTAGATACAGCTAGGAAACTGAAGTTAAGATGGAATCTTCATAGCAAATCAATTCATCACAGTATATGGCGCGAGGTGAAAGTCTGTATTTTGCTCACGGTTGTCTTGACGCAAGCAGCTTTCTTTGTTCGCGATGCGGCCCTTGTAGTCGTGTGTGGACCAATGAAAATTCCGAATAATCAGAATCAAGCTGACATATTTCTGGATTGATCGCGATACCTTGAAGAATAATGCTGACGGTTTGGTCGACTCCATGACTGTTCTGCGAAGAACGATGCAGGGATTGTACGGAAATCATCTTTGCTTAACGTAGCATATCTCCCTCGGGGCTACTTCTCCACATGGGCCCTGATTCAATCGATAAGGTCAGAATTAGTTAGCAAGGCATCAATTCGAACTAAATACAACGAAAGGCATGTTTCATTGGGCCTGATAGCTCAAATTTGGAGGACTGGAGCCTTCTAAACTTGTAGCGATTCAGAGCACATTGGCCTCTAATAGATTCATCTAACATTAGCAGTCTATGGTGAGGGAGATATGGAGGTCAGTTGCGATACTCTCCTTGATGAATTCACGATTTCCGAAGGGGTTTCTGCCACCGGTTCAGGTTGTCCAAAGTCCCAGTATGGCTCCAAACTTGGATCTGCTGCATGGGGAGTTAGGTGAGATATTTCCACGCTAAGACACGTTGTTTTTCCGGCCCGTTTTGCCAAGGAATATATCACACTAAAATTCTGGACCAAACTAGCCCTTCGCTTTCCGTTAACTTCGATCTACCCTTCATATCTGGCGACGCGCAAGGTTCTCTAGCAGGCCAACAAACACCCAACTGTATCGGCAGAGCAACTCTCTTGTGCATCTCGGAGAGTTCATTTTGGACCATGGACACTCGTGACGATTCAAATTCGATCATGAAAGAAGAAATCTCGATCTCAGGAAATCCGAAAACTTCAAAGGTGACTTCCAAGGTGTGGGGTCCATCACGTGGGTCGGCGTGAATCTGAAACCGCGTCGCGTCGATCAGAATTGTATCCAGATTCCACACCAACATTTTCGACATGTGCTCAGCTATCGACAACCCTCAATTCATCAGCGGCTATTCACGCCTACGAGCTCGGTATCATGTCTCCGGAAGACGTTTTCCTCATCCACGAAAGAACCTTCAGCCATGAGCGAGATACGTACGGCACCTTGACGATCGAAAGCATACATTCGAGCGTTGATAGCGCAAATCGATGGGCTCAAGCTCTCGCCAGCAATCGCTACGAGGAATACAAGTACTCTGCGCAGAGAGATGATGCTGAGCGTCAGGAATCTTGGAGGAACACACAATGGGGAAAATTGTTCGCGGAGACCATCACAACGCCAGGGGCAAAGGAGTTCGCTATCAACTACTCTGTCGAGCGGAGAGACTTGGAGGGAGATGAGTTGGAGGAGAACAACGAACCAGTCTCAGAAGTGCCAGTGATAGCCGATCCTGTTGAAGAGAAGGGGGTCTTTGAGGGCATGAAATTCTCTTGGGTTGGGGAATTGGATGATATGAATGCTCGGGACGAAATACGGTATCTGGTGTTTGACAATGGGGGCGCCTGGCAGGCTATCGAAAAGTGTCTACAAGGGAGCATATCGGACTATGTCATTGCGGGCAAAAACATTCCTCGAAGGCACCAACATATTATCGACGATCTGGACCTTCCATGCATCAATCGTCAAGCATTCTTAAAAATGGCGAAAGATCTCGATCTCCCGAAGCAAGACTTCGAACAACGCCCCACAGATCCTCTGAAGTGTTTCGGTAGAATGAACTTCACGGTACTCGGTCGCATGGAGGAGGAATCACGAGCCTGCTCGAAACGAATCGCTGACCTATTCGGAAGTGTACCAATTTGCGCTGACACGTCTCAGATGGATTACGTTGTTCGTCGAGGCGGCGACTCTCCGGCAGATCTTGAACTTTTCAAGGAAGAATGTCTGACACTCTTGAAGATCAAGAACCCCACAGTTATCACAGCCAAGCAGTTCGTGCAAATGATACTGGAGAAGACTGCAAAAAGCCCACCGGCAGAGAATCCCAATCTCAGCATAACGACCCATAGTATCAAGGTTGCCAGGATGTGTCTCGATGGCCTCAAGTTTTCGATTCCGAGTGGCGATGCTCCCATCGATGGCACGAACGTCCAGGAATTCATAAGACATCAAGGTGGTCAAGTTCTACAAAGCATCCATTCAATGGACCTAGCAGACTATGTTGTCACCGGCACAGCTGGACTGTCCGATGCACATACCGCGATGGCTGCCAAGTTTGAGAGAAAAGTAATCACGGTGGCCGAACTTCGACAGCTCGTGGAGCGCCTCATGCCCTCGAAGATGGCAAAAGACGAGTTAGGAGTGGCTATGGGATATTTGGTAAACCACCAGCCAAAAACACGGAAGAGAAAAACAGAGTCAAGTTCTATCAGTCAACCTCGAAGAAAGTCTGCCAAGTTATTAGCTTAAAGCAGGACCAGATGCAAGAGTTGACCTTCAGCGCGACGTTTCTGCGTCCCTCCCATCTGTCTCGAGTCACGTTCATCGAACGTTAGATTCACTTTGGCGATCTTTCTTGTCACTTTGAACCCTCGCCCGCATCTCAGTTGAATCGATACAACAACTGCCCTCCTTCGGTACGTAATTTCATTGGTCAAGGCTACCACTTCTCAAACCTCAGTCATGATCTCCGAAAGTTTGGTGTCGGTAATTCAGCTAAATCTTGGAGAAGGAGGATCGTACCGAACTGAGTTCGCGGCTCCAGGCAGTGCGTGCTTATGCAATGTCGTTGGCCGATCTCATCACCACTCCACTGAACAATCTCGCTGACCATAAGCTATTTGGAGACATCCAGCCAGATCTCGGAATCGTCGATGAGGCCACCTTGTCTTCCGAGACAACCAGCCTCATTGGCCTGGCCAAGATGCCTCTAACACAGGATGGTATTCTGCCTGCCACTGCCTGGCTTAACATTGGCGACCCGAAGCAGTCGAACAACGTGGTTGTGTCTACCCACATGAACAATCACTTCAACGCTCAGAACCAGGTACCATTGATCATTCGCCTGGTAATGGCCAGGTATCCTGTCTTTGAGTTTATAGATGTGTTTAGATCTTGCAGGATCCCTCGATTACGTTAATGGCAAGTATTACTATGGTTGTGTCTACCCACATGAACAACCACTTCAACGCTCAAAACCAGGTACCATTGATCATTCGCCTGGTAATGGCCAGGTATCCTGTCTTTGAGTTTACAGATGTGTTCAGATCCTGCAGTGGGTCTCTCGATTACGTTAACGGCAAGTATTACCATGGCAAATTGGTATAGCACGAGTCAACGGTCGGACGTCCAGCAGCTGCTGCTTTCGTGGCAAAGATGGCAGAGTTCATTGCACAGGACCCATCGTTTGACGATGCAGCTTCTCGCGCAATGGAATACTCCGAGTTCAACAAGGCCATCGCCGTTGTGAACGTCAAGAGCACTTTCGAGTCCAAAGAAGGAACCTCACGATACAACGAAGGCCTGATCAATGTTTCCATGGAGATGGTCAAGCACTTGACGGAGCTGACTCCCCCCCGTACACCGTCAATTGCCTGTCTTGCTCCATACACCAGCCACGTCGGTAAGCTTGAGGCAGCCTTCTCCGTCTTGAGATCCCAGAACCCAAAGCTTGACTTCGACGTTGAGCTTGGATCAATCGACGGCTTTCAAGGTAGGGATAAGAACTTCGTCATAATCTCGTACCCCAACACATCATCTCCAGGCTTTACTGCCAACGACGGACGTTTCGTTTCTTCAGTGACAAGACACAAGAACGGAATGGTCATGATTGCAGACTGCGATGCTGTAGGTCATATGGAGAAGAGAGACCGCAACCCCTATCTCGCCTTCATTGAGCACACCAGAAACCTCAAGGGTGTCTTCGATCTCCAAGAGATTGGTGACTACTCACCATCCGCCCGCATGACCTTGGATGAGAGTACCGCCGAGGATGAACAAGCAGCAGGAACTGAGAGCTGGGGCGAGGGCGAGGTTCAGAACACCTGGGGAGGCAATGATAGCAATTGGGATGCGGATGCCAACCAGAACGCCTCTGATGCAAATGGTGATACTTGGGATACCAAGGAGTTCCCCAACAAGAAGGTTTTACCGAGCAAGGAGGAGACTTTTCATAAGTCGTCGAACCTAACGACCCGTTTGCCTCGACATTGGTAAGTCGCACTCCAAATTTTTTGATACTTTGCTAACATATGACAGGGTGCAGGACTGTCAAACGTCGTAGCCAAGGTTCAGGAATCCATCGCCACTGATTTTGAGGACCGCGGAACCGCAAACCCCAATACCAAGCGAGAGCTTGAGTGGTCATAATGACGCTCGACAAGGTAAGCCACTCCTATGCCAAAGACTGAGTCCTGCTAACAACTGATAAAGGCCGTTGAGTACGATCAAGAGTCCGGCAGACTTGCTCAGGAGTTAAGTGACCCTGCCCCCCATGCCAACGAGTCACGAATTCCGGGTCCTGCTGCCATCATCTGCTGTAAGTCCACTTTCTGCGGCTTCCGAGATGGTTTTCTAACTTGTGCAGCTCCATGACCCCGGATTAGGACAGGCAGATTCCGATGACCAGTTCAGCGAAGATCAGGATGCGAACAATGGAGCATGCCTGCGCGAGTACGACTAGACAACACTTGCTCCTTAGTTGCGGTTGCGAGCGGCGTGCGATATCTCTCTCCGTACCAGACCGCATGTGTGTACTTTGATCTTCCAGCAGCAGAGCTTTCGGAGCAGACTCCGGTTCATTGTAGCTTGCTTTTCCTTCTACCAGGTGGTTCTTATTCTCGATTGGGTTTGCACATCTTTAAAGATACAACTCTTTGCAACTATGTAGATAGATCATCACAGAGAATGCGAAGCTTGTTAACCTCAGGGTGGGGTCACCTTCTGGGTCCTGTATAGGATTACAGTTGGAGTCCCCCGTCCCATGGCTACTACGGGTAGCGAAAAAAGTTGTAATTCCGTGATCGCTCTTTACCACTTTTCAGAACTAACACATGCCACGCAGTATCTTGAACATTCATTCAATGGGGGCCACTCTCCTACCACACGGTAAGCACTATTTCTAGTTGAGTTTCGAGATTGTGCATTGCTTCAGAGAAGTAAAACTCAGTACGAAAAACCTCTTCGGGCGTTTCGCGATGTCTGTATTGCTGCTAACGGTGATCGCAAGGCAGTCGCACCTCCCACCAGCGTTCCTTCCCTCTTGGGTAACCGGAACTCCCACCAACCTTAACTCAACTACACATACTTCCTCCAAACCCGAATCCCTTCTACTTCTCTCCGCGTCAACACCAACGACATCAACCAGGAGAACCAAGATGCCAGGTCCAGCATCCCAGCAGCGGTAACATACTCTTTCTCTGCTTCTGTGATACGCCATTGCTAATTGCACTGTGGCACAGGACTCACGGTCCGGGAAACTCCAAGTCCAAACAGAAGAAGAGAAAGCGTCAGCCAGCCGGTGCAGCTCGTACTGAAGCCCAGGCTTTGGCCATCGCCCATTTGCAAAATGAGCAGACTCCACACAATGGTTCTTCGGCATATATTCGCCATCTCAGTGGTACATCGGAAATCCTAGCCCGGGCCGCACAGAACTTGAACGACATGCATACCAAAGCTGCAGCTCGCAATGAAGCCCAGGCTTTGGCCACCGCCCAGTCGCAAAGTAAGCCGACTCCACACAATAGTCTAAGCGGTGCATCAGAGATCCTAGGACGGGCTGCACAGAATCTGGACAATATGCGTACGAAAGCTGCAACTGCTGAGAGAGCAAAGCAGTTGGGACTCAGTGGATATGGGACCGATAGTGATGATAACGATGCCGAGCATACACATAAGAGAGCCCGCCGTAGTCAGCAAGGCCCTGCTATGAGGGCAGTCAAGGCGGATATCTTCCACCAGAACAGAGTTGCCAGGATGAAATATGTAAGACATTCACGCGAAATCATTTATTGGCTTTGATTGCTTACTTGTCAAATAGAATGCTGCAAAGAAAGCTCTCAAGGCTGCCCAAGCAGAGAGTGTTGCTACCCCTGCGCAACCCGAGATGGGAGCCCAATCTCAGAGCACAACGCCCAATCACACGAGTATTCGCATTTCGTCCCATGCTACCGGCAACCCCAGCACTGTCCAGGATAAGACACTTGGTACCAGGTAGATGTTGACTCCACAAGCTTCAACTGGATCTGTACTACTCTTCCGGCAACCCAGAATGGTAGCACCCCTGAAGCTACAGTCTTGCCATCCCATACCGTGAGCGCCAAGGTCTCGAAGGACTTCACGACCGAAGCAGAACCAGTAGAATCAAACAACCATACAAGAATTCCACTACGAAGTCGTCTGGAGCCTCAACCTGAAACACTCAACAATGCCCCTATGGTGGTCGGAAAGGCCTCAGACCGGGCTTGCAATGAGATGAGCAGCATTTCTAGTGTTGAATCCTCGAACACTAGTGTCGCAGATGAGGCCACCCAGCCTTCCACCATTCAAGCAAACATTCAGCTGCGACTAGATGAGGATACCATCAGTGCTTCCGACTACAGAGATATCGCTCTTACTTCAGAAGATTCGGAGAGTAAAGGCCCATTTGCAACTTGCGTAATATCTGTACAAATAGGCTCAGGGAGGGGAAGGAGGAACTCTTCACTCTTCAGCGAGTAGCTTCTGTGTCAACTGGATCACCAGCGACCTTTCAGCAAGCTTCAAGCTATTCTATCGTGTTCACCTCGGCGTGCTAGTGATCATTACACGAAGCTCAAACGCACCGTACAGGACAAATCTGATGGTAACTCGGCTACTTCTCGAACAGACCGGGCTGTTATAAAGAAGTTTACAAATTCCACGTTTTTCGATTTCGACACAGCTTCTTCTCCCAACTGCCAAACATGCTTCTTCGATGCAAAAGGAACTCGTGCAGAGTTGCCAAGCTAGAAGTCTCGAATCCAAGGGAGACATTGGAGCTCCAAAGCTTGCTGCACAAGTATGCGAGAACCAAAGCATCCAAACTTGATGACGTCAAGAGTGTCTTCCACTCCATGTCCAGAGCCACAATCTCAGCCAGGTTGTCCAAAAAGAAAATCCGACTCGAAAGAAATACCCAAATCCGCAAAGCCAGTACCACGCCAAGTCGAGGCTGCTGCTTCAATTGTACCCCAACATGATGACGTACTCGGAAGCGCTAAGTTCGAAAACCCAGCTCCAGACAGTTAGGATGAATCTCGTATAACATCTGAGGACAATGCGTCAATGAGGTCGAGACCACCCAGCCGAACACCACAGCCTGAACAACAAGTACCTGCTGCTGGACGGTTCAAATCTACCACCACCAAGCAGCCGTCCATGTCATGAGATGCAGGATCTTTTCATCTCGAGTTTCTAGCAAACGAGGCATAACCATGGCAATGCCGAAGAGTTGACGGACCCTCCTTCAGGTAGCAACATTGTCACACCAGACAACGACTGTGATGATTTTATGGATATTGCAAGCAGCTCTATGCCTCCTGAGTCTTCTGCCAAGAAGATCAACAGTGGCATTTTACCTGAGGTCAATAGTAGCCTTCCTTCGAAGAACGTCACTCCCGCGCTTTCCCAAAGTCCGACTCCCCTGCTCCGCAGCAGCGATTCATTTAACCTTCCCGTCTCTCACCAACTTGGGACCACTGTAACCTCCCAGACAAGCATGCAGGTTCAACAGACTGGTAATGTAGCGCGGGCATTGGACGAAATTCACAAATCCATGCCAAGATCCAAAAATGGTGTTCCGTATTCCCACGTTGAACCGGCCCTAGCTACATGCTCACCAGTGGTAACTCAGCTGTCCCCCCGGAGGTTGAAGATCTCATGCGGGCTGCTCCTGTCGTTGCCGACTTGCCCGTGAGCAGCCGGTCTCCAGGAGGTAAACCCAGCACCAAAGAGCAGATCAAACAAATCAACGCTCGAAATCCTGCTGTCGAAAGGATCTCAGAGATACATTTGGGTCTTGAGATGACCGTGAAACTATGCAATGCATACATTTCCCCAGCAAATGTGCATCTTTGAAGACACCACTCGGTGGGGGCACGAGACATGGGAAATAGCAGACGTCGTTCGCACTCGCCTGGATCTAGCACAAAGTAGGCGGAACTTTCAAATTAAACGGCAGAGGCAGGGGATACTTGTCAATCCGACCTGGAGACTGGTATGATTTTTGGTACTCGACTCGCAGCTGGCGAACGAGAAGGAAATCGACAGGCCCTTCAACAAAGCTATTTGTGTCATCTAAAAGTCCAAGAAATCGAGTCTGCTGGTCTTCACTCTCCTTGATCTCGCAACTTGGCTCTCGGGTGGTCAAGGTACGTGCTCTACAAGCCTTGCTCCCCATTTCCGCATTCCTTAGCAGCACATATTCTCATCTCATTTGCGATTGTATGGTAACAAAAGCTGACCTAGAGATTCAGGATCCGCAAGAGCCCGTGGATCACAGAAAAGCTTTGTCTAGGAATGGCACAAGGGCCGCAACAGTGACGCGATATTCAACTAGTTCGGCACTGCAGGGAAAGCTAGCATGCATGCCATTGTGTGATTGAAAAGCCTTTCACACTCAAAGCGATATGGAAGCGCATCAACGCCACTTTGTCGATAACCACCTACTGCGAGATAGTAGCTCATTCTCATGCTCATAAACAATGTACTACAGTTGCGGGAAATCCCTCAAATTCCAGTGATACGAACAGCGAGGCCGGCTGATATTCGCCCGTACATCAACCCATTTCCTGCATCGAGGGTTACCAGCTTGCCTCCTGAGACCTGTACACTGTTTCTGTACAAGTGCAAATGCCGGCAATGCAGCTTGGTCCCTGGGACAAGACAGAATTAGCTCAAAATCTTGAAGCTGTCTACTACTTTGCTCTTTGGCAACTTGAGCGCAGAAGATGTGATCGTCCAGTTTTATGCTCCTCCTACAGCCAAGGCATTATCGAGCAGACAAATACTTACTGTGTAATGAGCTCAGGACATTCGATTTCCTGCAGTCCTTCCGGCCTGGAACTAGGATCCAATACCATGGAGTCCAGAACGCTTCTGATCCTCGTTTTCAAAGTCAAGAGACTTGGTCTGTTTCCTGGGATCTCGTAGAGACACTCATGAATGGTATCCTTCAAATTACCAGACAGCCCTGGTTGGTTCCGAAGTTGAGTGCCATAGACTTTGCCTAGAGGATTGGCTCCATGGATCTGGTGGGCTGGTGTGAACGGTAGATGGGCTTCTGGCGGTCCTAGGTTGAAGCATGCTATTCTGGTGTAGTTGTTAGCGAAATTGCCATCAAGTTTTCAAGATTGCGACTGGCGAATGGATGAATTGCTACTAGAGGGCTATCTTACTGGTACATGATCGCTCCGATCTGCCAGACGTTGGTGTGTGAACCAAAATTGCCGCATATTGGTGATACTTGATAATCGTTGGGATTTCATCCAGGATGAAACGACTCCTGAAGTTTGAGCGATTAGCTGGATTCACTTGCTACGATGGAGATAAAATTTACCGGTGTGTAATATCCTGGGGTGCCTTGTCTTCGTACTCGACGATGATATGTTTGGTAAGTCATTATGTCGCCATGGATCTTTACGATTATTCGCAAATACCTTGTGCCAGTGCCTGGAGCCACGTTAGTATATGTATTGGCTAGCGGATAATAGTGGCATACTCAGCAGACCCAAAGTCTCCAAGCTGACAATCGATGTTAGCCCAAATTGTCGGTGAGGAGGGGTGATAAGGAGCTAAGGAGCCTCCATACCTTGAAGACCGGCACATCACTGTGGAAGCGTGATCGTGTTCCGATGAATACTGCTTTGAGTCAGCATATGTGGGTAGAAAAAGCTCGCTTTCTGTACTGTTGGTGGGCTTCAGATCACGGTGGACCACTGTCTCTGTATGTCTGGTTGGGCGATATGTGTTTGGCACGAACGCTGTTTCCTCAGTCTCATCATAGCCGAGTTCCATTCCATACTCAAGGACACTGCAGCCATCTACTAGGCACTCAAATATCAACCAGAGAGCCCTCTCTTCAAACCGGATATTGCTGTCGGTAATCGTTAGTCAGGCTTTCTCAAGGAGGCGGGTAAAGTATACGGACCGTTCTATACGCATATCAAGCAGGTTATCGAGTGTCGTCCCTGGGCTAGAAAAACAACACATAATCAGCCCAATCATTCCGAATGATTGTGATAAGTAGATAGTACACAGACAATACTCACCAATATTCTAGAATCAACTGCCAAGTGTATCCTACCCACCGGGCACTTAGACCACGACTTGTACGCATAGCGTCCGTCAAAACATGCTGCGGTACGAGAAGCTTCACGATATGTTCTGACCGCGCAGTTCCAAGCTTCTGCATGATTCTTCTCTCTTTAGTCAATCTATTCTTCCTATGATGAGCATTCTTGACAGCCACTTTAGTCTGTTTAGGGGCGCCTGCTGCTGGCCCGATCCATTGCCAAAGTGTAACTCCACCGCCGGTACCAGAGCCCAAAATCTTTATTGGAGACCAATTTGCCCGAACGCCTCCGTGGTCCCAAGGCCATCGTCTTCGTCTGAGGTAGCGCAGCTCTTCGGGTTCGGCATCTGGTGCTAGTGGAGGGATGCTGTCGGGTCTGATGATTGGTGGTAGTTGTGCTGGGACTGCGGGGGCGGGGACTGCGATTGGAGGAGCTGGGACTGTGAATGGGGTTGCTTGGGAAGCATTATAAGCTTTCTATGATAATATATGTCAGAAATTGGCTTTGCATTTCCATTTTTATTGCTGTTGGTTGACGTACTCGGATAACTGGCTCTCTCTTTGGTCGATATGCTCCTGGAGGGTTGTTTATCTTGTCCCAGAATCTGAAAGCCTCGTAGAATTCATTACTCCAGTTTCGTGTTCCATGAGTTGCAGGATTCACGCCTGCCATATTTCCGAGATTTGCCTTGGGCGACTGCAGGAAGATTGGAAACAAAAGTCGGCCAAAGCATGAAGGGAAGAGATGAGGTAGCGCGCAATGCTTTGTTCTAGCTTACGTCTTTGTTGTTGGTATCCTGCCACTTGTATGAGCCCCAACCGTAGTCTTGGTTTGGAAACAAAGAGGCAGTGAGCCACAATCTTTTGGGAGGACGATGAGCAATGTCTAGGATGGAAGACATTTAGGATTTCAAAATTTCCCTAAATCATTGGACACACAAACTTGATGGTTGTAATGTTACTTTGTCCCCTGACTGTTCAGAGGATAGACGAAAGCTTGAAAGATATGTTAATTGTGTAAGAATTGCTGATCCGTTCCTTGATATCTCACAATATGATCGCACAGGAATGGCTCGACATGTTTGTCTATGTTTGATTCGAAGTGAAAGTGCTATGGATACATACTGGGGTATAAGCCATCTCGGTATGGTACAGATCTATTCTTCTATTCTGATGCTGAGCATCATGATATGAAGCAGTTGTGAGTGACAATATCCCAGGCTCAAGGTTACAATGAATGTAGGCGCAACGCGAGCCGTTGATCATATCATCGTGATTGATCAGGGTCATACGCATACGGTTCTCTTCTCATCCCTCTTCCTCATCACGAAACTTGGGATCTCCAATCTCTGCTACCATGCTTATTCAGTGAGCCTCTGCTCAACTCGTCACTATCTTCTCATGTCCCAATGAAAACGACAACGAACTGCAAGCATAGGATTAGCCCGTCTAAGCTCCCGAATTCGGCATCGACGCGCAACCCGCTCGCCATTTATATGACCGAAAAAGGTACACCGTCTCGATACTTCGGGACGAGCTGCTGCTTGAGCTCTGTAAAACTACTGGTCAGCATACTATCATATATGATGCAAAAGGAAACAAACAAAACATGAAATCACGCAATTCGAGCGCAAATGTATGAGAGAGACTTACGCTACGAGTGGCTCAGTACAAACGAGGTTCTGCCATCCCTCTGGTCTACGTGGCGGTACAGCAAGCCCATCTGCCGCCACGATTGCGTTTATAGCGGTATGAATCCTCCTTTTCAATCGTAACAGCCTGGGTCGATGTTTAGGATTTTCGTATAAACATTCGTGTATAGCATCTTTGAGGTTTTGCGATAAACCGAGATTCTGGAGATCAGTTCCGTATAGGATGCCTTTGGCGGGGCCTGGGCCGTTGGAACTGATGACTGCACCTGGGAGGAATGGGCGGTTGGGTTCTACTTCTTGGTCGTAGCATGCTAGCCTGTGAGATGGGTCATTATGGGATGTGAAGGTGAAGCTTTCTAGCGATTTGCTGAGGAGGAGGGGGTTAAGTGGACTCGGGCGATGAGCGAGATGCGAAAGTTGACAATGCAGCTAAAGGAAAATGTGCTTACTATATAGGACTGAAGGTTAGCACGGGATATCTATGATGGAGTAAGATCTGGAGGAGTTATAGCTGCAGGGGTTGAGACAGCCCCTGGAGGTGATGAGTGAAGAAATTACGCACCTCATACATGATCAGGCCGATCCCCCACTATATATATGACCAGACAGTGAGCCAGGATCCCCATACATAGTGTAGGTACGATACAGCAGTACAGAGCTATACCTTGGTGAAGGAGATCAAGGGAATAGGAGAAGTAACAGATACGTACGACGTTTGTTTTCCTGCTCCACCTACCGGAAACAGGATTGGTATTATAATCCAAATAATTCCAACGTTCTGTAAATTGTTCCTTTATGCAACATCAATCAGCTTCGGATCTCATACAATAAGACTAGTCTCCAAGATCTCTTAAGCACTGCAATACTTACCGGTGAAAAGTAACCTTCTGTTCCGCGAATACGTTCGTTTTCATTCGCTGCCCAGGTCGGATGTGGAATCACATTATTGGGATTTCTGTCGACGTACATGGCAAGACCGAAATCCGCGAGCTGAGAGACCGTCAGAACTGATTGGCATTTGTAGCTAGTATAAGGGTAATTCTCTACTCTACCTTAAATATTGGCGTATGAAGGTGCGTGCCACTCCTATCCGCCAAAACTACCGTACCTAGTAAGCCAAGCGTGATCAAAGCATGTAAAAGTGAAATATACTATTCCCTGGCTTGAGATCAAAGTGGACCATTGAACCAGGATCACTCGCCGGTTGCAATGTGATAGAATTCGCAGGTCTGGAAGGGACCCCGGCAGGATCTGGTGTGAAGTTGGCGTGATGGTCGAGCAGGTTACAACCATCGACTAAGCAATCAAAAATTCGCCAGAGCGTGAGCTCTTCAAGGCGGATGTTACTACATATCTCGAATCAGCAGATAATTCGTCTGGCTCTTGTTATAGGTAAGATATACCGATCCCAATGCATTCTTTGAAGATCCCACAATGACCCCAGCGGAAGATATTCCATCACGAGTCGACGCACAAATCCACCACCTGCTGCACCACCCGCTAACCAAGCAATAGGTAGGTTTTCCGCGGCAACCATCGCTGGCGTCATCCGAGTAGCTGGATTTACAAGGAGTGTGACGATGTGTTCGGGCAGGTTTGCTCCACTGAGATAAGTCATTTTTTCGCCTTCGTCAAGAAGGTTCCTTCCGGGATTGGCTTGTAGCTTGATTGCGAGTTTGTCGTGGACTGTTGAAAATGTCAGTTAGTACTGAAATAGTCGGGATCCGAAGATCAGGATTCTGGATCTTGAGAGATCGGTTCTACGACTTCTCTAGGATCGCGGACCCGAGATGTTTGGCCAAATAAGAAGGGAAAGATTACGTACTGGCGGGGCGATTGGCTGGAGGTCCGTTCCATTCCCACATTGTCACCTGCGATGAGAGAAACGTCAGTTCGAAGGGCCTACGGCTTCTTGAGGGGTGTGCTAGGTGAGGAGTGGTGGTAAACTTACAGCTCCACCCCCTCCAGTACCCAAATGCTTCACACCAATCCAATTCGGACCTCCCATCGCCGCGGCCGGCATCCCCGGCACAGGTGCTAATAACGGGAGATGTACGGCATTAGGAGCTGGAGCTAGCGATGGTCTGCCTACCGGTTTGAGGATTGGTCCGATTGCGGTTGGAGGTCGTGGTGGGGGTGGGCCGTGAGGAATTGGGATCGCGTATGGAATGATTCTACTGAGTGCGTACCTGGTCTTGGAAGTTGGAGATTTTGTTAGTGGTAATTTGTGGGCCGGTGAGTATGGTAGGGTAGGGGAGATGATTGGGGCTTACTTGAACTAGGAGATCTGGGAGAGGTGGGATGCCATGTCGGTTGTGGAGGAGGCCGTTGTTGATGTCGTCCCAGTAGCGGTATTCATTCTCGAATAGAGGTGTCGGGACGCCGGCTCTAGCTGCCATGATTTTTGAGGTGTTTGGATCTGGCTTCGCTCGTCAACTTGATATGTACAGGATTTTCTTTTTTACATTATTGCAGTAATCACAGTGTAGGTTTGTGCCCTGGCACGGTGATTGTATCGGCAGTGTTTCTTTGTTTACATTGTGCGGATACCGCATGCATGTCAGTGGGAACCTTGGGACAAAGCGCTGGATAGACCGGAGTCATCTAGCCTTATTGTTATGTCATCACCCTTTTGATATACGAATGTGACTTGAGCTCTCCTACATTAGAGACATCTAACGGAGTCGGCGTAACGCTTTTCACAATCTCGCTAAACTCAAGTAAACAAAAATTATCTACACCCAGAGCCCTCAATTTACACAGTATACATATACACTCAGCTCCGTACTGGGCGTTTGGGATGTAAAAAACCCCATGCTACATCAACCGCCATGTGGAAACTCCCTCAAATCCCAATGAACGTGACATCGAAGACGCAAGATATTCCTCCTCACACTAATCTTATACCCACATCTATTCCGCCCCGGAAACTCCGTACGTGTACATCTCCTCGTTCGCAAAGGCATTCTCTGTGCTTGGGCTCTGAAAGATAATGTGTTTAGCGATATACCAGCATACTTCGTAACACTCGTAAATTTGACCAGGAGCTTTCGAAAGCCGACTCAACAACAATATCTGGAGGAAAAGCAAAGCAAAGCAAAGCAAAAGGGGGAGAAGAAAACTTACGGCGTAAGCGGCTCCAGCACATTCAAATTCTGCCACCCCTCCGGTCCTCTTCCCGCCGCAGCATTCGCAGCTATGCTCGCCGCTATCGCCGTGGTGATCCTCCTTTTCAACCTGAGCAAGGTCGGTCGATCGGCTGGGGCTTCGTAGAGACATTCTTGGATGGTGTCTTTGAGGAGTTGGGATAGTGCGGGCTGGGCGACGGATTGGATCTCGGTGCCGAAGACGCGGCCTCTTGGTGGTGAGTTGTGGATCGTGGGTGGGGTGAAGGGTTCGGAGGCGGGGACTGGGGGGCGGTCGTAGCAGGCTAGGCTGTGAGGCAGGGAGAGTCAGCTTTTGTGAGTGAGGGTGGTGGGAAAGGGCTGAGGTCTTGCTTCGGAGAGTATTGGTTCGTTTTGCGTCGCGGGAAGCAAAGCGGGTGACTGGAGGCTTGTTAGGAAGTGTTTGGTGTGCTTACTGCAAACAAGGTAGTCAGCTAAAGCTCATCTCGACACGATCATAATGTGGTAGTGGAGTCATGTAATTCGGTAGATAGAGCTGTTTTGGGTCGTTGAATACAATGAAACATTTTGAGCAACACCTCGCAGGCGATAGACTGCGGAAAGTGGTGGGCAGAAGCATAAATTGCCAAAGGCAAACAGAGGCATAACATACCTCATACATGATCTGACCTATTCCCCACTATCGTACCGCACGATTAGCACATCTCACCATTAATACTATAAGTATAAACCTGTCTCTTCGTGACACCTGAGATGAAGAGATGGGTCCGGATTCACGAATATACATACCACGTTCGTCTTGGTACCATATCTACCACATATATTGCCAGTGATATAATCACTATGATTCCACCTCTGAGAGAATTGTTCCTTTGTCGCACATAAACTTAGCACATCGACAGCTAAATACAAGGGTTTGCGATAAGATCAGCACTTACAGGCGCGTAGTAATCTTTAGTGCCGCGAGATCGGAGGTCTTCGTTCTGTCCCCAAGTCGGAAACGGTGCCATGCCTGCTCTTGGGACGTAGCATGCCACGCCCAAATCACCTATCTGCGAGTTGTCAGTACTTCTGTTCTGTTCTTCTTGTCCACTCTATTCTTGGGCGCAGGCTACCCTGACTCACCTTGCAAACAGGCGTGTCAGGATGGCCTGGTGGGTTTCGGTCTCCCGTCATGACTGCCTACGATTAGTAGTATACTTGGCTTTGGTTACACGAGACTTAATATTGTCGGGTTTCAAATCAAAGTGAACCATGACTCCTGGATCTAAGACATTGCCATGGACAGGTGAAGTGTTGGGGATCTGTGCAACACCATTATTGTCGTTGACAAACTCCGAGCCGTGTTCCATGACCGTGCAGCCGTCAACTAGACATTCGAAGATACGCCAGAGAGTGAATTCTTCGAAACGTATATTCCTGTTTTATGTTAGTGGGATTCAAAGAGATCATTTCCGTGTTGAGAAGTGAAGGGAGTAGAACGAACCGTCTGCGACGCATTCTGTACAGCTTAAAAAGAGATCCCTGGGGGCACTGCCAGCACGTTATCATTCGGTACGATTAGAATTTCCTCATGGCTGGAGTTGAGGTCCTACAATTATGGCTAGATTCAAGGCCCGAGAGTTTTGGGAGGGCAAATATGAAACGAAGAACTTACATATTCCATAATCAACCTCCTCACCCTCCCACCAGGCACGACCCAGCCCAGAGGCAAGCCCTCTGCCACCCTCATTGGGGTCGTAATAATCGTTGCAGGATTCACAAGTAGGTCGACTATATGCTCTGAGTTACCCCTGGCTAGATCCGCCATGAGGATACCTTCATCTCTGAGATGCGTGGTGCTCTGGTCGGTTAATTTGACTGCTATTTTGTTGCGTGCTGGGGCAGGTGCAGGGCCGATGTATTCCCACAGTGTGACCTTGAATCGAGAAGCCATATTAGCTAGCTGTGACATTGGGAAGGGGTGATGATAGGACCTTGGGACGATTGTGTCAATGAGCTTGGCTTACAGTTCCATATGATCCAGCTCCGAGCTGTTTGACGCCTTGCCAATTCGCGGCCGCATAAACACTCGGTGCTACTGGCGCGGTCCATGCAGGAAAGATACCCGCTGCGGGTGCTGGACCGGTGGCGGGTCTGTTCTCTGGTCGGATGATCGATTGATTGGGTGACGGACCTGTTGGAGCTGGTGGTGGTACTAAAGGTCCAGGATTATATGGAGCCGCGATTGATGCGTTGTACATCGCCTCAAGTTGTAAGCGAAGACTGCTAGTGATTGATTTTCAATTTGGACTTACGATTACCAGGCCCCTAGGAGTCGGCGGTAGGTCGGGCTCGTTGATGGCTTGCCATGCGAGGAAGTCTCTGATAAATGCTGCATTTCCGTAACCTGCAATGGCGGCCATTGTGTCGATTGCTCTTCGGCGATGTCCTTTCCGGTCGATGAAATTTACAATAGAAAGACTGAATGAATTCACAATGCGTACAATTAGGGTTGTGTTGTGGAACGTGGAAAGACTGGGAGATGCATTGTGAGATGTGTTTCTTTGTTGTTTCCAGAGCTCCCCTAACCACATTCACACGCTTGCGTGCTGGATGAGGAAATTATGGATAAAGGAAAGATTCCGAAAGCCAGCGTCCTGGCGATGATGAGCCTTTGTGCTCATAGTGGTTTCTATGAGAGTACTACAGACACGTGACATCGAGACGTAAAATAGGTAGGTAAAGCCAGCAATTAAACGGCCTACCTAGAAGGCCGCGCCACGGTCATCTATATAGGAAAGGTCGTCAACCCAACTAGAATATCTTTTGTCACTTATCACTTGTTTTTAAAGTTGGTCCAAGTCTCTCGGATCGACTTGAATCCCAAGGATGAAACCTGTACAAGGCAGCTCATTCAAATGGATGGCAACAAGTGATTTCTCTCCCCCTTCTTCCCTCGCTGACTGTTTTTTCGATAAGGGTTTCCTGCCGATGAAAATAAAGTGTTGAAAATGTAGAGATGATTGGTGATGATGATGCCTAGGCGATTTGTACCCCGCTGGTCCGTGATGAGGACAGCAGAGAGAGGAAATGTCTAACGTGTTGGAATTATATTTATTGAGAAAGACACTCAAATATGAGAGCGAGCTTCAATGATCGAGTGACTTTGAGCGGTCTAAAAGTGTAAAAGCTTGAGGAGGGGTGAGTTCTGCGCTGACGCATCACATCATTGATGGCCTCTACAGATCTAACGTGTAATCATCTCAAGCCATGAACACGATCGAGACTCGAGTATAAGATCAGATGCCCGAATGTATCGCAATATATTCTTGAAGTAGACGGCCAGATAATTGGATATAATGTATTGTCGTTGGTAGTGGGAAGTGTTTTCTTGGAGTCGTTGCAAGAGTGAAAGCCACATACGAGATGCTGCGCCATAGGACACTCACCCCAAAGATGGTGCCAACAGAATTGAACGTTGTGCTTTGAGAAGTCCCTGAGCAGAATGACAGCCCAAGAGACAATCAGCAGTAGATGAAACTTAACAGCGAAAAGATTGACATCCTCATCGGAGATAAATTGAGTAACATCCACTCAGCAAATCAATGACCACTTGGCGACTTCATCGCCCGCTGCGGAAGAAACTTCCATCAAATGAAAGAGACAAAAGGAAACAAATCTCCAGCAGATAAAACTCTTCCTAACGCCAACCGAGTGTCTTCGAATGAACCATTCGTCCATCCACTCGGGTCTCCCAAACTTCCCAAATCGAGCTGGCCAGGAGTCAGGAAGCAGTCGTTCCGCGGCAAAACTGCACCCCTGGCCATCTCCCGGCTCTTTTAGCCGCCACAATCGCCCCCACCGAACGCACCAACTCCACCAAATCCACTGGACTGGCAATTTAGGCTAAATACAAAAGGGCGCTAGAATGGAGGGGCAGATTCAGATTCGAGATGGTTGACCACACGACTCGAGACGAGATACAGCCAGTGTATTTAGCCACGCGGATGCTACTGAGGAGAGATGGTGGGTGGGAGGCTGGTCTATGGAAGACGCTGTTTGGTGGAATGAGGGGAGAGGTAAGGATTAGGTGGGAAGAGAAGGGCCGGAGAAAATAAGGTAGGAGAAGAGGGGAGGACAAACGGCGCGGAATGTCGGCTTTAAGACGGTACGTTCGAAAGAGAGGAAAGCTACAGTATGCAGTAGGTAAGTCCAGAACGAGGGCCAAATATTCCAGCCAAGAATGACCGCAAAGATGGAATATCCTTGGAGTATGAGGTAACCATTGGTAAGGTAGGTCAAGAACGTGGATAATAGCAGGCAGGTAAGGTAGGTAAGGTCTGGTAGGACAGATGCAGGTGCAGGTGCGTCAACATGTCTGCATACCATATCGGAGGTAAGGTAAAGTAAGGTAAGGTATAAAAGCCTCTTCCTCTTTTCCCCATCTTCCTTTCTCCCAATTGGTAGCGTTGCAGGTCACGAAACGCTTTCTTCTTTACGAAACCGAGTTTGGCATCCTACGGAAATACTCTATATGCGACTGGGACTTGGACTGCTCTCGCGGTAAAACAGCTCTTTCCTTCCTCTCCTATACTCCTACTCCCTCCTCTATCACATTGCCACTCAACCCCCACTTCCTCCCTCCCGCTTCATTCAAGTCTTCAAGCACACATCCCGTCAATTGGAAGCATTCGACTAACTCTCTCTATCTGCCACAGCCCCTCTCTTCTTCAATCAACAAAAGCCAATCCACTTTCGTCTCCACTATCGGCGCTGCCCCTCACCTGCACTCGTCTATTTTCTAGTCCAAGCTCCATCTCAACAACTACCCCTCCACGACTTTTCTCCCTCCTTCACACTTCCACCTTCAAACCTTCACACCTCTCGAAACTCGCACACAGACAGACCTCCAATACCCGATTCTCTTCGACTTTAAACACATCTACAAACACATCTGCGAAAATGGCTACTATCAAGCTGAACACCGGCCATGCTATGCCACAGGTTGGCTTTGGTCTCTGGAAGGTCGATAATGCTACTTGTGCGGACACTGTATACAACGCAATCAAGGTCGGATATCGGTTGTTTGATGGTGCCTGTGGTATGTGATTTCCTCTTTTCTGCATGTGGAAGTTATTTTGCAGAGGATTTCCGCCACCAGGGCGATTTTGCCATCGTTCCTCTCCACTGCCCTCATGCTCGAGTTCTGTTATTTGGTGTTGGAACCTTCCACTGACAATCCCCAGACTACGGTAACGAAAAGGAAGCTGGTGAGGGTGTTGCCCGTGCTATCAAGGAGGGTCTCGTAAAGAGAGAGGATTTGTTCCTCGTTTCCAAGCTCTGGAACTCTTTCCACGACGGTGATAAGGTCGAGGTATGCACACCCTTTTTCCCCCTTGCCCAATTCCACTCCTTCCAAATAGGAATAAACTGCTAACCCTCCTCCAGCCAATCTGCCGCAAGCAACTCGCCGACTGGGGCATCGACTACTTCGACCTCTACATCGTGCACTTCCCCGTCGCTCTGAAATACGTCGACCCTTCCGTCCGCTACCCACCCGGCTGGGCCTTCGACGGCAAGGAAGATTACCAACTCTCCAACGCCAGCATCCAAGAGACCTGGACAGCCATGGAATCCGTCGCCGAGAAGGGTCTCGCAAAGTCCATTGGAATCTCCAACTTCCAGGGCGCCCTCATCCTCGATCTCCTCCGCTACGCAAAGATCCGCCCCGCAACCCTGCAAATCGAACACCACCCTTACCTCGTGCAACCTACTCTCCTCGAGCTGGCAAAGGAGCAGGGTATCGCTGTCACGGCGTACAGTTCTTTCGGACCACAGTCGTTCATTGAGTTGGAGTGGCAGAAGGCGAAGGATACACCTGTTTTGTTCGAGCACCCCGTCGTGACGAAGATCGCCGAGAAGGTGGGGAAGACGCCTGCGCAGGTTCTGCTGAGGTGGGCGACGCAGAGAGGGTTGGCGGTTATTCCCAAGAGTAACGATCCCAAGAGATTGCAGCAGAATTTGGAGGTCACGCAGTTTGATCTGGCGGATGAGGATATTAAGGCGATTTCGGGGCTGGATAGGCATTTGAGATTTAACAATCCTACGGATGTGAGTACCTTTTTCTCTCTCTCTCTCTTTTTCAGGCGAGCCTTTCGCATTTCTTGCGAAGGAGGATATTTTGGAATCAAGCTAATTCGAAAATCAGTATCTCGGAACCCTCCACATCTTCGCATAAATCCGACCTCCAACTTCCCCAACTTCGCTTCGAGATTTCACTTTCAGTCTTAGGGGCTCCTGAGGAGAGGAGCTTGCTTTTATACGTAGTGACATGACTAGGCTTTCTTCTTTGGGCTCAACTGACGGTCGGTTTTGGAAGGGATGGTTTATTTCATCATTTCGATGCCTCGATACCTCGATACCTCATCTAGAATCTAGCTGGTTGTACAATGCGTTGCGCTGCGTCTACATGCTTTGCTTAGCTCTTGGCATGGGTTGAAGTTCTAGCTTTCTCAGTTTCGCCTCGGCGTGGAAATAAACAAACAAACAAATACAAGCGAGTAAATAACATCTTGCCAGAAGGTGCGCGCTGGCTCACTGTGGTGCGCTTGTTTGAGGCTGTTGACCTTCAGTTCATTGTTGATCTTGGTGACGTGCGTTGCGTGAAGAGTCTGTTTCTCTCTTGCATTGCATTGCGATACCATGCAGGCCGTCCTTAAACTCCATGCTATGCTATACTGTTATGCTAGGCTGAGCAATACCACGCCCGTCCGCCTGCCCACCCGCCCATTCATATCTCCATCGCATCGCATGGCATCAGACCATTCCTCGCCTCGGCTCCATCATATCACATACTCATGTCTCCGACATCTAAACTCATGCCATACACTTAAGTCGTAAGTCGAATCTTTGAGTACTCTGCTCTGTATCTATCCATATACAAGCCGTATCTGTATTGCTGCCGGGGAGTCGACGTCAGAGGGGCAGCAGCAAGCTCGATGTGTTCGGCTATGATACGCGTATAAAAGCTGTGGACACTATTAACACTGTACTTCTTGAGAAGAGTAGATCGACACTGTTCCAAAACCAGAGAAAGGAAAGAACGAGAATTTCTTGTGGGAGAGATAATGATAGCAAAAGAGAAGGCAAGGAAATCAACTCACTAGCATCAATCTGCTTGACCTGCGGCAGCGCCAACCGCACTTTGTTCCTATACAACGCCGGCTGCCTCAACTGCAACGGGTTCCCCTCAAAATACACCGTATTCAACTCTTCCTTCCCACCTAACACCTTCTCCACTTCACTAAAATCTCCAAGAAGGTTATAACTCGCCCATACCTCTTCCAACTCCTTTAGGCCCTCCAAGCCAGCCAGGCTCGAGATCTGGTTGTTACTGATATCGAGGACGCGGAGACCGGTGCAGGATTCGAGACCCGAGAGGGACGTGAGCGCGTTGTGCGAGATGTAGAGTTCTTCTAGGCGCGGGAGGGAGGTGAGTGAGGAGGGTGTGAGGGATCGGATTCGGTTGCTTTGGATAGAGAGGATTTTGAGGTTCTGCAGCGCCTCGAGATTCTTAATCTCGGTGATCTTATTCTTGCCTAGCCACAACTCCTCTAATCCCGTCAAGGTCTCTAAGCCTTGGATCTCGCGGATGCGATTCGCTGCTAGTTCTAGGTTGCGGAGTTTGGTGAGCCCGGAGAGGTTTTCGATGGTGGAGATTTTGTTCTGGACGAAGTAGAGGTCTGTTAGTTGGGTGAGGTGTGAGATGTTTTTTATGTGTTTTAGTTTGTTGAAGGAGAGGTCGAGGGATTTTAAGAGTGTGAGGGACTCGAGGTGCGAGATCTTCGTGAGGAGGTTGTCGTAGAGGTCGAGGTCTGTGAGGGTTGAAGCGAGGGGTTCGAGGCCCGAGATGGAGGGGATGAGATTTTGGCGGAGGCAGAGACGTTGGGTTTGTGGGAAACGTTCGAGGCGGAGGGAGGGAATGGAGGAGATGCGGGCGTGGACGCAGTCGATTTCGGTGGTTGTGGGGGGATAGTCGTCTAGGAGGTCTGAGGGGGAGGGGTTAGCTTTGTGTTCGGTTCTGTAGATTTTGTCTTGCGCCTTGAGCTGCTGCTCTGGCTTCTGGTGGCGGAAGCTTTTGTGTTCGAGTTCCAGCAGCAGAGTTCAGAGTCTTGCTCTTCTTCGTCTTTGATATCATAGGCAAAATCGCAATTCCGTACCTTCATCCGCGTCAATCTGCTCTCCGGACAACACATTCTCCTCATCTGTATATTCTGCATCTGAAATCGCTTCTGGGTTTACCAGCTCGACGTTCTTCTCTAAACGTAGCTTGCCATCCCAACCACTGCTACTCCGTGGTGTTTTGGGGGTATCGTGGTCGGCGGAGTCGGTCGAGGCAGGGTCGGTGATTGAGATGTGTGGTGGGGGTGTTGTTGATTCTTTGGGAGTTGGAGACGGCATAGCGAGGGTTGTTCTTTGCTGACTGCGAATTTCGTTTCGCGATGTAGTATGTGAGAATCTTTGAGTTCTTCAGAAGCTGATCTTGGTGTTTGGTTGTTGCGTCAAGCTCATCCCATAATGTAGAAGAGAAGAGGTTGGGTGAGGTGACGATGTTGGTTCGATTCCAGATCAGGCTGGCGGGGCTGACAGATTCAAAAAAAGTGGAGGCACCAGGCACCGGAGGCGAGGCGGCGGACCAAACGCCTAGCACTTCATGCATGAGTGACCGACAAAGACTTTCTTTCCTTTCACCACGATATGCATCAACCCCACGGAGGGACACGACAACATGCATACGAGGAATTGATAGGATCCTGCACCTTCGTCACGTTGGGTTTACTGGTGTGAAATGCTTCGTGCTGTGCATGGAAAAGCTTTCGTGAGACAGCTGTACATATCCAACAGAAGTGTCCGAGGGCAACTGGGATATTCGACTCGGCGTAAACTTACCACCCAGCTGCGCGGGGGTACAGATAAACGAACTCAGGCTCGAGCTTCCAGTCCAGTCTTTCGCTATGGACCCCATCAGAGAAGAGCACTGGGTGGTATCCCAACCGTGTTGTTGCCTCCAATTGTGTTCGGCGGATTGGTCATCGCGCTCTGGACCTGGAAATGCTGCATGATGGTTCTATTCCAGAATAAGATCATTTACATGCCAGGTCTACCTCCAAATGCCCGTCGAGAGACGATTGAAGCATACAAGAACCAATGCGGCGTGATCGAATGGAGAGAGGAGAGAATCAGATCACGGGATGGCACCCGCATCAGTCTCTGTGTGGCTAGTGTCAACGATGTCGATGTCTGTCAGGGCAGGATGGTGTACATCCTCTATTTCCAGGGTTGAGATCCAATCCTTGCTTTACAGTGGACGTAGCTTATGGACATGTAGGTAATGCTTCTTCTATCCCACCTCGTCTTCCTTTCCTTTCGCCTGTCTTGAGAATGCTCAAAGGTCGATGTTATGATTTTCCTGTCAGGTACACGCTGGTCTGTTGTAGCTATCGTGGATACTGGACTTCCAAGGGCAGACCATCTGAGAAAGGCATTGCGTTGGATGCTGCTGCAAGTCTGGATTGGATCCGAGAAGACGCTCTACGGCAGGGTGGCATGGCTACGGATTCGATCCCAGTTGTCATCTGGGGTCAAAGTATAGGTGTAGGCGTGGCTACAAATCTCGCAGCACAAGCCCATCTTTTGCAAGGGTCGAAGCCAAATTTGTTGCTCGAGAGTCTGGTTCTAGAGACGCCGTTTATTAGTGTGCGAGCTATGCTCGAGACTTTGTATCCGCAAAAGTGGCTTCCGTACAGGCATCTTTGGCCATTTCTGTGGAATCATCTGGATAGTGACAAAGGCCTGGGTAACATGAGTCAACGATTCAAGGCTGCAGGAATAAGATGTCCGAGGGTGATCTTGTTGGAAGCTGGGAAGGATGAATTGGTGCCAAAGGAGCATGGTACAGTGTTGGAGAAGAGATGCGAGAGACTTGGGCTGGATGTGGAGAAGAAGGCTATTAGTGGAGCACTGCACACGGAAGTCATGGTGAGACCAGAAGGAAGAATGGCTGTTGTCGAAGCTGTGGAGAAAGCTGCTCGGGGACAATTTCTTGCATCACTTGGCAAAAGATGAACCCTACACGGAAGCTTCGAATTCATATCCAAGAATCTTGAGCACGCGAGATCCAGTTCCGTCTCCGGGCCTTATAAACAAATCTGTCTGTTACAGTGCATCTTCGCTACTTTCGGAACGCGAAATACGAACCTATTTTTGGCATTTTGATCTTAGCCGCGCACTCCGAATTCTTCCACTGCAGTAGCTTCTACGACTGCAATTTATATTATTTCTCAGCCAGCCTCAGATCAATCACACGATACCCAGATGACACATTTCGGATCGAGACTGTCAAGCACAGAAAGATAGACGGAAGTCGTTCTAACAGACCGCTGCTCCGTATCTATGCGGGGGTGCTGAATATATGAGGAGGGATGTCTGCTCCTTGTCGACGATTCCAGAGCTACATGAGGATTAAGTCAAGATTTGGAATTCGGTACTCAGAACAAAAGTGTATTGCCCTTCCTTCCTAGGCATTTCGAGACTCGAATACTAACAGTCTAACCCAGCATCACATCTCCCACCACGCATCACGAAGCATCTTCAAAATGCATCTCTTCATCAACCTCCTCATCACCCTCCTCCCTCTCCCCCTCGCCCACGCAACAACGTTAACCCTCCAACTCGGCGGCCAAGTCACCTCCTTCTCTCCTCTCTCCTCCAATGCCCCTGGATCCTCTCTCTCTTACGGCTACTCCACTCACAACTTCAACCAATCCTCCCTCGGCCTCTCAGGCGCTGGCGCTACATACCCGATCGTGACATGTGGATGTACGTCGCTAGAGGATAAGCAGAGTATGTGTGCGCATATACTGTATGATGGGATGCCGGTGAGGTTTCATTCGAGTGTGGATTGTTCGGGACCAGTGAATTGGGAATTTGATGGAGCGGGGCTGGAGGGAAACGGGGAAGCTTGGACGTGTGGGTTCTGGACTTGGGGTAGTGGTAGTGTAGCGATTGGATGTGCTGAGTGAGGAGGTGGCGGACCACCTGAGCATGATTTGTCTGGACATGGCAGATGGGAGATGTTGAGGTTATATAGTCACGTGGGAGTGGCTTGCCAGATCCGGATGTTGGTGGCTCGTTGTTCACAATGCCAGTGTCTTCCGAACGCAACAATCGGTATCTAGAATTTCTTTGTCGAAATCTGAAGCTGGCCTGTCTTCTGAGGTCTTATCATCGTCCATACTACCACTTGTTGTGAACCATCTGGAACCCCGTGGTTTCCTCATCCCACTCCCGCCCGTCCTATTTCTTTCCAAGCAGGATCGCTTAGCCTCCTATATTCCTTTTCCATCCTTCAAAATGGGGACTACGATGTATGATGCCAATTTCTTTGAAAGATACCGGTATTGGCACGAATACAACAAGCGTCCGGGGGCGCCAAGTTTGACCACCAATAATAGCATCAGAGTACGTATTTCCACTTCCCCAAACAGACATGTTTTCCACATCCTTTTCTGCTCCGAATCTCTGACTGTCATTGTCTAGGCAAGATATAACGCCACATTCGTAGGCCCGCCAGGCCAGAATGCACCTCCAACAGTCACGGTTCCCCATCCCCCAGCGACAAGACCAGTCCCCCGCGGCCGTCCAATTCGGAAACCCCGTAATATGGCCCTAAAAGATAAACTACCATGGCCTCATGGCGGTGTTTACAAAGGCGTGACATATCAGCCCTTCACAGCGCCTCAAGGTGGAGCTCCCAACTGGCGGGCCGCAAAAATTGTAAGTGGTGTTTGTCCGCTGTACGACCTTTGGCTTCGAGTGCAGCCCATGACAGTGCTCGCTTGTTCAGAATGTCTACCGGTCTAGTGAATATTCCATACTTGTATCGCTCTCGTCAGAGAAAAGTAATTCTAACGTTAGTGTATTCCACAGCTCGGCATAGGCGGAGGTGGCGCCGTCGTCCTGTGGGAATATGTTGGCCCCCTTGCTATCCCTCCCCCAGTCATTACGAAAATCGTCGTCAAGAACAAGCAGAATCCTGACCTCGATTGGTTGGCGGCCGAAGGGGTATTCATGCAACAGTTGACGGCCAGTCCAACAGAACATATAGTGAGACTGCTTGCGGCACCAGTGCCAATGACGCGGGCCCTGAGGGTCGCACAGGGAACACCTGGGGGGAGACCAAGATTGACTGCGGCCTGGGATGGATTCACAAGACAGTTGATCATGGAATATTGTCCTCAAGGTCCCTTGTGTAGACTTATTGAAGAAAGGGCGAGACGGTAGGTTTTGTGTACTTTCATGCACGGATATTCTTTGGTCGCATGTCTCAGCTCCTCTTTTGTGGTCCCTCTACTGATATACTCCTTGCATTCAGATGTTTGCCTCTTCATGAATTGACTATCTGGCGTATCTTCGAGTGTATCGTTGATGCCCTATCAGTCTTGGAATACGGCGCTGAGCTTATCCCGAATCCAGCAGCGCCTGGCAATTTCATGCCGAACCCAGCGTTTAGTCCCGCGCCTGGTCCAGGCATGATGGTTGCGCATTTTGATCTGAAGCCTGAAAACAGTAAGTCCGCCGTATTAGTGTCACTCCTAAGGTACTGTTCAAGGCCGTCTGACAAGTTAGTCTTTGGAACGGAGCCAACAACCCAAGGTGGATCGCATCCTCACAGACAGACTTGGAAGGTAGGCTTTCGTGTCATGTACTCACGTCGACTTCAAACATTGAAACCTCACTGAAAACTCATGCAATTCCAGCTCGGCGATTTCGGTCTCGCTAGAAATATCCCTAGGGTTGGTTATAATATGCCCCTACCCGCTGGTACAGGGTGGTTGGGACCTCCGGCAGGTACCTACACGGCAAATGATCTGAATCTACGGCGGGTTGGAACCAAAGATTACTACGTCCCCGTCAGTGAATTCCTTCCCTCACGCATCTTCAGCGTCGTACAATGATACGTGTATAACGAGACTGACCAGTGATGTTCGTATGGCTAGGAACAATTTTCGCCAAGGTGGAATTATGCCGATTATCAAACATCGAGTGTTTGTGCAAAGTTCGGGCCACATACGAATGTATGGGGTCTGGGAGCGATCATGTATGAGTGAGTAAACTGTTTCTTCTTCGTGTTGCACATTTAAGCGCTCTTAGGCCATTCTTCTGACGTTCAAAACACCTTGTTGTCACGCCACCTGCTCGAGCAAAAAAGAATTCCAATCTCTATTTTCAAATATTAGAACACCCATACTAATGCTATACCCTCCTTCAGAGTCGCGTGTCTCGACCAAGGCAGCGTAGAACCTTACTATCCCTTCGACCCGTCCGTGCTCGCCGCACCCTACAACATCGATGGTGCTCCCGCGCTGGGCATCACGTACGGTACGAAACTTCGCGCCACTCAGTATTCGACTCTTCTCAGAGACACGATCCAATCATGCCTTTACGAAGAGCCAGTGAACCGGCCAAGTATCCAGAGATTGAAGCAGATAGTCACGAATGCAATCGCGACGTGTATTGCGAATGGCGCTACACCGGAAGGATGGCATAATTTGAATGTGCCGGAGCCGAGGACGCAGTATGTTCTTCTCCTTTCCTTCTTCACTGCTGTAGCCTTCTGGGCTCCTTACATATGCGAAATACGCGACATATTTGGGGAACTTCTAGTCTGCTTTTAAGCCTCAGCCTTGTGACGGATATGTTGAGGCTGACGCTGTTCTTGGTAGGTCCCAGAGAAGACGGACTCCGTCTCGACTTAAACAATGCACGAGGAGGAATGGCCCTCTTCCTACTGCAGTCCAGTGTACCAATAGAGTCAGGGTTGAGCCTGATAATACGCGGCCTCGGTGTAAGGAACACTGGAATTTAGTCAAGTTTCCCCATGGATGAGGCTGTCTTAACAACTACATCGATGACGATGTATCTTCTCGACGATGTATCTGCCTGCTCGTCTTGCTCGATAACAGTCGGGTGTGAAACTGATGTTCACATATGCTCGATCAATAAAACATGGTAGACCTGGTGCAGTGTCCTGTGAATAGGTCGTCATCTTCCGAGGATCTTCGATATATATCGTATCCTGGACACATCGCAGCCTGTGCTCGGGCGTAATGGTGTTATGGGACCTGTGTCTTCTCCATGCACTAGTACGATTACCTCTCCGACTGCTCCTATATCCAAGATCGGATCGGATTCGGTCTTTGGGTGTATCTGCACTCGAAGGGCCCTCATTCTCTCCGGCAACAGAGTAAAAGACTGCCAGGAGCGATAGCCGGGTTGGGAGGCCCCAGGAACACTTATGGAGGAAAGTGAGCACTGGTCGGGATAGACAGCCTGAGTACGCAAGGTCCATATCAGAAAACAGATGGCTTGCCTTCCAACCATTTGGTGCCTTTCTCTCGACTTTGTTGATACTTCTGGGTTTAGCGAGAGAGCCAGGGGAAGCGAGCAAAGGTGTGAATAAAAATGAGTCATGTGGTTAACGCGATGCCCTGTTGACCACCCACTCACGTAAGTAAGGAGTGGAGTTGAGATATATCTGGATGATTCCCATTAGGCATAGCATTGAATTACTCTCACTTCGATATGTAGCTGAGCCATTGAATGGATGCGAAGGGTCCTGGTGTTGATGTCACTCGCTCAATTTACACGTCCTTGATCCACTCGGAGGCAGACAATTTTACGTCAGGCATTGATGGAAGAGAATGGTGAAACTAACCTTTAGCATGAGATTCTGGAATCAAGCCTTTTTTTTCCGTCTGTGTGTATTAAGCGATACGTTTGCATTCATCGATGATTCATTGTTCCCAGAACAAAGGCCAATCAGTCATTGTCCAGGGATGCCGAGAAGCTCACAACATGATCTTTCAAGCTTTACAATTCCTTTTCGGTATATGTTGAATCTCGGCATATTTCAATATTCGATCAAACTGCTTGGTGCAAGAAGAGCAGCCCTCTTTCTTATTCTCGAGAAGCAGTTCCCAAATCATGGCCAGCCGCATAGGATTGCCGGCGTTCTTCAACGAAAACTTGGCTTGGGAGCAGTACAATAACCCCGGTCAGATCCCTTCAACTATACCTGCAATCATCGTAAGTCAACATTCAATGAAAACCAAGATCCGGGCCATTGCTCATGGAATATTTGTTCTCCTTTCTAGGCAAGTTATGGCACAACTCCTTTCGTTCTCCCGGCTCCCCCTGTCCGTCCACCTGCAACGGTCCCAGTGGTGCAGCTCAATCCTGTCAGACGTATTTCGCAGCGTCGTCAAAGCATACAAGGTGCCAACTTGGCTGCCGGTCTCCCACCTGGTGTGACTGTTGCTGGGGTACTGCAAAGGCTGCAGGGTGTAGATACTGGTCCTGGTGGTCCAAATTGGACTGCTGTGAAACTTTTGGGGTCAGGGGCAACTGGAAGTGTGAGCTTATCCAGAAGAAAATTGGGCATTAGAAAGAGGTGACTGACTCAATGGCTCTCTGACAGGTTTGTCTCTGGCAATATACAGGTCCTGATAATTTTCGACCACCTCCACCGCATGACAAGGTTGCTATCAAAATGGCATTCCTAGCTTACAGGGAGTTCACAAAAGAAGTGACCTTCTTGAGGGACATGAAGATGTCGGCATCAGATCACATCTTGAAGATGCTGTTAGAGCCCGATACTATAGACCAAGCCGCTGCTACGGCTCAGGCACTCGATAGAACTTGGATAGACCAGGTACGGCGTATCATCTTGGAATATTGTCCTTCGGGCTCGCTACACGATTTGATAGAAATGCGGATTCAGAGGTGAGTGTCATCATGAATCCCACAGTTCTTATGTCTACTGACGGGTGTCTTAGAAATTCTCGTCTAGAAGAATTGACACTGTGGAGAATCTTCGAATGTCTAGTGGACGGCTGTGCTGTTCTAGAACATCGCGCGGAATTTATGTTCGACAATATTGGTCGTGCTTCTGCTTTGAATTCTGTCAAGAACTCCATAGATGATCCAGGTATACTTGTTCATTTCGATTTGAAGCCACAGAACAGTAGGTCTCGTCCAACACAGACGAAGGAGGCAGAAGCTGAGGAATGTTAGTCATGGTTATGAGAAACGAGGCTGTTCACCCTGATACACCGCTTTGTAAAGTAAGGAAATACTGGCGCTGCTCTGAGTAATTTCAGAAAGCATGCTGATTCTTCTCAAGATAGGGGATTTCGGATGGGCAATGTACCGGAATCGGGATCTTGCTCATGTGAAACCGTGGAATACGTGGAATATCAACCAAGAGGTCCGCATCCGTGGTAGTCACATGTACCGGGCTCCAGTAAGTTGAGACAGATCCTGATGTACTGGCAGCAATTAGTCTCATGCCTTCTTACCAGGAGCAATTCACGCCGAGGTGGAACTATTCAGACTATGCTGTATCTCCAGTCTGCGGAAAATATGGCACCAAAACCAATGTGGTATGTGCTCCAGCGATATGGGCCGAGCTGTGATTTACAGATGAAATCCTCTTCACGCTATTGGCGTTTTTGAGTACATACTGATTGGCGAGTGAAACAGTGGGGAATAGGTCAGATCATGTATGAGGTGGGTGACGCTTGTGGGCTTTTCAATCCCTCTGCTTCGGTCTAATTATCACGGCCTGTTGGACTACACAATTGGCGAGTCTAGCAATACTGAGAAGCAATTTTCCTAGAAATTATACAAGCGCAAGCTAATCTTCTGATCAAAACATAGTATGACGCCCAAGTTCTTCATCGCCCCATCTCCGACGCACAATCTTTGAGTATTACAGCAACTTGTGCACTGGAATCAAGACCCAACTTTGACATTCCGTACTGCAGCTGAATTGAAGCGAGCGTGACTAACTTCTACGTAGCCTAGCATGTCTCAATCAGCCTCCTGTTGATCCAGCACAACCCTTCACCCCAGACGCACTTAGTGGACTTGCCGCCAAAGGTCGCGCGGTCGGAACACAAATACCAGCCCTCACTATTTACTCAAGACGCCTCAGAGACGCAATCCAAGAATGTCTTTACGAGGTTCCTACTCACAGACCGACTCTGGAAGTCTTGAAAGATAGATGCGCTTTCAATATAACTAGGCTTGAGCGTGCGGGTCACCGACCAGAAGGTTGGCAAGATCTTGAACGTCTCGAGCCACTTACTGCGTGCGTTATATTCTTCACGCTTGCCACGTCTCTGTTGTAGTCGCAGGTACTACTTGTACTTCTTGTACATCTTTTGTCTGGGACCAAAATACCAGTTGAGGAAACATGGTATCGCTGACTTATTCAGTGCTCAAGCTATATCACCCACATTTCGTCTCATGCGGAAGAGATGCACTGCAATAAAACGCCGTCCTGTGGTTCGATGTGAAAAGTCTGGTCTGTTTCGAGCCAACAATGTTCGTCCGCGTTGTGAGCATCATTGGGACTTGAGGGAATACCCACGTAACTGATACAGTCGGACTACAAAAATAATCAAGGTTCCATAGGCTGTGTTCAATGATGACTGTCAGCCAGAATTTCCCTTATATACTGCTCTAAGTGAGCATTACTGGTCCTGAAAGGCTCGGTAATCTTATAGAGACTGGAAATGCGTTTATAAGAATTCATTTACGCGTTCGCCATGAAGTGAACGCTCCAAACAGCAAGGAAGTCTAGCGACCCAAGATTGTTGCCGACCTCGACTAACGGACAGAAGAGTCTGTCTCTGATCTAGCTGTACGGAATGCCATCCGTAGGATATTATTTGTGACCAATTCGCGTCGAAAACCCTCTTTGTGCTAGCTGCATTCAGGAATACCATTGAACAAAGGCTGATCACAAGCCACAAACCCCGACAGAAGAAATTTATTATTCGGCTCAAAAAGCACTCTGGTAGTTCATGCTTGAGCTTTAGGACGTTTTAATTCTCTTGAAAATTAGTAAAAATGGCAGCACAACCAGTAGCTGATGCCACATTTCTCGCGGACAACCCAGGTTTTCTGGCATATCAACGAAGATGGTTTACATACAACCACCGTCCCAATGCAGTCGTCCCAGCCAACGCGGCACTTATTGTGAGTAAGCATAGTTCAGTTCTTGGTTCCAAATTGTTCTTTTGCTTTTGCGATCGTAGTTCTTACTGTACTTTTTCATTTTCAGGCAAATTGGCGGACTACACCCTTTGTTCGAGGTCCTCTCCCCATGGCGAACTATATTCCACCAGCACGATCAGCACCATCACCACTGGTGATAGTGCGAGAGACGCACGCACAGCAATTACAGAGGCAGCAGGATGAACCAGTCAATATCCGTCCAAGGATCGCTCCCCGTGGCCTAGGAAAGACAGCAACCAATTGGAAGGGGGCAAAAATCTTAGGATCAGGTGGAAATGGTCAGTGCTGCGATATCATTCATCCACTGGAGAATCTGATTGCGATATCACTGACACCTTACTTATCGATAGCGGTCGCGAGCCTGTGGGAGTGGAGTAGTAACGCGACAACGAAGCCTGCAATAGACCACCATCAAATCGTCGTCAAGTTGAATAGGGATATGAATTTTTCTTTCGACCTCAAAGACGAAGGTGAAATAATGATGTCTCTCAAGAAAGTTCCCTCGAAACATATCGTCAAAATTCTGGCGCGACCCAAAGCTTTGAGCCGACGAGACTGCGCGAGAGAACGCCTCTCCGTCGCAAATTGGCAGGGGAAGGTGAAGCGGCTTGTGATGGAATATTGTTCGAAAGGGTCGCTTGAACAATTGAAGGCAAATAGAAGGGCACGGTAGGGAGTTCAGAAACTATCCTTGAGAAATGAAGACGGACTGACGTAGCCGGATAGTGATTTACCTTTCGAGGAACTGACTTTGTGGCGTATTTTTGAATGTCTCGTTGACGGCTGTAGCGTCCTCACTTTTGAGCAGGAATTGGATGTTGACAGAGGGGGTCAAGCAATTTTCCCTGAAGAGCCCCCGGCGGAAGTGGTAGTTCATTTTGATCTGAAGCCGCCCAACAGTGAGCAGCGTCCTTCAACAGCGAGGATTCCAAGTCTAACAGCATAGTTTTCGTGGGAGAAACAGACAGAGATCACTCCGGATGTCCTGTCTTCAAGGTATGTGCAGCTGCCCTGAAGTCATGTCTTTGGCCTAGGCTCATGATTACATAAGATTGGTGACTTTGGTTTAGCAGAAAAAGTCGACAATGACCCCGCCAACGTAGTGCCAACGGACGATTATGGTTTTGATCAAGAATATCGATTAAGAGGGACTGCGGGGTGGTATGCACCTGTAAGTAATTGATGACATATCAAATAGTCAAGAGAGGCGCTGACTATTGTATTCGCAGGAGCAGTTCACTCCTCGCTGGGAACATAATGACTTCTTGACTTCGCCCGTTTGCGGAAGATATGGAACAGCAACAAACATCGTAAGCGAGCCCCAGTCACACATGATAGCTTTCTTAAGGGCTCGGACATGACGCCGACTTGTTCCTCCTTTAGTTTCTCCGAGTTCAGACAGCTGAATACCCATCATTTGCTGACAATATCATAGTGGGGAATCGGGACTCTGATGTATCAGGTGAGTGACACGTCTTGGAATCCCACGTACTTAGGAGTCTTGAGTTCTCTCCAAGATTAAATCCTTCAGACATTCACTAATGTGTCTGGGCTAATTTTTGGGCTCAGTGAGTGATGAACCTCGAGCGCACATCGACGAAACAGTTCCACCGTAATTTTCAAGTCAAGGATATCTACATTGCTTAGTGCGCACGAAAACAAAGAACTGTTGGCTGATCTATACTGTCAAGGCTAGCTTGCTTATATGCGACTCCTCCAAGCGCGTCTCGGCCATTTGATTTTTTCAATCCCCCCCGCGTAGAAGCCACTACATATGGAAACAGGATCACTGGGATGAACTACTCCAATACACTGAGAAACCTCATTCTTGAATGCTTGTATGAATTACCTGCAGACAGACCATCTCTCGTAGATCTCAAGACGAGAATCAAAGCTGCAATAGCCGTTTTGGTAATGCGTGGTGCCGCCGAAGACAAGTGGTATGACTTGGACGTGCCGGATCAACCTGCTGTGTAGGTTATAGATTTTCTTCTCCCCAGTTTTGCTCTAGAAGTCTGGAAGATTGAACATCGGTCATCGACATTTAAGTTAATCCATACATGAATAGTTTGAACTTGTGACTTCTTCGTCTGGCTAATTGGCATTCAGAGACGCGTACAATACAGACAGAGCGATTGCTCGGGAAGCTGCTGGACTACCTCCTCTTCCAGTCGCAGGAAATCGCCGAGGCCGGTTCAGAAGAGTGACTCTGAGAGCTAGAAGACATCGGTACATGTAGGCCGCGTCGAAGTGTGAGCATTATGACTTATAAGTCGTTTGCAGACGATGAGAAGCTATGTTTAAAATATGGAACAAAGTATATGAGTAGCATCGACTTATATTTTCGGCTCTGACTTGCTTGTTCACCAATCATCCTACATCAACACTTCCCGGGAACTTTTGATCTCAAAGTATAATTTTTAAGATATCTTGAGCAGATGACTCGCGCGCCGATCACAACATCTAAGCGAGCCCCACTTTGGCAAAAAAGACTCAACTGATGACTTCTTAAGCTCTGGTCATGCGCGACGAAGCATAAGGCGGTTCTTGAGGTTCGACTTGACATACAACATGATCAACGCGACAACGACGCACATGTATTACTGAAACATTCAGTCTCTCTCAGAGATGGGCGGGTATCGATAAGAAAGCGCTGCTTCGGTCTCAACGAGACAAAACAAAATCGGGACAGATTTCAGTAATGGAGGGTCAATTTCAGTAATGGAGGGTCAACTCTGTGGATTCAGCCAGCTACAATATACTGTGGGCAAGAGAGGCTGTGATGGCTTTATAGAGCAGATAGGTCTGGGAAGAGCAAATTATCCCCGCGGAAGAAGGCCTTGTACCAAGTTATATACAATAATGCATGTGATGGACAACGCATTGACCCAAATTGAAGTCTGATTCGCAGCAGACCCCCACGTACTGCATAACAATACCTCACTTAATTCTCCTGAATATAGAGATTTACCATTCCAACGCAACACTAGACCTGACACAATTCGAGGTACTCTCTGTGAAATGGCTTGCTTTCGTGAACTTTTGCTGTCACTCTTGAGCGCCACTAGATGTCGGAAGATGGCCTTCTCGTACTTCTTATACAACGGCACAACGCCGCCTGCATCCAATAAAGTTTCTTCCACGGTGGAGATCATGTAAAGCCTTCTTTAGCTGCACTGGAACATACGAGTAAGTCGTGTGGTTCAGAGATAGACTGGTGAAGACCTACATAAATCTTGAAGACATCCTGTGTATTAAGTACCATTATGTCAAGGCATACGTCGACTCTGTTCCATACAGGCTGTCATCGAGCGAGTACTGGCACGCGGAGTGAACAGAGCGAACGGGGATCAAGGCGATCTCTTGCAAAGAGCCACCGCTCTCGTTCAATCTGGTACACTGAAGTATACGCCCACGAGAATCCTGCTTCGGGTCGCTTCGGCGTCGCTCTTTCTATTTTAATTCGATCAGTGTCGGTAGTCGGAACGTCGATCTGCAGGTGTCCATTGTTATTCTGGATGAGAGTAATGCGGCTCTGCGTGCTACTCCGCTGGATGATATGAACGTTGCGTCTCGGTACGCTACTCTACTTGAGCGGCATACCGCTCGGTTTCGCAAGAACTTTACTGTCGCTCGACAGCCGGCTTTCGGATATACATTTCCCAGTTATCCGACCAGCTCAGAGGTTGATGGCATTATGGGTTCTCAGTATGGCGCTTCGGGCTTGTATGATGCTCAGCTACTGCCAGAAAACGGGTTGGACGGTTGGAGCGCTCAGCCATTTGATCCATCTATTGCTCCTTTTGCGATTGAAGGCGATCAGATGTATTTTGGATTCGATGACAACTCTCTGGATTTTCTATGGAACACTCCAGCTTGGTAGGTTTCGGCTATTCGTATCATAGTAGTACCCTTGAAGAGCCAATGCATCAGGCTTGAGGAACCAGGACTAACTTTGGATGGTACTGCGCCCCTGTATGAGAAAAGTATTCGGGACCCCGCATCGAAAAATGAACAAGTGCGACGAAAGATAATACTTTCATCATTGAAATCTGAATCTCGCTGGATGACGTTCCACCAGATTTGAAGTTCGACGTCAACAAAGCCCTGCTTTACCGAACCACAAACAGAACATCATCTTCCAAGTCCTCGCAGTACACTTCATCGACCAGCTCGCCATCCATGATACCCGCCACATACGCCACGCCACAAACACTATAGATCTTCTCAATCTTTTCCTCGCCCTTTGCTTCTCCAGCTGTATCATCGTCTCGGCTGTCTGGGAGCGGCCTCAACACAAATGGCGCCGGCGCACCAAACCACACAGCCAACAAATCTCCTGGCTGTACGAAATCAGGACCGATACCGCGAAATCCAGTTTCCGTGACGAAGAAACAATTACCAGGTAGCATGTTGAGTAGGTTGAGACTGTACTCTCGAGCCATATCATCTTCGCCTCCGACATCCGCTCCTCCCTCCTGTGACGTTCTGTCGCTATGGGTTTCAAGGAGATGAGCGTACATGTCGCCATAAGTCTCTGGAGCTTCATCACGCGCTGCACCACTGTACACTTTATTTATGATTAAAGTCCTCCAGAGTGGTTCTTTCGTTTTGAATGGTGTGAGATATGGGCGGCTTTCTGGACGCTCAGACGCGTGTTTCGCAGCTCGTTCACGAGCCTTGTTTGCCATAACTTCGAGCTCAGGAAGTTTCGCAAGACATGCCTCTCCTTCAAGGAATGAGAATTTCTCGGCCATAGTATCGATTGGAAGACCACGTATACGAAGCGTGGTGAGGTCCTCGTCAATATAACCATTCACCGCATTGCTGCCTGCCCCCGAAGCACCAATTCCTGGTGGGTGAAAAAGTGTTGGTCTTAGAAGTCTCTTGTCGCCAACTTGCGGAATCCAGGATGGCAAGCTTCTGTCCGAAGATGGACCTATGAGTTGAATGCCGGAAATGAAATGGCAGCCCTGTCCTTGCTGAAAGATATGGGCTATAGCTTCCGCGAAGACGGTTCGACTTGGTTTGCCGTAATCGACGGTGAAGTTCTGACGAGCGGATGGGTCTAACATGCCGAGAAGAGCGTAAACCCTATCACGTGGCTCGGTGGCGTTGGCAGCATTTGTGTTGAGGATCAGATCGCGGAGACTGGAGCCTTTGTTTTCCAGTACTGAGGTGCGGATATTGTTGAGGAGGTCGATTCTGATACAAGCGGGCCGAACACCTTTTGCTCGTGTAGGATCAATGTCGTGGTTTGGTGTATTGACATTGTTCGGGAACATCACCATGTCCATCTTCGTGAATTCAATCAGAGCCACTTTCTGCCATGCTCCAAACAGAGTGCTCCATTTTGTCCATGTATGGCCACAGCCGACAAGGGGATCTTGATCCGCGAGGACTATTTCCTGGATTGTCCAGAGCCGAGTAAACCATTCTCGCTCGACGAAGTGCATATAGAATGAAAACAGGTTTTGCGTTGTTTCTTCTGTGATGTCGTCGCTTAAAATTACTTTCGACATCAAGGCGAAAGCCTCATCGCTGTCCTCATCTGCCTCGCCTAGCCATATCACCACCGGCTTCGCGCTGGCATACACTTCGCCCATCATGGCCACTTGCTCGTTTCGCTCCTTCACGTCTTGTTGATTGATACATAGTGCGTCTACCCAGAGACACCGTGGCTTATCAGGGAGGCGGAGGTATGTCAATGCTGTGTGCAGATTCTTGGTAACTTCGGTTGGGAGGCCGTTGAGAGTTATGGTCTCTCGGACTGATGCATCACCCCATACATAAGAAAGAGCTTCGTATTCTGGTGACTCGAGAAGTGAAATAGTGGTGGTCGTGCACTTGACTTCTGTTCCGGCGGTGAGGGGTTCGAGACTTAGGCTCCTGATCTCCTTTCGACTTGGATTCAATGGCTCGTAAAAAGCCATTGTTGATTACGGGCTGATTGTTTCGCCGTAAACTTGAAGCTTTATACGAAACGAATTTGAGCTGTTTGTTAGTGTCTCTTGTCGCTGTGCTAGATTACGCATGAGCAGATCAGAATTTGGAATGGTATTCTGGTACAACTTACCCCGCGTCGCCAAGCTCAAACATGATTGGGTTTGAAAGTTCAGAAATCTCTCGGCTCCGACAGCATTCAGCAGAGAGCAAGGTAAGATAGCAAGGTAAGACAGATCGAAAAGCACGAAACGAAGATCAAAAATATGTCAGAATTCTGCGACCGGCTCTGTCTGGATCTGATCTCGCTTAAAAACAAACAAAACAAAGCCTATTTGCCTATCATCTTATCCGATCTTAATCCCACCTCCACTTGCACTGACCACAGTCCCAGTAATCCATCTTGCATCGTGACTACATAGCATACCCACTACATCCGCGACGTCTTCGGGCTGGCCAAATTTGGGAGATGACTGTAGAGTGATGAATTCCTCTTTGAAGATTTCCAGCATGTCAGATGGGCACTTCATCACGGAATCAGTCTGAGTGAGGCCAACTGTGACAGCATTTGCGGTCGTGCCTTCCATAAATGAGAACTGTCGTTTGTTAGTCCTGTATAGCTAAATAAATGTAGGATAGTGAAAATATTTGTCCTCCGAGTAGCACAAGTATCAAGGAACTGCTCGCTCACCTTTTCCTCCTTCCCTCCAAATGCCATCGACCAAGTTCGACACAGCGACTCACCTGCTGACTTCCCAGCTGCATACATCAATTGCCCAGACCATGGCTGTCTCGATCGTACAGAAGAGATATAAATGATTCTGCTCTCGGGCTGGAACATCTTTTTCTTGACAAACTCCTCAACAATCAGAACTGGCGTCTGGATGTTGCTAATCATGCTCTCCTGGATGCTTTCAACAGTTAATTCTCCAAGAACAGCATCGCGAGCATCTGATGCATTATTGATGAAGATGTCGACTCGGCTGGAGAAATGCTCGACGAGGGTGTCGGCGATGGTCTGAGCGCATGTTGGAGAGAGAATGCTGCAGCTGATGCCGAGGATCTTGACATTATTGGTTCGATTTGAGGATTTGAAGTGGGTGTCGATCTCTTCGTTCAAGGAGTTGATGAGGGCAATGCTTTCGGAGGTTACACATGTGCCGAGAATTGAACAGCCTCGCGATGCAAGATTCAGGGCAATGGCTCGTCCGATACCCCGCGAGGCTCCGGTGATGACGGCGACCTTGCCGACAAGGTCTTGCTCCCTAATGCGTAAAGAAGTCACAATTGAAATGGTGTTCAATAGTGAGTTGAGCTTATATGAAGAGCTGCTTGGTCTTCAGAACGTGGGAACGCGATGTGTGAACTGAAGTAGCCGTGCTGCTGATGACTAATGCACCAAATGCGAGACCAACCACGATTCCCTTGGCTCATGACTGCTGATGATCCCAAAGCAGGCTGGCAGACATAACACAATAAGTCTACTTGGAGCGATTCGACTGCAAGCCTACGTAAGGAACAGAGTCACGATAAGACACGGGCGATGAACTCTCCTCCAACTCGAATAAATCTACCCGAGGGCTTTCATCCGATATGCTAAAAGCTCGAAGTAGCCTTGGTCCTTCCGGCTGAAGCTTTACGAGTATGAAAGTGAAGGTGGCACCGTAATACGTGTATCTGTGCACCCGGTGCATCTACAATCTTCGTCGGAAAGAGGGTGTAAGAGTTGTAAGATTCTTTGGCAGGGAATCACCACGAAGCTCACGAAGATGTTTCTGAAGCCCAGCAGAAACATTCTCATCAATGTGGAGATCTTTCTTGGGCATGCACTCAAAGCCTAGGTATGGATAGAGGCGACTCCATTGTTTCCAGTTCCTATTGAGTTTTATACCGTGGAAGGTGTCTTCACCGCATATCTCCATGACATTCTTGAGCTTGGTGGTGAGACTAGACCCGTTGACTTGCCTGACAGACGAAACACCTGCGTGGTCGGCAGTTGGAATAGGCAATGACGTCCCAAAGGTATTGGATGTCGGCATATGCGTTCGAAACTTGAAGAAGCGGTTTGTAAATTTTGGAAATTGCCTCGATAAACATGGCGGCTGTCGCCACTCGCCACGATGGTGTTTCGACCACCTGGGCACCCCTCGGATTTTAACTCTTTCGAAAGTGGCCATATCAGGCTTATCAATTCTTCCGAGATGTAAGAGATCAAGTACACTGCTCTGAGCCACTGCTGGGTTAAAGCTCGAGCGAAGACAACAACTAGAGCGAATCTTGAAGAGCACAACTGTCAAATACCTATTTACATCATTTGATACTACTTGATCACATAAGATTTCTTCTACCACTGTTGAGTACTGGCCCTGGCTCAATGATCTTGACTCTCCCCAATTCTGACAATCATAACAGGAACTTGGATTAGGGAATGCGTTGAGATGAAAGACACTCAGACAGAGAAGTAAGCAAAGAGCTGGGAAAAAGACTAGGAGATTTGAACTGCAGCAACAACAAGCAGGACATCGTCAATCTGTAGCTCATCATTTCTAGCATTTCTTCTGCGGCGAGCACTAGCTGTTTTAATAGCCTTACAAGTAACCAAACCATAGCATCAAAATCAGCAACTATAATTTATCACACCAGGTATCCTCCTGATGTGCTCTACGGATTCATTTTTCAAATCTAAGCTCATCCTCAGTATAAACTATCCCAACTCCGTCTCGCGTAGATCCCAGCGCTTGAAAGCCCAAAGAAAAGTAAGTTTTGAATAGTCAGTGGCGTTGTTCGTCACACTATCATCCCATCCCATCTTATTATCCCTTTTCATCCCTCCAAGCGACCATCCAACGGCCACCACACAGGCTACTCGACCTCCTAGCGACCGAGTCAATAATTCCTTCCCAACTTCCCAACTTAGGTTCCCCCGCCTCCCAGCTTCCCAACCGACCTTCCCTCTCCACGCCGCAGCCCCTTCAATCCTTCAACCCACCCAGCCAGCCACCTTAATCCTTGATCCTCCCACCCTCCATCCAAATCCCAATCCCGATATCCCCAAATCCCAAGATTAACCTCCAAGCCTTGCTCTTTCTCTTCCGAAAATCCCATATCCTAGGTCCCAATATCCACGGCCTATCTCCACCCACTACAACCCAAACCACTACCACTTCCACTACCACTACCACCACCAGCCACCAGCCCAATAAGCCACCCACGTACATATCGAACATATTGACATATCGTACAATATACCATGCCAGTATAAGGCTCTGTTAAATCAGAGTGAAATTCGCAGGTCGTCATCCTCCCTCCTTAACAAGATCTAACCTACCTTACCTGCCTCACATCCACCTTCCCCAGCATTTACTCGTTCACAACTATACCGACCAGGTAATCAGCAAATCATTAAATCAGCAATGAAGCTGAAACTCCGCGAAACACGCGAAAAAAGGGAGAGAAAAAAAAGAAGAAGAAGGAGAAAGGGAGAAAAAAAACCAGAACGGGGAAAATGCTCATGGAAGTTATCATTCATTTGTTCACATTGCTCAAGCTACCATACCATACCATACTACACCACACCAAACGCATATCTAGCAACACTTTTTCATACTCCCTCCCTCGTTCCCTCAACTCCCTTCCTTGCAGTGCCGCCGAATGGCCAGTAAGAAAGCAAACAATGCAACGCTCATTCATTCGTTCGTTCTTTCACTCCAAAAGGCATGGCACACCTCATCGCATTAAGTCCATGCATGACCTCTTCTCTTCGACGCTTCGATTCTCGCTTGCTTCCGTAGTGAAAAAAATCCATATGTATGTACCCATTCAATCCGATCCCATTCCATTTCATAACCATTGGTTGAGAGCCTGGAATGAAACAAAAGCAACGCCCACAATGCCGCCCATCCATCAGTCGTATGCCACGCCTCGCTCTCTCTCTGTCGACGTCTCTATCCTTCACTTCATCCTTTGCCTTGCCTATCAAGTCCATCCATCCGTCTTCACGATCTCTAAGCCAAGCCAAGCACAGCCAAATTCCCACCTAAATATCATCCGTATGCGTCCCTCTATCTGCCCAAAAACGCATCGCGTAAGCTAAGTCCAAGCCCAAATGCAGCTAAATATCTCAAATGTAAAAACTCGAAAACCCCGAAAACCATAAACCGAAAAAAGATCACTAGCAAGTTGTGAAAAAAGGCCTATGAAACGCCATGCTAAATACAACGCCTGTAAGCCAGATAATTCTGTGTATAACAAACGAAAACGGACAGAGACATGGAGTATTAGTCTGACAAATCGACCAGGCAGCAATGATATAATGGCCAGCCAATTAATGATCCCACGCGGTCCTTTGAACAACGGATTCGAAATTGCAGCGACTTGTAGATGTTGAAATCCATGCGAATCGAGATTGACCTGCTCTCAGGAGCTGGTACGTGAATGGGTATCCACATACGTGTAGCTGACGTTGGGGCCGATTGTGCCAGAATCGAGGGTGGTGGTGACACGCCCGGACGATCTTGAATCTCTTGCTGAAGCCATCGCTGCTGGGACAATTCTGGAGCGGGGCCCAAGGCTGGATCTTGACTGGAATGGCGAACTGGTCGTGCTTGGAGTAGACGAGGGTCGTGAAAAAGGCGAACGGCTGGAGCTTGCTGGAGCTGATGGTCTCGGAACCAGCAGAGGGTTGGTATTTCTCGAGCCAGGCGAAGATGTTGTAAAGCTGAGAGGCGAACCCTCCGCCCGACGATTATCGTCTAACATTTGTTGTCGGATGACGTTATGTAGAGACTCTGGAATTTGCGACCACTGTCCCATTCTCGCAGCATTCATGAGTCTGGAGGGTACTGGATAATTTGCCGACACCGCAGGTCTCGTCCCTGGGATGTTGGCATTTGGTGAAAGTTCCGCGGGCATGTATGGCATTGCTCCAGACTCAGCAGCTTCCTTCAACCATTGCTCCCATGCTTCGTCCATCACCGTATCGTTACCAGCCTCTCGCAGAGCAGCATTAGTTCGCAGCTGCTCGTTCAGCGCGACTCCTACGCTCTGGATCTCAACATCCGAGTCATCTATATCCTCGTCCATTTCGTTCTCTGCCTCGTTCTCCTCAGTTTCCTCATCCTCCTGGATGTCCTCCATATCCTCAATATCGGCACGGTGCGCTAATGGGGCAACAGGGACGCGCAGCTCAGGCGGAACCCAGTCAAAAATCCCATCTGCGGTAGTATCTCGAATGACGATTCCCTGTTCCCGCTCAAATCTCTCCTTTGCCCAACGTGTTCCCTCCCATTTTGTCAGGCTCGCGATCTCGTGTCTTGTAAGTCCAACATTGTCGAATGCGCGAAACAGTCTTCGGTGCCATGGGTACCGGGAGAGGCGGACTCGATGTGGCTGGTAGGAATAATCGAGCCCTGGGTATTTTGCTTCTTGTGAAGACAGATGCCCGTAGAAAGCTTGCGTCTCTAGACGAACTTCAGGAACGAGGTTCCGCTGCAGCAAGCCTTGGAAATTCTGCGGATCATTAGGTTTTGGTTTGGGGAACATAAACTCGTAAACGAGCTGATCAACTGCTGGTCCCTTCATCTTGCAGATTTTCGGTCCTTGATCTAGGAAAGTCGTGGCCTCAGAAGTTGAGGTCTTTCTGAGGCGGCGTAGAGGGGCGGAGAGGACGGCGCAGACAGAATGATTAAAAGGCGTTCGCTATCCTCGGGGTAGAGGTGGGGCGTCTCGAGATTCTGAATCCGCGACGTGGTTGTGGTCGTGTTCGTCCGTGCCTGGATAGGATATCGCTGGAAGCGGATATGGTGGGGGACTCGAGGGAGTGGCTACACGAAGGTAGAGACAGACCAGTAAAGTCCTGGAGGATAGATCCAAGACTGGACTTGGAGTTGTTGTGTTCGCAGAGAGAAAGGAATGAGAAGTTGAAGAGTGGCGGATGTGAGTAAGACGTGGAGAGAAGATTATATGGTGGGTTGACTCGGCGGTTCCTTCCTTCTCGAACAGTGAATTCCTCAGCTCCGAGTCCGGGTATGGATCAACAATGATTCACAGCCACCAACATAGACGTGAATAATCCCAAGTCGAGTATGGACAATCCCGCAGACTGCCCAGTACAGTTCCAATCTCTCCTCGCGCCCGTTGGTCGCAATAAGAACAGAGTAGGTCGGGTTGTACAAGATTTAACGCAAGATTGGCCTTTTCGTGAAACCAACCAGCCAATATTCCTCCCTCTCAATGCCCGTCCTTTGAGTCCTTATCTTTTCTTTCGTAAAGTGGTCCTTCCTACTTTGCAAGTCGATGCCCGTTGTATTCCTCCAGTTGGTGTGACAAAGACCTAACCTCTCACAGACTGCACTGCTGCGGATGCAGGAATCGAACACTCTCGAGCGGCGGGCTTCGACCTTTTCAATATCAATGCGTGCGGGCGTGGAGGAAGGGGTGGCTCGGAATTCGTAGGAAGAGGGAACAAGAGAGGTCGTGGGATGTGGCCGTTACGAATAGGTCGCAGTTCGGGTTGCGTGGTCTTGTGGTGTTGAGTGATCTGGTGTGGATTGCGGTGAGTCGGGTCTGGTCGGTCAAGTGGTGAGCGTCGAGTCGTGAAATTGTCGAGACCAGGGCCGGACACGGAGAGAGGCAGAGGAAGTGGGATAGGCGGGATGATGAATGGTTGAGAAAGGAGAGGGAGGGATTGGACAGGATGCAGGGATACAATGAGGATGGGATTTTAATCCACGCCACTAACAAAAGAAAGGAATAGTTCCAATAGATTGCCGGCTGGCTGGTATAAGGTTGAATTCGTGATGTAACGAACGAATGTTAAGGTTATATTCGGTAGAAAAGAAAAAGAGAAGAGATGTTGAAATGCTGTTCTCATTTGCTGCCAAATCATCACTTCCTTCCGACGCTTATTTTTGGTAGGATCTTGTTCAATCCTTTTTCTTCCCTGGCTTTAATCTTCAATCTGCCAGAATGTTACAATAATCTTCGGGTCCTGGAGATCCAGGTCCAGATGCAGATCAAGTCTAGATCCTTGCCGTGATCTGTATCACCTTGCTTCAATTCGGTACGGCATGGCATTTATTTCAGGTGCCTGTCCTGCTTTGCCTTTCCCTGCCTTACTTGCTTGCTTGGACAAGCATCCTGAGCAATTCCAGTCCAATCAATGCGAATGCGAACCTTGGAAACCTTCCCCTTTCACCCCTCCTTTTCGATCCCTCACCGTCAAATCCAGTTCACCACCACGAGTCAATCAAATCACACCAAATCAGATCCAAATCATACCTCATCCCACGAACCAATCATCTTCACTATCTGCATCAAAGCCCCTCATTATCACAGTACATATGATTCCGTACTGGCAAACTAACAATGCTGAATCGTGAAGCGAAAGCCAATAAACACCAATTTTCACTACTGCAACACCACCTCCTTCCGAGCTCGAGCAGAATCCCACAGCCAATGATCAGCTCAAGCAGCCTTCCGTCTCTGTATGTACCTGTCCCGAAACAATTGTGATGGCTGCTGAGCCGTACCGGGAGGCTTGACCTTTAAGGTTAAACCATGATCCTGATCTTGAATTATTCCAGCTGAGACTGTTGGTTGGTTGGTTCGCTAGACACAGAATATGATTCGAGAACCTTTTGAATTCGAGACAAACATAGGGTGACACCCAACTCGATACAGCCTTCCTCCTATCCAGCGTGACATAATTATACTGATCTATCTATATCTCACCCTCACTTCCCCAAATACATAATAACTCGACGTGTCCAACCCAGCAGATCACCCGGCATCCTCATTCCATTCCCTGGTATCTGTGCTGAACACCAAATTCGGTACCAAAGCCCTCACTCAGCCTTCCATGCATGGCTCCGCTGTCCAAGTACAAGTCGTTACACTTGTCACTCCCCAGCATACCCAGCCCTACCATGCAGCGGAGGTACAACCTCCACTGCTCGAATACCAAAAGATGACAATAATGACGCTGACGATGCAGTAATACAGCATTCATTAAGAGTGACACGTCTGCTTACCGACCCACCAACCACATAGGTATTTCCTGCGGACGAGGGATATCCCCTTCACGCCGACAGTGACATTTGAAACTAAACACTACACAGAGAGTTTAAAAAACACCACGTCTGTCAGTATTCCGTGGCAAAGGAACATCCCTCGACCTCCAAAATACGCACCCTCTGAGACCTGTCAAATCTGGTTATCATGAGCAAGCCACGACACAACGCTTCTCAAAGCTCTTCATGCTTCTACCTAAAATTCTTACCTACGACTTTATTTTGTATACAAATACCGGTCAACAACAAACGACCACGTTTTCGCAGCCGAAGGAATATCCCTCGTCCCATTTATTCTCTTTTTCCTGAACAGTACCTCCGTAGCGTTGACCACTCTCCATCTCCTACAGTGTAGCTCGCTAGCCACGACACACCTCACCACCAGCACCCCTCCAAATCAACATCCCATGATCAAAAAATTTACCATACAACTCCCTCAAAGGCCCGAGTCAAAGCGACCGATCACGTCTCAAGCTTCTATCGAGTCTTGACAGCCAAAGGCGTATACTCTTTGAAGAACTTATCCTTCAAGAACCTGGCCTGACCTGGCTACAACCTCTACCCAAGGTAGTGGGCCAGGCCAGGCGAGCGCCAGCTGTCAATCAACCCCACCTCACCTCACTGAACGACCCCTCCAACCCCTCCATCGACACTCCCCAAAAGGGATTCCATTCCATCCACTGCCATCCAAAGGAACCTCGAGATCGTACCGTCCGTGAATAATCCCCAGGGTCCAGGATCCCAATCGAATAGCTAGCAAACAAACAAATCCCCAGTTCAAGTTCAAATCTGCAGCCCTTTCTCTCACTTTCCCCGCCATCCATCTTTTCAAGTACCTATCCAACCAGTAAAGCCCTCTGCACCAATCACCAACACCCCCACCACACGCCTGAGACCAGCGACCTGTAGCGACCTACAGCGACCTCCCAAATAACCCTCCCTCCTATCTTCAACCTCCTTTCTCTCCAACCACATCCCCTCATCACCTCATCCCAGATTTTCCAGATCTACAACCTTCGAAAGAATCTCGCCTCGTGGTCTTGGAGTTTGCAACCAGGTCAAGATTACGTGCTACAGATTTTCAAGACCCCCAGCTTCAAACGGTCTTCTGAGGCCCGTGGGCCAGGACGTTAGGATACATCGTGGGTGATTGGATGAGCATGTCTTGCAGAAAAAATCAGAGAAAAAAAAGACCTCGAGACCGCCAACACATAGGCAAACACATCTCTCCTAGACCTAGACCCTTCTCCACACATCTCTCCCCTCGCGGATTGTGACTTCCAAGTTACGGGTTGCGAGTGACGAATACTACCTTCCAAATATATATATATATATATCGCTTTGAATAAGAAGGAAAGAATGAAATACAAACCTATCTGTAAATAATTCATGTTGAGTTATCATTGAGTCAGATAACTATCTATCTAGCTAGCTAGTCAGACCAAACCCGCCTGATGCAAACGCAAATGTGAACGCCCATCCGCCCCTGGGTATAATGCTATGCTCCTTCTCCATACTCCTCCCTTATTTCTCCCACCCATGCGCCATAGCAAATAAAAGCAAAGATAAAAGCAATCCCTGGGTATCGATCTCATAGACGCCAACTCGCCTGTATCCGATATCATATCATACCGTGCGCCGGTTCCGTAAGATAGCAAAATAAACCCTCTCCATGTTCCCCTTTCTGCAAGCCATCCATGCCCAGACACTGTAGCGTCAAAGATGTTTAGACACATCTAAAGCTCAATCTCCACATGCGTATGATTGCCGGAGACCGAGCTCAGCTCCATATCATGCCAACCACCATCCCTCGCCACCTCAAAAGCCTCCGCACGATCACGAATCCGCTCATCAGAGACCTCCGAGTCCTGAGACTGTTCTCTCGCCTGCGATAAGACGATATCGGTAGCGATAGGATCGGGTGGAGTGACATCAACAATCAGCATACCATCCTCATCGAAATCGTCTTCATCGAAATCATCGTCATCGTCATCGTCCGACATGTCAGAGCCCAAGACTTCTCTCTGAAACTCGTAATGTCGCTCTGCGAGGTCATCAAAGTTGTTCTGCAGCCCAAGGTGTTGAGTTTGCAACTCCTTGAATTTGACCTCCCAGTCAACCTCGCTGCTACTGGATTGGGATCCATCCTCCTCGGATTCGGGCTCGTGAATTTCTTCGTCGTCAATGAAACTGTTAACCTCGTATCCCTCTTCGAGTTTGTCGACCGAGTCTTGAGAGTCGTATGCCGAGGAATCGTAGTCGAGGCATTCGCCCACGAGTTCCTTAACGACAGTCGAATCGACGACAACTTCGTCCACGTACTCGTCAAGAGTGATCTGAGGTAAGGGTCCAGTGCGGCCCAATGTCTCCTCGACATAAGGAGGCTCAGACGCGCCTTCATCACAACGAGTACAGAATCCGTTTTCACCACCCCAGACTTCGTGACTGCATGCTAAGCAGCGATAGACCTCGTCGACAGGATCGAAGTATGCTGGAAGAGCCTTATTGTCCTGCAGCTCTTCGTCATCTTCTTCTAAGCCTGGTGTGTCTGGTTTGTCACCTTCGGAATCGTCAGAAGAAATGGTGTACGGATTGGATCTCTGGCCAGTCAGACTGTGTGGTGCTGGAGAATTTGAGCCATCAAGACTCAAGCGGGAACGCTTATTTGACGTTCCCAAATCGGTGAAGCTAGACTTGCGACGCAAATTCAACGGCGACTTTGGAGCTCTCGACACTACATCGAGCTCATTTCCATGAGCATCGAAGGATCTCAGGCGTCCTTGCTCGTTGCGTTGTATAAATTTTGGACCACCTGGCCAAGAGATCTCACCCTTGCCGTTGTGAGCCTGCAATTGTGCAGCTTCAACAACGAGATCCACGAAAAAGGATTGCGGTGATCCACCATGCTCAACCTCTGCGGTCGATGTAGCAAGAGAAAGTCTTCTCTCACAAATTGGACTATCCGGTGGTGCTGATAGCTGCGAACTTGCTGTTGTTTGTGACTGGATGTGAACATGCCGAGGTGCTGCTTCGGCCACTTTCTTCATCATCTCTTGATCGTACCGGAACACGGTCCCAGAGCATTCATGGCCAAATAGTTCTTCGACGCTTATACCCCCTACATCGAGTCAGTAAGTAAGAACCACAATACGGCGGCTCCATACCTTCATGCCATTGCAGTGGATCCTCCGTGCATGGCCAAACATCCTTTGGCTTGAACACCTTCAGAAGATCACACAATTCCTCGTACGAGGAATGCCGTGAGTATGGAAATGTGATGATCCTAGGTAGTGTTCGAGACTTTCCCTTCTCTCGCGAACTAATCAGATCGTCGCGGTGTTGTTCGGTGACCATTCGGATGACTGCTGCTGCAAGCTGAGCCAAGGAGACATTGCCATCTACATCGTTCAGGCCAAATTCCGCCAAAGACAGAACTCGTCCAGGTGTATCAAGAACTTTAGAGAGTAGTTGTCTGACATCCGCCTTGACCGAGTCGTGGGCCTCTGAGAAGCTACGGGACGTCAGATACGCATTTTTGGGAGCTTTCGAAACTTACAGAGTCATCAATTGATCAATGTCTACATCCTCGTCAAACTCGATTTGAGGACATCCACTCAGATCGTTACCAGCTTGGACAACAGCGGGTTCTGCTTCATCGGTACCATCTTCTCTACGCCTTACTATGGGCTGAATCCAGACAGTTTTGTCATTGAGCAGGGAACATTTGATACCCTTTTCGCAGGAATGTAACCGGACATTGGGGTCGGTCGTAAGGCAGCCTGGTTGGAAACCATTCCCACAGGTGTAACCAGTCAAAGCAGCTCCTTCGTGTATGTGAAAATTGGTAGGTGGTGCTTTCTTGTCCGCAGTTTCACCCCGTAGAGACTTGTAAACACCGTAGGCATACTTGCTGACATGGATCTGTGTGACTGTCAGTGCCCTAGTTAAACTCACTCGTAGAGTAGGAAATGGTAAATGTACCTGTGATTTTAGAACCTTCGAAAGTGCCATCCAGACTTCCTCATAACCATATGTCCAAGCAGTGAAGTGGAAGACAGTATCTTGAGGGTACTTGGAAACCTTCTCCAAGAGCTCATTAAGGCCATCTCCTTTTGGTGGGAATATGCGCGGAACAGTATTGCTTGTATCGAGGTAAATGCAATCGAGCGTCTTCAGTCCCGATGTGTATTCAATCAACAACGGATTCCGGGTCAAGGAGTTCACAAACCACGGTTCGGACCTGATGTCACCCGTATACAGCACGGCAGCACCATCAAGCTCGAATACTGCATTCGGTCAGCACATGTGCCAACACCTTCCCGTATAACATACAGAACATCACGGCTCCCGTGCAGTGATTCGCATCGAATAGTGTTACTTGTAGCTTGACTCCTGGCTTCAATTCGATTTCGGTGGGTGTCTCGAGAGGAATGGGCTTCTGCAACAGTGTTAGAGGTATGAATGTTAGAACAACGAGCACATACAAGTAGCTTCTCAAGGTGTCCGTATTGAACCTTTCGTGCCTCCAGAACTTTTGTCTCGTAGCCTATCCTATTCATTCTTGTCTCAAGTCGAAGTAGGATCTCCCTTGTTGCCGGAGAACAGTATATTCTGCGCATGATATCAGCACTATTCATCGTTTCGGAGGATCCTTGGCTAACATACGGAGAGGTCCTCCACAACTTCGACTCGAGGCCTTGTAGATGGTCGCTGTGGACATGGCTGAGGAAGCATGCGCGCGGATTGGGCAAGCCCAGAGTTGGACGGAAGTAGTCAACTTCAGTATTTTAGTCAAGCTTCGCAGATCGTTCGGAGGTTCCCCTACCTCTGACATCCTCGAACCCCTCCATCACTCCTTTGAAGGTCGACATTTTGCGGTAGGCGCGGGGTCAATCATGCCAATCTGCGGGATTGTTGGCAAGTACAGAGTATATTGGCAGACTTCAGACGGCGATGGAATTGCGCGAAGTGCTTTTAACTTTGGACTAGGATGATTGCTGTGCTTTCATAGGACTGACAAAGGATGATTGAAAGAATGTCGCGATTTGACGCGATTAGAGCAGGGTTACAAACACGCTAGTGTCGCCGCGACACGTGACTATCGATGACAAGGCCCAATTCTTTTCTGCCTCTTCCATCCTCTGCCTTTGCCGAGCTTGACTGTCCCTGGTTCGCCCGCTGGCCAGAAGTCGCGGATTGCCCATTGTATCTGGGGCATAAGTTGTACAAGCAACGAGGGCTTCAACATTCTGGCAACATGTTTAGCACTTCCAGACCCCGCCCTCAACAGTGAACGGTCTTGTGAGTCTTTCCTCAGACATCGATTATCGAAAACAAGTTATCAACTTCAATGTTCTCCGACTATATTTTGATTGATCCCAACCCCCTAGATCAATCTCCCCAGCTAGACTTGCGGAGTACGGTTTCGCGGACCCATTTTGCGGACTTCTGCCAAGTTGACTACTGCTGGAGGTGCTCCGAGAAACAGGCACTGGTTACAATTCAAAGAATCCTCGCCAATGCTAGCCACAATAAATTTGTCGGATTTAATTTCCTGGTGTCGAGCCAGGGCGGACGAAAAGTCCCGAGAGACGATGCTGCACAGATATACGCACCGGGCAGTTTCGCGTCAACACTTCTCTTTGCAGAATGGGGCAAATCTCAACAAGTATATCATTAGGACTTCCTCGCACATTTTATACTGGCTCTCTTTGAGAGAGGGTCCTGAGGACTTGCGTGTAGCTGTTAGGCCACTGAGTGGGAGATTGCGCGCCCGAGCCTCACTCATTCATCCCAATCTGAGGGCTTTAGCCATTCATAAAATTACAGTAGAAAAGACTATGATTTACACAATCTGACTTCAATTAGATTCTGACAATGGATTGCTCTCCAAGATGGATTCCACAAGCATGGGAGGCGTCGTCACAATCTAAGAGGCAGAGAAGTCTGATCGGATTACAATCTCCGTTGGCTGTACATGACAAGCCCGTCAGCTACTCTAGCAGCTATACTTGATGCGACTAGGCTTGGGAAGCCTATAGAAGCTTCTCCGGCTGTTCTAGGTGCTTGTTAGGGACATGATTACTCTTGCGTTATCATCTTCCTACGTGTAAACATCCGACATGGTTGGAACATCAGTCTGAAGATGAAGCTAGCATCCGTAGTAGGCTCTGAAGTTTCTTTGTAGTTATTTTCTTTTTACCTGCTTTTCCTCGTCTGATATCCTATCTGCAAACACTTCACAAAGAACGGTTCCACCTCCAGAAGATGATCAAGGGGCGTCAAATGATTTTCATATCTTATTTAGATAAGACTAAAACATGCTACGATCTTGTATAGCATGCTATCGAAGTATTGACGCGGGCCCGTGATTTGCTTCAATTAAACTCCTTTCTCGTCTTCCAAAATCACATTAGATTGGTGCTGACCGCAGGCGAGTTCAAATCATTATCGCCACATAATATAGTTATTCTAGTCATAATCGGGCTATGAAAATCGGGCTATTAACCAGCATCTGATGAAGGGTAAGTAAAAGTCGCAAGACGCGATGTGACTTCGCTCATCAAGAATCATACCCAGGCCCATCCCATCTTTTAGCGAATTGGGGAAGAAGCCGTCATTTACACATCTACATCGACATCTTGCACCTTATCGTGGAGTTTCATCGCGTATTCAGAATATCTACTTTCCTCACTGGAAAGGCGGGGCAAGAAAGTTACTTCCCCCTCGTTCCCAGCTCATCGCTCTCTTTCGGCCTCCGGACAGCTAAACGGACGATCCATAAATAACCAGAACAAAGAGATGTAACGATAAGATGTATTTTAGCCTGAAGTACCTTGTATTGAAGGACCATTCACGTAGATGAGCATTACGTTGACTTTTCCCCAGCTTACCACGATTCTGTATGAGAAAAAGGCGGGTGAGTTACCCGACTAGTTTCACATGAATTAAATAGCCAAGGCTCGCTTGCCAAATGCCGGACACCGTATCGAAACAAACAAGCATTGCTTGTCAATACCGACAGCGGCCTCACCCCTCTTCTAACCCCGCCCGAATAAGCGACTGGAGGGTGGTGGGGTTGCGTGTTTCAATCAACAAGTGGGCGGCGGGTAATCTATTTAGCATAAATAGATCGTGTAAATGCGACGGTGGACTGGAGAAAATGCTCCATCGTAAGAACGTCAATTGGTGGAACGCCTAATATTCATTTAATACAACACAACTCGCAGGACAGACTAGCAGTAGATCATTGCTTGTATCAAGTTAAGCTTTTGCTAGATCTCGGTGCTGTTCGGCAGCGAAGTGCAAGGTAGGTCGTCAACACCATGGAAGGGGGCCTATTTGGGATTATCATCTCACATGTCTAGAAGTACAGAGGAACTATATAGAGCTAAACGATGTCGCTGTTGAATGTTTCTTGGATCACACACTCTCACTCCAACAGTCCTTCATTTATCTACCAACTTTTAAACTCAAAATCATTGTCACCATGGTTGCATTATCGTCCCTCCTTCTCGGCCTTGGAGCTATCACTGGTGCCTTTGCTGCCCCAGCCGCTGATATTCTACCTGAACACGTTGAGCGCCGTGGTCCTTCAAACTTCATTTTGACCGACGACCATCCCCTCATGATTGCTCGTAGAAACGCATCTCTTGAAGCTCGATCAACACCATCATATGTTCAAAAGTAAGCAATCTCTTATTTAGTTAGTCTGTCCAATGGTCCGGATTATGTGAGGAGAGAGACATTACAGTCCAGTGACATATGTCTATCTTGCTCAAACACGCCACGTCCCTTTCGAATCGAGTTGGTGAAGCAATACTAACACCGAGATTGTCTAGCTACCAAACCGGTGGTACCGTCGGCTTCACCCACTCAGGCAACAGCTTCTCCGTCAATTTCAACACCCAAGAAGATTTCGTCGTCGGCATCGGCTGGAACCCCGGAAGCACCAGGTAAATCACCCTTCCCTTCCCTTCCAAACCCTCCCCTCACCTCCCCTCCCCCCAACCCTTTCCTAACAACGTCGTACACAGCGCCATCACCCACAGCGGTTCCTTCTCCGTAACCAGCGGCCTAGCCACCCTCTCCATCTACGGCTGGACCACCAACCCCCTAGTCGAGTACTACGTAATCGAAGACTCCAAGGGCTTCTCCCAGACCGGCACGAAGAAGGGGTCCTTCACCAGCGACGGGGGGAGCTACACCGTCTGGGAAGCCGTGCGCACCAACGCGCCATCGATTTCAGGAACCCAGACTTTCAACCAGTACATCTCCATCCGAGACAGTCCCCGGGCCAGCGGGACCGTCACCATCGCTAACCACTTTGCGGCCTGGAAGAGCTACGGTATGAACCTCGGGACGCTGAACTTGCAGGTCGTTGCTGTGGAGACTTGGAATGGTGCTGGATCTGCGCAGCAAACTGTCTCCAACTAGTCGAATAACGACAACAGGCCGGACTCGCCACCGTTGGTGGTGAAATATCCAAAATCGCTGTCCCCGGTGAGCTTTATTTTGAGGTTAGGAAATGCTGGAAGGATAAATTGAGCTGGTGCCCATTATGGTCTCTATCCTTGTCTCGCTACGAGTAGCGGTGTAAGGTGTGGTCTTGTTCGCAAGGCTTACATGTAACTTACATCGTCTGCTTGCACCCTTCTATTCTTGTCTATTATATTATATCAAATGCACATAGTCATAAAAGCATTCTCTTCATGCGTGTCATTTCCCCCACTGGCCCACCGATGGAATAGCTCTAGCTAGGCTTCCTCTCACATTTTCCAACACCTCTTCATCGAACCTCGATTGCCTTTACATCATATCACGGAGAGGAGAACAATAAAAGCTCTGGATTCAGCACTTGGCATTCATAAGATTACAATACATCTACTTTACAGTCCCTCTATCTAACCATCATTCATGCCAGCCGCCTTGCACCGATTCCGGCGACTCAGCAAGCTTTTCTATCCATATAGTACACCCTCACTTCGCACCAAGCCCTGAGAAGCGCTGCCCGAAAAGTGAAAAATATGCGCAATACATCACCCTAGCCCACACAAAACCTTACAAGGACTCAAGCTCAAACACAAGCTCTCTTCTCACGGCCATCTTCTCCAGTTTCGTTCCCAATAGCCGCCTTTCTCTTCTTATTTGCACCTAATTCCACCCCATTCTGCCCGTTCAAGCCTCCACTCCCGCCCCCACCAAGATTCCCCGCAAGCTTGGCACTGCTAAGCGAGCATCTGTAAACAGTCCTCTTAACCAGCTCCTCAACGCTAACGATCTGTCCACTTTCCTTGTCGAGGACCATGCGCAGATCTCCTTCATTCTAAATGGCTGTCAGCTTGAAGTACCCCAGGCAGCTTCGCGGAAATGGCAGCTTACCTTCGCAGCTTCCTCCACCATCAGCCGATCGATATCGGAGGTGCGGAAAGCAGCCATGTATCTCTGCCATTGCTTTTCCGGGTCCTCAAAGGCTGATTGATATACTACAGTCGAGGATTGAGTTCGTATAGTGGCCTTACTAAGAGCCGATAATGTGGTCGGGACTAGCTGTAAAGAAGCAGATTTTGGGGTATTGGCAACATTTGCCACAAGACCTGTCAAAGGATCTTGCGCCGGAAACGTAGACATTCCTTTCACTACAGATTGAGGTTTCTCTGCAGTAGCTTTGTTGACGTATTTGGCCAGCAGATTGAAAGCATTGGCAGTAATTTGTGGCTGGACAGGAATAGTAGGTTGGGCTTGGAGGGGTGCGGGTGAGGGCTTGATGGCGTTCCACTGAAGAAGTATGTAAGCATTCGTTTATGGAAAGCCTCCAAAGTTTCCTGTGAGGAATGGTAACTTACGTGTACAGAAGGTTTGACCATGCCGAAAGAGCTAACTCTAGCGACCCCTAATGACTATTAGCAAACACTCGACTCACAGTCTCCTGACCTGTCATATTGGAACATACAGCCTGTGATGAACACATGCCCACGGTTGAAGGACATAATGTCTCCCAAAGTCTGTGGCTCAGTCCACAGGAACAAGTCTCCGGTGGAGATGACATAATAGTGGATGTAGCAATTGAGATCCGCACCAATACTCGCGATGGCCTCTTTTGTGTCTGAAGCAAAGCAGTTGAAGAGCTCTCCGACGAAGGTTTTGTTGAAGATTAAAGGAGCCAAATTCTGCATAACAACTGTGCCCTTTGCCAGAAAAGGGTCTTGTGCCCACATTTGTGCCAGGTGGGCGGAAAGTCGTCCCGGGGCCACACTCTGAGGATGCGACTCTGTTCCTTCGGGTACGGTGCGAATCGAAGTTGCAGGAGGAGGAGGAGTTCTCAAGTCTCTCCGCGCCGTTGGACCATTAGGTGGATTCGATGGAAGCTGCTGCACTCCGGTCAAAGAAGACTTTGGAGCTTCTGCAGCAGTTGGCTCAAACTGTACGGGTGTCGTACGCTTCTCGGAACTTGAATGTGCCAGGACAGGCTTCGGGATTTGTCCAGGTGCACCTTTAGCAGGACTGCTGGTTGAAGAAATTACGCTTCGTGATGCTGCAGGACCCGTTGGTACGCCAGAGGGCAGAGAACTGACCACTTGAGATTTGGGTGCTGGACCACCTGCAGTAAGAATACTCACAACCTTCTTCTTTACATCCGCTGTCAATTGTGCGAATTCGGGCAATAATAGACATGCTGCGCAGCTAGGAGAGATCTTGCCCGGTGGCTGAGCGAAGGGATATGGACTGGGACCGACTGCACTAGATCAGACAACAGATTCGAGGAAGAATGGATGGACACTCACAGAAGTGCTGCCACTAAAACTCAAACAGTCAGCACAAGGTTACTTTGGGAGGAGAAAACCAGGCGATATCTTTTGACAGACAAAAATAAAGGAATGCCACGTACCGTCAGATTATCCGCAAACCAGCCTCGGAGATGATTGCAGGCTTCAGTTGGGTGCTGTAATCTGGAGTAAGTCCGCATCTTCTGGAGATATTGGAAGAACTCTCTTCTCTCGGCTTGTGACTTGGTCTTTCCCTCCATAAGCTTTTCACTAACACCGGCATTGTATTCCAAAAGAGGAGAGGGCTTCAGCACAGGTGCGGGTGGTGCTGATGGCATCTTCGTTTGTGCTTGGTGCTTCGACGGTTCGGTACCAGGGAAAACCATGCCCTTGACTATGTTGATGTCAGTATTGACACTAGCATTGATACGTGGGAACTTACAGAAGCGACCCCAGGCAGAAGCCTCCACAAAGTAAATCTGCCAATCCCCGGATCTGTCCGCGAACTTCTTCTCCGCGACAACAGCTTTTTCCTCTGCTCACGATGGTCAGTTCCACTAGCAATGGCACGCGGATCCCTCTGGACTCAAAAACTCAGAATCAGCAACGTGTTTACGTACCAAGACACGCCTCAACTTCTTCTCTTGGTATACCAGCTGTGACGGCCTTCTGATAGATGACGTCTCTTTGTGACCGGTATGGCTTGCTACCATCTGAGGTCGGTGTGGCATCCCTAACGGTACTGCTGTTCGGCATGGTTCTCAAAGCCAGCCCCCTACCATGGCTTTTAGATGATAACACACCTGATTTCTCGGTACCTGAAAAGACGAATTATCAGCAGAGCACAGTGATACTTGGAGGAATCTGCCCAGTTCCATACCTGACCGAGTAACAGGTCTATTCTCCTGAAAAGCCTTCGGCCTGTACGAATCAATCTCTTGAACAGGCCTATACGAGTCCCTCTCCATCTTCACCCTATGTGATCCCCGCGTAGGGCTCTCAGGCTGATACCGATCATGAACCCACTCTCTTCTCCCAACCTTCTCATATTCCTCTTCTAATCTGCTCTTTGAGCCCTGCAACGCTTTGGGGAAAGGCGAACTCAGTTCCTCTCTACCATCCTCGTCCTCCCCTGCCTTCGCCGTGTTCGCACCCTTCGTCTTGGCTATTGGGAATGGCTCATCGGGAACTAGTTACCACATCGAAGTCAGCTCAACCTTTTCTTGACAACATACTGTCCCTTCGCCCCTCCCCCTCCCCCATCCTTTACACCTAGCCTCTTTCACCCTTCCCCCTTTTCCTTTTCCTTTTCCTTTCGAACAAGAAACCAAAAACCTACAAAACCACTCCCAAACCGCCTCCTCCGCCCTCGCCAATCTCCACGCGACAGCTCTCCCATTCCCACCATTCCCACTCCCACCATCCCCACCAAACTCAGCAGTAACCTGCCCCAGCTTCCTCTCAAACACGGCATTCAACTCCGCGGTATCAATACCCTTCTCCTTGGCTTTCGCCACGATGAGGGCTTCTTGGGACGTGTATGTGTCCATGTCCATCTTGCTCGCTCCCCTATTTGCTCCCCTGCTTTGAACTCTGCTTAGTGCTTGGTGCTGTGTTAGAGTGGGTGTGGTGGTGAGGGGTTGGGTTGGGTTGGGTTGGATGTTTAGAGGAGGGGGAGGGGAGGAGAGGAGATGGAGAAGGAGGAAGAGGAGGACTTACTCACCTGTTTCTTCGTGATCGTGGACAAGGTAGTGAATGAGTTGTATTAAAGACGGTGGGAGAAAATTGAAGTGAGAAGATGCGAGAAGTACCTAGGTAGATATGGCTGAGACGCGTCTTTCCAATTAGGAAGGGACGTGAGGGGAAGAGAAGAGAAGAGAAGGAAGGAGCGACCGCCACCCCCAACACAACCCCCGCGGAAAGTAAACAGACCCTGAAATCGATAAGGAAGGGAGGGAGTGGAGGGGTACGCGATAAGGATCTGTCTACCTTCTAAGTTCCGTATGTATGAATGGCCACAGCGTCGACTCTTGATTATACCTAGATACTTTTTCCTGGCCAGGTAGTTTTATGATGAATTTTTATTCTTAGTCTATGACTTCTGGATCTCTATACCAGTGAGGTAAAAACAGAACGGCCAGCTAGATGCCCTTCAAAGTCTCGAGGACTTGGGATCCGCTGTTTCGGGTTTAATCTACACATACAATGGCGCCCAAAGGAAAAAGAGAAAGATGGGTATCTGGTACAAGAAGACTCAACAGATCGCTCTCTCCACACGCCATTCGCCCATGCAGATGCAGATGCTCGATGCTAATTTACTCCTCCTCAACCTCCTCATCCCAGCTCTCCTTCTCCTTGCGGATGTACTCGGCCATATCCTCCGGCTTGAAGATAGAGCTATCAGGGTCGCGGTTGCGGCGGACTTCGTTGGCATCCTTGTCGAGAACACAGCCGATAGTATCAACCCACTTCTTGCGTCTCTCCATAACAGTCTTGGTAACATCACCGATGGCAGGGCGAGCCATACCATTGCTTCCACCAGCAACAACGTGGCTTCCTCCGCCAGCTCCACCTGGTTTCTTGTTCTTCTTGTTCTTGCCCATAGTGCGGGTGCGCTTGAGGTAGGCGGATTGAACCTGGCTGTCAAGATCCTCACGGATGGTGCTGAATTCCTGGTAAGCCATGCGTTCCTTGGTAAGATCCGTCAGGCGAGCTTTCATGGCACCATTCATGATGCATCTCTGCTTAAGTCGGGCTTGAAGGTGGCGAAGCCGGGCGGCGTTCTCGTCATCATAGTGGGCGTCGTAGTCGGGCTCGGTGTCAGGAGGGAGGAATCCAATGTGGCGGAGCTCTTGCTTGATGCGCTCATCAACTTGAGCGTGGTCTAGCTTTGGGTGTGTAGCTTTCTTCCAAGCCTCCGAGTTGGAGTCAGGCATGAAGGTAGCAGGTGGGACGGATGGAGTATCGTTGGGGGGTTGGACAGCGTCGCCGAACAGATCAGCATTGAGATCAGCGTTCATGTCGACATCACCATTGACTCCATTGGTCTTCTCTTCAGCAGGTGCTCGGTGCTCTGGACGCATGGTAGCTAGAAGTCTGGAGAGAATGGGGCCAGCAGAAATTTGATCAGTCTCAGCGATGGCATCGGTCATGTTCTCGATGTCTCCACGAGCTTGATTGGCAGGAAGCTTGTCACGACCTTGAGGACCGTCGACAGAGAGTGCGCCATCCTCTTCGGCCCAGACTTCGGTGTAGTGCTTCTTGCCACGGCGAGGAATAATGAAGGGGGTTACACGATCTCCTCTCTCCCGAAGGAAGGCCAAATCCTCCTCGGTGAACGGACGGAAGTATGGCTCGAGGTAAGTGGCGAAGGTATTGAATTGAACTTGATTGGTTGGCTTGGCATTGCTGAAGTCCTTGTCGGGAGGGGTGCCTGGAATGAATTCCTCAAGGTCATCCTCTGGGAAGCCAGCAACTGAGTAAAGCTCATTCATCTCTGCGATGGTCATACCAGGTCTAACGGGGCGGATTTCGTAGAGAGTAGGGTCAGGGAAGGTGTTGGGGTCGTCTCCAAATGTCTGAAGGTGCGGAATAGCGGGTGCTGGTGGAGGTTGATGCTCATCGGAGCTCGAATCGTCGTCGTCGTCTTTGTCAATATCCATGCCAGTAGCGGTAGGTGTGGCAACTGCGACTGGTGAAAGCGACGAGCTAGCGGAGTCATTGTCTCTTTCCCTCGAAGCCTTTCTTGCGGCCTTCTTGTCATGTAGAGGGGATGAACGTTCTGCATCAATGTGTCAGTGAATGAAATGCTTCCAGATGGAGTCCGCCTTCAGCGCAAGGCTGAGAAATGCGACGACAAAGAAACCCCCGCGATCGAGGCTCGAGAATAAAGCATGTATAAACTTACCTGGATGATGAGTGCCATCTTGAGCAGCCAGACCATGAGCTCCGTGGGCAAGGGGTCTCTCCTCTCTGGCGGTACTGGCATCCTTTCTCTTCTTCATCTTCGAAGCCTTCTTATTGCGACCGCGCTCCTCCTCATCCAGAGCCTCCTTCTTGAGTCTCTCCTTCTGTTCATCATCTCGACGCTCGGTCTCGATCTCCTCAAGTCTCTCCTTGCGCAAGCCGACTGTTGTTCTCATTCCACGGTCTGCAACGGTACCTCTAGCATCTGCGATGGTGACCAGCTTTCCCAGTCGGTCAAGTACCGCCTCAAGCTCTTTCGACGTGGGGATGTCCTTCTCCTTGCCGCTGCCATAGTTGTCAATTCCTTCGTCGGTCTGGAAGTTTTGGAGGGGCATGCGGAGGTAGGCGGTCTCTTCAGGATCGGATTGCGACATGATGCTGGGGGTGGTGTTGCGGCTGCGCGATTGGCGATCTCGTCCTTTCTTTCCAGTGCCTTTCTGGCTGGGGAGGGGGGGAGGCATCTCAAGTCTAGCCGGAGGTCCTCGAGTTTCAAGGAAGGTTACGGCCTCAATTACACCGTCAGAAACTGAGTCGTCAGAATCGGAGATGTAGATAAAGTTTGACCCAGGTAGACGCGAGAGCTGTGTGGAATTTGGTGGGGGAGGTTGACGAGGGTCGCGAAGTTGTGGAGTCAATCGATATCCGGCGTAGGGCCCGTAACGTGCAACCGCACTTTCATTTGTCGGCTCCGGGAAGACTGTTTGCGGCTTGCTGTGGCTGGAGAGGCGTGTGGCTGATCGGGCTGACCGGGCTGATTGGGCTGATTGGGCTGTTTCTCTGGTTGAAGATGATTGGCTGGGTTCTTCTCCGATGCTAGTATCCCGGCTCAGGCTCAGGCTGCTCGATGGCCGCCCATTCGGTAAGGGAGTTCTCCCATTCGGTAGTGGTGTTCTCCCATTCGGCAGTGGTGTGCGACCATTTGGAAGCGGCGTCCGGCCATTGGGAAGCGGTGTCCGTGCAGCGGCCCCCCCTCTATTCTTGGAACCCCCAGTGGATCCCGCACGCAACATTGTGGGACCAATTGATGAGAGTTCAACGCCCTGACGAGCCTCAAGATCGACTGCTGCAGCAGAATTACAAAGAATGAACAGCAATTGCGCTGTTCTGTCTTCGGTTGTTGAGAGGCTTCAATCTGCCATTCGAACGCCAAGGGAAATTCCTTTGTGCGCTCGAGAAATACGCTAACTCGAATTCGGAGAATTTGGCAAACAGACCAAACAGGTCAGAACAGGCAAACACCACGTGCGTGCAGTTCTAGACGCGTCGATAGACTTGCGATCTCGCTGGCGACAGCGATAAGATCAATAATCAGGCAGCATGGTATGGTATCGTACCTAGGTACAATAAACGACCAATAGTTATCTAGTATGGTGTCAGGCAATAAACGATCAATAGTCATTTCTTATGGTAGGTAGGTATCACACAATAATCAACAAGCTGTATGGAAGTAGTAATAACTTCTTTTGGTATTTCCGACGCGCTTAAGAAGCACTCAACAATGCTTGATATGATCAGAAAGAATCACCATCGAAGAAAGCAAAACGCATACAACACCAGAACCATGCCACTTTGAAATCCCCAACGCCCAATGCTAGAGCAGAGCTTCTTCCATCAGGACTATTTCCCATCCTGATCCTGATCCATGAAAACATACAACTCCAATATTTGATACACGCTTGCAACAGTGAACCACTCCAGTTCAATCTCCACCACCTCACTCGTTTACGGCTCCAAATGTGACCATTCTGGAATCGCCTTGATCTGCTGCCACATGAACTTCTCCAGCTTATTCGCGCTCTTGGCATATGGCGTCGTCTCATTATTGTACTTCCGGCAATTGTCAAACACCAGCTTTGCATCCTTGATGAACTCTTCTGGCGTCGCATAGTTGTCTGCCTCGAGTTTCCGCTCCATAGTACTTAGATCCATGGGCTCCTTAATGACCTCGTAGTAATCATGGACTTCTTCCGAATTGACAGGGTGGTTGAAAGGCCATGCTGAAGCGTGATTCTGCATATCGTTCAGGAGATGGAGCAGTTGATTGTAGTTGGGGCCGTGACGAGGTTGCCTCGCTAGCTCGTCCATATCAGGAGACCATCCAGATTCGCGAATTGCGGGGATAGACATGGGATCGATCTTTCCGACTGCGGTCTTCCATTCCTTGGGAGGTTGATGGACGACGTGACTCTTGCTAAATGCTCGGATCTTGGCGTGAACTGCCTCCTTCTGCTTGAGCAGCATGCGACCCATCTCCAGATATCGTACTCTAGGAAGCATAGAACACTGCATGATTGTTCCACCCTCGTAATCCTTGATATATCCCATCCACTTCTCCTTCTCCAAGGTGATATCCTTTGTGAAACCCTGCTTCTTGAAGTATCCAATGGCATAATTGTCGGCGTAGGTCAGAAAGTGCATGACTTTCGAAGTAGCCCTAACGTAGTCCTTCAAATGCGACATCAAATGCGCTCCATATCCCTTGACTTGCTGATCCGAAGAGATGGCGCAAAATACAATCTCAGCAAACTGCTGCTTGTGAAAGGGCCGATATGTGATTCCTCCTACAACTTCCAGAGGTTTCTTGACAATTGCGATCGATAAATGCGTGCGGTCGTAGACGAGTCGCGCTATGTAGTCTTTAGGCATCTTGGGGAGTTGCTTCTGGAAGATGCATTTGAGGCCTGTGAGGATGATGAGACTTTCGCGCTTATTATCGTTGTTGACAACTCGGAATTCGATTTCGCCATTTCGCTCCTCTATCACCGCGGGTCTTTCTGGGAAAGGTATCCGGTGTACGCCTTGCTCTTCAGGGGGGTCTGTCGAGGACTTCTTGACTCTTTTGCTATCTGATGGTGTATTGGGCTCTTCGGTAGCCTTGCGCTTGAGTTCCTTGGCCGGACCCATCTTTGCACGTAGTGTGCGAAGATTTGTCGTTTGAATGTTCCGTGTTTATGTCGGACAATGAGGGGGAGCTCGATCAGGTTGTCAGCTTGGAGATGCCGATGCGCAGGCAGAGGACGAGAAGGACAATGCCTATTATGATGGTAGAGGGGAGGCTCGCACACCTCTAGTGTATCAGAGGAATTTATACAAGCCTGTTTGCGGCGGTGGTCGCGCGTTGAATATCCTGGATCAATCTGGATATCAGGAGTGAAGTCACTCAAAGTGGAGGCGGAAGTGCCCCGGATTAGGAATCACGAATTAGCGAGACGCTAGAAAAGGCTGTCTGCCAGCCTCGTGAGCATTCCTGATTGTTGCGGTCCACCATGAACAAAGAATCTCATGAGCAAACAAAGGATGAAGCCAAAGAATCCGGATTGCCACAGCAAATCATACCAATGTCACAAGATGTCGTTGGACTTTCAATCTATTTTGGGCTAACAGTGAAAGCCAGTCCACATAGTTCTTAGCGTTGAGCTTAAATATCGGCGTTATGTTTTGCCGACCCTTGTCATCTTTGGGTGGAAGGCCAGTTCGCGTCTTCCAAAGCATCGAAGAGCTGTGTTGACTACAACCACCAGGCTCCAACACCCACTTTCGAGCTCTACTGCAAGTCATTACTTGAGCACTACAGCCCCAACCAGCAATCTTCACAAGTCAAAGTCTATGGAGTCATCACTTCACCAGGTCTGGGAGAGTGCCGCCGGCAACCCTTTCGTACCAACCATCGGCAAAGACAGTCAATTCCTTGTTGGCTTCACACTGCTATCTCTCGGCCTTCTTCTCACTGGATACTTTGGACTGAGTACGTACTGAATTTGTGGCTTCATTGTATCAATCGCTTACCAGTCTTGCAGACAGATCAGTGCTCAACATACCCCTCGTTGGAATTCCAGCTTCGTTATCAATTGCGTACGTGGACAACTACTTGACAACTGCAATCGCTAATGTAAGGCAGGTTCGGTGCAGTCTACATGATTTGTGCAGTTGGTGTATATGTATAAGAAATACCCGTCTTCGAACCTCGACGAATTTCCTTCCCTCGCATAAAACCTGTACAATAGTTGGAGCAATAAAAACATAGGATTTCAGCACACTTCAGACCTTGTGACATTACCTACAATCACATACCACTTCATACACTCTTCCAGCAATATGTCTACCATTGGCGAGGTGGATGGCCCACCCATCTTCAAATCCGTTTCCAGCTCGGCAAGACAACTCTTCCAATTGCTCAATTGCATTCATTTTGCTCCCAAGGCACAAGTCCAAATCAGTCCTGAAGGCATTCGATTTGCTGTTGAGGAGTCTCGTGTTATGCAAGGTTTGTTGTCTTGCCAATCTACAATTGTTTCCCACTGACCACCCCAGGAATCGTCTTTCTCGACAAAGCTCTCTTCACCACCTTCAACTGCACTCTTCCAGAGCCAGAACCTGCAGCAGACGACGCTGAACCCGAAGTACCTGATCTACCCAACTTCCAAGTCTCCCTCGCAGCCCTCCTCGAAACTCTCCAAATTTTTGGTGCAGCAGATCCCACAAACGCACGCTTCCTGAAGTCAGATAATGACGGATACTCCAGCAACATTCGCCCAGGTCGACCCAATGCTTTCAGCAATCAAGCTCTCGGAATGGCTGGTGTTTGTCGACTTTCCTACGCTGGCATCGGCTCACCCTTCAGTATCGTACTTGAGGAATCCGGGGTTACAACCACGTGCAACCTCAACACTTACGAGCCCGAGAATCCAGAAGAGATCCCGTTCCAGAGAGATGCCATGCAAGTTAAAATCATCATGCAAGCGCGTTGGCTTTTCGATGCCATTTCCGAGCTTAGTGCTACTTCTCCAACACGTCTTGACATCACTGCTCATCCTGCGGCGCCGTATCTGAGTCTATCAGCCGTCGGGCCTCTTGGCAGCGCAAGTGTCGAGTTTGCCAAGGGTAGAGAGCTACTAGAGACTTTCACTGTGGCTGAGAAGTGGACTCAGAGTTACAAGTTCGAAATGATCAAATCAGCAGCTGAAGCTATGAGATTAGCCAGCAAAGTTAGTGTTCGAGGTGACGAGCAGGGTGTCTTGAGCTTGCAATTCATGGTTGAAGTCGAGGGTGGTGGCATCAGTTTTGTTGATTTCAGATTTGTTCCTTTCATTCGCGGAGAAGATGATGAAGAAGAGGATGAAGAAGAGGGCAGTGACGAAGATGAATATGGCGGCGAGGAAGATCTGCCCTAACACAAAAACCTTCTTATCAAGATCTCAACTACCTTTTTGCCGAGTCATCTGATCATTCTTTGCCTCCAACATTTCACTACTCTGTTCCTAAGGATGAGCCTCTAATCCAAGCAGAAAGTCCAAAACCCCCTACCGCCTCACAGTCCGAAACCCAAACGAACTCCCCTCCCCATTCCCCAGCCTCAAAATAGACCTCTCCTCCAGAACCAGCGTCCAACTCCTCACCCTAAACCCCGGCACCTTCCCCCTAACCCTCGCCATCAACCTAGCCACATCCTCAATCGCCCTCTTCATCACCTCATCCTCATCGACCTCCCTACTGTCCTCCATTTTTCCCTTCCCTTTGCCCTTGCCCTTGCAATTTCTTCCAAATTCCACCTGGTCTTCGGATCCAGTCGCAGATTCAGCAACAGGATCAGCAACAACAAAAAGCCTCTCCAAATCCTCAAAGTCCCTCCCAAGCATAACCCCCGTCCTCTCCTCCATATGCCCCAAATCACCCCAACCCATCCCCTCCCACACCTCCTCCACCTGCAGCGCTAAAGTCCGGAACGTGCTTTGCGACATGGCGAGGTATCGGATTTGTGGGATTAGACTAGGGGAGAGCCAGCGCGCGAGGGAGTCTAGGATTGTGTTGTGGGGTAAGAAGGGGGTAGAGGAGGATTGGGAGGGTGGTAATGTTGGTGGTGGTGGTGGTGTGATGGGTGAGGAGGAGATGAAGAGGATGTCGAGGTCGGGGTTGAAGTGTGTGGGGGTTAGGAAGGCGTGGGATGGTTGGATGAGCTCGAAGTGAGGGGTTGGCTGCTCATTTGGACTCGAGACTTCTCTTCGGGCAATGCTGCTGATGCTGTTGCTCGGCGTGCTTCGTCCTGATCTGGTACTATTTTCTTCCATGTCGGCGTCGCTGTCGTCGTCGTTTGGTTCCGGGTAAGGCCTCATCATCTTCGCCATTGCTCGAAGTAAGTAGTTGCCCTTCGAAACTGCCCATTCTATTTCCTCGTCTTCCTCCTCCTCCTCCTCTTCGTCAGCTTCTTCTTCTTCTTCTCCTTCCTCTTCTTCTTCTGTCCCCTCGTCCTCTTCCGTACGCAAACAATCCACCCCTCCACCCCCACCATCACCACCCCCCCATCTCCAACCACTTATCCCTCGCCTCCCTACACGTCGCCATGAAAGGATGCGTCGTCCAATACTGCGTCCATAACCTCTCCTGAATATAAACCTGTTTTTCCTCCTCAGTCTTCATCTTAGCAATCCGTTCTGCTTCCAATTTTGTGTGAGAGCGAGTTTTGTATCTAGGTTCGGGACCGAGAGAGGATGGATCGGAGGTGGGTACAGATGGGGTGTTAGGAGGGGAGATGAGGGTCTGTGAGGTTTGGAGGTGGATTATACGGTGTGGGGTGGGAAATTTGCAGGCGTGGGACCAGATCATTGCTCGTAGTTCTGGGGCAAGGCGAGGGAAGTGGTGGAAGGTTTGGGAGGAGGGTGTTTGGTTTTGAGGTTCGGAAGCCATGTTGAGCTGTGTTATCTGGGATTGAGAGTATAGTTGTGTTTACGGGAGTTTAGAGAGACTGTACGAGCAGATTGGAGGTTTGAGAGTTGAGGAGGGTCAAAAGCTGGACGGGTAGGGCAGGGTTATGTATGAGGTAAGATAGGGAAAGCTTCGAGGCCGTTGATCCGCTACCTTGGCGTCTAGACACCAAAGTGGTTTGGTATGTTGTTTTATATTGCTAGTGTATTATGAGTATGGTAGGGCTGATAGTTTGTGCTAAAGAAACTACTTTTGGCAGCTAGCGTTGCTTAGATAGGTCTGACGTCTGACACAAAGCTTTTTCCTTGGGCATGAGAATTCGATGCTCTCGCTGCTGCTGCCGAAATATGGCCTGTTGTCATGTGCTTTTGTGTCTTTGTCTTTCTTACAGTTATCCTCTTGTGAGATAAGATATGTGAGCGTCTGATTTTGGTCAATTTAATGATAATCTGGTCGTACATTTGGGTGCTTCCCAACTATCTTTCTCTGCCATATAAGTAACTGGCAAAGGTCTTGAGAAGTGATCCAACAAATACCAGATAGACCTGTACGTAGGACAGTCAGTAGCTGTTCAGCTTCGAATGCAGACTGATGTTGCAGCCACGTTTGCCGACTTGTTTCAATCCTCGAGGTGAATGAGGTTGCTCACAAAGCAGAGTTTTCCAACGACTTTTGTGACGTCTTCTACAATCTCCCAGTTCCCTCTGAATCTCAGAAGCATCAAGACAAGGTCTTGCACAGACCACGACATGATGGAACCACCTTCTTCGAGCTTGAAATTGTGCACAACAGCTTCATACATAACCACCTCGAACTCCAACGGCGTCCCCTCAGAAGCCTTACCTACTCTCCGTCTCAAAACTTTCCACCTCTTCCCAAAGCTACCTCTTGAGATCCGCCATTTGGTCTACCACTTTGCTACGCCGCCTCAGCTTGTCTACTCGTCTCTGGCTCTAGACTGGATTGACGCCTCCCTTGTCACTGTCGACGGATATCCTCTCCGATCACCAGAGACCGCTATCGATCTAGACTCCTGGGCCGAGAATGAAAAGGAAGCTACAGCTTACTCGACCGACTACACCTCCTTCTACTGCAAACTGAACCCGCTGTTGCACGTAAGCAAGGAGGCTAGACAGCATGTAACGGAGAGGGAGGGAGTCTATGGATTCAACAAGACTCTAAGCACGAGAGAGGAATGGCACGGGACTGATCCGCACTTGGAGGACGTCAGACACAAGTACATGGTCAGGGTATGGAAGAGCGAGGAGCAGGAGTGGAAGTTCTTACAGAAAGTGAGTACATGATCAATCCATCCACAGGTGACAGGAAACACAACTAATAGACAACACCAGATTCCGCCCGTCACCATTGACGCGAATTTCACCCTCTCTGCTTTCTGGCAAGACGCCTATTGGAGCCCCCACATCGTCCCAACCATCTGCCTCAACAAAGCCATCTTCGTCGTCACCATGCGTCGCATGGCATACATATACTGCGCCGCTCCATCAATGGCAGAAAGTATTTGCAGCATCACAATCTCATACTGGGAATGGAAACTCATGATCGATGACTGGTACGGCGATCAGGCCATATTCGAAATGGTTCTGATGAGATACATGAGCCTGAAGGAAATCATCTTCGTCTACGACTTGCAGCAAAATGTGCATGAGATGCCGTTGCCTCCACCTTGGAAGAGTGTCGAGGATGTGATTGATGAGGGAATGAAGGAGTTAAAGAAAAAGTATAAGCAATGGACGATACCGAGCTTCTGGGTTGTGAGAAGGAATATGAAGGGATGCAATGCGAGGTTTGCGATGGGTGGTGATGAAGTGAGCAGGCTACTTAATGGGGCAAACCTTTTGAGAGGGTAGAGACGTATGGAGATATGAGTCTAGGAAGCTTGCTTCTCCAGCTTGCCATCGGAATGACTGGAAAAGTGGCTCCTGGCAGTAGAGACCATCCTCGGGAAATGTAGAAGTCGGCATTGACAGCTTATTCCTGATATGGCAAACGGCATTTCTAGAAAGTTTTCCGAGGTTCACGAATTGAGAATTGTGATTTGATGTGAGGAACCACTTTCAAAAGATACACTGCTTATGGGGCTGTGTCACGAGAGAGAAAGTCTCGAAGAGAGTGGAACTTGATAAGATTTGCTTGCCAAGGTTCTCGTCGATTGTCTAGAAAACCTCAAATCAATGTGTACCGCGCTTTGCCAACCCCTACGACGTCTCTATCTTAGACACCACTGAAGGCAAGTTGCGCATACTCTTCTTCCAAAGCTCTTTCTCCTGGCTCTCTACTAAGACTTGTTCCACTTTTCAAGACCCACCAATTTGGCATTTTCCACTCGGGATGCTGCTTCTTCGTCTTCTCAACACCTTGTTTGATCATCTCTGGATCGCCTGTTAATATGATCTCTTGCAGTCCACTCAACTGGAGAAAAGTGTGAAGACCTCTGACTCTCGGGTGCAAATGCGAATTCGAGAGATGCTGAGATGCAGACCACCAAACCAGAAGATCATTCCAGCAAGCGTCCGTCATTGTTATGGTGCTGATGCACTTCGCGAATTCTGAACCTAGAGCATCAATGGCAATTCTGATGTCATATAACGTGGCGGAGAAGATGACATTCTTCATAGCAAGGCGAACTTTGTAGTTTTCTGAAGGTGTAACCAATTTGCCATCACATCGACTGAAACCCTCATACTTGGTTAGATACTTATTCAAACAACTATCGATAGGCTACTCACCGTGTAGAATGACTGGGAGTAATTTGGAAATATCCCCACCTTCCACTGGGTGCCCCAGACAGGCGAACCAGGAACCGTTTCTTGTGGTGGTGGGTCTCGTCGGCTGCACATCTCCCTTGAAAACTCCACCATGTCGCTATTCTTGAGAGCATACTCCCTTGAACTCTTACACACACAGAGAAGCGGGCTTGGTGGTTGAATAAACATGACCTTTCTCGTCCTTGTTGCGAAGTTGGCGAAGAAGTCGTCTAGTTCCCAAGGACATGCCTCGGTTATCAGTTCTGTGACACGAGGTGCGGAGATGATGTGTTCCCAAATCATATCCTTGAGCTCGTTTGGCAGTTCTAGGAACAGATGAAATGTCTGAGAACATGCCGAGGACTCGAGGTGTTCCATTTTTGTGAGGCTGAAGGTTGATCGGGGATCACGAAAAGAGTCGAAAACCAAATGAAAGATAGGTTAATTCTGCATGAGAATTGGTTTCAGTAGATTGGGTACCTCCATAGTTAGTAATAATAAGGTGTTAAGGGTTCCATCTTGCTGGTGATAAAATTGGAGCACTGTTTTGTGCGGCCGGTGATTTAGTAGCTAAGCCCAGTCCCGTAATCCCACCTCTTGTACAGAGCTAGTGTTGCCGGACCGCTGCCATCTGATGGGGTTAAAACCTGGTCTCCAAATGAGGTATGGATACTTCGTCCTTAAAACATCAGACTTCTCTCCGAAACAAAGATACCATTTCACGTCGTTCCATGTCAACTGCTATGCCAAGGTTCATCGACTTCATGACATTCTAAGCCTCAATCACGAACCACAATTAAGCGAGACAACAACACAGTCGCTCCAGAGAAATCCATTGACTGCCACTGCAACAATGGCTACCACATTCCACGGGTTCTCTCGCTTACCTTTCGAGCTTCGTCACGCCGTATGGGAATACCTGCTCCCATCAGCCGAATCAGAGCTAATGCAACATTACATCTTGAGTTTCGCAAATGTCATACTCGCTCTACCATACGACACTATCTTCGGCTATGGGGTCTATATATACTACGATGGAACACTTATTAAAGACTTCATGCAAGACTATCCGCCTCCTTACGCCGCCCGCCGCGCATGTCCTGAGTCAAGAGTCGTTGCTCTCAAGCACGTGTGACGCATACTTTGTACCCACCCAGAATTGCGACCATGGCTGATCTATCCCGAGCTCCATCATGCGGGTCCCAAGTTGCATTTGTTCAGAGATGGCGCACTGGTTTATCATTGTCAATGGATAACAGAAGGATGCGACCTCACACCATATGTCTTTTGGGATTTTGACAAGGAAGATGAACCCGAAGAGACAGACATTTATGTTATAGTCAGCGAACAGTCCGTTTCATCGAAAGAGGAGTGCGAGTCGACATTATTGAAGCAGCAGCAAAACGAGGAGAAGGACGAAGAGGAGGCAAGGAAATTAGACGAGGGTGATGAAGAGTTGTGGGAAGACGACAGATCAATTGGTAAGCCGCCTAGGGTTCAAAGGAATTTCCCGATCTGACCGGGAACAGCAGCAAGCATCGTAGAAGAAGGAAATGTGGCCCGGGATGACGAGACAGAAGAAGAATTCATGCCGTGGGATGATGAGATAGCAGAAGAATTCTTGCCGTGGGATGACGAGATAGTAGACAAATTCTTGCCATGGGATGATAAGAGTGAGACTGGAGACAATTATATACCACGGAGCCAGACAATTACCCAACTGCAGCGGCGCTCACAGGGCTTGGCTGTAGCTTTATATGAAAAGTCCAAGAGAAGCAGTGAGTTCTCGTTCGAGCCCTTTGGTATCTATTCACTGATTGTAACGCGGGCTCCAGCAGGAGAAGAAGATCACGATGACACTGAGCAAGAGCGATCATATAAGCGACGCAAGTTTTATGATTTGTAGTGGGGACTCGTAAAGTATATGTAGCGGTTATGTACCAAGTGATGGTCCGCATGATCCTACGGAGGAGAAATCGGAGGTTTCTTAACTTGTAGAGACAAGACCTTGGTTAATTGCCAAGAGTGGGGGTTGTTTATTGACCGTGTGAGTCAAACGGCCGCACAGTATACTATAATAGAGCGCGTGAGCGAGCAGATACGAATCACGGGTTGATCTTATTACTATTACTATAAAGTATATCCATACAAATGCTCGAAACAGACAAAGACAACAACTACTTTGGTACTCGGGGTAACAGTTCAGCCAAGCCTTCTCGCAACTTCTCTACGTAAGGGCCACTAACAAGGGGGTACTACTAATGAATTGATAATGCGAGTTTACCGCTTTTACCTCCTATTTTCTACTTAAAATATAAGAATTAAACATGTAGTTTACATAGAGAGTACTTATTCCTAAGTAACTAAAAGAGCTAGAATTAACACGCGATAAAAAGCTTTGTATTCAAGTACTCTTTTTCGATGCCTACTTTACACGTTCTTAAATCTGCCTTTAGACTAGTTATACTTATTATTAAGTCTGTTACGCACTTCGCTATTATCTTATACCTTAAAAGAAATAAATAAGAAGGAGGTTTAAACTTAACATACCTTAAAGAAAGAAGCTAATCTAATAAGTAATAGCTTCTCGAGAGAACAGAGAGACGCTGTAGGTTAAGATTCCTAGTATTCTTAGGTTCGATTGTGGAGAGTATACTATATGAACTGCTTTTAAAAAGGAAGGCTTTAGAAGATATATTAAAAGGAAGAAACCTAAGCTTTCTAAGGAAAACAGGAGACTACGTCTTACGTGGGCGGAAGAGTATATCAATTGGACAGAAGAGCAATAGGATAGAATCCTTTAGAGTAACGAGACTTGAGCGTAACCTAGTAAATACACTCGGATATAGGTTACACGTAAAATTAAGCTAGAAGAAGTGTACAATAAGGATTATATAGCAGCTCGGATATAAAAGAAGATTAAATAGATGTTTTAGGGCTTAATATTAAGGAGATATAAGAGGTATAGAGGTTTATTTTAAGAGAAGGATTAGGAGATAATTAACGAAGGTTCATACTTCGGAATTATTATTCCGGTAATAGATGAAATCTTATAGTAATACCTAGACCTTTAATTTTAATAAGATAACGCTAAAAGCTATACCTTTGCTTTTATAAAGTCTGTATTTGAAGCTGCTAGAATAGTATACATCGATTGGCCTCTATTCTCTCCTGATTTAAGTCCAATCGAGATAGTATAGAATAATATAAAGGACTATATTTAAGAGCGATACCCTTAGGTTTATAGCTCTTACAAACAGTTAAGAGTAATAGTCTAAGAGGCGTGGGAATCAGTTATATATGAAAAGATTAAGGAGTTAATTCATAATCTAGAGAAAGGCATGAAAGCTAGATGTTAAGCTATGATAGACGCCTAAGGCTAGTATACAAAATTCTAAGAGATTTAGATAAAGCGGCATTGCTAAGTATTTCCCTTGCATTTTGAACTAATACCCCGGTGACGAAGTAGTAGCCATCTGAAATGGGGGGCATGATCACCTGACTTCGGCTTAAAACCTAGTACACCTTGACTTCATCTTTGTTCTACAAAACATGTTCTCAATTAGCTTTAAGACTTCTATCCTTGCCATCTATTCAATATGCCTCGCCCTTTGAGTTCTGCCGAAGCTGCTCTCATCACAACAGCAACAGCGACTATCGACGCCGTACCCCGCTTTGCATCTGGCCGGAAAGCCATGGATCACACCGTCGGATGTGCAGCCATGTCGGTATGTGCGATGCAATGAGTCGATTTCGCGTCTAATTCAATCATAGTCTACCGGGCGTGTCTTCACCGGCGTTAATGTCTATCACTTTTCTGGCGGGCCATGTGCTGAGAATGTAGCTTTCGGTAACGCCGCAGCCGCTGGTGTGGGGTCGAACTACTCCCCTGGCATTACAGGACCGGATGGGAAGATGGAACAGATGGCTATCTGTGTAGCTGTCGCAAATGACAATCGAGGGGTCATCAGTCCATGCGGAAGATGTAGACAAATGATGCTTGATTATTATCCGGGTATTAGAGTGATTGTTCGGGATCCGGCGGGCGAGTTGGTAACAGTGGGCATGGAGGAGCTCTTGCCGTACGCTTATGTCATCTCAAAGAATCCGACTCTGGATGAAGGAGGGTTGGAGACTAAGAAATGAGCTATCAGATTGGTGTTTGATGAGTTTAAATCGAAGACCTTGTACCCATGTTCTGAGAATTGTGTAGACATTGTGACCTTCGCTTGGCAACTAAGCTGACCTTGAAGAAGCCTCTTCTCGATTAGAAGAGATTTTTAGCATTCGTAAAACGTACTCCAATAAGTTGCTGAGATAAGAGACAGAAATCTGTAAGGCGAATCAGCTACGGACCGTTGTGAGGATGGTCTGGAGGGAAAAGAGAGTTGTCCTAGTCCAAGCGAGGAAAATCGACAAAAAGAGGTGTATTGCGGAAGCAGACGAATGAACACTAGACTCGATTATATACTGTACTTATCAGATCAAAGACAATAGTGAGTGGAGTCTAGCTATGCAAGAGCGGATATGATGTACAGGCTCTGAGACTCATTGAAACATACCCAGCGGAGGATACCGGAGGTCGTTACGACCCGGCAATAAAGCCCTTGAGCCTTGGGACAAACAACAGAGTCAGTACCAAGGTGTGATTAGAAAACAATCATGGTCTGCTGTATGCATTAATGGAGCGAACGAACAAACGAAATGTCTTTGCTCTGAGTCCTTCGTTGCCTCCAGGTGTGATCGGATCCTTCGGGAGGAAGAAGAGCGGGTTTGGAAAGTGGAATAGAAATTCGCCATCATGAATCAAGTTCTGACAACCTGGTTCTAATTTGTGTCCGATCTACCTCCAGCAATTGAGCTCCACCGCATTTTACCACCATGCGTAGTCAATGCTTCGAGCCTATTATTGGTAGCTGCTGAAGCAATATGAACACCCCAGCATGTAAAATCATTGATTTTGGGTATTAAATTATCGGCCCGAAGCACGCGGTTCCCAGTTTCAATCTTCTGAAGCTCCAGTTTCGCTGCCTTTTCCCAGCTTATCCAGCTCAGCTTGTTGACATGGATGTCGCGATACTCGCTTAAATTCAGGGGGCGGGGTAAATGCGGGGTTGCCACGGAGGAAATCCTGGCCACTTCTGCCGCTCGCCATCTTGATCAACTTCTCAAAAACTCCTTGACCTTCTCTTGCCAAAGTGGTGCCCTTTTGTACCTCCAAAACTCAGGCACATTGCCCAACTTCAATCCATCGACTGCAGCACAAAGTTCCTCTCCCAGTCCCTCATCCTTGATCTGCTGAAGCGGGTACAAATACAAATGCACAGACAGGATCCGACCGCCACTTTTAGGTAGAGCAAACAAAGTCTGAAGTTCACATCGAACCCAGCAATTAGCAATGTCGATCTCATCTGTGGCAGTGCTAGAGACTTCCTGCCCTTCATATAGATGGTACTCGCCGTCTTCGCAAAGGGAAGCATTCGTTGCAATCGCCCACTGTTTCTACATCAGCAAAATGCCACACGCCAAAAACATCAAGATGGACCTACATTCACTCTATATACCACACGTCCAACTTCCAGCTTTCCAAAATATCTATCCATGCTAGTCTGCAACTTGTCTTTGTATCCAGGAACTGGTTTATGAGCATCCCGCAACTTGAGGCCCAGCTTGCTACCAGGATCGAAGCCAACAGGATAGCACCAAACAAAACTTTGAAGCGAGTGCCCGTCTCCGTCTTCTGCTGGTAGAAGCATCAAGAAATCCTCGTCAATATTGACTGCCAGGAGCCGAAGTGCCTCAATTGGGTCTGCCGGCGCCGTTGATGGCAAGAGCTTGCCTGTGATAAGATTGGTCGTGTGTTTGGCACCAATCTTGAACATCGTGGGATATCTTATTGGGAGATATTGGTTGATCAGGTATTCATAGAGCTCATTAACCATTTTCACGGCCGAGGGGAGGCATTTCAGAGTGTTGGGGTGAGTGTCGAGGATTTTTTGTCTTTCGATTAATCGTTCGGCATATTGCTTGTCCATTTGGGTGATGAAATTGATGTTCGTATTCGTAAGTCCTGTAGATGTCAGTTTCGCGTGAAGTGGGATTGATCATGCGACTTATTACCCATCGTGAGGAAGTATTTTGGGCTGAACTTGTAAATTTTGCGAGGCTCTTCACTTGCCAGGTCTAAATTTGCCAAAGGCTCAATGGTGCCCATTGACTTGGGCTCATGTATTGAGATCGGGTCCGGTTTTTCCTCTATTGGAGAAGGAAGCAACTACATTCTGTCAGGATCTGAGATCTCGCTTGTGGATGTGGTCTTCGGGAACGAAAAGGTGTGCGTAGATGTACTAACCTTGGATCTCGCAAAGACATGTGTAAATGGCACAGTCCCATTCCGCGACAATAGCAGCAGAACAATCATGAAGCCTATACCCACGGAGTAGGTCAGTGGCCATTGTTGCATGTCCCATAGAGACTCGACTTGAAACGACTTCATGTTGTCTGTCGATGTCCCGAATCACAGTGGCGACTCCAAGATAACAGCTTTGGAAATACTCTTGTGGAAGCTTTAGCTACGTCCTAAGATGGAAGAATTTACCACATAGCATGTTTACTTCGGTGCTTTCGTAAAGATCAAAGGTTTATTTTTGGAGAAGTCAGGAAGGTGTGTTTCAGGACGCCGTGATTGGCTGCAATCGCCGAACGATAACATGTCGCTGTTAGTACTTTGATCGGCGATTCAAACACTTTGTGCGACTTATCCCATTTTTGGGCAAGGCAGCATGTTGCCTTACGGAAGGCATTACCAACTTTCTAGCTTTCTTTCGATAAGGAGAGTGGGATGGCGGCGGTTACGAAGTGATTCCGCCGAAGCGAAGCATATTGTCGTTAATTAACCACTTGGTCAATCTTGGGACCCAGCGTATGCAGCTAGTGGCATACTGAGCAGGAGGACTTCTCAACTGCAGACTGCTAGATGCATGATTTAGATTTCTGTAGATTATTCCGCTTCGAAGAAACCTCTTGAGCACAGAATGCCTCCTCACATGACAAGGTCTCCCATTCAACCCCTTCAACTCCTCAATACTGTTCCCCAACAGGATGTTTCGCGTGTTAAAGTCACAATTCAAGCACCTCCAAGCACCGATATATTTGCATCTCCAACCACTGGATATCATTTCTCGGCACCAGTGGTGTACATTACTTTACCACTTCGCGACTTTTGCTCTGCTGCAGCAACAATTGCTGTTCCTTATACGCTGTCTCCATCAAGTCAGGAGAGAGAAGACAATCACACTTTGCAATTCGACCAAGGAGGATTGATCTTGGCACTACTCGAAAAGGGCAGGCCGACACCAACGAAGGAAGCTCCGGGCGGCAAAAGTGACCATCCACGCTGGATCAAAGCTGGGATCGAAGTATGGGAGGGCAAAGCATGGGGAAGCATTGTTGTGAGAGAGGAATGGTGTGATTGGAGTCTGTTCGATGTCGATAAGAACTCTGTCCCTGGAGGTTATAGGTTGAGATTACAGGTGGAGAAGCTGGGTAATGCGTTGATGATATTTACGCAGGATGAGAAAGGCGCCAAGACGATTGTTAGGAAAGTGCCTTGGGTCTTTCTGGAGTCTGAGGTTGTAAATGTAGACACTGTCATGGTGGGTGTATATGGAGCGCGGCCTGATCCTTTTGACGAGGCTAAAGGCAAGAGCTTAGAGATTGAAGTGGAGGATTTCGAAGTGTGCAATATTGAAGGCCAACATGTTGGCTGACAAACAAGAGAATGAAACATGTTCGCAAAATGGAATTGATTTTTCCCCCCAAAAAACCTGTGATGATTATATAAAATTCTTAAGACAGAGCAACCAAAGTTTGGTGCCTTGCCAGGAACTCCTTGACACTCGACACAAATCTGTCCAATTCGCTCTTCGGCGTGCCAAGAATGAGTGCAATACTTCCCCTACGAGTGATCCAAAAGCCATCCTCCATCATATCCATAAAGAAAAGATCTTTCAATCCCCAGTCTTCGTCAATGGACTCTCGGCACGAGATTTGCGTCAGGCCTTTTTCGGAGAAGTGGATGGCGTTCAATGCTCCCTGACCAGTGACGCTCATCTTGGTGCCAGCAGTAGCTTTCTGTAGATCTGCTCTGAACTTGTCACCCATCTTGTTGAATTCGATTGCAACTTCAGGAGTCCAAATCTTGGACAAGCCTGTGTGGCCAGCATGCATGGCAAGAGTATTATTGTTGAAAGTTCCCGAGTGAGCAAGAGATTTGGGGGAACGAGGGTCGTAAACTGCCATGATATCCCCTCGGCCCCCGAAAGCACCAAAGGCCAATCCTCCACCAATGTATTTGCCGAAGGTGGTGATGTCTGGCTTTAGGCCAAGGATAGCTTGGAGACCGGCAGGACCAAGTCTTGAAGTCATAACTTCATCCAAGATGAAAACTGCACCAACCTTCTTCGAGCTTTCTTGAAGCTGCATCAGGAACTCCTTAGTTCCAGAGATACAGCCGCCAGCTCCCTGCATACCTTCAACGAGAACAGCAGCAATATCATCCTGTTCGATGAGAGCCTTGGCACTTTCCACATCGTTGTACTGTCCAATCACCCATTCGTGCTTATCCACTCCATTTTCTTGCACACCATCCCAGAACCCCAAAACTGCCCCATGGTACCCACCACTAAAGACAACAACTTTCCTCTTGCCAGTAAAATGTCGAGCCCCAGCAAGAGCATGGAGGTTCGCTTCTGTTCCGGAGTTGCAGAAGCGTACTTTGTCAAGACCGAATCGGGAGCAGATGAGTTTCGCGTGTTCCGCTTCTTGAGCGATTGTAGACCCAAGATTAAGGCCAACCGTGTTTATGGTGTTGATCAGCGATTCTTTGATAAGAGGATGGGAATGACCATAAAGTGCGGCTGTCAACTCGCCAACGAAATCGGTGTAGCTGGTGACCGTCAGACTTGCCGAGTTTCCACAAAGGTATGACCTACGTATGCCCGTCTTCATCGATCACTTGATAGTGTTCTCCCCTCGCCATACATACTGGGAATGGTGCCGAGTAGAGTAACGTTCGAGTGTTGCCTCCGGGCAGGTAATCTGTAGCCTCCTCGAACAACCTTCCTGAAGTAGGATTTCTCTCTACGAATCTCTGTTTGGCAGCCGCGGTGGCTTCGGCAAGACCGATAGTGGGCTTTGCTTGAGACTTGACAGTCAAGCCAAGCTCGGCGACTGGAGACGCTGGAGGGGATACTGCCTTGGGCATTGTTGCAATTCGTAAAAATATCAAAACACCAAAATGAAGAAGATCTTGAAGTAGGAGATGAAATTGATTTTTCCAAATTGAAACGACCTCGTTCCATGTTTAACGATCTATGAAGATTGCACGATGAAGTTCCGAGCGGCGAGATCATCTGCACAGTGTGCTCTGATTGGCTGCTTTCGCCGTTTGGAGATTATTCCTGAAAGACATCAACGACGACCCATAAAATCGGTCATACAGGTCCAATCCCATGCGTAAATCGAAATGCTGGAACGCCGTCAAGCCGGACATGACGGTGAACCTCGAGGAAAGTCTCGTTGCGAGTCTACCATAAGATTTAAGTCTTCGAGCAGCTGATACGTCGATGTGGACAAACCCAAGAAGTCGAGTAGATTGAGACGCTATGCGAAGAGCAAGATATGTGGAAGAGACTCGAGGGTCGAGAGAAGTCATACAAAACCTGTGCTCTATAATTTTGAAGCGAACAAGGGCCTCTGGAAATACAGGCGAAGGGTGTTCGCGACGCGTTTATGTGGCAAAACACGAACGCGCTCACCACGGACTTGGAAGCGAGAAGACTTCGCCCATGATTCTCCATCTCAAAATCCATGACCGGGAGCCTAAAGCCTTCCTTTGGCCAGATTTAAAGAACGAAAGTCAGCAATAATGTGCGAATACATTGCAGCGGACTTACCGTACGTTGCTGAGTCGTGGACGGTATGGTTTGTGAGGGGTCAAAAGTGGGATTGAGCATGCCCTCCTCCCACGCAGCTCTTCTCAACGCCGACCAAGTGTAGCCCACTTCAAGGTCACCGTGAATCAGTAGATTTGATCATGACAAATAAACCAAGTAAGTAAGCCGAACTGCAAAAGGGAGTTGGGCATTCCAAGCACTTGATACATCATGATCTAACAATGTTAGGCCGTGCTGCGTGTGTGAATTGTCACGGCAGGAAGATCCGATGTGACGCTCACAGGCGCGGCTTTCCATGTTCAAATTGTATTTCCTCAAATCGACCTAATTGTCGAATCCATGAAAAGAAGAAACGAAGTGGCCCCCGTCCTTCAAACAATCTAATACCTCTTCAGCGGAGACCCGACCAGGATATAAATCAGGACCATGCATCTACCTCAGAGCCAGACTTAATAAATTCAAATCCTCTCCGCTCAGACGCTACTAGTACTGGCGCGACTTCAACAATCAGTGATGAATCTGGAAGACGGCACCTTGTTGAGTTTATTGACCAGGAGGACCTTGGCCACCGATCAATTCAACGAGGAGTACGCATAACGTATGTCGGGAAAGATGTTTCGAACATCAACTTTTTGGTCAGGCAGAGAGAAGGCGGAGATAATGAGACTGTCTATCACTTTCCGAGTGATCAGATTGCACGGCAATTTATCACTCATGAGCCAGAACGAATGCCACGAGATGCTTTCATACTTCCAGACCAGGCACTTGCAGATGAGCTAGTCGATGCTTACTTCACCAAGATCAATCCCGGTTGTCCGATTGTCGACGAGGAGATTTTCATGGGACAATATCGAGGTCGGAATCCGGCTGACCCTCCGTCGCTACTTGTGCTGCAAGCGATTCTGCTTGTTGGGGCACATGTCTCGCGGGACCGTCCAGATCGAGACTCATTGAAATCAACCTTTTTCAGAAGGGCGAAGATGCTATTTGATGCACGCTTGGAGAAGAACCGGGATGTTGTCGTTCAAGCAGCGCTTTTATTGACTTGGCACTCTGACGGTGCCGAAGACATCGCTGCAAATGCATGGTACTGGGTCGGAATAGCTGCTCGAACTGCAATGGGATTAGGAATGCATCGAGACGCTGGGGCAAGTACACTAATTCATCACGATATGAGAACATGGCGGAGGACTTGGTGGATACTGGTACAATTTGACGTCACCGTGTCTCTTTCGTATGGCCGACCGCAAGCAATGTAAGTGATGGACTTCCCCATGCCTGAGCTGGAATACTCATCTCCCAAAGTAATCTGGACGAATGCGATGTACAGCCCCTGAGCGATTCCGACTTCGATGGATGTGGCCCGAACGTACAGATTGATTACGTTGTCAAACATACCGAGCTGTGTCTCCTCATCTCGAAGGTCATGCGTGAAAGGTTTGGCTTGAGAGTCAATCCCGAAGATCGAAAGGCTGCTCTAGGACGTGCCGACGAGGAACTCGCAAACTGGTGTCTCATGCTTCCTACCCATCTTCAAATGCGCACCTCAGAGGTCAGAAATATCTTGTTTGTTTTTAGTCTATTTCCAGAACATGAGAACCTTTAAATGACATATTGCTGATACTGCGAGCAGATGTCTCTTTGTGCAGCCTCGTTGCACTTGACATACAACAACTTTCTGATACTGCTCCACCGGCCTCATCCACGAGCTACAAAGAGATCAGACGACCATGGTCCAAATGACTCCGACATCTGCAGCTCTGCAGCGAGTGCTGTCGCGAGCATCTTCGAGGAAATGCGTCAGAAAGATCAAATCAAGTACCTGTGGATCTCGGACATCAATGCACTCTTTACTGCCATGATTCAAGTCAGTGTCGAGTTACGATTCTCAAATCCAGTGCTAGCTATTAATGCTCTCCGGCGCTTCGACTCTACACTATTTTCACTGCGAATGCTTGCGGAATATTGGATCAATGCAGAATCAATACTTCGTTTGTTCGAGGAGAGCTCTCATGTCCAGCATGGTATTCGACTTGGGAAGGGAAAATCTAAAGATCGAATTCGTACAAAAGAATCGTACCCACCAACAGGAACAGCACCTGCAGCAAACAACCTGTCAGCGCCAGATACATCTTATAACACTGATAAGACGACAGACTTGGATGTCCTAGCTGCTGTTGCCAATGCCGCCAGCGATCACACCGAGTCCTCGAATACGGGTGCTCAACTTGATCAAACTGGCTGGGAAGACTTGTTTCCACAGAATGGCATGAGCTCGAATGATTTGGCGATGGAGGCAGACTTATTGCCACTGGACAGTGAATGGAGGCAGATTTACTGGCAAGAGCCCGGCATTGCAGGATCATTCCCGGATGGATTTTGGGGCTGGCCTTAATTAACATACATTGCGGTGTTGACATCGTGATATTCTACCCGCGCTCAAATGACTTTACGAAAACAACATTATATTTCAGTACACGAATCCTTCGTACCCTTCATCTGGATTGTCAAAGTACCAAGTCAAATCTCTTCCTTTGCTTTCTCTCACGCTGAATCCATTACCCAGGTACGCGAACCTGTTTAGTGGATTTATGCTTCTCCACTCCCAGTCCTCGTACCGAGGGTTGGTCATGGTGTGGAACCAATGTATCCTGCTTCCTGGATGCAATGCACTGACAGGACCGTCGATCTTTCCGTTCTTGAACCAAGATCTGCACTTGGTCGCCCAGGCTGTCCGAGTCAAGAACACGTCTGCGTGCAATGTAAATTCTTTGATAGCTTCCGGACGGGGGCAGAAAGACTTGACGTTCTCCATCTGGCATTTATATAGCATCTTGAGGATATACTTGGTGACGTGCTCCGCGATGGGTATCGCAGAGCCGTGACCAACCGGAGAATTTGGGCCCATGAACACTATGAAGGTGAGTAAAATTACTTTCAATCCCCAAGAAGAATTGTGCTCACTGAAATAGTTTGGCATATTTTCGGGAGCGACAGACAAGTACGCGGTAGCTCTATCTTTCCACTGCTCAGCAAGATCTGTACCATTCCTTCCGATAATCGGAAATCTTGGGCAAAATGAAAGATCGAAGCCTGTCGCGCAAATCAATGCATCGACCTTGAGAACTTCGCCGGTCGCCAGGACGATGCCTTCAGGCACAATCTCACTGATTTCGTCGGTCACAACTCGAACGTTCTCTTTTGTCAAAGATTCAAGATAGCCGTTTCCGGGGGTGGGCCGACGACAGCCTACTGCAAATTTCGGGATTAGAAAGTCGGCCAGGGGATTGTTTGGACCGAGCTTGGTTTTCATGTCGTTGGTCGAGAATCTGACAGCTTCTGCTTGCTCAGGGGTATCTTTATGCAGCATTTTGAACCGACTGTTCAATTGCTCTTCGACGTCCTTCCGGTATGCCAAATACTTAGCGGGGTCCTCAGCGAACTGCTTCTTCTGCTCTGGAGTGACTGTCCGTGTTAGAGGTAATCAATTTCTCGTCGATGGGGCGACTTACATTCGAAATTGGTTCCCCCTGGACCCGCCTTACTTTGTGCAAATCCAGCAGTAACCCAAGTTGGAGAACGAATGAAAGTCGTCAAGTGCTTGACCTCTGGCTGGAGTGTTGGCACAATCTGTATCGCAGATGACCCGCTCCCAAGGACAGCCACGGTCTTCCCTGACAAGTCTGAACCTGGTTTCCAAGCAGCACTGTGCATCAGATCTCCTTTGAAGGAATGAAGCCCAGGGACAGTTGGCCATTTCCAGTTGCTGCCTCAGCTGTCAGCACAGGTTTTGTACTCCGTTTCGTCAACGTACTTCAGAAAACCAGATGCATTGATGAAAAAATGGCACCAATCTGCTACTTCTAGTCCTGTCTGCAAGTCCTTGATCCGTATATTCCACACGCCTTCTCCCTCGTTCCAGATCGCAGAAGTGATCTGCTGTTGGAATTTTATGTACTTCCTTAGATTGTATTCATCCGCCACATCTTGGAAATACTTCAGGATCTCTGTGCCCGGCGAGTAGCTACTTAGTTAGTTGGTAATCTGTGTATTGTATCGATATCGGTACGCACAATTGCTTCCAGTTGGGGTTCGGTGCCCACGTATACTGATAGCTGTGGGACGGAATATCACACGCACAGCCAGGATATCTGCTTCTCAGTCAATATTTGCTTATCCAGGCACGTTGCGTGGTAGCGTACTTATTTTCCAGCCACGTTCCTCCAACGTCTGCATTCTTCTCGTAAATTTGAAACTCGACGTTCTGCATATGTTGCTCAATCTGTCTCGCTACATTCAAGCCAGAAGCTCCAGCGCCCAAAGTAATGATGCGCAGCTTTCGGGGCTCGCCCAAAGGATGCTCATCAACAACATATCCCAGAGATTCAGGGACAAACAAGCCCGAATCCATGACCGCCGGACCGTGGCTTTTGATGACCATTGTGAAAGTTTTTTTCCGTTGTTGGAGTCGATTTGCGACACCACAGGTCTATGGTTTGAGAGCAACCAGAGACCAATATGCTGTGATACCTCATCCCACCATACCATTCGAGCTCGGCGCGCTACAATTAGCTACCCCGCCATCTTTGATGCCCGGTAACTTCTACTGTCGCCGGTTCGTGCTCACTGACGGCGCTTCAACTAAGTAAATCGACGGATCTCGGCGCGGCAATAGCCACGTTCTGATATCCCACTTTCAAGATCATGTTATCTAGAAGACTGGGATGTCTCTCCATATGGGAACCCCCTATTGTTAAGCGAGAACCCCCATTCTTACTCGCTATCGCCGAGTCATGGAGGAACATAGCACTCTCGGCGACAACTGAACAACCAAAAAGCCGTTATCACTCGCCGCAGATTCAACTTATCGTCGCGATTCGATAGGCATTTTCAAGCCACAAATAATGAAGCATTATCAGTGTGGACTGATATATGATCTGCTGTTCGGCGCGAGGTGGCAGGAAGTAAACTTGTTGGTGCAGATATTTTCCACTCATCAGCAGTCGCAAGTTCACAATGTCGGATCTTGAGAAATCCACTTCTGTCAAGGCGACTAGCCTGCCGAATTCCGTCGACAACGCCGTGGGGAATGTTGGCCCCGTGCAGGAATATGCTGGACAGTCTGAAGCGGCCGCGAATCAGGGGCAGCTTCACCGAAAGTTCAAAGCCAGGCATGTACAGATGATCGCGTTGGCTGGGAACATTGGAAGTGGTGTTTTCATCTCTCTCGGCGCCGTAAGTATCCAAGTGACTTCGTGAAATACTTTCATCGAACTAACGGGCTGTCAGGCACTCCGCTCTGGCGGCGCTCCTGGTATTCTGATCGGCTACCCGCTTGTATGCTGCATGGCCTTGTCCATGTTGACGGTTTTGAGCGAGGCTGTCGTTCTGTTCCCAACTTCTGGATCCTTTATTGACCATGCGTCTCGCTTCGTTGACCCAGCGCTTGGATTCGCCATTGGGTTCTGCGAATGGTTTGGAGCTCTGACAGTGGTGGCAGCTGAAGGAGCAGTCTTCCCAGTAATCATCTCCTATTGGACGACAGAAATTCCGACTGCTGCTCTAATGACAATCTATCTCGGTGAGTCAAATCCGATGTGATGAGGGTCTTTTGCTGATTCAGGTTATAGTCGTGGTATTTGCTTTCCATTTGATGCCCAATCACTGGTTCGCCGAGTTCGAGTTCTGTACCGGTGCTGTGAAAGTCACCACAATGGCAATCGTTCTTTTGACCTGCGTTGCAATCGCCGCTGGAGCAGGACCTACTGGGCGCACAGACTGGGGTGCAAATTACAATGAGCTACCAGCCTTCCCGAACGGATTCAGAGTAAGCCAAGCCTTTCTCTACTTGACTTCATCGTACTCACATCACTAGGGTGTCGCTCGGGTCTTCCTCTACGCCGCCTGGGCCACTGGTGGTCAGGAAATCATGGGAATCGCAGCTGGAGAAGCCAGAATGCCACGATATGACATGCCTCGTGCAACCGTCAATCTCTTCGTCCGCATCATTTTAATTTTCGGCTCGGCTTGCGTCCTGGTTTCTGTCCTCGTCCCATACGATGAGCCTCTTCTTCTCGGAACCAGCAACGTGGCAGCATCGCCTTTCATCATTGCCATGGGCTATGCCGGTATTAAAGTGCTGCCAGATATCATCAATGTGGTGCTGCTGATCTGCCTTTGCTGCATTGGCTCGGAGTCCATTTTCATCGCGTCTCGTGTTCAGACTGCCATGTCGAAGATGGGCATGTTTCCTGCAATCTTCGGAAAGGTGGACAGCAAAGGACGACCAATCGTATCGTTGGCAACCTGTTTCATCATAGCTATCGCGATGACTTACATGTGTGTCTCAACCACGGGAGCGATTGCCTTCAATTGGTTTTCGTCTGTATCAGCAACAACCACGTTCTTCGCATGGATGGCAAGTTTCTTACATACACTTTTATCAGCATAGGCTAACAAATTGCTAGGTAATCCCAATCACCAACTGGTGTATGCATCGTGCTCTGCGAGCCCAGGGCGACAGGGCCTTCAGCGAGCCGTACGCTGTCAAGAATAAGCTCTGGCCATTCGAGTCCATCTTCCTCTTCACTGCAACACTCTTCACATTTGCCTGCACGTTCTATGTCTCATTGATCCCAGCGACTGGATCTCCCTCAGCCGAAACCTTCTTTGAGACCATGCTCTGCTTCCCTGTGTTCGTGACAGCATTCATCGGATATAAGTTGTGGTTTCGGACGAAGATTCAAGATCCTAAGACTGCAGACCTGATTAGTGGCAGGAGACCCATTACCGACGAGGAGTATAAATTCTTGGATGCGTATTATGCACAGCCATTGTGGAGGAGATTCGTTAGTTACGTCAGATTTTGAAGGGTGTCATTGAAGGTCACGGAAGCAGATAACTACTAGGATGCAGCCATGAATTAATATGCTTCAGTACACTACATTGTTTTTCTATGAGTATTTTGTACTGCAGTGAAGCAGTCGCCAGTAGTGGGCCTCTGTTCCTTGCTCGGTCAGTGATCTTTCTGGCTGCTGCAGTGTTGACATTGAGCCTTGGCGCTACCCCGCATCCTCGATTAAGCGAGGCAATATTGGCTTTCTCCTATCCCCTCAGACCATGTGCTGAAATCGAATACTTGATTCAGAAGATGGCAAAGTCATCGATTATAGATACTCCTGAGGGCACTGCATTAGTGCTTCTGCCATACCACTTTTGAAGCCCGAAAGGAAGGGCTGTGTGGGGCTGAATGGATCCCGCATCAGATGCAATATTCGTATAGTGAAAAGCGACATTTGTCCAGCGTCACCGCACAGATCAGCATCCTGATGAACAGCAAAGAAGTCATTGGAGGCCTCATTTCTTTTTCGCCCCCAAAAGCTTCTTGACAAGACGCAGTGGCTGAGTAATGGTTGGGCGGCAGGACGCTTCGTAAGCACCTGCGCATCCTGACATTCCTTGGCAAGCAAGTTTGAACTTTTTGGAAAAAATTCCCTGTCATTTGTGCTCATACATTCATATGCAACATTGATAAGAACGGGTTTCATATCGTATGCAAATATTATCAGAATGGGCGCAGGTCCTTGTGGGGATATTACCACAGGTCGCTCCCAGTATTTCTAGAATTCACAAAGTGTTTCGCTTCTACGAAGGCTCCCAATTTCTCACCATTAGATCAAAGTCTCAAGTATCTTTCTGAACACCGATAGCTATCATAATGACAACAGTCCTTCTCTTAGGGAGCACCGGTCTAGTCGTAAGATACTTCCTCTCAAAATTGCTACCCACGAACAAAGTTTGACTGATTATCAGGGGTCAATAATTCTTAACAGCCTGTCCGCTTCCAACGGTATATCTTCCATATACACCATAGCCCGTCGAGCACCACAGCTTCCGCACAGCAAACTCACACCAATTGTCGAAGTCGATACTTCTAAATGGCCCGAGAAAGTCGCGGCGATATCACCCACCCCAACACTCTTCATCTCCGCCCTTGGAACCTCCAAAGCTCAAGCCGGCAGTATTGACAATCAACGCAAAATTGACTTTGATTTGAACCTCGCCGTTGCCAAAGCGGCCAAAGCAGCGGGGTTCAAGATCTACGTCTTGATCTCCGCCGCTGGAATATCGACTACGTCGCATTTCGCATACCCCAAGATGAAAGCTGAGCTTGAAGAAGCAATCAAGGAGGTCGGATTTGAGAAAACAGTTTTCATCAAGCCCGGAATGATTGTGGGAACACGAGAGAATGCGAAGCCGCTTGATGGGATCGTGAGAGGGGCTGCGTGGTTCAGTGGGGTCATCAGTGGTGGTCACTTGAAGGATATTTGGGCTCAGGATGCTGAGTATATTGGGAGAGCTGCTATTGTGGCCGGCTTGGAAGCTGTCACCGGAGAGGGGCCAGCTGTCAGAAATGTTGGGCATGAGGATATTGTGAGACTTGGAAAACATTAGGTTTCTGGTTGAAGAGACAAAGTGATAGCCTTTTGTTCAGATTTCTCGAATAGCTCTCAATGGGCATGTTCTTTCCTTGTCAATAGCGAACAATGTACCAGTCTCAATTCTAAACAATCCTTGAAGTTAGTCTAGCATCTTGGAGCTCTCGCGGATCCCCAAAGTCGTCTCGCTTCAGAAGAGCTATGCTCGGATGACTTCAACTTGGTGTTGCAAAGTGAGGTAAATGCTGAATAATCTCCGCACACGAACCTTTTGTTGTTCCTGCAGCTCGCGCAGGGGAGCTTTCATTTCGACATCTTATGTAACCATTCGAGTATGCACTGGCCAGGGATTATTAGTGGACGATATTCCCGACTCCAAGCTGCTGCCAAGTACTGTCGACATCCTATTCGATCTTAGCACTTCCGCCTGCATATAATTCGCTTGACGGCTTACTTCAAAGCGAGCCATAGCAGCTCGAAGGGCCTCAACATTACATGGAAAATTGAGTACTTCTGAAAGATTACTCAACAAGTTGAGATCCACGAGGCTGAACCGAAGAGAATTGGCGTCTTTGTCATCGTCCCGACTAGGTCTCTACATGCATGACTGTACACTGTGCAGCTCCTCAAGATCGGAACTCACCAATGTCACAGAGTGCGTTCAGGTTTTGATATCTGCTGTATAAAGGGTACGTCAGGATGTAGAAATATCACCAGTAATCATTCTGTCTGATACCCTGCCTCCCATTACTCACCATGCCTCCATTTCCCAAGTTTCTCTTGTGCGCAGCACTTCTGATGTCCTGTTCGACTGCAACATCTTCCCACCAAAAGACTTGTACGGATTACGAGATCCCAGTGTCACCAACATCAGTCAATCTCGTCTGGGGGAAGAAGTTCGAGACGAACTTTGATGTCGTAGATTTCGTCAGCAACATCAACAGCAGAACAGCAGCCACTTCGTTCAATCCCTATGACCTGACCACTCCACCGGCACTGACGACTGCTTCGTATACAATTTCGGCCACTTTCTGTACACCGAAAAAGGGTGCCACGGGAACAGTCTTGCTTTTGAGCCATGGTTTGAACTTTGACCGAAGGTGATACCCATTCTAAGACGGAACTCCAAAACAATTGTAGCTGATGTATGAGTTAGCTACTGGGATCCAGAAGTCTCAAAAGAGAAGTATAGCTTTGTTGACTGGGCGATCGCTCGAGGGTATTCGGTCTTCTACTATGATCGCCTCGGCGTTGGGAAGTCAACCCTGTGAGTGAAGTCAGTTCATTTGAGTACTTTTAGCTCAAACAAGACCAGAATCTCAGGCTACGTCAATCAAGCAGCAATCCAAATCGCGATTTTGGAGGAGCTCGCTACTTCCATCCGAGCTGGAAAACATACTGGAGCGTTTGGAGTGCCGAAATCCCTCGTGTTGGTGGGCCACAGTTTCGGAAGTGTGCTCTCAGCAGCTCTCGTCACTGCACTGCCAACCATTGCGGAAGGATTGGTATTGACTGGTATGTACTCAAGCTTTTTGCAAAGTTTCGTTGCTCAAAGCATGTAGGATTTAGCTTTAATGGTACGAATGGTGCTGGTTTCTTAGAAGCATTTCAACCGCGCATTGCATCTGGAGAGAGTTCGAAATGGAAAGCATTGGACTCGGTAAGCCGATTCTGACTTAACATCCCATGTGTCCAAGACGTCCCTACTTACAAAAACTTCGCAGGGGTATCTCACACCGACAGATATTTATTCGAATGTCAATGTGTATGCGAGCATGAATCGCTCATTCCCTACCACTATTCTGACACAATCCAGGTTCTTTAAAGCCCCAGACTACGATATAGGTATCGCAAAATACGCTCATCGAAATAGACAACCATTCGGTATCAACGAAGCCACTTCCGGTGGCCTGGTTGACCTAGCGCCTCTGAACTTTACAGGTCCAGCTATGGTGAGCTCCCCGAACCATACGTCACATGAATACACAAGCTGACTCGGGCAGGTCATCGCAGGACAGTTCGATCTCATCTTCTGTACCGGACAGTAAGTTATGATAGTTTCTCCTAGTGTCCCGAAATCGAAATGTCCCGAAATCGAAGACTGACATGGGCGTAGATGTGATGAAGTGATTGAGCACCCCGCCAAAGAAATCTTCAGTCACGCCAAAGCCTTCAAGGCCGTCAGCTACCCGGGGGCTGGACATGGGCTGAACTTTGCTTTGAATGCCACGGGAGCATTTGGACTGATCACTGACTTCCTAACTACCAACGGACTCTGAGGACTTTGGCAATGGTGGACCATAGAATGAAAAGGGCGAAAGATCGAGCTCTCCAAACTACATTACTGCTACCCACCCGCTTATTCCCCTCGGAAGTGATATCCTGTATCAGCCTCCTGCTTCTCTCCTCCCCTTTGCTTGTCTTTCTCTTGTTCCTTAGCTTCTTCCTCACGCCTCTTCTCCTTCCCCTGTTCCACCGTGAAGCGAGCATCTGGCCTTATCTCGCGTTCCTCAGCAACGTCTAACCTACCACACGTCTAAAAGTTCGGACCGCTGATAATGTCGATTGCTGCTCGTCTGCAGCAGTGCGCCAGTTCTCCATCTCCCGGGATCCGAAAAGATGTGCTCGAAAGATTGTTCGGTCCTTTCTGACCTGCTGTTGGAACTGCTAGCCAAGGAACGTTGTCTGCTATCGAATATTCTACCATGCATATCGACGCCTGAACAAAGTGGAACGGAAAAACAAGGTTGTAGAAAGGGGAAAGTTGGTACGTTTCGGATCTTTGGGCTGATGAGTGGGCGTGAGGGGAAGCTGTAGTAAAAGCGAGGAATGGACGACTGCCGCTTGGCCGGCGTGTCTGAATACTATCAAAAATGCCTGTTATTCTTGTGCGATGGAGTCACCCACGGATCATGTTGTTGGAATGCAGGAGACGTTCTCGCGATCGATCATGACCAAGTCTGAGGTCCAAACTTCCCCGTTGCAACCCACAATGGGACCTTCCAAGAATTAGATCTGGCAGAGCTGCTTTACCTGGGTCAAAAAGGAAGCATCGCTAGATTGAGGACCTGGGGGGATCTATTCAGTTTAATTGACACATGTATGACCATACCCTGTCTGATTGTGCCTGCTATCACAGGAGCCGTAATTCACAGCAATCGCGTGAAATGCTTCAAGATTTTGCTTATTCATTGCCATTTCGTAATCTGGCTCAACGGGCAAAGGCTAGAAAACAACCCTTTATGCAGTGCAACACCAGATTCCGTCCCAAGCCAAATAACTTATCACCCAACCAGCCCCAGCCAACCCACTCAGTAGAAAGTCGATGGTCTGCTTCCGGAAAAGATCTTCTTGCCAGTAGCCTTGGACACACGGTGAGGAAGGGGGAATTTGAGGTCCTTGGTGAGGAGTTGCTTGATGTAGGGGCGCTTGACATCATCGGTCTTCTCGAGCTCGACGACCTTGAGGATCTGGGATGTGTTAGTATTGTATGTGGGAAGTCGACGGACATTCAACGTACGTGAACGGAACGGAAACGAGAGCGATGTCTGGCGGCCATATCTTGGTACATAGCCTCAACAGCATCGGTTCTTGACATCTCACGGTACTCCTTGTACATGTTGTGGGTACCAGAGCGAGAATCGTATCGGATCCAGATACCGAAGTTCTTGACCTTCATTGGGCGCTTCTCGTGGATCTTTGGGATAATTAGTACCTGGATGTGGTATTGCAGCGCATTCGAGGAAACATACGACGTTCAAGCTGACGATCTCTCCGTTCGCCTTCTTGACCTTGCGGAGCTTCATCAAGAAGTACCAGAAACGAGACTTTGCAACCACGGTGTTGGGTGCAAAAATTCTCATGCGGTACAACTTTGGTGCCGGGTTTGCCTCAGAGGGCAGATGGCGGCCAATGACCTGATATTCCGTAAGACGACCTGTGGTGATATGTTAGCACGTTGTTCGAATTCCGTTCCGATCCAGTTTCCTTGGTTGTATCGAGGCGTATGCGTGCAGATTCGATGTTCATGGTACGTAGATTCGGGTATCATCGAACGACGTGATCCACAGGTAGATTTTCACACAGACACAGTGGGAAATCGCTGTTCTTCGCACGAATCGTTGAGTTGTCCGTTTCTGTGCCAGACAGAAGTGTGCACCGCTCAACCTCATAATTCCAAACCCTCAATCTCGCCCCTTCCGAACATCCAAATCGTCGTTGACATTGCTCTTTGGGCCATCTTTTCGCTCTATGAAGCCATAACGTTCGCTCCGAGATCTTTTGCAGCTTCCTCTGGTGTTATGCCATCGTCGCAGAATTTTCGTGCCATCGTCGAGGTCCAAATGCGCCAATGTCCGGATCCAGTGGTAGGGGAAAGAGAGGAAATCTAGAGCTTACCCATCTTTAAGTAGTCAGTAATTGAGCAAGATGCGATGACTTCAGACGTGCAGAGGTACTCACTGTGTGTATCGGTGGTCGTTGTCGATGTTGTCGTTGAAGTTGGTCGCGAAGTTCTTCTTGAATTTCGCCCACGTAGGGTTTTCAGAATTGCAGCCCTCGTGCGGGACACTAGACATCTTTCGGCTAGCGGGCTTGGCATCAAATGCTCCCGCTCCGCCAGCTGCCAAACAAACAAACAGGCGGTAGGCACGAATAAGGACAAGATTGAAAGACCTTCCTCAAGCAGACAATAATCTCAGCAATTGATCTTGATCATTACAGTCCAATCTTGAACCATCTTCTCACAACAAACGCGACGTCATGCAGTAAAGTTGGAGGTCAGGCCATCCTTGAAGCAACTCTGTAGCCTCACGATTCAGGCCATAAAAGTCACGAGATATCATAACAAATTCATGACATTCCACTACTTCTCAGCAAACAATCGAAAACACGGTCAAGATGGATGTAGTATTTAACGATTTCAGAACGTCCTATGAGACAGGCAACGGATATGAGCTGTCACAGACACTCTCTCCAATATCTCCTGCCTCAGATCCGGACCGACTCGACAAGTTCTATCGAAGCACCAATTTCCAACATGTCCAAAGAGACTTCAAAAACCGGATCATGAACAATCATGCGTCCCCGTTTACTCTTCCGGCAGAAGAAGGCAATGGGTGGGTGGATGTCTACCAAGCGTACTGGAAAGCTGTTGGCGAGATACTGAAAGCAGAAGCTGCCGCGGAGACAAGTACCAAGGTGAGCGATCTTCCAAATCACTACAGAGCCTTCTACATGGGCTTTGAGGCAATGGGTACTACCGTGAGACTCTGAAGTAGTGTTCCAGGGCTTACTATCGGTTCTCGATATCGAATATATCACGTGATATATGCTTCTCAGAGAGCTGCCTCTGTTCAAGTTGAAATAACGGAATAACAGCTAATGTTGTAAGGTCTCATGGGTCAAAGTCTACGAAGCATGGCGTGATATGACTCTCACCCTGGTCAGAGGTTATACCAATTGTGGATTCGAAGCCTGGACTGTGCCTTGCCTGTACGTGGCAGGCAAATACATTAGAATCTTCGCCATCAAGGCAGATGAGGGCGTCGCAAGCACATCTGGATCAGTGACCAACTTTGATGACTTCAATCCCGAGGCCGAGAAAAACGAGAAATTGGAAGACGCAGCCAGACATTTGAACAGGATCTTCACAACATGTCTCAGCGATAGGTAAAGCAGCCCAAGAGAGGTCAGTATACATTGCTAATACCCTATAGAGCACCTCTCGAAGAATCCCGAAAATGGGGAATCTATAACATCATCAACCTTCTGTTCAAGACCTACTTCAAACTCAACTCCATCAGTCTCTCCAAGAACATTCTCAAAGCAATCCAAGCATATCGAGGCGACATGCCAACACTAGATGCCTTCCCCAAAGCACATCAAGTGACGTTCAAATACTATGTTGGAGTCATCTACTTCCTTGAGGAGGCTTACGAAGAAGTTTGTCTGCCTCCATTGCTGATTGCCAAGATACTAACATCCACACCAGGCCGAAAAACATTTGACTGAAGCCTGGCAAATGTGCCACAAGGACTCGATTCGCAACAAAGAGTGAGTTCGCGGCGATCAGCATGCAAATTAGCGTGCAATTGTCCAACCAGAACTGACACATCATAGATTAATTCTCACCTACCTTATCCCATGCCACCTCCTTACCACCCATACCTTACCAAGCAGCGCTTTATTGGCACCCTATCCTCGCCTGCAAGCCCTATTTCTCCCACTGTCTCGATGCATCAAGAAGGGCGATCTGGCAGGCTTCGATGCCGCCCTCGTAGCAGGGGAGGATGAGTTCACCAAACGCCGCATCTACCTCACACTCGAGCGCGGCCGAGATATTGCCTTCCGCAATCTGCTCAGAAAAGTGTTCATCCTAGGCGGCTTTGAGGAGAACCCAAAGGACTCATCTGCACCTTCTGTGAGACGGACGAGGATTCCTGTGCATGAGTTTGGAGCGGCGATCAGCTTGGGAAGTAAGGAGACCATGGACAGTGACGAGGTCGAGTGTTTACTATCGACTATGATATACAAGGTGTGTATTCTTTTTTATCCAGCACAACCCTCTCATCCCAACCATCACCACCAACTTTCTTGCCTGACTCCCTAGCCACTTCTCACAAATTGAGGTTTTGGACCGTTTGTTTTGTCGATAGCAGCCTGGCTAGGCAACGCCCCTTATCGCCTCGCCTAATCTGCCTCATTCACCAACGTTCACCATCCCGCACTATCCCTCACACCCTCTCACCACACAATCAAAGGACCTTTACCCATGCATTCCGCTAATAAATTGCTCACAGAACCTAATGAAAGGCTACATCGCCCGCGAGCGTGGCATTGTTGTGCTTAGCAAGGGTGGAGCTTTCCCGGGCACTGGTGTTTGAGTTGGACCCTCACCACCTGTTTGCCACCTCATCGCATCGCATCTCTTCCCAAGCCAGGCCACACAAGCCAAGCTAGACCAGTTCTTCGGTATTAATCTCTCCGCTTCTGTGCAGCTTGCAGATTCTTCCCCCTCCTGGCTGTATTCCCGAGTTGGGACTTGCTATTGCTCAGTACAAAGTCAGTCATATGTACCATACTATACCCAACCATACAAATCCGATCACCACGCTCCATTCTGAGTTCCTCTGATCTTCCTCATCCTACATTTCCAGCCGATCGATCAGTAAACGAGCGAGTCACATCTCATCATCTCGGTGAACACATCCATCTATCTATCCACTCTCGCATCACCAATCAGCACTTCAGTCACCGGCCCTCACACCTTAGAACACCACTCACCACAACACAATACAAACGCACAGCCTTACCAACCTTGTCCACCCAAGATTCCCCTTACCTCATTGCACCAACCCAACCCAGTCCAACTCACTGTACCCAACGACACTACACCACAGCACACTCTACCCCACCCCACCTCACACCATTTCACCAATCCTCGCCCTCCCAAGCCCACGCAAAAGCAGCACTGCACCACATTCCTACTATCCACACATCAGCCGTGACTCACACGGCACGGTCCCCTCTCCGTTCGCACTTAGAAGTTAGAAGGGTCTCGAGCTACAGCCATTGACGAATCACCTCCTTTCACAGTCCTCCCATTCCCTGACATTGCAGGGCTCGTATGTAAGGGTTGAGCTATCTAAGGGAGCTAGGTTGGAGGCTGAACCTCGCGGTTTTAGGTTTTGCGTTTGGGGTTAGGTTGAGGGGGTGGCGAGTTGGGTTTTCTCTTCCTGGGTTGCGTTTGGTTGGGGTTGGGTTAGGGTTGGAGGAGGATAGCGAAAAGGAGATAGGGGATCACTCATGCTCGTACTTTGGCTCATTTGTTGAGGGGGTTTAGTTAGACTCTGTTCACACCGAAGATTTCATGAATGATGAGGCCATTCAGTTCCATTCCGTTCTATTGTATAGTTCGTGATATTTCGTGTTGTCTGGTCGTAGTTTGATGATATCCGACTGTCCGATCCGCGTGCTTTACTGCTATTCTACCAATATGCGCATCTCTCCATTCTGGGAAAATGAAGATATACTCTTAATCGGCACTTCCTGGTCATATTCATGCAATTCGCAGATTTCTGTGTTGATGTGGTAATTCATTGATATAGCCAGCCTATCAAATTTTCCATCCTCGCTTACTCTCTGGTCAAATTTTTGCTCACTCGCATTGCCTCCGACTGTCTTCATTCTGCTCTACTGCTCTTTGACAAATCTTAAAAAGCTGATACTTCGATCTCATTTAGATCCAGCACCTTTTCAAGATCAACATGCGTTCTCGCATCCCACGTGTCTATTCCGTTTCTTCGCTTCCACCCCTCCCCTCCCCCCCATCCAGCCCGCGAAACATGAAATCCGCTTTCCCGACTTCTGCAAGGACCTCGAAAAGCAACACAATCTAAACACTCGAGTTTCAAGAGCTCGTGCGTACAGGAAAGAAAAATCGCATCGAATATGATGTACAGAGAATTAGATAGTACACACGATATTCCGCTTTTTTTGTGGTTTCGTGAGAGAAAAGAAATGACTCGCGTGAAGGAACTCGACTCGACTGTGTGGAAGAGCACAGGAGGATAGACGACAATGAAAAGAGTAGAAGTAACATAAACGTAAACGCCAGAGAAAGGTGACAAACAGATAGGTAGATAGACAGACCAAACAGGTGACGACAAGCCCCCGAGAAGAGGAAGGAGAGGATAGAAAATGATACAGCGACAGGATAGAAATATCAACGGTCTGACCGACACATCAAAACAATAAACAGAAAACAAAGATCGGCCAGTGCAGAAGAGTAGTGATACAAGTGTTGTGGGTTGTGTTGTGAGTATCCCAAGTGTAAAGCGAAAGCAAAGCCAACCAATCTCCGAACGCCTGGTATCGAATCAAAATAGTCAAACCGGTTCGCCAAATGGAGTTTATCGTGTATGTCGCAAGGAGAGTATGAATCCAAGAGGATGCGAGAGTCGTGATGAGGAAATATCAGTCGATCAGATAGAGATGAGGAGATGAGCCTGAGGAGAGAAGAGTGCAACAGGTCATGAGACAGCCGAGTCATCAGTGATGAGTCCGCACGCTGCGAGGCGAACCACTGATACTCGTCAGTACGTAATCACAAGACGAAAAGAGGTTGAGATGGATCGATTTGAGGCTTAGCGGAACAAGGTGGAAGACTTACGCAATCGATGCAACATCATCAACATGATTGCACAATGCAACGAAGAGATCGAAGAATAGCTGGGAGCCGCCGGCATGCATCTCCATCTGCATTGTTCCGCTGCGTTTAAATGTGCCGCGGCTGCGAATTATAAGAGCGAGGTAGTGTGCTCGAAGCTTTGAGTCGGTGTCAGGTGTGTTGGCATACGCATAGCGTGCGGATGAGAGGATAGTGCTGCATTGGATGCCGGATTCTGTTGCATAAAATGTCAGTAAATAACATTGACAATGAAGGATGATGATATCAAAGTTTTATTTCATGACAAGTGACGCTGGATTTCGTGAAAGATAGAAAGTAGAAGACACTTACGCAAACCCTGCTTCCGCAACGCAACTCTCTTCAACTCATCCAGACCGTACTTTTCTGCGGTACAATAAATGACAGTGTCCTTCAACAACTCTCCATCGACGCCGTGGTGGTACACTGTACTCTCCACACCTCCAGTGCCACTATCACCAGTCTCCAACTCCCATGAGTTCTTCCGCTTGTTTAGTATGAGACGAGGATAGTAATCGCCTTTGTAGAGGTATTCGAGGACAGAGGAGAAGATTTCGGGTTCCTCGTCGGGAAGGGAGATGCGTTTCGCAGATGCTGCTTCCATGAATTGTCCCCGGCAGGCAGCTTGGAAGAATGGAGATATGCAGAGAACGTCTTCGTGTGCGGCAAATAGTCGTTGTTCACGTCCGACGACGAGTGTGATAATTGAGGAGGTCAGAGTACTGCATAAGAAAGTCAGCGACCGTATGAATTGTCTGCAAGAAGGATTGGGATGCTTGACTTGCCTGTTCGTTGGGTTTATTTCCTCGGTCGGGGGTCTGCGGGTGGATCTCTCTGTCCGATTCTTCGAGACTGCATGTTCTCGAAAGGAAGACTTCTTTGTGCCCCGTCGACTCCTTGAGAAGCTCTCCGTCTGTGATTTGTTGACGTTTCTACTGAACATCCTCGGTTGCTGTAATTAATGACTCGATCGGAAAATTGTGAAAAGCTCTCGGTTTTTAGATGTTGCGGAACAGGTTGTTGGTCAGTATTACACTGCTGTATTTTGTCGTCGATGGGAGATTGTTGCCGATTTGGTGATTTGTCGATTGTCGAAGAGCCTCAGAAATGGGATGAAAGAGAGGAAATGAAAGAAGGAGAGGGAACAGCTATATATACCAGCATTTCATGACTGACCAAGGATGCCTAGGTACTTGCAGGCAAAGGTGCGGCATGTCGCTCAAGGCGGCCTCGGGGGGACGCGACTTGGGCGCGATTTTGGCAGGGGATCAGAACACCACTTTACACGAAAGCTCGTGACTCAAGGTCACATGGCCTGACTTTCTGCCTCGTCGCGGCATCTATCCCAGCTCCCCGGGTTGATGCAGCGAATGGGCTGGCAGAAGTGTTAAAAGCAGCGAGAGAGTGTGAGACGGATTTGCAGGGGAATATGATGAATGCGGTTTGGTACGATGACTGAGCGGAGATGGCTGGTGGATGCCCGGTCTGTGTCCAAAAAGAAAGCAAGGCAAACGGATGCGTGCGACGCTGCGGGAAATCAAGAGAAGGTAGGCAAATTTGCCTTTGAGAAATGTAAATATAATTGAAACTGATGAGAGGATGATGATGCACACTTGTGTTGTTCATTCAGGATATGAGTGAGAGATGGTGAGTGTTTGTGAAGATTCGCCGGCGTGAAGGTTGACTTCCTGCTAGCGTATGCCAAGTCCTTTCGGTTAGGCTTTTAGCGCAGAAAACATGTGATCCCTGTCCAACCCTTGCCGAGCCCCTGAGCAGCTATCTCAGCTGGAATCGTAAGCTGGAAGGCTTTTTGGGGAGCATTATATTGACGTTTCGTCTGACCCTTCTCATAGCCGCCAACGATGTCGAAACTTGATCTTGTTGACGTCGCCGATGCAAATGGACATGCGGTTGGAGTAACCTGCTTTCCTGGTCTTGGTAAGTTCTGTTCAGGAGAATAGACTCGCATGCAAGGAAACATTCGTATTCTTATTAGGCACTAAGGACTCGAAATTTGAGTCGTGATGGTGATGTGATATCGTGGCTATAGCTTGATTGGGGCATTTCGGGCGTTCTTCATGCCATCTACACAGATGTCCTTCCCCCACGTACACCAACACCACGATGTGGGGAAAGTCGAGGGGTATACTCAGTGAGCTGGGCAATTGCAACGGAAGTTCTGTCCACAGATATTGATGCCTTGCAGGCTTTCGGAAGACTCTCTTTCTGGCTTGGAGTAACCCAATAGCGAGCCGAGCAATATTTACCTTCATAGCAGCTCGACCCCGCCAGCAGCTCCTCCACCAGTCTCAAAACCCATTCTCAGTACCTACATTCCAGATCCCACTTACTCATCAAGTAACTTTCAGTACTTGGTCTAGATGACACAGGCGGGTTTCGATCTCTACCAAGCTGTGCGAACCACCGTTTGTAGGTACTTACCCTGCTCCAGTCCAGCACCATGTGAGTTTCGTTAACCATGGTTATCAGATACTCATCCACATCGAGATCAAATTCAAGTTCGATATCAAGTCCCGTTGGATGGCGTCTCCCCAATCAAGGGCAGGATGGTAAGGATCTTCTTCGTTAAAGTCGATGCCCTATCCATTGCAATCTTCATTCGGCTTTGGCTTTCAGCACAGAAATTTTTGATCCTCATGGTGGCAGGTGTGATATGCGGCTACGTGACTGTGGTGGTTGCTCGGTATGTCTTGAGTGCTGGAGCTGGTGGGCTCCTGGAGACCTGGGCGATAAAGGTAGAGCGAGAAGTCCAGGGAAGTTGGCAGAATTGGTTGGGGTGTAGTGAATTTCAGTATTAAAGTCTTGGGCGAAGGTGGAGCTGGGAGGACGAGCTGGGATGAACCTTTATTTATAGAGACGACAAACATGTTCATGACTTTCACTTTCTGTCTTGTCCTGGATCTCACTTTCAGTATAGTGACGCAACATCTTCGATCAGAAAAGCTTTCGCCGGTACAGTAGCCGTAAACTATCTACCAGATTTCGGTCAGTATTCAATCTATCTTCTCGCCACTACTCGATGCTTCGTCAACCAATTCCATCTGACTTGCACACCGACTTCAACAATATACGAATACCCAAATTCAGGATCTACGAACCTGGCCTCGCGCCTTCGAGACCTTGAGCTCAAGATGCTCGTCTTCCAATTCGAAGCCAATTTCGCTGTCCTCTTCGTCTGCACCGTTCTCGCCGCGATGGTGCTTTGGTTTTTTGGTCATGACGGGTACACTAATCGCTTATGGTGTTTTTGGAGATTTACCTTTTCCTTCGCAGGCTTAGAAGAGATTATAATAGAAATGAGACTACCAGGTCTGGTAAGAGTATGGGCGAGATGAAGTGAGGGAAAGTGAGATTCACTAACTCAGCGATAGAACCGGCGCCCCCCCCACCCCCCCACAAGATCTCGATGGTTTGAGTTGATTTCGCTCTACAATCACTGCATCACCTCTGCCGAACTTGGATCTGGAAAGATTGGATTTTCTCAACTGTCTATGCGCACGAAGTAAGCATCCCCGCATTAAGACCGTAAGTACGCTTCGACTTCCTTGTTCGAGCCACCTCTTCTGACATCGACTAAACAATCTGCAGTTGATTGCCAAATACTCCCACAATGTCATCAGCGGAAGTCATTCTCTACGTTCTGTTCGCGCTCATCACCCTCCCTGCAGCTGTTTTTCTGAAAACTTTGCATCTAAATATTGGTCCTGAGCTTCGTGTCTATCTGCTGCGGCCTTCAGCTACTACATCGATCTATCGATGCGATCTGGATTGGCCCAGATGAGGTTTGGTATCGTTGCAATAGGTTTTCGGCGAAAATTGAGGTCCTCATAAACTTCCCTGACTCAGAGGATGGATATGACTCCGATAGGGAGAAGGATGACTTCGGTGAAGAATGCATGTGGGTTGAAATAGAGGCTTTGATATTTTGCGGAAAAGCTGCTTGAGTGCGAGCCATTTGCAGTTTCTCCGGAGGATAGGGAAACAGAGAAATACAAAGTGTCATCAGGAGATATCAGAACTTCCGAGCAGTCGAAGAATGCTTAATGGTACGGGCAGTCATCGTCAACAGGCACATTCAAATCATCGAGCAAAGTATGAACGGACATGAAATCGTTGACTCAATTCATCTAAAGGGGTATCTCAACAAGAAAGGGAAGTTTTCTTCATCTTCTCACCGGCCTGGGTCCACCAGGTAAACCTCCAGCTCTTGGTCCACTAGGCAGTCCCATAGGACGACCACTAACAGTATTGACCTTCACCAGTCCAATCTGCGGCGGCATGGCTCGCTTCTGCAGCTTCGCTGCTCCTCCCGTAGTATTATACCTCGACACGCCCCTCTCCTGCCTCATACTTGGACTAGGCTGCAATCCACCACTTCCAAATCCACCATAACCGCCCGGCCCACGATCATTGCGAACAGTGTTCGATCTTGGAAGCGGAGAAACAGGAGCCGGTGGGAGAGGTGCTTGCTGTCCTCTCTCTTGAGCAAGACCAGCGAATGCCATGCGGATCTTCTCTTCTGCTTTAGCGAGCTTTTCCTCTTTGGTCTCCTCGCGCTCTTCTTCCGATTCGTATATCTCGTCCTCGTAGACGGAAGGACTGAGCATTGGCTTGCTGGCGACGTCGAGGTCGAATTTATATGCATCGGCGAGCTTATCTGCACCTCCAGCAGCTCTACGTCTCTCAGCTTCTTCTTGCTCGAACCGGCGCTCAGCTTGTTCTTGTTCGTAGAGCTGCCGTTCTTGTTCTTGCTCGAAACGTCTTCGTTCCTCTTCTTCTTTGAACAGTTGATCCGCTCTCTTCTCAGCTTCCCGTCTTTGCTCCTTCTCCATTCTTTCCTCCTCGAGTATCCGTGCCTCATCAGCAGCTTCCTGCTCGTAGCGTAACCGCTCTTCTTGCTCTTGTCGCTCCTTCGCTGCAAGTCTTCTCTGTCTTCCAGCCTCTCGTTTCCTCTCCTGCTCCTCCTCATATTCTTGTCGATCCATCTCCTTCTGCCTTGCAACATCTCGTTTCCTTTCCTCTTCCTCCTCATAGTATCGTCTGTCAGCCTCCTTTTCTTCCTCATATTTCCGAATCTTAGCCGTCAATCGATCGGCTTCTTCTTTCGCTAGACGATCCTCCTTAGCTTTGTACTGCTCTTTCCTCTCAAGTTCCACGACACGTTTCCGCTCTTTCTCGATCTCCCTTGCGGCTCTCTCCGCTTCGAGCTCAGCGGCCAACTTAGCTTCTTTCCTAGCCTCCTTTTCCCGTTCAAGTCGAAGTCTCTCAGCTTCTTCCTCGGCTTCGATTCTCCTTCTTTCCGCCTCCTCTGCTTCCCGTCTCGCCTGCTCTTCAGCCTCCTTCCTCCTCCTCTTCTTCTCTTGATTCTCCAGATCTAACTGTCTCTCCCTCTCCACATTCTCCACAAACTTCCGCATGGATTCCGCTTCCTCCGCGATGCGTTCAGCTTCCTTCTCGAACTGTAATTGCTCTGCAAGCATTCGATCTCGCTCCATCTCCATCTGTTCTCGCTCGAGGATGATCTGCTGCGCTTGAGTTTGCAGCTCCACGATTCGTTCATGCTCTGCATCTCGGCGCTTTTGTTCCAGTTTAAGCAGTTCATCGTCCTCAGTATATGAGAGAATCCGGCCTCGGATTTGCACGACGTCTTGCTCGATAAGCGATGTCCGTTTCTTAATGGACATTGCTCGCTCGGAAGAGGTAGGTGAGCCTTGCTGGCTCCAGACGGAATCTTTGCGCCCGATCACCATGGAGCTTAATTCGGAAGATGTGCGTGATGTTTGGCGACTCCAGGGTTTACTTTTGGGAGAAGACATAATTTGTTTTAGTTCTTGAGAAGTGTTGGAGCCTTGACTACTCCAGCCAGAGTCTTTTCGGGTGATGGGCCTGATGGGAGGCTCTCTCTGCGAAATCATCAGCATTGAGACGGTGGAATATCAAAATTTCTCTCACCTGTACCATCCGTGGCTGTTCTTTCACCACCGGCCTCGAAGGTTCCACCTTCTTGTCGCCTGGTAGAGCAAACAAGTCATCTGCAGAGTCAAGCTGACTTGAGAAAAAACCAAGCATGTCAACAGCCTTCGGTTTACTCTTGACCACAGGTGCTAGGGGCTCAGCCTTCTTGTCACCAGGCAGAGCAGATATGTCGACAGGTGCATCCAGTTGGCTCGAGAAGAAATCCAGCATATCCATAGCTTTCGGTTTGGTTTTCTCAACCTTGGGCTCAGCAGCACCCACCTTCTTGTCGCTTGGTAAAGCCAGAGCGTCATTCGGCGCATCCAATTGACTCGCGAAAAAATCCAGCATATCCTGCACTTCATCCTTCTTCGACTTTGGCTTTGCTGACACACTAGTATTTTCCTTCTTGTACTTCAAGACCGCGTCTACGATCGGCATAACCTTCGGCTCTGTCTTTTTTGGAGCAGCCGCCTCTACCATAGCCAACATCGGGGAAACCGGGCGATCAACTTTAGCTTCTTGCTTCGCAGGCGTGGCCTCGACCATGGCTATCAGTGGAGAAACTGGCAATGCAGGTTTTGGCTCTTCCACCGGAGGCGTATATGCGTTCGCAGCGTACCCAAACATCCTCGCGACCCTTGATGCATTTGAGGCGGCTTTCTGTCCTGCCAACACGTCCTTCATAACCGGTTCTTTGGGTATCTCATATAATTTCTTCGCGCTCGAGTTCGCGCGCTGGAAGCCGTCTGTGGGTTTGCGAACTGGAGGTGGTTTCGTGGCCGTCGTTATGGATGTCGATGCTGCTGCTGGTGCATTGACAGAGATGTCAACTTTCGTAGTTGGTGACTTTTCCGTCGTTATAGCATCGACTTTCGGTGTTGCTTCTGCTGCCTCTCCAGCAGGCTTCTTCTTCACATAAGAAGAAAAGTAAGAGCCCCATGTCGACATGGTGAGTCTCTGACCTTTCGCAAGATTGTACCGGCCTCTCTTTCCAAATCTCGAAATAGTTCCCGTGCAGTACTGATTAGATTTATTTTGAGAAGCTGAAAGTCACTGCAAGCAGTGAGAGTGAAAACGAGAAAAGATCGACACTATTCCAGAAGACTAATTGGCCCTTTGTTAGCTACCTAGCTCCTCGCATGTATAGGTACATGTACCGCATGAAAATTCAAAGGAAAGGTTCGTTCCGTTCGAGGTTTGGTTTCGAACATTTGCTCACGTACCTGCATGCAGAGGTTACACGCATAAAATAGACTCCCGATGCGATTGCGAGCTCCAAACAAACTGCGAGATCTGAGAATTAAAAGTTAAAGATTGAAGAAAAGGCGTCATAAACTCCAGTGCATCATTCCTGAAGCTCTCAAAGCTATTGATCCAGCGCCGCCAGGACGGATGCTCTATTATGAAATGTCGCGGGGTAGAATTGAACGGGTGAAGTCGTCGACAATTTTATTTTTCTCGTGGTCCCGGGACCAGACCGAGAGGAAGGCGCGAGATTGATTGAGGGCTAATGAGATAAGAGATCGCGTGGGCGGTGCTTTGATACATTTTTGAAACGTGCCCAGGAGAGTCTCGCTGGCGTGCGGGAGGGTCTGAGACGGTGTCAAAACCTTGGCGGGATTTAGCGATGTTTTGTTTGGAAGGATTGGTGCAGGGCATTGGAGTGGAGTCGTTGGCGGGGTAATTTTGTCTGAGGTAAGGACGTCGTGTGGAGACTGCGCGACTCGATATTTGTGAGATGTACGAGGTTGAAGAGGAAATGCACGACTCGGGTTGAATGGAAGTTTCGAAACGTGGTGGCGCTGGTGAATGTTGTGTATGTGAAGAGTCAGGTGAGAGTGGGTCTTGCCACACGAAGACCCCTGAAATGTTAGCGAGACGTTCCTGATCTCGTTGTCAACAGATATGTCCTGGTTTTGGTGATTAAGCTATTGCCAACAACATAAAATTTGGTATGCAGCTCCGGGTCTTTCGAACAGTAAAAGAGCAAACATGGCTGATGAGTGGCGCCTCGCGAGGTGAGTTGCATGAGATAGGAACTCAAAGAAATCGAACTGACAAGCCAGTCAAGGTCGGCAATCCACATAGAACTTGATTATCTGCTCGTATAAATCCGTCACATCTCAATATACTGCCTGTCTCGCATCCTTGAGCAGAATACAAGTCGTGGTCAATTGTTTGTCCTCGGCGGAAGTCAGCACATGGAGTGGCTGAACATCCGATATCTTCAACCCCTCAGTTAAGCGAGGTGTTTGTTTGCTTGAACTCGAGAGCAATATTTCCAGTCTAGGCCGCTGGCTTATCGCAGCTATATGGAATTTAAAGGAATCATCATGCAGTAAACTATCAAACAGTCTAAGCTCGATGTGATCTGTACGATTTCGAATGTGTGCAAGCAAAGCGGCTGTCGGGTATAGCCACTGATTGTGCTAGTTATGCCTAGATAAGCGCAGTACGAAGTGCAGACATTTCAAACCCATCACTTCAATGTCCCCCATACTTTGATCTTTCGGACCCTCAGATTATCCTCTGATACAACGATCACAGCATACAAGATCGAAATTTGAAATGGCCAAAACGAACAACTTCTCGTGGCGGTTTTCCGCCAACTCGCTGTCACCAAGCTCGATTATGGAATACTTGGGAAGGATCCAGGCCTGTCGAGGAAAGCTGCAAGAAAAAGTTTGGTACGATTTCAAGTCAGTATCTTTTATCTTCCTTCTCGTCTGCACACTGTTCTGACTGCAGAAGAACCCCGCAATACCATCGCGTTTGGGATTAGGTTGAATTCAAGACTGACATCTTGAACAGGCAAAGATCATGCAATCGGCCAAGTCCAATAATACAGCCTCGGGAAAAGGTGGAACGAGCATGCCACAGACTTCTCCCCAAACACCTTCGCCGAAGAAGAAGAGATTGAGTGCAGCGAAGACAAAGACTTCCAGTGCGAAAAAGAGGAAGAGGGCCGTCAGCGAAGAGAGTGATGATGTAGATATGCACAAGGAGAGAAAGAGCGAAGTACAACCGGAGGTGTTGTTTGAAGAGTATATCGAGGCAGAGACAAAGTTGGATGAGGACGTAGGCATCGCTGCATTGCTTGATAGGGGTGAGTCATGGTGATATCGCGAAGTTTCTCCCGGTTTAATGAACGAATACAGACAACTGAGGGAGCATAACTCCGGCACAGAGAGTATATTCAGAAGTTATGGGCAGGATCTTCGTCTTCTAAGAAAGAAATTGACATCAGTGTATTAGTTCCTGAAATCTTATGCATCTGTCTTCGCATTCTCGAATCTGTCCAGCCTGTGACTTCTATAATTGCTGACAAGACATTTTCACATGTTCCGCATGGATCATATGCTGATTCATGAAATCTGATCGTCAAAAGAGAAATGATATGTGACAGATTCGGATCCTTGCGAGCCGATGTTTGCTCGGAAAATTCCAGGTTGCGTTGACGCAAGCGGCAGTCTACAGGCGCCCCATTCTGTGCAGAATCTGGTAGAAATTCTCAGATCAAGGACAATTGGACGACCGATTCAAGACAGAGATTCGCATCTTGGAAGTCTTTACTTTAACAATGGTCGATGTCCCCTCAACGGTTGGCTAACCCGGTCATCCCACCACCTCAAGTATATCCTGACCAGCAAAATCCGCTCCCAAAGACAACTCCTCGACAACAAGTACTGCAACGTATCCAAACTCCTCTGTCTCCACAATCTTGGGATGGCTTCCGAAACCAAATCATGGCCGCTGTCCTCTCCCAGCTCTCGGTCACCAAGTTGGACTTCCAGCGTTTGGCTGATGACATCGGTCTCTCCAACTCCGAGGCAGCACGTTCTCGATGGCGTCGCTTGAAGGCCAAACTGGACGAGCCCGTGGCTGCCACTCCAATCTCCAGCCCTAGTAAGGCTCCAGGTAAGAACTCCATCAATGCCGCATGCAATGAAAGATTCGCTAATTCGGATCTAGTTACCTCGCCGTCTGCACGAAAGGACATTGCAGAGAAGAACGGCAACGGGAAGCGTGCACGAGTAGCAGATACAGATGACATTGAGGATGACGACCATCATGATACAGAGAAGAAGGACGTCGGAAAGGATAAGCGGGGTAGGGGCAGGCCAAGACGGGCTGTGGTGGAGAAGAGCAAGGCGATTGTGCCAGATGATGATTACGAGGAAGAAGACAAAGAGGAAGGATATGCGGCGGTACCTAGTGATGGCATTGTTGATGACGAGGAGTAAAACCATCGCATAGAGAAGGCAAGGTGGTGAGGTCTCGAAGACAGCATTTCCTCCGCAACGTAGGAACAGTACCGTTTAGCTGAAGAAATAAACGGGAAAATGTGACAAAAACGAGGATGAATGATATGATATTTCAAGATATTATATCAAAAGTGACCTCTACATAAAAAGGAAACCTTTGTGGATTTTCTGTCTTCGATTGAAGCGAACCTCAGGCGGTCAAAGGTGGGTCCGAAAGGTTCCCCAGAGAATCCGGGCCGAGAACCTGTTTCCTACAAAAAAGTAAGTCGGTACGTAAAAGTATCTTAGAGAAGTAGATTTTGAAATTTTGTGACGATTCCATAAATACCTGGGCAAAATGGCAAAAAGGAAGTCTCTTCAAGAGGGCCGAATTGGGGCTGTTGAAATTAGTGCTTGATCTTTGTTGCAGTATATCTTCATTAAACTTACATTGAACCCAAGACCACGTACAAGCGTTGATATTACCCAAAGCACGTATTCTACCACTGAACTATCCGGCCTATCGATGTTGATTCCGAGAAGTTATCTGGGAAAGTATACCAGGTGAAAAATTGAAAAGCGGAGTTTTTTTTTGGTTAGGCGAAAATGCCAGGGCTTTGTTTGGTAAACCCCTGAAATTTAGCGAGAACACGAAAATGGCGAAAACTTTACATTGGACTTATGCAAAAAGTAGAAATGGAATAGGCTTGAGTCGCTAGAACTCGCTTGGAAAAAATATGGAGTGGTCTATTGGGCGCTTCTTACGGTGCAATGATCTACTTCTTGCTCACGGGTGTAACAATCATCACATGTACAGTCGATATGCAACACCACCCGATCATCCACCTCGCATTGACTGCAAGGGGCGTCATATCCGAATCGTACACAGCCACAGGTGTAAGAGAAGTAGTGCTTCTGGTTACCGGCAGTTAGGTTGAGCTTGGTGCACTCAAAGCATATGAAGGGCTGTGGCGAGACGATGAGTGTGCTTTTGGCAAGTGTGGCACCTGAGCATTGCAATGATTCTTTGCAGCGGGAAATGCTCTTGATGCGCATGCAGCCGCAGGTATAGGTGGTAGAATGTCTGATACACATGCTGTCTGTAGATTTGATAGCTTTTCTTGTATCAAGGAAATTATTGTCAGTGGGATGCAAAGCTACAGACTCGATTGAGATACCTTGCAGATATATACATTACATATGAGACTATCGGCAGAATGCATTGAGTTGTTCTGGATGGACTAATAAAAGAAAACAAATTGTTTATATCGATACATGAATAGTTCTCTCTATGGTGGGTGAGCTGACAAAGCAAGACGTCTACTCTTCGGGTCTTGGGGCATTGAACAATGTTTCATTTTAGTACGATGTGGGATTGTTCCTTGGAGAAGACATCCACGTTTTCGAGGGAACAAAACTTCCGTCTCATCTGGTACTATCCATGTGACTGGGAGGTCAGATTTCATGTCTCATGCCTCATTGCTCCTCCTCGCAGCCCCTCGCTTCATCTTCCACCCTCTCGAATGTTTTCTCCATCTGCGCCATTTCCACATCCAAGCACTCCACACATGGAATCCCAACCTTCCTCACAGCTTTAGCCGGCTCTGTTTTATCTGCTCTTGGTGTGAAGTATGCAAGTCTCACGCAGCCACAACTGTGTGTCCAGGAAACCTTGACATATCCACGGCGCTGCTCTGCGTCCAGACAGTCAATACATGGATATTCGGCCTGTACCAGCGATGTCGTGACGATGCACGATTCAGTGGAATGAAGGTTTGAACAAGGTGATGTGTGGAGGAGATGCTTGCAACGACACGAATATTTCGTGTATAGTTTGATACACATGTTGACCTGAAGTTGGGCGTTTGGGCAATAGTGGGTCGCGAGACACGTGAAGGGAGGAAGTTGTGTCGCGGAGAAGAAAAATAGTAACCAAGGGATGCTTCGACGCTATTGTATGTGGATTTTGTCCATTGTTCTTGGGATGAAGAGAGTCTTTTAACTAGCATTTCTTTGACCGCTTGGCGTACAAATGGAAAGTCAACTGCCACGCTCTTCAAGCTGAACTGCTTCAGGCCGAAGAACAAAGGACAGGGCTCTTTGTTCAGGTGCTAAAATCTAACAACTCTTATTTATTGTTCACGATATGATCATTATTAGGCACATATATCAAAGAAAGACAGATAGCCATTGTGTCCATCCTTGAGGCGAACAAACGAGAATAATGACATTTGTGAGTAGGTAAATAATATCCTTCCCGACGGCATTCACTGAACAATTTGCCCGCTGTCGAGATCAGAAATCACAAGAAGTCCGAGATTAAAGAAACAAAAAGAAGACATGTGTCAAAGAGAAATTTACCTCTTCAGGTGCGGTCACACCCTTTACAACAGAGTAATCGAGTGTCAAGACGCGGCTCATGCCAATGGCCCTTCAACTGTAAAGTACACTAGGCTCCCCTTTCTTTGCAAAATATGTTATCGAATGTCATTAGAGGCAATTGCATGGCAAGGTGGTCAAGGATAAGCCATACAGCGAGCGGTGAGCTAGCTATTGGTAGATATATACCAAGCATGAGATGATGAGACCCAAACGGCTTGTCAATCCACAATGTAAAAGCTCGTGTACTTATTAATCGACGAACAGTCCGAACTTTCATTATTCCTGCATTCATGTATGTCTCTGCACATCGTAAATTAATATTTCAACATAGACTAGTTCATTAAATGTACAGTAAGGGTCGTCAATACACCTGTGCCAAATCGTGAGTTCTTGCAGATTCATTACAGTAAAATCACACTGATCTTCGTCACATATTCAATCATTCTGCATAAGCAACGCTAAAGTATAGTCAGAAAATTCCGAATAACACTTCATATTGTACAGGAAAGTGTAATTACAAATGTAGGTACCAGCCCTTGTAACGTCTATCCCTGTGTGCCGAGACACCCCCTGTAACGAGACAAATCGTCGGAACTTTGATTTGAAGCGATATAAAAAGTATGAACGCTGTAAAAGTTGTATCTATTTTCATTTTATGTTGCATTATATACCTCCCCCGAACACTCCTAACCTATTAACTCCGAAAATTATCACCGCGTCGTCGCCGCTCGCTTGAATTTACAGAGGTCGTTCCTTTACCACTATGAGAGACCCCTCGACTTATAATACCACCATCAAGCATTTCTCACGTTTTAAACTCATAAAACGATAGATATAGATTTCTGAGCATTATTACGATACTAAAAAGTTGATATCAGTGTTGCGGCGGCTAGAGCGCGCTATATTATACGATGTTGCTGTATAGGCCGATACCTCTTCCAATTAAGCGATCAAGGCCCCTGGTTAGTGGTGGTGTGGTTATAGTAACCTTGGTAAATTTCTAATGAAATTTGTGGCTGCGACGTTTGTGGCGCGCACAGGCGCAGCCAACAAAATCCGCCGTCCCCTTCCTGGGGAAATGCTTCTGCGCGACATATTTTCGACTTTTCTCTTCCGGCTTTCACTTGCGCCCTCAGCATTTCTTTGGCTGGGTACTTGTAGCACCATGACTGCAAATATACAGTTCATCTATCCACCTATCGATAGCGACCGTGGGGAGATCAGGCTTTTGAACATTAGTCCAGGCAAGCAAGGCGATGACCTCGTCTTATCATTCGAGGTCGTGCGGGTTGAAGATGGGTCAGGGGTGGGCTATGATGCCATCTCATACAGATGGGAAAGTCAGGCCAACACACAACTTGTCCTCACGAACTTGCAAACATACTTTCTTACGGACAGCCATAGGGAAATGATAAAGGACCTTCGGTATACAGATGGCATCCGTCGCATATGGATTGACGCCATTTGTATCGATCAAAGAAATATCGCCGAGCGAAGCCAGCAGATACAACTCATGCGCATAATCTACTGCAAAGCCCGTCATGTCTGCATCTGGCTTAATTACGAGCTCGACAGGGACAGCTTGGTGTACCAACAGTTCCTCAGACTTGAGCAAGAACCTGATTGCTTCGCAATTCTCGAAGAGGGGGTCGATTTCTGGGACCCCATCTGCAAAATTTTCGAGCACGAGTATTTCAGACGTGTCTGGGTGCAACAGGAAATATCGAGCGCAGCGCGACTGTCTCTACAATGCAGGAAGACTGTTTTGCCATTAGCATGCCTCATCCCTTTCCTCGACGCGTGGAGGGAACTTCAATCCATGCATTGTGCCGATAGAGTTTCTCTGCCCTACGGGAGCTCATTTAGACGAATTCCGCCTTCTAAGTTCTACTCAAAGCTTGGCGGCGAAAGAACGACTCTTGGTAACGAACCATTGGACTTATTGGAAGTACTCTGCAAATCACGAGAACTGGCTTGCACTGATCAGCGAGACATCGTCTATGGGCTAATGTTCCTCAGTCATGGATGGCAGCAGTTTGATCTCATTGCCGACTACACTCTTCCAGTCTCAGAAGTGTACAGACAGGCTATTATAGCATGCTTTACAGTTTATGGGACGCTTGCTTTCCTGGAGCATGCTAATTTCTCCTATGACTGTCATAACACGATCATGGACAGAACACCTAGCTGGGTTCCTGATTTCAGGAAAAAAAGTCAGCGTCAACCCAGAAGAAATCTCTGGCTTCGACAAGACAAGGGACTTGCGCTGAGACAGGACTACTCGCACTTAGGACGATTCTCGGGTCATTTTCTCTACACATACGGTGTCAAGATCGCCGAGATCGAACAATGTTTCGACTTCTGGTCACAGGATAGAGGCATCCTTGATGTTTCTATGAATGTTTTCGCCTTGTCGTTTAATCAGATCATCGAAGAGTCTAGATTACCCGCGGCAAGGAAGAATAGAACAACTCGACTTGTTTGGCTGCTAACGGAGGCGGCATCCTCTGACCCGAAAGAACAAGAAGATGAGGAATTTGTCGAGGCTGCAGGATTTTTTGCAGATTGCTTTAAACCTACTGCGGTTGGCTTACGAGAAGAGGAACCTCCGGTCACTTTAAATAAATTCCGTTGGGGAATTGGTCGTTATAATGACTTGGACGAACTTGACTTGAGCGAACTTGACGTTGGAAGAGAGGAAGCTGAAGACCTATTCTCGACCGTGTCGGTAATGCTCATGGATCTGTGCTCACTCCAATCGGAAAGGGCCGCGCCGTTCATCTGCACTGCTGGTGCTATCGGTCTTGCTTCTGTGGATACGCGACCGGGTGATGAAATTTGGTTCATACCTACTTGCCCACGACCAATCGTCTTGCGTCCCGAATATGGCAAACATTCCGTACTGGGTCGAGCTTGGTATGAGGGTGATATAACGTGGAACGAATCCTCAGGCGTGTGCGATTCTGAGTGCTGCGAAACGTTCATGAACGCACGTACAGAGATCTGTTTGAAATAAATGAATACCCCCAGTTCTGTGAATATCAGATTTTGTCTAAGATGCCTCTGGAAGTCTGGCCGCCGTCGCGATAGTGATGTAGAAGGAGATGAGTGACGGCGCTCCAGTGCCAAGGCACTAGCGTGCTGCTACCTGCTGATGAAATGTTCGAGAAACTTGCTCTTCCACACGTGTGACTAAGCATGAGATCGTGGCTAAGGAAGATATAGCGAGACCGGCAGTGAACTTAGTAAAATATAAATCGGCTAATGCAGATTACGAAACAGTACGCCGTCTCTCACGTCGGAGTAACTCCCGGACTTCTCAAATTCTTCTTTGAGCATTTTCAAAATTTAGAGACATATTCTTTTGTATGGTACCTTTCCCTAGGTGCTCCGAATTTTAAAGAGACTCCAATGGTCGCGATTAAGCAGGGGGCAACAACCGAAGCGGCGATCAGTGGTATAAATGAAACGATCGATAGTATACTCAACTACTGTCTTTTTCTTATTACCAAGTGGTCTCCTTAAGAAGAAATGGCTAAAGAAAGTAATATGTTAATAACAGCTTCGTAGGCTTACTAAGAAAAAATTTATAATTCCAAAAGTATAAATTCGTCTCGCCACAGGGTGCGTCTCGCTACGCAGGGAGAGACGTTAGCTCCCCTCTCTCTATCTATCAACCTCTACACCTCTGCTCCATTCGTCTCAGCAATTCAACCCGTCTGATGCAGTCCGGACACTGTCCCGCACATGGAATAATAATCAAATCGCTTCGAGGCCCTTTGCACTCTGGATGCCCACAATTGGAAGTGCGCTGAAGGACGCTGTGTCTACAACTTTTGTACTTGAAGTACTCTTTGTAGCACATGACTTGAGGTTGGTAATAGCTGCCTGAAGGCGTGTCTAGGCGATAAGGGAGGACGTGGGGTGCGAAGTAGGAGGGATATTCTTACTTAGGCTCCGGATCTGGAGCTAAAGCTGGAAAAAGACCTTCAACCATTAAGCTTCTAATCATTGCTTGACATTTATAGACCATTCGGTGACATTGTTCCATATCTAGCCATGTTTTACAATCAACAGAGTACAAAGAAGCAGATGTGATCCTTTCAGAGAAAGAAAAATAGCTTTGTTAGAATTGTTCTGAACTTTCCCTCGTCCGATGAAAGAAACTTGGCTTTTCGAGACTTTTACCACTGAAAAGTTGATGATAATTTATCATTGAAGCAATGTCATATGTGCTCATTAGCTAGAGCTGAACCAGAATTCTGATTATCAATCTTGATATTGTCGTAATTTTACGCTGATGTGCGGTGGCATATCTTGGTCAACTCAAGTCTATTTCATCTTCTCGCTTAATTAAGTATGACTTGTACAGCTCATGGTTGGCATAACTAATCCATCAGAGATCTTTCAAGAATGTCGTCCGAAAATTAATCATATTGTAAAAGCTAGAAAATAACAGCCCAAGCACAACTTCAACTGTGCCCATAAGTCTGCTCTTCATCCATCTCCCGATCCTCAATTTGCCTCCTCTTCATCAGCTCCGTCTTCTCTCTTGTCACACACTCACAACACTTCCCCGGTCTTCTGAGGAAGATCTCATCATCTCGATCCGGACCGTCACAATCTTTCCATTGACAAGGAGCAAGTCGATGCCAGATTGTGTGGCCGCAGGAGAAGCGCAGGAATTCGTTCCAGCACATCTTGAGAGTTGTGAAATGATAGATTTGAATGGAGTTTTGTAGGACTCTTGAGTGAGGTGAACAAAGAGTTTGCAGATAGGAATCGGTATCTATCAGCCTTGATGCAGAAGCTAGGAGCTCGAACTTAGAAATAATGCATCATGGATCTTGTTGAAATATGGTTCTGAATCACATTGTTTTCTGCCGCAACCCTTCTGTCTACAAAGGAACAAGTACAAACATATCCGTGAAACAAGTAACACAACATATCACATTTCTTGTATCCTTCCGCTTGGTGTAGTTGGATCAGGAAATCTGCTGCACTGCAGTACGTCTGAAGAACTCTCACTCAGCTCACTTTTCTATTGTGGTGTCTTTTCCTCGTTGTGCCTTGCCGAGACAGACTGTAGGGGTTCTTTGTCCATTCCACACCCTCTGCCGTGAGATCCTCCCAGTGGAAAAGAATACCCTTGCCTTGCAAAGGATCCATTTTTCGCATTGTTTCAACCTGGCACAGCACATTACTCAGCTTTCTTCTCGTTTCCTTTCTTGCGGCTGATCTTGTCATACCACTCTTCCGTATGATGAAAGCCTGCAGTCCCTGCCTATATCAGAGATAATAGCTTATGCGCTTGTAGCCAGGTCTACGAGGCCGGTAGGGTTTCAGGACCTCGAAACCATACTGCACGTACTTGGAGCCCGCTAGCTGCAAAACCGTGGCATCGTTACCAAAGCTTCCCAAAATTGATATCTCGAAGTGATCAAAAGTCGAGGTCCTGTGCAAAGTTGTAGACTAAAGTGGCTCTTCAACACGAATTTAAAGAGTTTGAAGTCGAGAGGGCGCATTTCATGATCGTCGTTGTGGTTCGGAAGGCCCGATGTGTAAAACATATGAGTTCGGATGTTGTGAATATCGATGTTCTTTGGAAATCCTTCGATATCCAGTAAAGCGTCTTCTGAACCCTTTAACAGAACCCCTTAACAGACTAGATGGGTTTGCAGATAACGCCGATGCCTAGAAGTCAGAGGATATCAAAGCTATCTACCTGGCTAGTGCTAAGTTACAAAAGCCTGTCTGATCTAGATAATGGTGATCAACCGACCAAGATCGAACCCCAAAATCATTAGCGACACTTTCAGTGGCGCAGATTTCAAGAAGACGAACTTTTCTTTGGAACTGTGAGAGCGTTTCGCAATTGGCCATGCCTCCAGTCGTAGCAACACTCCCAATCTTCGGTTCGATTGGAGGGACTTGTCAATTGTATCTATTGTTTCAAACTCATTGTTAGACCCAGCCTTTCTTGATTACCTTTCTTCCTTCATTTTTTCTTTGTCGCGGACAACAAAGTCCCCGATCTAAGAATTGAGAAGAAAGATGAGCAGGTACAAAGTCATTATAGACATTCTTTCTTCCTCCTTTGTATACATAACACATCCTATCAAGCTTTACAACAAACCCTTTGATTCAACTCAAAGCAGGCAAATATTCCTGGATAATGCTATTGATAGCTATATGTACCCCTTCCTGCCTCACTTGTTCTATCTTTACAGCTCCCAGAAAAGTCAACAAACCAAAAACCAGACCAAACCAAACCGACCCAATCAAATCAACTCCCAACCAAATCCCACCAAAAAGGATACCCAAGAATACCTGCCATCCAAGCAAATACACAAACCTCAAAAAAATCACATATCCCCGCCTACGCAACACCTCCATACCTCTCTCACTTCCCACTTTTTTCTATTTCCAACCCCCTTACACCTATCCCCCCTCCTCCCCCTTTGCCCATCCCCACAATGTGCACAGAAGAACAATACCTCTTCACCTGCAGACACACCCTCTTCCGCCGCTACAGGACATGCCTCGCCTACCCGGTCCACTGCGATGGCGATGGTGATCGTGCGGGCGAGCCTCGTATCTATACGCATTGGCATGCGCCCTGTGAGGCGTGTCAGAGAGCGGCTTTGGCTGCATCTGTATCTCGATCTCGGTCTGCGGTGTCAAGGTCGGGGAGTGCGAGGGTGAAAAGTGAGAGTGAGAATGGGAGTAAGAGTGGAAGTGTGAGGAGAAGGTAGGTTGAGTAGGCGAGATTCGGCAGGCATCTAGGGTTTTTAGATTACTTAATGAAAGCGTTTAAGTTCTTTAGTCGAAGTTGTGAGTGAGCGATGCTTGTTGATTGACAACTGATGATGTTAAATAGTGTGAACAGAGTGCTAAAATCCGAGAGAATTACGTGTCATGATTCGTGATGTATATTTTGCTTGCTTGCTAAGCGAATATCAACAATCTTTTCCCTCGTCCTCTTTCTCCCCTTGCCCTTCCTATCCACAAACCTAATAAACATAAGCCACCTGCGTCAACGGCAACGTCACCGCCGGCTCAGCCGTCATATGAACCCCATCAGCCTCAACCCTATAACTCTCGGGATCAACCTTCATCTTCGGTCTCACATCGTTAAACTTCATATCCGCCTTCCCAATGCTTCTACAATTCTTAACCGCTTCGATGCGTTTCTTGAGTTTGTAGGAGGCGATGTTGCCGCTGGAGATGGAGGAGGCAGATACGAAGAGGATGGAGGTCGAGGGGACGAGGGGCGCGAACATGGGGCGGGCGATGATGGGCTGCACGGTGGGGATTGAGGCGTTGGGATCACCCTGGGTAGCGGAGAATTAGATTTGCTTTGGTTTGGAAATCCGGAAGGTGAGGGGACAGAGGGAAGGAGAATAAAAGGAGAGGAAAAAGGAAATGAGGGATATACCATCTGCGCATAAGCAATCATCCCACTCTTCACAACCGTCATCGGCTTCGTTCCAAACCAAGCAGGATCCCAAACCACCAGATCCGCCAACTTGCCCACCTCCACACTTCCAATGACATGTCCCATACCCTGCGCAATCGCAGGATTGATGGTATACTTACTCACGTATCTCTTGACGCGGAAGTTATCTGCGTCGGTACCTTCATCTTCGGGTAGGAAGCCACGCTGTACTTTATTCTTGTGTGCTGTGTTCCACGTGCGAAGTATGACTTCGCCGCAGCGACCCATAGCTTGTGAATCTGAGGACATCATACTGATGGCGCCGAGATCGTGGAGCACATCTTCGGCAGCGATGGTTTCAGCGCGGATACGGGATTCCGCGAAGGCTACGTCCTCGGGGATGTTCTTGGAGAGATGGTGGCATACCATCAGCATGTCAAGATGCTCGTCGAGAGTGTTGCGAGTGAATGGTCGGGTCGGGTTGGTGGATGAGGGAAGGACGTTTGCGTGCTCGACGACACTAATAATGTCTGGAGCGTGGCCGCCACCAGCGCCTTCGGTGTGGTAGGTATGGATTGTGCGGTCTTTGATAGCGGCGATGGTGGACTCGACGAAGCCGGATTCGTTGAGTGTGTCTGTATGGATGAGGCACTGAACGTCGAGTTCGTCGCAGACTGTGAGGCAGGAATCGATGGCTGAGGGAGTGGTTCCCCAATCCTCGTGCAATTTGAGACCACATGCTCCAGCGATGACTTGTTCTCTCAGCGCAATCGGAGAGCTGTCATTTCCTTTCCCTGTGATTCCAAGATTGACAGGCAGGGTATCGCATGCTTGAAGCATTTGTCGCATATAATTCTTGCCTGGCGTACAAGTCGTTGCACTCGTCCCAGCACTATTCTACCCATTAGCGAAAGTCAATAACATTCGTCCGAAATCATACCTAGGACCAGTACCACCACCAAGCATAGTCGTAATACCCGACGCAATCGCCTCATTGACCTGCTGCGGACAAATGAAATGTATATGCGAATCAAAACCGCCCGCCGTGATAATCTTCCCCTCACCAGCAATAACATCTGTACAGGATCCAACAATCATATTTCGCGGCGAAATCCCATCCATCACATCCGGATTGCCCGCTTTTCCAATACCGACAATATATCCGTTCTTGACACCAATATCCGCTTTATAGATACCGGTCCAATCGACAATCAAAGCATTGACAATCACCAGATCCAGAGAAACATCGTCCGAAACACCAGTCGCTTGTCCCATGCCTTCACGAAGTGTCTTGCCGCCGCCAAATTTACATTCGTCGCCGTAGGAAGTCAAATCTTTCTCAACCTTGATCCAGAGATCCGTGAAGCCCAATCTGACTTTATCACCGACCGTAGGACCGAACATCGTCGCATATGCCGCTCGATCCATTTCGAATCCACTGATATGTGCCGCATCGCCAGCTGGCTCAGGCGCATGCGCGAAACCGCCTTGTTGGAGCTTCGTTACAACATCGTTGATTCGCGAGAGATCGACTTTGCCCGTCGCTAGATGATTTCCGCCACGGATGATCTTGTTCCCTCCAATTTCAACGAGCGTGACAGTCTTTGTATCTCCAGGCTCGAAACGAACGGATGTTCCAGCTGCGATGTCGAGGCGATATCCATATGCTTTTTCGCGGTCGAATTCGAGCTGCGGATTCGTCTCGATGAAATGGTAATGCGAGCCAATCTGTTTATCCCATTAGCCAGTCTGCCTCTCATCTCCTCTCTTCTCAGTTCCAGATCAGCCACTCCCTTCTTTCATATCGCCCTTCCTGCAACCCAGATACCAAAGAAATCCAAACACACCTGTATCGGCCTATCCCCCTTACTCTTAACACTCAACTTTATCCTCCTCCTCCCCTCATTCAGCTTCACCTTCCCCGCGCCCTTCACCACCACCAGCGCGCCCGGCATCCTGGTCCCCTCATACTCCTCCTCCTTCGGCAGGGCAAAGACCTCTACCTCCCTCTCCCTCTCCATAACCGGCAGGAAACTGCCATATAGCGCCTTACTCATATCGCCATCGTCGGTACTGATGGGGTGGTGTACGGTGACGAGGTATGTCCCGGTCGGGAATGTGCCTTCGACCATTATCTCCGTGACGGTCGAGGGGACGGAGGGCAGGACGTGGCGCCGGCCGAGCATGGTGCTGCCGATGGACATGAGGTCTGAGACGGTGTGGGCGCCATCGCGGATGAGCTGTTGGAATTGACGGTATCAGTATATCTTGTCGTATGCCATGCGATGCGATACGATGCGCTTGCAGAAGAACAGCTTCGAAACTCGACGCGGGAAGGGAGCGGAGGTATGGAGGAATACGTACCTCTTGCAGATTATTCGCAATCAAAGCCTAGCAGTCGCAAACAATATCATCAGCTCCGACTTATCTCGCAGTCCCTCTTGCGACCCTTCTTCCAATGCATCCGCACCCTTCTGCATTACCCCATCCATTGCTCCAGCCTACGGGACAAAGGAGGACTCACACAAGCCTCCGAATGATTCAACTTAACCCCCCTCGCAAGCCTCCTCTGCGCCAACAGCCCCAGTTGAGAAATAACGAGTTTATCGAGCTACACAACACGACACAATACGCTGTTAGCCAAGTCTCCCCTCTCCTCTCCCCTCTTCCTTGGTCCCTTTGCTGCTCCGCCAGTTCCAGTCCAGTTCCGTTTTACATAATTGAAACCACCACCAACAACAACCTGGCTCCCAATCATCCATTCTAGGATACAGCAATAGGGACGAAAACGTACCTCCTTTGGAACGAGATGCATCTTGACAGAGTTCTGTGCCTGATAGTACAGACAGACAGACAGTTGGAGGGAGGGTCTGGAAAGCTTCAATTGAGTTCAAAGCAAAAAAGTGAGCTGTGGTCTGATGGAATGCTGGTGCTGTACCCCGCGCTTGTGCTGCGATAAGAGCCCTGGATGCTGATTTTTGGGCAGGGATGTTGATAAGGAACAGCCATGCCATTGCCTTGACACCAAGAAATTTCGAATCTCGAATCAGGGGTTCGAAGCCAAGGTACGAATGGGAGGGAAGTCTAGACAAGCGAGACACTTGATATCCAGCATAGTATCCGTTTGTTAGTCAATTGATGTAAACAAGTCTCTTCTTCATTTATTACAACTCTCTTCTCTTCTCCATTTCATCTTACTCCCTAATCAGTAGAATGGAGCTCTGTACAAGAAGTATCAGTCGGTGGGTATATCCTCCCATCCAATAATACCACCTAAGGAAGCCAGCCATTTCCTTTTCCCCATTCCCAACCTCACAGACAAATCACCTCACCGACAAAACTCCAAACCGTTCCGTCCGATCCCAAGGTATTTTGCAAACGCCAGAAATAGCACGCCGCCCATTAATGCAATGCAAACGCTAAATGCACATCAAATAACCCATACCACACCCGAAGTGAGGCTTCTCAAAAGCCTGGAAACGCCTTTGAAAGATTCTTCCGCCCTGCATAGAAGGTCAGTATAATGATCAAGACGATGTACCGTGGTAAAATGACTTACACTTCGATTGGTGTCTCTCACTGACGAGATCTGGATCTCGTATTGGAACCTGTCCAGCTTGCAATTCCCGAATCCTCCGCTCAACCAGATCCTGTCTTGAAAGTTCCAGACTCAAAGCATCTGGTCGATCACGACCAGTTCCAGGATGTGCCACAAAGACAGGTTGCGGTTGTATAGGCAAAGGCTGTATCGTTTGCGGTGAGCTCGTGAGGTTCCTCCGGATGTTTGCCTTGAGATCTTGAATCCGCCGACGGGCGCCGTAGGCCTCAACATCAGAATCTTCATGTGCAGGTACTCGTGACCTGATCCGCCGAAGATTGCGCTCTCGTCGGACCATTGCATTGGTAATTATCGTCGGACAAGAACCAAGTGGCAATGCACTCTTCTTGCACATCGGGCATAATGAGCTGTTGTTGGAGAGGAATGTATCTATACACTCTGGATGGAATATATGGCCACAAGGAAGCTCTCTAATCTCCGAGATCCCAGACTCGAAGTCTTCAAGACAGATAGCGCAAGTAGGCTGAACGTAAGGAAGAAATCTATGGACGAGCGTCGACTCAGGTATTGGAGTCTTTTCGTCGATTGGGACGAGTTCGGCAGTAGGCACTTCTGTTGAGGACATCATGTCATAGATCCGGGAATCAGATCCGATGACAGTTGATGCTCCACTGAAATCATCTCGATTATCGATGCTGACGGAATGTCCTTGCTTCTGTGGCGATGCGGGCAATGACTTTTCATCCTCGGAAACGTAGATGAATAATGGTAAACGATCAATGTCTTCTTGTGGCACTCGAAGTCGTTTGATTCCGAGCGCTTCGAGGTCTATCTCACCGTTGGCAACTCGCCGACGTAGAGACTTCCGTCTAGATCTCTGAACGAAATGCATGAGACCAGATATCCCCCCTAGACAAATCACAGCAACAGCAATGACGACAAGAAAGTAGACCCAGAGTGTAGGTAACACCGTCTTCGTGCTCAACCCTATCTCGGTATACAGCCTGACGTAGTCTCTGACGTCGACATCAGGGAGTTCCGCGATTTGGTGTCCGTTCGGTACCTCGGTCATGTTTCCAGAATACAGACTCAGTTGATGCATCAACGTTGAGCCGAGGGCTCCAGGGACGGCATACACCGGGAATTGGTGATGCGTCCTCCATGCCCCTCCATCTTGAAGATCCCAAGCCTCGGAGTTGGATTCTGGAGTTGTCGTATCGTTCCCAGGTTGATAAAATATCAATGCTCGTACTGGAGCCATCCGAGCCGCAGCCATATATTCGAATGTACACTCGACATTGATCCATGGGGCGAGTGCTACGAGCGTGAAGTCGGTTTGAGGGAGGTTTGCAGTTCGGGTGACGTTGGTTGGGACATATTGTTTCGTGAGATTGTAGCATGTATCATCGGTATTGAGGTCGGGAACGTAGAGAAAGCCACTGATGGTTCCATCTTGGTTCGCATTCCGCGTGGAGAGTGTTTCGAGGTTCTTGTCGGCGAATTGCGTAAAGGAGACGTTTGGCTTGACAACAGTATCAGCGTTAATCTATGCTCCTGTCCGATGGATGCATGCAGGCAGGACCATCGAAGGTCAGTTACATACCCGTAATTGTGCCACGAGGGAATCATCATAGCCTGTGTCACTCCATTCGTCGTTGGGAAACAATAAACTGGTTGACAGTCAGCGATGCTTGGTTGGCGTTTCTCATGTCTTGGAGTACGCGGCGGTCGCTGTCATCGGGCGCAAAATGCAGAGATTTCTATCGGATGCCCGGCACAGCGCTGGCGACGACTCGATGAAATCGTAGGAGTTGGGAGAAGGACTCGACTTACACAAAGGTCTCGATATCATTGATAGCTATCATAGGGACGGCGTCAGCGGGGTTGTCATGAATGATTGAAGAGAGATGATGAAGCCAAGATACCAAGAATGCCCAGGCTGATTGCCAAGGAAGGAAAGAGCATCACGGGAGAATCGGGGTGACAGGGCACATACACATCTTTGGACGGCCATCAACCCTTCCTGTTGAGAGACAGGAAGGTGCAACCTTCGGATATTTGTGATCCGTACACAACACACTTCTCGCTTTGATTTGATCGTGCAACACTCTGTTTTGATATTATTTCCTCCCACCCGGCGTGTTGAGATGGCCTTCGAATTGATGGGTTTGCCAAGATAAATTGAAGATTGCCAAGAGCGACAAGAACGACAAGCTTTGTGGACAGGTGATGTGCGTTGGCTGACGAAGACCCCTGAGTGAGGGACTTGTTTGACTGGCTGCCTCTCAATAGTCTTTCACGCTAGGTCCGAACTGAGACTTCTTCTGCACCAGATCTCACGATGCGAGTAAGGTAACGATGAGAAGCTGAACCTTTTGATCTGTGAACAACTAAAAAGAATCCATTCAGCCCGATCCAACATGTCCCAATGAAGTTGAATCTTGTCACGAACTTGTTCTGTGTTAGAAGCATTCCACTTCTTTCCATCCGAAGATCCTCTAATTCGGCAATGACACCACGGGAGCTGACTTCCGAAGAACATTACCGAATCTACCAACCTCCTTACTTCCTCAAAAAGAATTCTTCGTGGCGTGATGTTGAAAAGTCGCGAAATTATACGAGGATTCCTTTCGCTACATAAAGCACGTAAGAAGTCACTGCGAAGTCCGAAGAATGGTACGAACATCGATTGACTGGATCGCTCGTCACGAGCACCAAAGCCAAAACAACAGCAAACACGATGATCGGAACGAGGGAGCCGCAGGGCATCGGGATCGGGATCAAATTCGCTTCTTTGGATCTTTAGCACTTGCACTCGGCGTGGTTTATGCAGCGTGAAATGCGAACAAAGAAGTCATTAGCCGCTAGATAGCCTCTGAGTTGTGCGCCTTTCCTCCAGTGTTAAGTCGTGACGTTGCGGTCATGTCATTCCCAAGTCCCCTTTTTGAATTATTCCATATGTAGGGCTCTCAACGTATCTCAACACACCAGCCTCCACAACCTTGAAAGAGGGACCATGGAAATTGCTAAGCAGCCTTTTCAATATCTAAGCTAATACCATCTCTAATGGCCATTCTCCTTGTCGTTTTCCACCACTCCACCAAATGTTACCCCTCCACCAAATATTCCGTCGCTAGCGTATTATTTTGACCAGACTTACTCAAGTTCTATCTCCTCGGTGTTGGCTTGGTAAGGCTCTCAACATTTCGTACGAGATGAGGACTAAGACATACAGTTCCTGATGCTCGATTAAGGGCGGCACAAGCTGGCTGAGCGCTTTGAAACCATTCTTAACGGATGAGAGATCTTCGACATCGCCCAATATCGTCAGTCGTGGCTTCTTCTTGGTATTGTCCAAAGCCCAGACATTCGAAGCGTCGATCCCATGGACAAATCCGGGGTCTCACTCTGGTTGGCACAAGACAGCCATCTATCGCATCCCCCACAAGATCAGACCTTGACAGATCATCAACGCAGCCCTAGAATCTCTCTCCAAGTCACCATTGCACTTTCCCACACCTCTTCCGTCTCCGGCTTGACAATCCACTCCCCTCTCAACGGCTTCACCAGCGTTCCCTGAAGTTCTTCAACAGCACGCCTCAAACCGTCTTCATCAAGATCTTCACCTCCTTCATGCGCACGCAGGCTTTTCAAAGCCTCACAACCCCAAATCCCAAGCAACGGCTCCGGGATCCCATGTTCATCCACAAAACACGTGACCGGATCTCGGTACTCCAGAACGAGTTGTTGCAAGGCTGGTGGCGGCAGCAGTGGGAACTCGCAGCTTTGTACTAACCATTTAGCATCAGGATTGATCGCATGCGCCGCAAGGAGGCCGTTCAGCGGACTGTTACTAGAATTTCCAGATCCTGTTTGATTCGAGATGATTTCGAGTCTTGGGGTCCGATGAGGGCTCGTAGGGCCGTCGTCGGCGTGGTCGTGTGAGGGGAACAGAGGATCCGGGTCATCTAGACGGAATTGGATCTTTGATCTTTGGCTCTCATGTTGTAGTGAGATGTAGATCGTGTCTGCTGAGGGAACAGCGCTGTGCAGGGTTTGAAGCGCGTGCTCGAATGCGAGAAATCCGTCTGGGAAGGGCTGCAAAGCTGCGTCGGCGCCTGCGAAAGAGGGTTGGCCGTTAAGTAAGAGGAGAAGGTTTATGACTGGCCCCTTTGAACCGTATTCCATCGTCTACTTGGTCGTCCACAAGATTGCGATGTATCTATAGAACTTGTGTAGATCAATAAAATTGAGGCAAACATGGAGTGCAAGTGCCAAGGCTTTGCCTGTACACTAAGCAGACCACGTGGACTATGTTTATCTGCCCCCTTTCCAAGCGACACATCAAATCGCTTATTTTCTATTGTTTACTTCTTTCTTACAATGAGACCCATTATCCGAGGCTCTAGATGTCATCGCTCTTGAGCTATCATTGATCTGGTCATATCATTTCCTCATCTTCAGGCCCCATCGCCATCTCATACAGCATAGTCAGGACGTGTCTATGAATCCCCACCTCATTAACCCTCTCAATTAATCCCCCGAGCTCCTCTCGCGCTTCCCTCTCCAGACATCCAAGTCTCTTACATCTAGGGATGGCTCTAGCAAGAACCTCAAAACAATCACGGTAGACTTCAGCATTCTGCCATCGATCAGCGAGGATGGCAAGCACGGATGTGCAATCACGGATTGCGAAATCCGCCTCAGGTGGGATCTGAATCGCCCGAGCCCAGATTATATAGAGTATTGTAACACCGGCTTGGAATTGGGTGATGACCTTGATGGGGACGATTAGTGAGGGTTGGAGGGAAGGTGATCAAAGCTTTGAAAGGAGACAACTTACGATCAGCCATGGCTGAGCTACCTGTCGCTTCTTTTGCAGAGCGCGAAAGGTCGTACATGCATTACAGCCAGCTTTCAGAGCAACGTCGCTGATCTTTGAGTTGATATTCAGACGCGAGGGCCGACAGAGAGCTAGTTTTGAAAGTTGCTCGATAAGCCGCAGCCATAGTGGACTTTGATATCCTTCTGTTGCAATTAAACTATGTGTAATCCTTCAGCATGCTCCAAATAAAAGCGAGAGCTTTTGTATTTTGTCTTACCTGTGGGAATATATCTCTGCCGCCCAATTATCGATTTGCATCAGCATGCTGTCCTGCCACTCAGGGGTGGCCCCACCCTCAGTCGGCACGGCATGCATAGTATGGAGACAGTATGACTGGATGAGCCGTATCTTGCACGTGTGCGTGAATGTTGTCAATGTTGGAAGAACGTCCGGGATCTCGCTAGGTGATACATCATCAAGCCATGGCATGTGACTCTGACAGGGTAGTTCTGCTCGATCGGTGTACAATGTTGTGGATATATAAATGTCGGCAAGACTTGACGGGACATCTAAGGCCATACTGACTGCTCTGTCGAGTCTGTGGTTGTATGCTGTCAGTCGAACTACACATAACACTTCAATGCAAAAGCTTTCCCAAGTCGGCCCACCCGTTTTAACATTTAGCGAGATCAAACTCACATATATGCACACGACCAAGCTTTGATTTTCATCTGGCTTTCCTCGTCGTCCAGATTAGCGAGTCTATGAAACCCCTGCAAGCTTGCAAATCTGATGATAGCACCACTAATATGTGATATCCTGGCCGTCGACTCTGAATGAAGAGCATGCATTGCCGAAAGGAGCATGGCTTGTAGCCTGATCAGAGGGCTAGAATGTGTACTCCTAATGATCGAGTCCTCACTTTGAGCTTGTGACTTCAGATCTTGATGTTGGTACCGAGGTGCAGTGTCAGACTTAGACTGGATGAGGGAGCCAATAGCAAATATCTACGCGAATGTCAGATTGGCAAAATGGTCAAGCTGAGAGAGAACAAACCATTTTGACAATAAAGGCTGGCCAACCCGCTATTGGTTGATGAGGAGGTGCTGTCTTCCACTCTGTATACCATTGTCCACACTCTTTTATGCTGAGAAATGGGTATTGTGGATGTATGAACTGGAAGTATATTCTGAAGAACGACGCTGCCGTCGCGGTAGGAATGTCATCCATTCCTTCAGATCTAGAACCAACTGCTTGCGTAGGCATGGATCCGATATGAAATGATCTAGGAGCAGAAGAACGGGCTTGGGCAACGAATCCTGGCGGGCTCGCTTGGTGCACGCCTGTGTTATTAATTTGCATCGGCACATTCATCATGGACGGTAGCTGAGTAGGCGTTTGAGGCGGCTGCCACTGCCACATCCTCTCAGATTCCGGCGACGTTCCCACGAACCCGTCGAATCCTGACGTCTGACCTTCGAAATCTTGCACAGCTGGTAGTGGAGTTCCGAGATACTGAGTTCGGACATTGTCCAAATGGTCTAGCGCGGATCCTGGAAATCGTTCGTTGAGCGTCTGCTCTAATATCGCCGCGTGGTTCTCTAAAGCGGGGACATATCCAGCTGGATAGCTTTGCATTGAATCGGGAATGACAGGCATGCATTCTGAGGTTCTTAGCTTAGTCTACACAACTGTGGTTGGTCGAATCGGTGCTCACCTACGCCCGCAGCCTCGCAATTATGGCATGGTTGCTCAAAATCGCAACGCTGTTTCCGGTGTCGACACCGACGGCATGCTTTTTTCTTCCGTCTTGAGGCAGCAGCAGCTCCTGTGTCCGTTGGACTGGGCATGACTGAAGAGTCCCGAGCAGCCACGTGATATGGGAGACGATCAGAGAAAGTCTAGAAGGGACGGCACACGTCCTACATGAGGCAATATACTTGAATGGGCTATCTTATCTTGAACTGGCAGTCGTAGTTTGACTTTTATCGGGACGGAGTGAGGTTGGAGATAGGAACAATGCGGGGTCAACAAAAGTGGGCATTCTCAAAGTGGGATACGAGAAATGATTGGCTAGGGCATTACAAACACTGCGACAACAGATTGCCAGAGCAGGAGCATGCTTGTTATCACTCGGTTGCGGTCTTCTATGTATATGATCGGGTCGAAGATGTGGGATAGCAAAAGTCAATGTTTCTATTCACTCGTGACATATTTAATTACTCTGCTCCTGTCTCATCTGGAAGGAGTTCACAAAACTCCTCCCTTCAGGCTCCGTTCTTAAGAAATGCACCTCCTCACTCCCAGACCTACCCCATCCGCCTCCACCTGGTGTCTCGATGATGACTTTATCTCCGGTCTGGACTTTGAAGTCTTTCCTACCACCAATGTTCACCCATCTCTCACCACCCGTAGGAACCTTCTCCACAAGCGAATTCTTTCCGCTCATGCCAGGCCCGCCGCCAGCCATACCGAACGGCTGATACACCCTCCTCTCGCTAACAATCGACGCACTGAGTGGTCTCCTGAATTCATACTCGCGAATAATACCAGTGCCACCATTGAATTGGCCAACGCCCTCGCTTCCTGGGCGCAAGACAAATCGGTTCAAGATTACCGGGTAACGCTTCTCGAGGACTTCAGGGTCAGTGATTCGTGTGTTTGTCATATGAATGTGTACGCCTGAAGTCCCGTGCCAGCCTTCACCGGCACCAGAGCCTCCACAAATGGTCTCGCCGAAGCCGAAGCCGTTGACATCTTTCCCTGTCTCCAGGTCTTTTCCGCCGAACCCAAAAGAAAAGACATTGCAGTCGCCTTGGGAAGCGGCACATGCTTGAAACGCTTTGATCAAAACATCCGTGACTCGCTGGGAGGTGATTGGGTTTCCAGCACACACTGCTGCTTGTCCGCTCGGGTTGAGAATTGTGCCTGGTGGTATGTTGAAGGTTATTGGGAGCAGACAACCTTCATTTAGAGGAATATCTTCGTTGATCAAACAGCGAAGAACGTACATCGTTGCTGACTTGGAAATTGCCGATGGAGCATTGAAGCAGTGTAGACCTTCGAGACCCGTTCCTGTGAAGTCAAAATTGGCTGTTTCACCAGACGGATCGATCGTGATTTTCAGCTGGATTGGCGTGCCGTCATCCATGTGATCAATAGCTTCCAGAGGTTGTCCGTTGAACTTCTCATATGTCTTCTTCAGAAATGCCTTGACTGCTGTAGATGCATTTTTCTTGATAGCATTCATATAGAAATGTACCTGGAGATTATCAGTACTTCGACTTCGAGCTCAGAAGTTGGGGCTTACCGTCTTGAGACCGCATTCCTCGATCAACGACTGCACAAGGGAGGCACCCTTGGTGTTTGCAGCGATTTGAGCTTTCAGGTCATTCAAGTTATCACTGAGACTTCTCGTTCCACTGCATCCAGGGTGAGATCCAGTCTCGTCCACAAGAACCTTGACGATATCATCCTCATGGAAAACACCATCCCGCACTAAGAACATAGAGGTTATCTGTGCGCCCTCTTCATACAGCCTCATGCTACTTGCGGGCATGGATCCCGGCAGGATACCTCCAATTTCAGCATGATGACCTCGGGAAGCAGTGTAGAAGGTAATATTCTTGCCCTCTTTGTCAAAGATTGGAGTGATGACAGTAATATCGGGTAGATGAGTACCGCCAGCTAAAGGGGTATTCGAGACCAAGACGTCTCCTGGACGCAGATTTTTGAAGTGGAGATTATGTTGAAAGCGCACTGCATGCTCCATGGAGCCCAAATGTACGGGTACATGGGGAGCATTGGCAACTAAACCCCCATCTGGCCCGAAAAGAGCACAGCTAAAGTCGAGGCGCTCTTTGATGTTGACGGAGACACTTGTCTTCTGAAGAGTTAACCCCATCTGCTCAGCAATACCCATGAAACGGTTGGACATAATTGACAACTGGATCGGGTCTTCGGCTAATGGCTCTTCGGCAACATCGCCACTTGCTGCGAGTGCAGATCCGTCAGATGCTAGATCTATCACTATGTGTGATTGAAGGATCCGCGCAGTAGCAAGAGGCTGGACGACGATCATTTGCGTGTTATCGTAGATCATGGCGGGGCCAGAGATAACATCGCCAGGAATTCGATCTTTGAGCAAGAACAAAGGAGCCTCGGTCCAGCCACCTTCAAAGTAAACGCGAAGGGCCTTCTGCTCTTTTGTTGCAACTGGAACCTTCGTCAAAGAGCTCAACTCGCTACTGATCGTCCGCTTCTTGGTACTTTGGGTTCCGGCATTGGCACGTCCTCGTACTCGCAAGTTCTCGACCAAAACTTTTCTGTTCGGTAGCGTAAATGAAAACTCCCGCTGGTGTTCCTTGACGAATGCAGCAGCGTAGTCTCCATCTTCAGGCTGTAGGATCATTATCATCGTATCAGAGCCGGTGTAACGGAGGTTGGCATATCGTTCATACGAGATCTGCTCGCTCAGAAATCCCTCCTTACCAAGCTCTCGGGCGACCTGTTCCTGCAGGTTTGCCAATCGTGACTGCACCTCGTCCACTGAAGAGTAGTATTCGCACGAGCAGGGCTCATGTGCCTCTTGTACCGTATCCGCTAGGGCCATTCCGTATGCACTCAGTATTGACGCATGTTTGTGAACTAGCACCCGCTTGATGTTGAGTCGGTCCGCGATAGCACATGCATGTTGACCACCCGCTCCACCAAAACTAGCCAAATTATGATCACCAGTGTTGTAACCTTTGGATTCAGTGATCTGTCTTATCGGACGACACATGGATTCGTTTGCCACGTTGAGGAAGCCCAAGCAGACTTCTTCCACCGAGAGGAGTTTTCCTCCCGCTCTGGTCAAATCACTGTTTATGGTCTCGGTAAGCTCCTCAAAAGCTTTCCTCGATACAGCAAAGTCCAGAGGCTCATTCTCGTTTGGTCCGAAGATTTTTGGGAAGTGCTCGGCAGACAGCCGACCCAGTACCAGATTCGCATCCGTAACCGTCAATGGACCTCCTTTTCTATAGCAGGCTGGGCCAGGATGCGCACCCTGTACGTCAAATTTAGACAGTGTTCCCGATCGAAGTAGGGACTTGACTTACAGCTGATTGGGGTCCTGCATTGAATAGACCGTTTCGGTAGGTCAAGATGCTGCCACCTCCCGCTGCTACAGTAGTGATGTCCAGTTGCGGTGATTGAATTGTCACACCAGCGATCACGTTCTCCAAAGTATGTGTCAAGAGCCCGCCAAACCGCGACACATCGGTAGAGGTTCCTAAGTAAATCAGCAACTAAAAATCTGGCAGGACTTATTATTACTTACCACCCATGTCAAAACCAATGCAAGGCACTTTATCGTCCTCGTCGTAGCACGTTCGAGAAAAGCCTACAACTCCGCCAGCTGGACCCGACAAAATGGCTCTCAAGCCATTGAATCGTTGCCATCCAACTAGACCTCCGTCTGACTGCATGAACTCACACCTCGCACCTCGGGAACTGTCTTCTAATTTTCCAACAAACCCAGACCGGAATCCATCAATGTACTTCTGGACAACAGGGGACAGGTATGCATCTGCGGCTGCTGAATGACCTCGTGAAACTGCTTTGATCATTGGCAACAGCTGTGATGATAGCGAAATTTGGGTAAAGCCAATCTCTTTTGCTATTCTCCCAATCGCAATCTCATGGTCGGGAAATGTATACGAGTGAAGAAGTACTACTGCTAGTGATCGGACGCCGGTGTCGTAGAGCCTTTGAAGCCCAGCACGTGACCCTTCGATATCTATCTTGCGTGAGTTTGGTCTTCCATTCAAGGCACTGAAGGAATCGCCTACCGAGAGGTCTCAATATTCTGATAAGTTCACCACCCACGCCCTTGACAACTTGCACGTCGTCAACTAAAGCTTCTAACTCAGCTGACGACTTTGGACTTGGATCTTCAGTGTACTCCTCAGGAGTTACTCTTTCATCGACTTCCAGGACATCTGAAAAGAGAGAGGAAGCCCGGCGAATGTTAAGATCAAAAAGCTTAGGCCTAGTCTGATCTCCTATCCTGAGCAGATCTTCGTGGCCTTTGGATACGACCAAAGCGCATCTGTCGGCTGATCTTTCCAATAAGGCATTCGTGGCTACTGTGGTCCCCATTTTGATTGAAGCTAGAAGAACTTGTAAGTTTTGCTCAGATTGTACTGCATCTGATATCAAGGAACTTACCTATTCCACTGGTATCAATAGGTGCACCTCTATTCAGCTTTTCTCCAGTCACCAGCTCCATTATCCGCCTAATACCTTCCTGCTCGACATCAATCATCTGAGACCCACGTGCTAGAGGGGCACTTACTGTCGGGGCATCTTCGTAATTTGAGGGGTCAACGCTCAAAAGCTTGACCACAATGTCGTCTCTGCCAGGAACGTTCGTTGCAATACAATCTGTGAATGTTCCTCCACGATCGATCGCAATTTCAATGCCTGCTTTTGGTGGAACGGGAGGTGGTGTGATGGCTGAAGGCATTTTGATACTCGTGCCAAATGTGATGTATGGTGTCTCCTCAATAAGAGATTCAGAAGGAATGAAGGGAGAGAAGGATCTTCATTGTTGATATACTACTTAATCCATTAGAGAGCGATCGCGGAAGTAGAACTTCGTCGAACGGTTTTCTGGTGGCAACATTCCGTCAGCCTTCTTTGTCGAGCAAACGAGGCTGGCGAATCACGAGGAACGATAACAATGTCAAGCCAATTGTCAACATCAACAAGGATCCCAGAGTCTGCAGCCCGATGCCGTCAAAGATAGATGTAATGCCGGCCAGCGAAGGTGGGATGTGATTGAGATGGAGTTCCACTCCAGTCGGCGTGTCCTCCGATGCAACAACAGGGGTTGTTAGGCCGCCAAGGCCTATGATTCAGGGGGCTTGCGGTAGGAGGAAACCCTGAATTGCGCTAGGAGGATCATGCCGTAGTGCTGGCTGCGAACTCCCCTCCTGCATCCTCATTGACGGCCATGATGTCGGAATTTATCCCATTGTGCCTTGAATCTCTAGATTACATTCATGACATGCATGATGGGTCGCATGCACATTCCTCCTGTCTTCCTGAGGCGACCCTGGGCTGTCAAGACTTAATGGTACCTGATTGAGGAGGGCATGCTTGTTTTGTTTGCTTGAGCAGCAATCTTAGTAAGAGAACGCCCAAATACAACACATTTCATTACACTGTTTACTGCTGTGCTTTTGTTTCTCTCTTTGGAATAAATTCTATCTCGAAATGCTTTCTCCAATCAATCTACAACTCGGATGGCCTTCGCCGCGTCTTTTCCCAGCGGAACAGCTTGCAGCTGCAACCACAGCTACTTTACTGGACCCTGAAATTGCAAAGAATGCTCTCATCTACGGCCCCGATTTGGGATACACAGCTCTACGAGAATCCATAGCAAATTGGCTATCGGAGTTCTATCTCCCTTCTGCTGGAGCAATTCCGAAGGAGCGTATAGCTATCACTGGTGGAGCCTCTCAAAATCTTGCCAGCATCTTGCAAGTCTTCTCAGATCCTCATATCACCAAGAGAGTATGGATGGTTGAACCTACATACTTCCTTGCTTGTACCATTTTCCAGGATGCTGGTTTCTCGGACAGGTTGAGAGGAGTTCCCGAGAATGAGCATGGGATCGACATCGAGTTCTTAAGGGCAGAACTCTCCAAATTCGAGAAAGTAACGAAAAGGGACGTCGGAGATGGATTGAAACCTTCGGAACAATATTTGAAAGTGTTCAGACATCTTCTATACCTCACACCGACATTCTCGAATCCCAGCGCCAAGACAATGTCGACGTCAGTTCGGGAAGAGCTACTTGCGCTGGCCCGAGAGTTCGATATCTTGATCATCGCAGATGAAGTATATGATTTCTTGCGCTGGCCGGCAGAGGATACCGATTCATCGTCGGTTGAACTGGCTCCGATTCCACCTCGGATCGTAGATCTTGATCGAGCGTCAAGTTCGGACGACTCGTGGGGGAACAGTATCAGCAATGGATCATTCTCGAAGATCGTGGCTCCGGGAGTGAGGGTAGGCTGGGCAGAGTCATCTAACAAAATGACGTTGAGGTTGTCAGAGAAGTATGACTGCTCTCAAGGGCGAAGTAATCTCCGAGAAATGCTAAAAATTAGTCTCTAGTGGTGCGACGCGCTCTGGAGGAGCTCCGTCTCATCTCACTTCCACGTTCCTGCATCATCTCCTCAGCACTGGAGCTATGCAAAGGCACATCGATGAGATACTGATTCCAACATACCAGTCGAGATACAAAGTCTTGATGTCTGCGATCAGAACACACTTGGAACCTCTTGGTGTTCAAGTCACAACAGGCGCTCCGTACATGGTTCCTGAGCAGGAGAAAGTCGTCGTGCCGGCAGGTGGATTTTTCACCTACATCTCATTTCCTTCTGGACTTCCAAGCGCTGAAACTATTGCAAAACGAGCTCTAGATGAATATGCGTTGAAATTTGCATACGGAGAAATGTTCATTGTGAAGGGTGATGCGACGAGCGTGGACAGGTCGAAGAAAGGCTTCGGAATCGGTGCGAGATTATGCTGGGCGTGGCACGAAGAAAGGGAGATACAAGAGGGTATTGAGAGATTGGAAAGTCTGTTGAAAACGATGTTATCTGAAAGTAAGAAATAAAGTGTTTGATCATTGTCAACAAATATCTTCTCTGTTGACATCGTCCCAACAAAGTGGAGCTGCTTACAAAGCTTCGGCTTTTATCTCGCCACCTTTACCAGTCTGCCAGTCGATCTTCGAGGAGATTATTGACGAAGCACAGCAGTAAAAAAGTAAAACAAAAATCATTGCAGCGCAGGATGGAAGGAGAGAGTTTAGAGACTCGAGCTTTACGGCAATTTGACGCGCTTGTCAAAAGAGGTGAACTTTTATGGCAAGCCAATATCCCACGTTCGGTTCAGACAGGTATCTTCAAGGTCCGCACCTCAACCACACCTCGACATCCGATTGCTTTTGCAGCTACAATGACTAACCATTGAAGCAGTTCCAATTCCGCAGTACACCAAGCTACACCAAGAAACCCATACAGAAAGCCAACGACCCAGGCCGCACATCAGACCAAAATGTCTTCTCAGACACCGATCCTGATTTCGTAATTGATTTCATTGGACCGTCTCACAAACTCATCCTCAACAAATACTGTGTCGTCAGACCGCAATATGTGCTTCATACGACTGCCTTCACGCCTCAGTCCGATCACCTGAACCCTGTTGACTTCGCTGCGGCTTGGAACGTGCTGAGCCGGCTGCAAAGCAGGCATATGGTGATATACAACTGCGGCGTTGAGGCTGGAAGCTCGATTGGGCATAAACATTTGCAAGTCTTACCTAGGCCTGAGAAGAGGGAGTTCGAGTTGTTCCCTGATGCTTTGGGCATTGATGATGGTATATATCACGTGAGATGACGAAAAGACTTGTTAAGCTAATTCAAGTACAGAGAAGAGTGAAGTTCGAAGTCTACCTTTTCGACACGCAGTCAAACGGCTATCGTCCACTCCGGATATCTCGGAGCTTGTGAACGTCTACGAAACGCTCAAGGTTCTGTCGGGAGTCGAGAAGGCTCATAATGTCATTCTGGTGAATGAGTGGATATTGGTGATCCCGAGATCGTGCGCGAGACATGGAAACCTCGCAGCAAATGCAGCTTCTATGGCAGGCATGGTGTGGGTAACAAAGCCTGAAGATGTAGAAGACTGGGTAGATCGGAGTCCAATGGAATTGCTGTGTCAATTCGGCGTGCGTTGTTAACAAGCAGACGAGCCAGTCACTTGTGAAAGAGGAGTTTAAGAATCGAGAATCGGGCTCTTAGACGGGACTGTTGCTATTGAAATAGATCGCAGGTAGACCTAGATATAAAATATGCTTGTGATTGCGTTACATCGTTAGACAGAGGGAGAGCCCAGCTTATTCTCAGGCGTAAATGGCGTGATGAGGCCACCACGGTCTATCCTACTTAGCACTTTCTCGTGGCCCAAGGAGTGATCGTACTTTTTTGCGACAATATACCCAAACCGTGCATCCAAAATTGGAGATTTAAAGACTCTGAGTTACATTGGTTCATGGTCTAACCAGCCCTCAAACTCGTCCTTCTCGACTCCATCCTCTCCAAAAAGAACTTCAGCATCACTCCAGCAGCCCAAATGGCGTCATCGTCGGCGTCAACAGCCTTCAACGCATCTGCAAGATACTGGTCACTCCACTCTGGTCTTCTGAAGGCCTTAATCGTCTCCCCGTTGATGAAGCGATCAAACTCTGCATGTCCCTGATACGTCAATACCCGTCCTTTCTTCCAAATCCCTTGCAATGCACAGTGTTTCGATCGCCCAATTGAGTGGAAGCCTTCCGGCAGAGTGTGCACGACGACGTGGTCTGCGTGAACAAACTGAAGGCGGAGCTCTTTTGGACTGGAAGCGTTCGATGATACCGATCCGAAGCGTGTCAGGAAGGCCGTGGTAAGCATAATGGGATGGACGCCGAGCTCGTAGCCTTTGGGGTCTCGAGAGACGACTGGCTCGAGGGGTGTTGAAAAGAGTGCGTTGCAAATCAGTTGGTGGCCGAAGCAGGATCCGAACAGTTTAATGTGAGGGTGGGAGATATAGATATCTATCTGAGTGTCAATAAAACTACTTGAACTGTGTTGTGAGCCTGGTGTTTACTCTTGATGAAGTCCGTAAGCGACTTGATCCATGGTTCAGCATCATACGCTGCCGCCGCTGTCCTTGTCTCAGTAAAGGAACATTCTGCTGACAATAGAGAAGAGAAAACACATCTGAAAATCTCCAAGTACCTGATCCAGTAATAATAATTCCATCTATATGATGCAGATCTTGGGAGGAAGGAAGTTCTCCTTGCACAGAATCGTAGCTACTGAAGTCAAGCTTTAGCTTTGTAAGACCTGGCGCCTTAAGGACAGCATCTCGTAACAAACTTTCGAACACATCGCTGTAAAGACCGCGCTTTGGAAGGACGTTCGGCACGGGAGTATCGCAGTTCAGAACAGCCAGATGCAAACGAGTTGGAGCCATGGACTATCACGTGAGAAACAAGTCAGATTTGACACTACCAGGACTTCAAGATATAAACAGGAAGCTTGCTCCTGGCTTCTAATGAGAGACGCTCATATCAAAGAATCGAGGCCGACGAGCGGCGATGAGCTGGCGAACGCTTAGCTAGTATCTCGGATCCACTACCCACTCTTGATAGGGGCGCTGTTGACAAATAAGCGAATTAGAGATAAGCGCGGGATTGCATGAACATATCGGGAAAGGAGGATTTTCTACGTCTAATCAGACGGACATGACCCAAAGCATCTGATTTCGCAATTGGTACTATGCCGATTGACTGGTCAGGTGGCTACTTACAGTAAGCGATTATATCAGTGAGAGCGGCGCAGAGCAGGTACCTAGACAATGTCGAGTGATACACGTGACAACACGTGAGATGATTTCATGGAAGGTTTGATAACTAGGAAGATGGACGATTTATCGCACATGATGTCCTCACACGAAATGAGTACATGGCTACGCACATGAGATTGGAGATTAAATGAAGGATAAGCTCTTATACATAGTTTTCAAAGCTCTACCCAATTGTCTCTCTCAGGCCAAGCCTCAACGAATTCTTTTCTCGCTGATCTTCCCACCCTCGCCTTCTCCGATATCTCTAACAGCAACGGTATCCCAAAATGCATCACACAAGTATGAGCCTGAATAGCTAGGCTTCTCAAATCCATCAGTCATAGGCTTAGTGGCCAAGGCTGGTGTCTGGATTTCCTCGACATAGCCCTCAATCCCACGTTCCTTCCATAGCTTGGCGAACTTCTCGGTCTGGTAGTTAAGACCTTGAAGCGACCAGATGGGCTGCACTTGCCACGCAACACCCATCTTTGCTAAGTCAGATGGGAATGATTTGATGGCTTCAGGGGTGAAGCCCGCCTTCGGGTAATCATAATCACCAGTGTATCCGAACGCGAAAAGACGATCGGGGAACACTTTTCGGACTTGAGTATGGAAGGACACGAGGTCATTCCAGTTTGGCATGTCCATTCTAGCCCATGTGACATCTCCGAGTGGAGCTGCGAGAATCGCACGTTCGACGATGCCCTCTACGCAGGACTTGTAGAAGAACTGGCCCTCACGCGAACGTGGCAGGTCCCAGTCGAAGAAGACTTCCTTACTTACAGTCTCCTTTGCTGCGGCACGTCTTTCTCTCAAAGATTTGATGCCTGATCCAATTTTCGAGATATATGCGGTGTATTCTTCTTCGGTGGCGACTTGCTGCACAGCTTCGTCGAATGTAAGAAGCTTTGCGCTCTTTATCCAATCTGCGCGTACGGCAAGAAGGTTTGGTGATCCGCCCTCGGCTGCTTCTTTCAATGTCTCTTGCAGACTTTTGACCTCAACCGTAGCTCCGCGGACATACTTGTGATCTCGAATATCGATGACATCCGTGATAAATTCAGAGTGGTCGACATCGCAGCGGCAAAGTAGCATGGTATCGGCACTGGATGAGATCAGCAGCGGCTAAGCTAAGGACAAGGCGAAGTAATTCTTACCCCATGATATCAATCTGCATCCTCGCTGCGGTCAGACGATCCAGGTACTCGCTGGTCGGCACGACCGTGCGTCCCTGTCCAACGGTGAATTTTTTCTTTCCGATCGCTAAATCATCCAAATGGAACATGGCTACACCAGCTTCGACAAAGAGCTTCGTCATCTTGACAGTAGATGTTAGCCCTCCAAAACCCATGTCACCATCGGCCACAATAGGAGTCAAATAATCCCAACTCTCAAGCTCGCCACGGGCTTCCTTGGGCTGCAACATTCCTACGGACACTACATCAGCGGCCATCATTTAGCTCTGGGAATGTGACGGACTGTAATGGTTTTGTCTCTGGCTATGCCACATCTGAGACTTGAAGATTTTGTCTACTACTTTCGGCACTGTGTCCAAAGGATAATCACAGCAGTCCATTCCAGGCTCGGAAACCTCGGAGAAGCCGCAGAGAGCTCCCGAGACATACAGCGTTTGCTGGTGCTTCGCCATTTGTGAGGCAATGATGGGATCCGTAACACCAAAGGTCATCTCATTTGTTCCATTAACGCGATGTTCGTTGAGGAGATTCCAGAGCTTGATCCCCATTTCGCTGGAGGCATATTTCTGCGGTAGCAGCCCTCTGAGTGAGGCGATCCTCGCGGCAGAATATGGCCTGTTTGCATCATTCATATTAGAAATGGCAAGAATTGAAAAGGACGAATGAAGGCAGTCTAACCGTTCAACATGTGCTTGTCTTGGAGTATTCCACCACTCCTCGATCTGCTTTACTCTCAAATCAAATTCCGACTGCTCATCATCTAACGTTTGAATGATTCTAGGCATTTTGATGACTTTTATTGAGATTGAGAATATGTAAGAGGAATTGTGAAAAAGAAATTGCAACGAGGAAATTCGATGCTAGGAGAATATTTTGAGAGGTACTTTGCTGCAAGTACTCTACCTTCTTCATAGCTCAGCCTTGCATTGCCGTCCCGGACATCGTCCTTGGCTTGTACGAGGATAGCATCATGACCTCTCCTGACACGAGCCAATTGGACGCACCGTCAACCCCATTTACGAAGGACTTTAGCAGGCCCTTAGGGATCGTTTCAAGGCATCTGAACGAAATAGCGGAGCATCGATAATCATGGCGGCCATTGTATTGCGGCGACGCAGATAGATGCCTTTCGGATGTTGTTGATGTCCTGTCGCCTTTCTCCCACCCTTGGTAGAGGATGAAGTCGTTGCGAGCTGGCGGACTGGTCGACATCTTGTGGGGTACGCATGACGCTTGTCCCGATACATTTGTTTCGGCGTCCAAGCCCGAATCCTAAACTTCTTTCGGTTGCGATCCTTAGCGGCCCCCGACCACCTCCATGATCTCTAACGCTGCTCACGGTAGCGGTGGATAGCCCGATGATACCACGAAGGACCCTGTTTTTGCCCCATCGAATGATAACAATCACTGATTGCAATCTTGCCGCGCCTCGGGCTTTCATCGATATGGCTCGGTTCAGCGTCGTCAAACTGTTCGTATCTCAAACCATTGACACCAACATCTTCGTGCCGCCATAGTGCAGAAGTACAAAGTCAGCAAAGATCGCCTTGTTTAGATGAAGGATCATTCGACATCTTTCTTTTCCGTTCATTCACAACAACATGTCGGACGCAAAGATGCCAGTCGACACAGCCAGCGAGTCGAAAGATGTGGCCCAAGGCCAGATGTTCAATCACTCTGATGGAGATATTGCTGCAGCTTATGCTGATGCCTTGGATGGAGAGAATGCTTACACGGCCGCAGAGGAGAAGAGGTTGAGATGGAAGCTGGATCTCCGACTGGTACCAATTTTGTGGTTGAACATTACCCTCGCAGCTATGGATAAAGTTACCACGTCGACGGCTGCCTTGTACGGAATGAAAACTGCCACCGGGTTGACTGGGAATCGATACTCGTGGGTGGGATCAGCGTTCTACGTAAGTTGGAATCCAGCGCAACAACATAGAGGTCGAATAGCACTTCAGCTGACACTTTCTCAGTTTGGGTACCTCGTGTCGAGCTTGCCTGGCGGATATGCTCTTCAGCGGCTCCCTATTGCAAAGACCATGTCAGTGGTTCAGTTCGTTTGGGGCATCGTTTTGATCAGTACGGGATTCGCAAAGAATTTCCAGACCTTGATCGCTCTTCGAATTCTCCTCGGCGCCCTCGAGGCTCCCATCCTGCCAGGAAATTTCTTGATTCTTGGGATGTGGTATCCTAGAAGGTACAAGGTCCAAACCAGTGCTCCAGATATTTGCTGATGCATCTTCCAGAGAACAACCAATTCGCACGGGGCTCATGTATACTGGCCTATCCGTCCTATTTACGGGCCCAATTGGTTATGCGATTGGCTTCATCTCTGGACCCAACGAATGGAGATATTTCTTCTGGATCACGGGAGCAATGACCTGTGTGTGGGCAATCATCATGGGTATCTTTACTCCTGATAATCCAGTCAAGGCGAAGTTCGTCACGGAACGACAGAAGGCAATCACCATCGACAGAATTCGGGCGGACCAAACGGGTGTCGAAAGTAAGGTGTTCAAGAAGGAACAAATGATCGAGGCTTTCATGGACCCGAAGACGTGGTTAATCTTTCTTTTCAATATTTGGGTTAGCATACCAAATGGAGGATTGACAAATGTAAGTACTGGCATTCTTGGGTATCGGGTTTCCCGAGCTAACCGAGACTAAGTTCGCACCTCTGATCATCAATGGGCTTGGATATACGCCCCAGAGGTCTACTCTTCTTACTATGCCAACGGGTATCATTCAGACTCTTTCGAGTTATATCTGCAACGGAGGTGTGTTTCTCTGCGCCAAGTACATTTCAAAACACCAACTGCGGGGTACTTGGGTCATCTTTGGCTTGATCGTCGGAATGATCTCTGCCGTATTCCTGTATACCTTGCCACTTGATAACCTCAACGGGCGACTTGCGGCTCTTTATATGTCGTACTTTTACTTGGGACCCTACATCGTTGGTTTAGGGATGAGCACAGCCAATACTGCGTAAGTTCTCTTCTCCGTTTATCCCCAGCAATCTAACTTAGTATAGTGGCCACACCAAGAAGATCACCACCAACTGTCTGATCTTTATTGCATATTGTGTTTCGAACATCATCGCGCCGCAGTTTTTCAAGGTAGAACAAGCACCACTGTATCCTTTAGGGATGGGAGCAATCCTCGCCTCCTACGTGTTGTCAATCATGACGATACTTGCATACATGGCATATTGCGCATACGAAAATCGCAGAAGAGACAAGCTTGATTCGGCTGCAGGACAGAAGGTTCATCGGGATACCGATTTCAAGGACTTGACGGACAAGCAGAATATCCACTTCAGATACGTGTGGTAATATGTTAGGGAAGCATCGGCTACCCCGCCATGAAAGATTAGTATCACATTCAGCGTAGCAATTTTGAAGGCAGTCAGGTTTTTTGAGAATTCCCAGATTCAATTCGCCTCTATGTCAGGTCCAGCCCATTGCCACTGCATGTTGCCCTTCAGCTTCTGGCGTTCCTGTCGCAACCCTTCACAAGCACCCAGTACCAACTCTCATCTCCTCATCCATACGATGGAGCAAACACTGCACATTTACAAAGGCTTTTGAATTGTCAGCTCTTGCACCTCTTGTATCTTCAGATATGAGTACTTACAGGAGCATCGCAGGCCTTCTCGCAGAGAGAGGAAGCAAGTCCAGCAGAGATGAGAGTCTAGATCATTCTTGTCAGCTCTTCGAATCCAACGGCTCGTCACTGGTGTGAGGACTTACGCAAGCCCCCTTGCAAGCAGTCTGGCAGATATCCAAGGCAGTGCCAGTGAGAGTGCCGCAAGTTCTCTTCTCGATGAAAGTCGCTCCCTCGGCGACCGGCGCAGGAGCGGCTGCGACAGCAGCGACGAGAACGATGAGAGTGGCGAAGAACTTCATGATGAATTGAGGAGGTTGGGTCTGAAAGGTATGGGTTGTTGAAATGAAGAAGTGTTGTGAAATTGATGAACTGAAGTGAAGAATGTAGTTGGCAATGAACTGGAACACTGAAGAGATGAAAGAAGAGGAAGTTGCTGATGATGATGATAACATTATTCAGGAGGGAATTCTCTTCTCTTTATGCTGAAATTTTTTGAGCACGTCAATGTTCCCGTCCTTCGACAATATCTTTCAATTTTGCTGTTAGCGAAGCCGACGATGAGCCCTTCGGTCGTCGCAAATGCTGTTCTCCGAGATAGCTTTGCTACTCCATCTACAGATTTAGAGTTCATCCTTTGCTTCATGTTCTCCCTTCCCATTCCTCGGTCTCGCAGGTTGCAGCTCTCCCCATTGGGTTCGATGGAACATAGACAGGCTTCTCTGCAGGACTCTGATCCTCGTGGGGGCGCTTTGCAGGAACCTCAATTGTGTCTTTGAATAGCTTCAAAACATTGAAGGGGCTGTGACGCATATTCTGATTGGCTCATGATGCTCCATTCCCAAGTAATCGTGGAAAGTCTATGGAAACGACTAGGATTGCAGTATCGCTATGGCACATATATGCAAGCTAGCTATATATCCAGAGAAACCGAGGCTACGGAGAATATCTCGCACAAAGTCTATTAGAATGCTTGTCTACACCGCAATGTTGTGTTACTTAGTACTGGCGAAGCGGGTCTGGGGCTGAGATTTGGCAGATCCCCGGCATACAGTTTCTAGTCGAAGATCATACAGCCCCACAACATCGCACTGCTGCTTTCTGTGATGCTGGTCCATGCTCGAAGACCAAATCCTTTTGGAAAGTTCAAAAGCTTAGATTCATGCCAAACATCCCACTTCGTCCTAAAAGAGATGCCGGGTTAAGCCGCACATCGAGGCTTGGATCTAGTTCCAATCTTTGACTGGGTTCACACCGTTCCAACCCTGCAGCTTCTCCGCACGATGGAAAGTTGAAAGACCGAATCAGCCCTGTGTCTCATGCAGGGCTCTAGAAGCCCTTGTTCCAGCTTATTCGCGGATGGTATTGTGCATGACCTTGCGCCAACCTCGCTTGAAAATGTCTTATATGGGGGCTTTTGAGTCCTAGTTCGCTAAGCATTTCTGTATTGTCGGAACACAACTAAATTTCCCCTCCTGTAGCACTCTTCAAAATATGCTTGATAGCAATTTATTTAGTGTTCTAAATCTATGATTTGGTAGAAAGATGAGCAGACATTAGTCTCTTCTTAATAGCTTGCTCTTTGTCGACGTACCACAAGACAAATTATCTGGCAATATGCCCTGGTTTCAGAATCACTTGACGTGCTTCTGAGTGTTCAAATACACTTTTCCCTCTAAATAATACTTCAAATGTATTTTGGTCGAGAGTCTTGACACTGAGGATCAACCCCACGTTGATATTGAAACATTTTGATGTCATTTTGTAGGATCACACATTCTCTCAACATTGGAGCGATATCTTGTCAGACTTCAATGAGCCTCATTATTTCGCGTTTGACACTTCCCAAATTCAGTTAGACTTGACATTCTCTATCACCAAACATGACAGAACCCAAATGGCTTGTTCTGAGGGGTTTCGAGAATTGTGCGAAGTGGGTAGCTACGCCTAGTCTATTTGTTGATTCTAATCCATATTATGCCGAAGATATAACCTCTGATCTGAAAAGGGGTTCTGGGTACACTCCGGAAGGATCAAGGTTGAAACTGTCTCTAGGTCTAAGGATGCTTTACAGTGAATCCTCTTGCTCGACTGTAAGCGAGGGGTTAAGGAGATTTGGGTCACGGGCAAATGGGTCCAAGACACTGTTTAGTCTTGAGATTTTGAAGATATATAAGAGATCACCACTCTCACGACACTGCTTTCCATCCACCAGCAGCTTCAACTCTTTTCATTCATCAACCAGTTCCATTTCTTCAATCAACTTCACAACTTTCATCACTTCACTTCACTTCATCTCCCTCCATTTCTCGTCCTCAATTCTTTTACAAAGCATCCTTCAACATGCAATTCATCACTATCCTCACTCTTCTCTTCACTGCCGTCGCTGCAGTCCCGTCTGGCACGGAGGCTTCCATGCTTGAGGCTAGAGATATCGGCATCTCGGTCGCTCATCGATCAGTTGGTGACACCATTTGCAAGGCTGCTGTATGTCCACCTCTCGGACAGACCTGACATTCTGATGACCTGCGCTTACCCTGCTTGCTATTTAGTGCGCCGTAACTTGCAACTCAACTGTTTTGGCTTTGGCCCAGACCAAGTGTCTCGAGATCTGCGTAAGTCTAAGTCTTACTCAATATTGCCAAAGTGGTTTCTGACTCGAAACTTGCAACCATAGAACGGTGCCTGCGGCAACTAAACTCGGATTGTTGATTGGGGTAGGAGGAAACGATGGAGGAAGCTCTGGAGCTGATCAGAGTCTTGAAATACCTACTGGTTTGGGCTGGGGTACTTGGTTGTGAAGTTGTTAGATAGAAATGGCACAGGTTGCTCTGAAATTCTTCACTTCGTGATTACTCAAGTCGTGTCATTCATTGCCTATGACTTTGCCACTTTCAAAATTGAGTCTGCAAGCACATCTTGCGGTTGCTGTCCTGGCCTGGAGCTGCTTCGAGGATTCATGACTCGTGAAGTCGCTCGGACATTCTGGAGTCGAACTTTTGCAAGGTTCTTCATTATCTGGCTCTAGGTGGTACCAACTATTTTAATCAACTTTCAATCGATCTTGCTCCCCGAATGATTCCATACATTAAACCAGGTTCAGCCGCAATCAGACGAACAGATGTCGTCTCATCCCCAAAAGTCAATCCCAGCCTCCTCAAGCTTAGACCCCTCCCTGCGGGTTTCAGGACCCTGAAAACTCTAAATAAGCCTTTCCGCCAGGCAGACTCATGCACAAAATCTCCACCCCAGCTGCTCCCCGGAACCACCAGGACCCAGCAAAAGAAACTTTCCTTCGGAAACAGAAGCCTGGGCATTATTGTCACTCAAGGCCTGCTCCCTGTCCGTTTCGAAACTTCCTGCACAAAAATAATCTGATGGGTCTCTGTTCGGTCAGTTCGGTCTCCGCAGCAACAGGAGGATCGTCTCATGTTCCATGCTAGCAGGTTGGCATGATGAAAAAGTTTTATATATGTGTCTCTGTTTTTTCCCTTTTTATTCACTTCTCAACTGCGTTCTCATACTGTTTTGACACCTATACCCAATTTCCTTCTTCTCATTCTTCTTCATTTCAATTCTTTCTCGAGCTGGCTCTCTTTCAACACACTACAAAATGACTCCCACATACCACATTCCGCTGCGCATCTTGCAAGCCGTCTTTTCTATTGTAGTGCTTGCACTCTCTAGCTATGGTAGTTCAACCTTTTGCAAAGTCTAACATTTTGCTTACTTTCATTCAGTCGCGTTTGTACAAAACCAAACGGGATATCATTCTGCCACACAAATCAACTTTCTCATCTTCGTTCCTACCTTCTCGCTTCTTTCGCTGCTCTTTCTAGAGCTCGCGCCCCGATTCGCGCCAAAAGGCAAGATAAATTTCCCAAGACCGATCGAGACGTTTGTCAGACTGACAAATAGCAGCATCGAATCAATACGTTCTATTCCTTGTCCAATGCCTGGTCGGAGGATTCTACCTCGCAGGCTTCATCGCTCTTTCGGTCTTCCTGGGCCAGCTCATGTACTGCCAAGGAAGCATTTGTACTGCAGCCAAAGTAGATGCAGTGTTCGGAGCTCTCAGCTATGTGGTTTGGATGGCATCTGCGACGATTTTGGGGATCGAGATGTCGAGATTTGGACGCAGATACGAATCGACTGGGGCAAGCACGGAGAAAGTCTCGGATAAGGGGGTTCTGGTCTAAGACTTGGTGAGATGACAGAAGGAAGCTTCAAAGAGAGCCGTGGGCGGGGGAGAAGGCTACAATGGAGGATATGGAGAAGTGGGGAATAACGAAATGATGATGGGATACACTACAAGGTCTTGGAAATTTGCTAGGAAAGGCTCTATGATCGCCAATTGAGGTCTGGCGATCTCCGAAGTGCTAGCATTGTCCTGATATGCAGGGCCAAATCGCAGAGGGGACATTTTAGAGATCGTTTAAAATCTTGGAGATCCAAGTTGACTTCGTTGTGACTTCCAAGTCTCGTCCTCGGTGTGTAGGATTGCGACCCCGCACAAGGCATACTTCTCAATCATTTACAAGGAGCCTCTGAACCTTCTCGAGGTAGACTTAAGCATTGCTTACTGATTACTGCCTATTACGAGCAACTCACGCGTGATCTCATCGCTCATGTTAGGAGAGCCTCATAGGGCTGACTACGGCAGAGCCATCCGCCTTAGCGCCAAGAGAAGGAGCAAGAGGGGTTCTGGCGTTCTTCTAGTCTTCCACCTGACCTGAGACTTTGAGACTTAGGATTTTTTATAATAACATCGAGTAAGGTCGTGGAAGATCAAGATGTTATGCGGCTGTTCGGCAGTATCGAAGTCATTTGGTGGGCACTTCTTCTCTCTGTATCTCCCGCTCTGTGATGTGAGAAAGCGATTTGAGTGGAAGGTTAGTGGGGGCAGAGAAGTGCGGGAACTAGGTCATGCGACGGGAATGAAGCTGGTGAGGGTGAGGTATGCGAGACTTGTGGCTGTACTTGCGAATGTGAATATGGCTTTGAAGAAGAAAGGGAAGATGGGATATCTGTTGGCAGACGGGGATGGATCAGGTAGTGAATTTCATTTGATGGCTGTTGTGTCTTTGGTGGCTTTTTTGGAGGTGCAGGGGCGAGCGAATATGTGCTTATAAGTTTGGCTGTGATGGCGTTTTGAAGAGGATGGACAAGAAAAGCTGTGAGCCATGAAGTAATCCCTGATATACATATATATACAGTCTAAACTCGCCATAAGAATATTCGATATAAGAATACCTCGATTATATTCTTGCTTTGCTTGGGCAGAAGTTTTCCGCCTAGTTAATAAGAATATCCTTGTATACTAGAATATTCTTAAAAATCTCGGGCGGACAAGGGGGTCGCAGGGGGCTTATAAGGGGGGAATATTCTTAATATGTCTTCACGTGACGAAATGTCCTCTGTTCTAACCCTTATCCCGATTGTGTCTCTAATAAAAGGGAAATGCTAAGGCTTTTGTTATAAGAATAACTTGGATATATTCTTACTTCCGCCGGTCTGCCCCACATTCTTATGGCGAGTTTAGACTGTACAATTTTGTACTTGTCACGTGAATGTAGAGAGTCAGCGGTGGTACATGTGGGGAGTCCTGAGGATTTGATTGTTAATCGCTCGGATGCTCCATTCCTATGTTACAGACCCTCTTAGGCATTTTGTGTCCCCCTTATCAATTCCATTTTCCGCTTCAGTCTCTGGATTCACCTCCCCATTTAAGCTCCAGCATGCAAAATGTATCCACCATCAACCGCAACAGTCTGACCATTCAAGTACTGGTTCGTCGCAACAAACAGCACAGCCCCCGCCATATCTTCGTCCTTACCTGGTCGATGAGCAGGCACCTTCTCATACTTCTCCTTCTTGATATGACTCTTCTGATCTGAGCCACTCTCTCCAGCAGTCATCTCGCTGGGGAAAACACCAGGAGCAATACTGTTCACTCTGATCTTTAATCCATTCTCGGCGATCTCTGATGCAAGGAGCTTGGTGAGATGAATAGCTGCGGCTTTGCTGGCGTTGTAGCCGAAGTGGTGCTGAGAGGACTGTACGATGCCTGAGATGGATGAGATATTGATGACAGTGCTGCTGTAGCCGTGTTGTGCCTCGGTTGATTTCTGAAGCAGTGGGAGGAAAGCAACAGTCATGAAGAAAAGTTGAGGGACGTTGGTACGGTAGGTACTGACCCAATCCTCGAATGTGGAACTCTCATCATCAAACAAGTTCTTCTTCATCTCCTCGGCAGTCTTGGCTTCCGTTTGCTGAGTGTTCCCTGCAATACCGGCGTTGTTGATCAGGATATCGAGGTGCTTCTCGCGAGACTCAATTTCCTTAACTAGCTTGGCAATTTCGGGCTTGGAGGTGACATCGGCTGTGATGGGGATGATTTCTCCTTCAATCCCCTGGCCGTGGTTCTTCACGACATTTTCGAGCTTCTCCTCGGTACGGCCGACGATGTAGACTTTAGCTCCATTGACTGCTCTGTTAAACAAGAAATTAATTCTGAATCCGGATTTTTTTGTTTAAGGAAGCTCCTGACGTGGAAGACTTACAGTGCCTGTGTTGCCATCAATCCAATTCCGCTACCGCCACCAGTGATGAGAGCAACCTATCAATGTCAGCAATGTGATGCATCAAGACTTCTCATGATGTCACGTACCTTGCCCTTAACATTGAACACCGAGCTGAGGTGGAAGGCACTATTTGATTGAGACATCTTGCTTGAAGTAGTAGTTAAATTTCGTGTATTTGGTGGAAATCTCTGGTTGTGTTGAACTTTTGGTGAAGAAGGAAAGGAAAGGTATGGTGGGGCTGCGAGGGGTGATTTTGTTGATGTGCAAACGGGTCGTAAGACGCGTGACGTCAGACTTGGTCTGAAGAAAGATGATGTTCTGATGATGAACGACATAATCTTAGTGGTGTATTATGTTATGATGAGACGCAGAAGATGAGCACGGCCTAGCAATAGATGCGTAGAATGAATGGCTCGCCGACCAGCTCTCGGCTCTGTTCACGATCTGATTCAGCCTCTTATAATGTCTGAATCAACTCGGATTAAATCTGTTGAGTACGTAGAAGATTTCGATAGATAATAGGCCACCGCTGAATACAAGTGAAGCCTAATCAATACGTCGATGACGACAGTTGCATTTATTGATTCGATGAAGACGTCACTCATTTTCGCTTAATTATGCCCCTGAATTTGCGGTAGAACCTCGGCTACGTGCCGCTGTGAAAGTAAACAACTCACCAACCGAGCGAGTTTGTACCACCACGGTGCGTAAGACATCACTGTATCATCAGAAAGAGTCTTGAGGAGTTTTAGTAATGATCAGGAACATGATTCCAGTCTCTTTATTCCATCCTGACTCTCACTCATCATCCTCTCCCTGTCTGATCTCCTTCGAAAGGAATTTACACTTCCTAGCAATATCCTCCGCCATCTCGGCAATGGTACTCTCACTCAAGATCTCGAATATACTAACATCCACACCGGTCTCTCTAAATATCCAATTCCTCGTCCCGACAGCAACCAGCGAGTCAACGCCATATGCACTTGCGGACTTTCTCGTATCAAGGTCGCCGGGCAGCATGTTCATTGATTTGGCGAAGAGGGTGATAAGACCTTCGAGGATGATGGATGATGCTTCAGAAAGGGAGTCTGAGGATGAAAGGAGCTCTTGCATGGAGAGGATGTCGCCGCCAGTCGACGAGGGGACGAGGTCGAGTTTGCTCATGATGGACATGCGCGCTTCACGGTACCAGTAGGGATCGCCAACGCTATTTTGCTTGACGGCTCCTCCAGTCCCGGTTCCAGTGATAAGTTGTGCTGGGGTCCGGTGGTTGTCCTCTGTGTATCCTGTCATGGCAGCGGCGACAATAATGTGGAAATCCTGGTATCATCAGCATTCAATCTTATCCAAGTGAGAGCTACATACCTTCTCGCGAATACCAAAAAATCCAGCAGCTCGCAACATCTCTAGTGTAGCCTCATCTTCCGCAACCATCTATAGATATTAGCAACTTCCATATGCTTGCAAGTTTCATGACTTACCCCTGCACCAAGGATAGGTCCGAGGTCCAAAGAGACCGCGGCCAGGCCTCTGCTTCGGCGGTGATGCGCCAGAGCGTCCTGAAATCCATTGCCAGAATTATAGTTAGCTTGACCACGAGCACCAATAGCTCCAGCGGATGACGACAGGAAGATGAAGAAGTCGAGGTCTTTAGGCATGGTTTCGTGTAAATTCCAACTGCCTTGCATCTTCGGTTTCGTGGCTGTGACCCAATCATCATATGTCATGTTCTCGAAAATGGCATCCTGTACAACATTAGCAGACTGATCGGACACTCACGTGAAGGCTCTTACTCGAAGCACTGCAGCTCCCTGAATAACCCCACAAATCTTCGGCATCTCCTGAGCACATTGCTGCAGAACTACCTCCAGTTGAGACTTGTCACAAATGTCACAAGCATAGGCTCGCGCATCGATTCCTTGCTGTTTGAATGAGTTCATGAAGTTCAGCTGTCTTTCCGAAGCAGCTCCTGAGCGAGAGAAGAAAGCAAGATGTTTGGCTCCGTGTTGCACCATGAACATCGCTAAACTCCTGCCTAGTCCACCAAGACCACCTACGAGGACATAGGTAGCTTCGGGACTCAGTTGCAGAGAGTGCGAATCACGTGGTACGACTGGTACCAAGTAATCGTCCTCGATCCGGAGCACGACTTTCCCGTGTGACCTGTCCTGAGCTTCTTGGAAGGCGGACGAAATGTCTGACACAGGTAATACGCTGATTGGTCTAGATTCTTTGATAAAGTTTCCTCGGACTAGATCGAATGCAGCTTGAAACAAGCGAGATGATACTAAAACATTGCTTTGGAACATATGCAAAGGATCGATGCTCGAGTATGTGATATTTAGGAGTGAGGGGAGAGACTTCAGCGTTGTCTGGGGGGCGTCACTACTTCGGACGTCGACAAATCGTCCCACTGTTGATAAAGTCAGACTCTTTGCATTAGCGAAGCAGATCAAGAGACTTACAATCATCGATACACTTCCACGTCTCCTCCAAATGTTGCTGGCCTATTGTATTGATAATCAAGTCGACGCCGCGTCCACCATTCAGCCGGCGAACAACTTTTTCGAAAGCTGCAGAGTTCAAATCAAGAATGTGATCCTCGTGGATCTGGTATGTGAGCATCAAATGCTTCCTCTCCTTCAAGGATGTCGCTGTGGCATAGACAACAGCGCCAATTTTGTTTGCAATCTGGATGGCAGCCTGACCAAGCCCACTTGCGCCAGTATGAATCAACACTGAGTCCCCTTCCTGTAAGCGGCCGATGGTAATTGCATGATATGCGGTGACGAGATCAGTTGGAAGCGAAGCGGCTATTTCGTAAGTCATCTCATCTGGGATCAGCTGAGCCATCGATTCTTGGCACCGAACGAAAGTCTTGAAAGCTCCCTGCACGATGGCTGCGACTCTATCTCCAACATTGAGCTTGGTGTTACCTGAGCCGACTCTTGCTACTACACCGGAGACGTCAGATCCAAAGTAGTCATATGATGTTTGCCCCATCGCAGTCTTAACATCAGTCGTGCTGATACCGACTGACACGACCTTGATCTCGACTTCATGTGGGCCGAGTTCCATTGCAGGCACACAATCATCGGCAAAACAGAGGGATTCAAGACTTCCGAGAGCACCAACCTCCAATTTCAACGGTCGATTTGCATCGAAGTAAGGCACATTGACTGGGTGGCGCTGAGTATTACCCCGCTCAATCTTACCGCTGAGTTGCTTTTGCAAGACAGTTCGCGGGATCAGTAACTTTCCCCCTCGCTCTGCATACTCAGTCTCTTCAGATATTGAAGCGGGATCGAAGGATTTCGAGATGACATGCATGATCGCCGCCCCAGTAGCATCCATATTCATATCGTTGGAAGAGTCTAGATCCAAGTTGAATAGAAGCTTTTGAGGATCTTCCGATCGAATCGTTCTGAACAAAGTTGCCGCCGGTCCCATGCGTGGCGAATCAACTTCAACATGCCCACCTTTAGTAACCCACAAGCACCCTGCGGATTGAGATACGATTGAGCGGAACGCATCAAACTCGTCCTTCGTCCAGTTGAATACTAGAGGAGAATCGATCTCCAACAGCGCTATACAAATCTTTTGTGAAAACCGCTCGGTTGGGTGCAACAGAACAGTTGTCGTAGCTTTGAGTCCGACAAGCACGAGCGCTTCTGTAAGCTTCGAGCAGAGTGTCTGAATATGCGCCGAAGGATTAAGTGGAGTTATGAGCAGCACTTCTCGAGCTAAGATCGTCGGAGGTGAGGGGGGAGCGTTGTCTAAGATAAGTGCCCTGTTATTATTATTGCTCTGACCTTCGAAGGATCCGTTGGAGAACATCATCGATTGTGTATGGCCACCTTGGAGACTGATTCGTTGGTCAATCTGATAGGTGTTGATATCCATAGTATGTATTTTGGTGTGCTTCAAAAGTACCAGATTGCCTTTTGGTTTGAGGAGACCTTGCAATGTCGCCAAATTTTCTGGATTCATAACACTCGAAATTATCAAGTCGAAGGTCCGAGGCTTGAAATCTTGCTTCTCGAGGTCAATCGTGCCATCCAAAACCTTGCATAGGACGTAGGCTGACGACTTGCCAAGCCGGCTCTGTATCAATTCCGAGTCCTCTGGGTCCTCGGTTGCAAGCGTATATCTAGCCAGACGAGGAGTTGAGCTTGGATTGTCGCTGAGGATTTTGAACATGGATTCAATAACGGGCTCTCCAATGTGGCATATTTCCAAGATGTTGAGATCCGGATTCTTAAATGTCAGTAGGCGCATCCACTCAGAGAGACTTTCGACAGAGGCAGTGTCCACATTCTCACTCCATTCAAGCTCGGCGCATAGTTTATGATGATTGGGAAGAAATCCACTCTCTGCAAAATCTTCCGGTGATGAAGTCAACGCAGTGAAATGCAGATCCTTGACAATGATCATTGGCTTTCGCCACGACTCATCGGACATGACAATAGACCCAGTGGCATCTCGCAGCCCTCGCCTTAGTGCGCTTGAATGTCCATTGAGCTCTTTGCCAGCTCCACGAGGGAAGTCGGCTGAGACGAACATGCTTTCAAGGAAGGACGGGACCATTGGTTCTGATCCAGCAACAAAGACTGTCTGGAACATGGCATCCAAAGTCGCTGGGTGCAAAAGATGAGGATATTCGTATTTCGCTGGCATCCTAGATATTGTATCTGGGATTCGAATCGCTGAACAAGAAAGATTGTCCTTCTTGCTGACCGCAACAATGTTTTGGAACGTCGGTCCGTACTTCATACCAATGCTCTCGAGGGATTCGTATAGCTGTCTCGGCGACATAGTCTCATCGCAGACCTTTTTTGAGTTTTCAAAGGCCATCTTGAACTCGTCATTGGAAATCATGTCGATATTACCCGCCTTGTATCGAATTGTGACCAGACCGTCTGCATTCTTCGTCCAAGCTCCGCCGAGAAGCTTAGAATAAATTACAAATTCATGCCACACCACCTCATTTTCGGAGACTGGCTCGTGGAGCTTGACATTAATAGCTGTCTCAAGACCATGGACCGTCTCTGGGATGATCATCGCCTTCAAAATGTTCATCTTGGAGATTTCATATCCATCCACTTTACGATCTTGGTCCTGTATCTGCTGTGCTGCTTCAAGTACCATAGACATCATGCCAGCAGCTGGATAAATTATGGTGTTCTGAACTTGATGATCAAGGACCCAGGGGTTCTCTGAAACTCTAGTGAAGCCTCTCCATCGACGATCGAAAGGAGTCGAGTCTGCAGAAGGAGAGCCGATGAGATCCTGACGTCCAAATTTTCGAAACCTATGAGCAGCGCCGAGGTGCGATTCGTGCCAGTAAGTCTTTGTATCTAGCCAATGTCAACTGCGAATGGTTGAGAAGAGTATGGAACTTACGATTCCAAGGATAAGTGGGCAGATCGCTCAGTACTCGCGGCTTTGTGTCCAGGATGCTATTAATATCAGTAAACGCTACGTTCCAAGGATCGTTCGATCCATACTTTGTATTGACTTTTCCCAAATCTATGGAGTGCCCCAACGTGAAAAGAGTCCCAGCCATCTCCATGGCCGTTATAACTGCATCTTTGCCACGAGAAAGCATTGAAACATAACTGGGTCTGGATTTCGACTTTGTCTCACAATCCAGTATCTGCTTCAGTGGCCCTTGCAAAACTCCAGAGGGACCAATTTCGAGCAGCACGTCTAGTTTGATACTCTTCGATCGTAGAAGAGACTGGACTGCCTCCGAAAATCTGACTGGAGAGACAAGATTTTTAGCCCAGTACGCCGGACCAAGTTCTTCACACTTCACGGAAGTTCCCATCACAGACGAGAACATAGTCCTACCAGATGCTGATCTTCGAGGCCGAACATGCGAGATTGCTTGCAGATAAGAACTCTCGATAACGCGCATGTGAGAAGAGTGATAGGCGGTTTCGACCTTCAACTTCCGTGCAAATACTCCTTCCCTCTGGAGGCGCTCTTCAAGCTCCAAGATCGCACTTTCGTCTCCAGAAATCGTGACATTCTCGGGGCTGTTGATGCAGGCGACGATTGCGACACCATTCCGGACTTCTCGTAGGTAACCTTCAGCAGCGTCCTTCGAAAGTGCCACAGCCATCATGCGGCCTCGAAGACCAGGAGACAGAGCAGCAATGTCACTCGTTAAGCGACCACGATGATACGCAAGTTTCCAAGCGTCTGCTCGTGAGACTGCGCCTAATGTATAGGCAGCAGCAATCTCCCCTGATGAATGACCAGCAACTGTGGAGGGCCGCACGCCCCAATGCTCGAGCAAATCCACCAAGGCAACCTGCAAGGCTGTGCAAAGCGGCTGGCTGATTTTTGGGAGGTTGATAATGGATTCTTTCTCATCCTTCAGGAGTTCAGACATCAGAGACCACTCGCTTCCGATTGATTTCAAGTACGCGTCTGCTTCTTCAAGGCTGTCTCGGAACACCTGGTACTGGAGCAATTCTCGGCCCATCGCGTACCATTGTGCTCCTTGTCCGCTGAAGATGAATATTATATTCGGGACCTCGGATGACCTGACTGGCTTGGATACGCTTTCGAGGAACCTGGCCTGGAGTTTCTCGGGGGATGGCGAAACGATGAAAGCTTTCCACGGTAAACGAGTCCTGCGAGTTGCTAATGTATAAGCGAGATCTGATACCAGCTCACTGGCGTCCTTGTCTGAGCTGACCGAGTTGTTTTTCGATACAAGATATTCCGAGTACCCGTACGACAGCTTTTCGATGCCACTTTGCTCGTGGGAAGATAGCACATAGATTTTTGCTCGGGCCGTGGTTGACGCGGCGTCCAATGTACCGAGACTGGAGAGTGGAGTATCTATCATGATTCCTGAATCGGTAGTAGAAGGAGAAGCGCTAGCAGATACATCGACGGAGCTGTGGTTTCCTTCGATTCCCCGCTCAGATAGATAGTGGAAGGCGTCGTCAAGTATAATGTGGGCATTTGTTCCTCCAAATCCAAAACAGTTTATTGACACTCTTCGCAATCCATCCATTGGCCATGGTGTCACACTTTGTGGAATCTGTCATAATCAGTATTGTGGCGGCATTGAAGTCAACATAAAACCGAATCAGGGTAGACTGATCTTACTTTAATATGCCAAGCATCCAGATCGATCTTCGGATTCACATTCTCAAAATAGATATTTGGAGGAATCAGACCCTTCTCTAACATCAAAACTCCTTTCACTATACCAGCAATCCCAGCACAGCCTTCGAGATGGCCAATGTTCGTTTTGACTGAACCAACATAGATTGGATCTTTGGGGTCACGAGTCTCAGCAAAAGTCTCCGATATTGCTCCAAGTTCGGTGGGATCTCCAGCCTGAGTCCCTGTGCCATGAGCCTCAAAGTACGCTGTGCGATTATATCCCAGGCCAGCTAACTTGTAGACAGCCCGAATGTTCAAAGCTTGAGCATCTTTACTTGGCATGGTGATTCCAGGCGTCCTTCCATCTTGGTTGACGCCTGATCCCCGAATGACAGCACGAATGGTATCATTGTCTCGGAGAGCGTCTGCGAGGGGTTTTAAAACGATACCTCCAATGCCCTCTCCCCGGCCGTATCCATTGGCACGCTCATCGAAAGCAAAGCACTTTCCATCCGGGCTGAGGAAGTTCAAAGCAGTCATTGGTAGCATGGTGGACGGAGTCAAAATCATACCAGCGCCCATAGCAATCGCCTTTGTCATGTTAGAGCAGAACGTTGAAATAGACCAATCACGGGATACTCACTAAAGTGGACTCTCCGGTCCTCAAGCTCTGGCAAGCGAGGTGGACACCAACCAGGCTTGCGGAACATCCTGTGTCGAGTGTCATACTTGGGCCACGAAGATCATAAAACCAGGATATCCTATTTGACATGATGGCAATTCCATTCCCCGTTGCAGCGTACTGTGGTGAGTAGTCCGGGTCTCTGTTTGTTTTGACACTTTAGCATTGGCAAGTTCACAGCGTTCATGATAAGATTGAGATATGGGGATCAAGCCAAGACCTGGGATGGCATAATCTCAGGCCAGGATCCCGGTTCACGAATTTCTAGAGTGAAAGCACTGACCTGAGACAGATTTGTTCATAATCTAAAAGTGTAAGCATAGGACGTTGGGGGATAGTAGGAGGGGTTCGAAAGCTCACCTTTCACAAAAGAGCCACAATAGACAGCTGTTGAAGTGCCTGGAAGTGTTTCAATCGGAATACCGGCTGCATTTAATCCACGTCAGGGTTTACTTTCATTGAAATATTAGGGTGAATCATACCATTTTCAAACGCCTCGTACGACACTTCGAGTAAGATACGCTGCTGAGGATCCATCGCAGCTGCCTCATGTGCAGTTGTGGAGAAGAACTTGGGCTCATTTAGATCGAAACATTTCGCTTGAGTCATTGTGACTTACAGGAGCATCCCAAGCAGCTATGTCTTCTTTCAAGAAATGTCCTCCTTTGAAGCATATCTGCCATAGAAATCAGCAAAAATCCTTCAAAATCATCTGACAACATACAGAGCCTTCTCTATTCCCGCTCGGATGATAGAAGCCATCAATATTGATCCGGTCCTTAGGAAATTCGGACCAGGCATTACGGCCATTTTCCAAAAGCTCCCACAAATGATCTGGAGATGTAGCATCCCCTGGGAAGCGACAAGCCATGCCAATGACTGCAATTGGCATGCACGCATCTTCAACAGGTTCAGCCATATCTCGGTTTGGTGGCTATTGGCTCTCGTAATCTGTCTGGGTTTGTGCAACTTGTCGAGAAGCAAAGAAACAAAGCATACAGAAGGGAATGTGGAGAGAAATGGCCCTTCATAGGTGCACGCCCCAGCTGCCGCTACTTGCTGCAGCTCCCACTCCACAACAGGGGTTCAGGAGTAGCCGCCAATAAATACTGAGCACTCGTCTATGTATTCCATATTGTCTGGCCAAGAGCCCAAATAGCGCATTTCATCTGTGGTGCAGCAAGGCTAGGCCAGGGTGCTGCAGATTCAGGATGCTAGCTCTCTAGCAGGATGGGGATCAGCGAAACGATGTTATCCATCCCAAGATTCAGGGCGGAGAATTCCCTCTTCGAGCTTTGGTCTACTGTTGTCTTACTGCTGTAGCGAATACCTCTTGCGCGTGCTCTCTGGAAAGAACAAAGTCATCATTGTTTATCTGGCCGTGTTTTGATGAAAATGAACAATTTGCCGGGCATGATGGTGCTCTCTAGCCGCTGTGCTCTTTGACCTCGTGCCTCGCCTCTCGCCCTCGGTTCAGCTTCGCTTGCAAGACGGAGGCACGTGGTCTCTAAACTCCAACAGGCTAGCGCTGACCGTCAAAAATAGGTAAGCAGCCGTTAGCTGCTTGGGACATCTCTTTTGGTGTCCTTTCCCACCAATAACCAAACATTTCGAAAGTATGCATATGCAGCTTCCCGTACTTTACTCATCAATTTAGACTTCACCTTGCCCCCAGGCTGCAGGATGATGGATTGCCGAGTCTCAATCGGGTTGTGCTTTACGATTCAGCCATTGGAAAGCTTTACGGAGTACGTACAGACGGATTTAGCTGCATTGCATGTCTGGCTGCCGCGGCCGGCGACCACAATCAATTACCTTCAGACGAGAACAAAGGGGTGAAGATCGCAGCTGGCAGCTGCATAGTTATGTGGCTGCTTACTTCGCTATTCGTCGTATTCCCTTCTGTTGTCGCTCGGCTTTCCAATTAGGCTGGCTGTAGGAGGTCATTGCCTGTCCCAAAGGTCACGGTGCACATTAGTCGTACTCACACCTAGATAAGAATTCTGGTTGCTATCAGTGCTAAACCTTTCTGTCCTCTCAGTATTTTGCCTCACATCTGTCGTGCTTTCCCATTTAGTAAAATGCGAGTCGCTGTTATTGGTGCCGGGCCATCAGGCCTCGTCACTTTGAAGTATTTGAATACAGCTCACGAATTCCACGACATCGAGCCCATCGAAGTCAGGCTTTTTGAGTCAAGAGACTCGATATGTGGTACTTTCAAACATCGCGTTTACGAGGATGCTGAGGTAAAAACCGTCAATCAATCTGCAGCAGACTAGTTGTCCAATCTGACTGGGTAACAGCTTGTATCTTCAAAGTATTTGACAACTTTTTCTGACTTCCGCTGTACGCGTGAAGATCCAGACTTTCTCTCAGCTTCGCGGTACTGTTCTTATCTTGAGGCGTACACAACTCATTTCAAGCTGTGGCCTCACATTCGTAAGTTCAACATTCTTGCCAGACTATTCCGTGTCGATGAACATCGCCCATCAAAAAGATGCACGTATCGACTGCTCTGCAAACGTTATCGTGGGCGTTGAAAACGATGCTAGCCGGGAGACTGACTGCGATGCCAGGCCTCTCAACTACCGTAAATAAGGTCACTCGCCGGGAAAATGGCGGCCACCTGGTCAAGTACACTCACGGCGATACCATTGGTCATTGGGAATGCGATGCTGTGGCGGTGTGCTCTGGACTCCACGTTGAGCCTTACATCCCATATATCAAGGGAATTGAGAACGTTCCGAAGGTGCTCCACTCTTCTGAATTCAGGGGACGCAAGGACTTCGAAATGGGGAAGAACGTGATGGTACTTGGCGTCGGCGAGACCGCAATGGACGTGTCGTACCTAGCAGTGACCTCTCCTACTCAATCTGTCACTCTTTGCCATCGTGATGGGTTCTCGATCGCACCCAAAGTCAGTCTCTTCCTCTTTATAAGAATGGCGCTTACAATCCAGGTGATTCCTGTTCCTGTCCTTTTCGGCTACTTCAACAAGTCGCCTGCTGCCCAACAAAATGTTCCTACGGATACCTATGTCATGAGCTTATTTGATACTGCTTATGTTCACCCAATTCTTCAGAAATCAATGCTGATCTGGGACTACTACGATCTTTTCGTTAAACGAATGACCCAACTTATTTCGGGCACAATGCACGGCCATGATCAATGGATTGGAGGGATATCTAAAGAACGATATCATGTTTCGTCTAGTAACAGCTTCCAACTTGGTATTAGACTTGAGCTTACCTTTCATCACAGTCTTCTTTTGCAAGTCCGGAAAAGCGATACCATATATATCGAAGCCATACCGGAATCGGAGCTTCCTTGACCGCATTCGGGCTTTTCTCATCAACGTCCCAATACCAGAGACTGGCGATAGGAAGATCGACCTCGCTCCATGGCCTGAATCCGTCTCTTCGGAGGGTGTCGTAACTTTCACAGAAAATGGCCGTCCTGAAGCCGATACGATGCGAAACACGGTGTGCAAACCGGATATTGTTGTCTTCGCCACCGGCTACTTACCAACTTTCAAATTCCTCGAAGAGAGCTATGGGACGCCCTTCCAGGCTAATCGGCGTGGTATATGGAGATCTGGTGACGAAAGTGTTGGCTTCATTGGATTTGTTCGGCCCGCGATTGGTGCTATCCCGCCCTGTAGGCTCACTCCTTCTCTATTCTCGTTTCCATTGGCGGTGTCTTATTGGGAGAGGGAGCACAAATTGAACATGTGAGGGACAAAGGACCCGCATTTTGGCTGACTCTGTGAAGTATCTGAGCTCCAAGCTCAGCTGTGGATACTGTCTATCCTGGGCCGCTTGCCGAAAGAACCACCAAGAGATATCGATTATAAGCTACACTTTAAGCTCGTTCGTCGCGAATGCGAGAGGTTCGGAGTTGACCATGAAGCATATGCATATCAGCTTGCGCTTGATATGGGTTCTGCACCATCATTTACGCGAGTTCTTCAACGCGGTTATCGGACGACGTTCACGTGGGCCTTTGGCTCGAATTTCAATACCAAGTTTCGACTTGTAGGACCTTGGAAGTGGGATGGGGCTCGGGATGTCATGAGCAACGAGCTTTACGATGTGGTTAATAACAGTGGTGGTTGGGTCTGTAAGTGTTTGCTCCCAATGTCGGAGAAGTTCTTTCTGACATGGACCAGGCCTCACCTTCTACAGCATCATCCCATTCGTGATGTTTGGTATGACTAGTGCGATCTTATGGGCCATGTGTGAAGCGATGGCCGTTCTGAGGGACTTAGGTAGAATGACCACAGGCAGCATGAGTAAGAAGAAGGAGAAAATGTAGATGCCCTAAGGAATATCATGACATCTTATCCGGGCTACGATATTGCTCAACTCTCACGTGCCTTACTTATTTACCATCCATAGAAACCGCCCTCAGAATTGACGAATTTCCCAGCATCTCCATCTTTCTCGCCCTGAATGATAGCCAAGATCCCTCTTCCAGAAATCTCTGGATCACCAGCTGCTCCTCCAGCACTCACAGCCGCCTCACTCGTACCACGCAGATTCGATCTCACTAGGCCCGGACAATAAGCGTACGACTTCAGCGCAGTCGTCTCACCAAAATCATAATGCTCCTGCAAAGCAACCATGTCGAGGGCCGCCTTGCTCGCCCGGTAAGCCACACCGCCAGGCATTCCTTTGTACCAAGGGAAAGTCGTATCCGTCGCAAGAGTCATGCTACCCAAGCCACTCGACACATAGATGGAGTACGCCTTTGGCGATTTCAGGAGCAGCGGCCTGAATGATTCTGCTGCTGCTGCAGTGCCAATGACGTTGGTGTCCATGACGGCTTGGAAGCGAGACCTGAAATCTGGAAACGAGAGGCCACCAATCCCTGCATTACTGACTAGGACGTCCAAGCGCCCGAATGTCGCTTCCACGAAGGCGACTGCTTTGTCGATGGATGCTTGGTCTGTGATGTCGAGTTGAAGGGCAGATAGCTGTCCTTGGACCCCGCTCGATTCGATCTCAGATTTCGCTGTGTTGACTTTGTCCAGACTTCGAGCGGCCATGATGACGTGGAAATCTATGGAGGCCGATGCGATGACTTTGGATGTGGCATAGCCAATTCCGGAGTTTGCACCTATTCTCTGATTAGCTCGTGGCTTTGAATATCGGGCGCTCGCGAAAGAAGCTCCTACCTGTGATGAGCACGACTTTGGGTGCCATTTTCGATACTTGGCTGAGGTGCTCTTGAGTTTAGGTGTTAATCTCTTCAGAGAATGTTCGATTTAGGGAGAAATATCTATTGAATTTCGAAGCTGCTCTGGCTGTATGATACTGAGTTTAAGGACGATGGGCACCCGGCTTTATAGGCACATCGCTTCAAAATACTGAGTTCCATTTGAGAATATATTCCACCCATCTCACACAGGAAATTCAACTCTGGCACATGATTCTATCTTTGCGGACAGTGATATCGACCGTACTCCGACGAATAGCTCAGGGCTTCTCTCGTTTCGCAGGAGATACAGGACTTAAGACCAACATTGTTCATCGCTTCATAGCGCCAAAAGAGGAATCAATCAAATGTCCGTGGACAACGTCGACACAGTGTTCCAATCGGCTACAAGTTCATTGAGTACCAAGCCACGAATCGCAATGTTCGAAAATGTCCGCGGACAATTCTGTTGACTTTGAGCTAGCTCAGATGGGAGGGATGTCAGCCACAAGCGAGAGAGTCGGAATTAGCCTTAACCCCGAACGACGTCGTCCAAGATCTCACTCATCAGCGCCATCATACGCAGTGGACGTGACTGCCTGGGAGTGATTGTAGCTGTATGGATTGGAAGTCTCCCCGGTGTATCGGGACAACACCATGCCGTTTCCAAGTAAGGCATGCAAGACGTGCAAGACTCGTCGAATAAAAGTACGTTGCCCCACTTCCGTCAACTCACTCACATTCTATGTATGAGTCCCATTGAGATTCCTCCTCCAATGTTGACTTCGTCCAGTGCGATGAAACCCGACCGCGATGTAATAGATGCTCGAAAGCAAATCGAATATGCTATGGTATGCCACCAGTCGACGAGCCTAGTCATGTGTACCACCTTGAGAACACCTTCGCAAGCGGCGTCAAGAAACGACCTCGCGGGCCAAGACCGCGACCAGATCCGTCCAACCAAATTGGACCCTCCATAAATAAGGCTCCGTTCTCTTCGTCTCTCGATCTGAAAACTCAAGCAGTACACTACTACACGCAAAATCACCTCCGTACCCTGTCGGACGCACCCGACCTCGTAAAGGCCGTCTACGATTTTCCGGCCCTCTGGGAATATTTGGAAAAGTACCCAATTCTCGACCTAGCCATATCCTCAATCGCACTGGCTGTCTTCTCACGCGCAAAGGATTACCCACCGGCAGCAATTGAAGCCAGTGAAAACTATCAGAGCCTTCTCCAGCTGACACAGCAGACCATCTTCTCACTCGACGAGAGCAATGTCGATATTTGCCTCCTAGCAATCTTCTTCATGGGACGTTATGAGCAGGTCGTTCATTGTCCAGAGCCTTCGCATTTGCAGTTGAAGTTCCCACTACATTCTTGTGTGCAGAGCTTTTCGCATCATGATGGGAATTTGGCGATTTTGAAGAGTTGGAAGGAGGACTTGAGTGCAAAGTTACCCGCTACAGATGTCATCAAGAGGGTCAGAAGGGGTATGATCAGATCTGCGTTGTTGAGGAGTATTGCGTTACCGGAGTGGATTGTTGATGGTTCTCAATATGGGGAGAGCGGGTTGGAGTTGGAGTATGATGGTTTGATGGTTCGTGTCGTTGGGTTTCGTGAGCAATTAATGAGACTGGAGAAGGAACAGACAATTCAAGAAAGTCTCTCGACGGCATCAGTATCTGTGGCCGAGGAGCTCGCCCAACAAGCCCAGGAAGTCGACATCGCGCTACAAAATTGGACGACGCGATTCCCTGAATCCTGGGCTTACCAGCGGTGCACCTTACACGAACCACTTTCGTTCCCGACGAAATATTTCTATACTGCAGAAGTCCTCACGTATCAGAGTCTAGGTTACGCAGCTGTATGGAACCTCTATTTCGCCACGAGGATACTGGTCAATTGCTCTCGCGTCAGCATTCTCGAAATCATCCATCCCGACGACAAATATCGGCGCTCCGAGTACCTTGACATAATAAACATGGCAGCAAGCAACCTCGCATCTAGCATTCCATTCTGCCGTCAGATAGTTAGAGCTGTAGAGACTGAAGGCTCAGCTTCTGGGGAGAAAACAATCATCATCAAAGACAAAGGCAGCGAGTATGAGGAGCAGCACGTCAGCGTGACAACCGTGTGGCCATTGTCAATGGCAGCAGGTCTCAGTCGGGTCGAAGTAAAGCCGAGAGCTTGGTTCCGCACTGAATTGGCACGAATTGGAAGGTTGATCCATGATTCGGTGCTCGCAGATGCGGAAAGAGATGGATGGTTGAAAGGATGAGGAGATCTTCCAACGTCAACGTACTGAATGATTTCACAAAAGATGGCAGGAGGGTCAAAACAAGACATGAACTCCAAGAATTCCACCTATCACTTCGGTATTCTCGGCAGCCCAACACGCGTCGTGTAACGGGGTATAGTAGGGTTCAAGCGGAAATAAGCGAGGTAACGAAAGGAGGGCCAAAACATTAACCTTTGGTCACACTTCTCCACGAAAATACACACTAAGCTCCATCGCCCTACGCAGTAATCTCGAGAACAGTCTCGTCCACTTCAGAAACTTGATTCATTGCTCCACGGCACCAGCAAGTCTCGATCGGCGGTACTCTCAAGTCTCATCCACCCCGACCTCGGAGCTCCACAAAGAAAGCACTTACACTTGATGCAATACATTGATTAATGGAGCAATGAGCACGGCTAGACACGGTTCTGTAGAGAGAAGATCTATTCTTACCTACTGTAGCTATTTCGAAAGTCTAGCTATCGTCCATCTACAATTAGGCTGTAATAACTAATTCAATCGTGTTACAAGGCTACCCGTCGAGCCCCCGGACTCCAGAAACGCCTTTGCAAATGCCTGATCCGTCTATGTCGTCCGTCTAAGTTGCGATGTACATCTGCCCCATCTATAACAGCCCTCTGACCGAAGTCCGATCCCAGAAACGCCATCTATCGTCTCCGTTCATCCATGATCCATTACAACTCGCCCCCCTCTCTTGTCCCTATCATCTCACAACATACTTCAGCCTCCATCCATCTATCCCTCCACCATCATCCTCTTCCCAAACATCTCAAGGCATTCCCCCTCAGATTCCAGCCACTCAGACCTCTTTCGAACCCTTTCCCAACGTCCTTTCCCAGCCACACCATTCAGCTTGATCCGAACAAACAAATATGCCCCTCTTTCTTTCCTCTCACTCCTGATCAAATCCCTCTTCCCAGCTTCCTGATATCCTCAATACTCCTCAACGTCTGCGTCTTCCGCTCATAATTCGCCTCTTCAATCTGCATCGCCACCCGCCTCCTGAAGATCTGGAAGCCGCAGCCGCCGGCGAAAGTGCACGTCCCGGCGACGGCGAGGCGGGCATAGATTTGGTTGAGCATGGTTTTGTACATCGGGTTTGCGTTTATTGAATATCGTGTAGATTTGAGGAAGTCAATGCTGTTGTGGTGATGTTTTTAAGGTTGTTTATTTGTTTGTTTTGAGATGGATTGTAGGTGATAATGTAAGCGATTGTGTTTGGTTTTGTTTTGTTTGATTTTGTCTCGTGTTCTGCTTTCGCTCGAGCTGAAAAGTCAGTGGCGATTATGTTGGTGTCGAATACAAGAAGAGGCTGAACGAGGAATGAGATATATAAATGAAATAAAAACATAGACCAGGGTATGAACCGAGACCGATGCCGGCTCTAAGCGGCAAGGCTGGGCTCCGGTTGGGTCCAGAAATTTCCAGGCTCGCAAATTTTTCGGTGCGGTGTGGTCGATGTGTGGATGTGGCGGCTGAGACTCAGGGTGCTGGGGACCAATAGTGCTGGATTTTGGGTGGGACGGGCCGATTTGGTGGATTTGATTTTCTTATCTGATGGCCGATGCAACTATGCTAGCTTGAATGATTTCAGCCGCAACATGCTCACGGACATTCTTTATTATATACGATGCATGAATAAAATGTCTAAGTGCAAGAATAAGGAGGGAGGAAAGTTAGCCATTTGAGTTGAGACATGAGGTGAAATATCGCCATCTACCTCTTCCCGCTACCACCCCAGGGAAAGGTAACCCTAAGAATAGTGCCCTTCCTCTTGTTCTTCGCATCCTCCTTGCCCTTTGAAAGTCCAGCATTCCTTGCACTTTCCTCCCTCTTAATCTTCCTCTGCAACCTAGCTCTCCTACTCTTCTCCTTCTCTGCCCTCCATTTAGCTTTGATCTCACGACGTGCTTCGATCCCTGCATTTCACGTATATACCATCAGCACTTATTCTCTCAAACAAGACGGTAAGGAAAGAAGAATCATTTCAGAAGAAGACAGAAAATTGAAAAAGAACTCACAACTCCCATCCTTTTCCCTCCCCACAACACCCCACCACTCCTCCACTCTATCACCCACAAACTCCCTCACACAGCGCGTTCTCCTCCTCTTACTCAGCTCCTGTCTAGCATCTTGATTGGCTCCCATCCTTAATACAGAAAGGTATTGGTAAAGACAAGCTCCAAGTACTGCAGCGGTCTTGAGGTGGAAGACTTTGCTGAGCGCCGTGTGGAGTGTGGTTTTTGGTTTTGATAGTCTGGCTGGGGAGAGGCGGGCGAGGAAAGACATTGAATTCGCCTCGCACCAAGAGCGGTTGATGATGATGAGTGAGACGTCTGCGAGAAGTATGATTTTCAAGGTGGTTCGGCGTTTGGCGCGTCACTTGAGGTGCGAGAGATTACAAGATCGATGCAGTCGGTGAGTGATACTCAAGGCTTACTGGGGAGAATGAAGCGAAGCACAGGCAGAAGCTGGAATACGATGCGACTTTAACAAGCTAACAAGCAAGGTGCTGTAGAAAGAGTGACTAACTTCAGTTATGTAGGTGAATGAATCCAACGGAGTGAATAGGTATGCTTGGTGGTGAAGCTACGCGAGACTAAATTCGCAAACTACGGCTCGGTCCCAAAGGATCAAAGGGCTGCAGACATGAACGCTAACGCAACATCGTGGAAGAAATCTGGTACATACGTCGTATCTAGCGACCTAAATCTGGAAACACATTCTATGCCGAACGCCCAATCTCCATGTCTAAGGCGCTCCTCATGTTGCCCGCTGATAACATCAAATGCTTCTCAAATCTGACTATCACATGAGAATCAATCATCCCGTTCAAGCTTCTCTTTCCTGTAAATCCCTCTCTTCCTTCTCGCGCAGCTGGTGTGTATACCAGATACTCCATAAACTGACACCAAGTCCTGCGAGACAAGCAAAGACGGTAATGAGATAAGCACTGCGGTAACAAGCCAGTCCCTCGGTGCATTCACGCTCGCCCCCGGGCTTCACAATACTGTGTTTGTCGAAGACGAACCCGTAAAATAGGTTGAAGACGTTCCCACTGATCACTGGGCTCAGTGTCATGCATCCCCAGTTTGTGCTCAGACCATGAACTCCAAATGCCTCGGCGACGAGTGAAGGAAAGCATCCGAAGAGGAAGCCGTAAGCTAGACCAGTGAGACTAGATACTAGACTGAGAAAGTGTGGGTTCTCGATAGATAGTGCGAGGACTTGGGCAACGAGGAAGATGATGGCAGCGATAGTGAGGCACCACAGTCTGGAGGCGTGTAGAACCTTGTGCAGGAAGTCCGACCCGACACCTGATGGAAGTTAGTTGCAACACTTCGATGTAAGTCGTCGTTCTTACCACTTGATAATCGTCCAACAAAACTACACACAGACAAGATAGAGACGTGCATGGCTTGGCGTTTGTTGATGAAATCGTCGCTAACAGAATCGTCGTAATGGCGCCACAGTGCATTTGCATCGTTGCCAATGTTGCTATAGGGAAATCAGTCACAGCACTCCTCCATCTGAGTTCAAACTTACTTGATGGTCATCAAACCAACACCGGTCAAAATACCCATAAGCATGAATAGTTGCCAAAATTCGATCATTGGAAGCATCTTTAATCCTCGGATATCTGTACGATGAGCATGGTCCTTAATATTGGTTTCTTCAATGTCATCCCCAGGGCTGGACGATGTGGATTTGGACATCAAGGAGGAGGTTTCCGTATCGGTATTGACGCCTTCGGCTACCTCTTCCCCTGCATCGTATTGATTTAGGGCGTCTGTCTCCTCTGGAGTCGCAATGGAACGGGAAGGCCTACCTGGTTCTTGATGTGCCTGCTGAGCCCGATGTTTAGCCTCCTCTGATTTCGTCCTGTGAAGTCGGTTCGAATCCGCTCGAGCACGGCTAGAAGTTGTCGGGACCGCTGTATAGTGGGGGTGGGGGAGGACTCGGAGGAAGAAGAATCCGACAGTAACTATTCCAAATGTTCCACATGCTAATAGCATCAAGAAATCTCCAGTCGATCCTGGCATGATGAATTGCGCGAACATCGAGAAGAAGAAGGCGCTCAAACCGAATGCTGCCAGGGGGAATCCCGTTGCTGTTCCTCGATGATGTGGCCAGTTTAATGCCGACGTCTTGATCGCTGCAGCAAATGCAGAGCATCCTCCTAATCCAGAGAAGAACGAGAACATGCAGAGCAATGGCATCGAACCAGATCCGCGATCGTATGCTTGATGTAGAGGAAAATAACCCGCCGCAAGTAACAGAGCTCCCATTACGACAGCTGGTCGAGGTCCCTTCGAATCGACCAACATCCCCACAGGTATACCCATCGAATACATTCCCAAATTACCAGATAGTCCCTATGTATATTAGCAGATGATCTGCAGATGTAAAGGTAGTCGTACTATCAAGTTCTGCTCCGTTGAGGAGAGCTTGAGCTTCTCGGCGAAGGCGGGTCCCCATGCCGAATAGACATACTGTTTGGGTCAGTATTGCTTGATAAAATGGCGTGGAAGAAATACATTGGATCCGCATGCCAACGAAATCGCCGTTGCAGCAATACTCGAGACAATTCTCGCGGTATGAAGTGACTTCTCGGCCATGGTGGTGGTATATAACGCTTGATGGGAGCTCTATTTATGGGTTGAGCGTTGTCGGAGTAGAAAGAATCGGGGGCGTATCACTTGTTGATCATTGCGAATGGAGGACTGTGATTGTTGAGGTCAGAACATCGTAAAACGACAGTTGTGAATGTGTTTGTCTGAAATCATAAATGGGATGAGTTGATGTCCAAAGCTGGGTGTGACATTGGTCGGATCTTTGGTTCCATAATTGTAGTCGCGGGCACGTCGTACCCATGTCCACCCAGTCTGGCCCCGGACCAGTCTTATCTTCAGTGGATGTCGGCATCTCAAGCTGCAGCCCAGTACGGCGCGGGGCAGGTGCCCAAGTCACATTCACCGAGCAACATCGGCAACAGAAGGGCAGGCAGGCGAGGCGAGGCTACTCTAGAAGCCTGACCATCAGCCAAGCACTCATCTTCCGCGCGGCTCTAGCTGGTTGAACGACCACAAGTCTCTCCATCCTCACTCCATCGCATCGCATCGCATGCGCCTTCATCAATCACTCCAGGGCCGGATATCGAGCAGTGATTGAATCATACCCACGTCTACCTACATCTCTACAGCAGCATAATTCGATATCATGGGTGCTTTACTCTCCCTGCCACTGCTGGCAGTGCCCAGCATGGGAACCGTACGTCAAAGGCTTTGGAGGCATTTCAACAGGCAGATGCTAACTTCAATAGATCTTTGGCTTCGCGGCAAGTTGCTGTGGTGCAGCAACTTGCTCAGCAGTATGTAGCGCTTGTGGGAAATGCGGGAACAGGTCAGTCTCTCTGGAACAGATGGAGTACTCAATCTAACATCTTGTAGTGTTGCCACTCGCATTGCCTACGCCCTCATACTCCTCATCAATTCGACATTATCATGGATAATGCTCACGCCATGGGCGATCAAAAAGTTGCAACATTTGACATTGGACTACATGGAGATATCATGCCCGAATGGACCTTGTTATGGATGGGTTGCGGTTCATCGAATCAACTTCGCACTGGGAATATTCCACATCATAATGGGCTTCATCTTACTCGGCGTCAATTCTTCAAAGAACCCTCGAGCAGCGATACAGAATGGCTTTTGGGGTCCTAAGATTATCGCATGGCTGGCTCTGATCGTGGTCTCTTTCCTCATCCCGGATGGATTCTTCATGGTCTGGGGCAACTACATTTCTTTCGCAGCAGCGACAGCATTCATTCTCCTTGGATTAATCCTCTTGGTCGACCTTGCTCACTCTTGGGCCGAATATTGCTTAGAGCAAATCGAGGCAAAGGATTCCCGAGCTTGGAGGGGCATCCTCATTGGGTCAACATTGGGCATGTATGCTGCTTCTGTGGCTATGACCATCGTCCAGTACATCTTCTTTGCAAAGGCTGGATGCTCGATGAACCAGACTGCCATCACTCTCAACCTCATATTTTTCTTGGTAGTATCCGGTATCTCAGTACACCCTGCAGTCCAGGAATACAACCCTAAAGCAGGACTGGCTCAGTCTGCTATTGTCGCAGTTTACTGCACTTACCTCACAATGTCCGCTGTTTCTATGGAGCCGGACGACAAGCACTGCAATCCCCTCATACGCCGGGCTCAGAGCACTCGTACAACCTCGATCGTTCTTGGCGCTATCGTCACCATGCTGACTGTTGCATATACCACAACCAGAGCCGCTACCCAGGGAGTGGCTCTCGGAGGCAAAGGGAAGAGCATTAGACTTCCAGATGAGGATGAGCACAACCTAGTCACTCAACAACCCGACAGCCGCCGGGAGATGCGCGCCGCAGCACTCCGCCAAGCAGTCGCCGAGGGAAGTCTTCCAGCAGACGCCTTACTCGACGATGACAGCGACAGCGACGCCGGTGCTGACAGCCCCAAGGACGATGAGCGCACCGCAACTCAGTACAACTATACACTCTTCCATGTCATTTTCTTCCTCGCCACAGCTTGGGTCGCTACCCTCCTTACCTCGAACTTCGAAGATACCACAGCCAACGACCTGGAGGGTTTTGCACCGGTGGGCAGAACGTACTGGGCTAGTTGGGTGAAGATTATTAGTGCTTGGGCTTGCTATGCAATCTACACCTGGACTCTCGTGGCGCCTATCGTGCTACCTGATAGGTTTGACTTTTCGGACTAGATTGAGTTGTATGGTGACGGCTTGGTCAGTTGTTGTATTAGGTATTATTGCATGAAATAGGCGGTCATTGCATTTTGTTTCCGAGGAAGGCGGTTTTATATCATACCTGCGACTGAAATACAGTTCTTGCATGTCACACTTCTTCATATCTTGTGCTCCTTTCATTCCCAGGCGTCTCGTGAGGGGTATACCAAGTATTCCTCGTAGAGTTATCTGTATATTCTCAAAGAATCGTGTAGCTTCTAATCTGAAAATGTGTTCCACGCCTCTTATATCTCAGACATAGCTTAGCCTGAGCCTCAGCCCAGTCCAGCGAAGCACGAGTCACCTCCTGCACCTTCCACATCCTCGGTACCAATGAATGAGCAAACATAGCGTGTATTCTCAAACATTTTAGCATTTTGAAACTGGTTTGTTGCATGTCGCAAAAGATCTAGATTGTTGTGGTTTAGATGTTTGTTGTCTACTCCCTAGATTCACTTGTACCTCAGTATGGTTAGAGGCCGGAGAACAGAAGTGGATGTAACAGTACAACAAGCGAAACGACGACTGCCAAGGAGATATCTCGTCTACCTATCCACCAAAACACCTTATTGCATACCGAAAAGATGCGAATTGCGTCTTAGTGATATAATCAAAGTACTGCTCACTATCTATGTCGCAGTTCTATTCATAGTGATCGCCGTTAATGTGGTGGGGCATTACTTGCTTAACGAGATAGAAGCTGGTGAGTTGAGCTAGGCTGGCGAGGATAGATACTAGCACTAGGTTCCAAGTTCTGCTTCTCCATCCATATATCGCTTTGCGATTCTACAAGTCCCGATCTGGGGTTTGTTGCATATCGTAGAGAACGTCCCACCTTTTAGCACTGTTCATTGTTCACAGAGAGAATATTTTTGAAGTCCTTTGAGCGGCCTCTGACGTTGGCGGGGCATGCGGGCGGTCTGTCAATCTTTGTGTGTATACTTGTACATGGAGAAGCAAATGTCTGAAAGCACCATCTGAGTTCATTGTGTAGTTTGTTCAACCTGTTATATACGCTGTGGCATTCATATCAGCTGGCAGTTCATGACTGATGCAATTTTGTGGTTGCTTTGGGGCAGTGATAGGCGTGAAGTGCTGGTGATGCGATGTGATTTGCTGCCGCCGCTGGAACTATTTACTGTACTCCACACCATCCACTTGTTAAAATGACAAAATATAATTGTACATTCTGTTGCATTTCGCATGGTGTGTCCCACCTTTTAGCTTTCTGTCTATATCGTGGCTATACTTGTTTGTTCTTTTGGCGTGGAGGGAGCTTGGAAAGTCATTCTCTATGCGTCAGATTGATCAGTTCTGGAATCCCACTTGCGATCTCTACTCTGAGGCTTACGGAATGAAAATAATTGGCATATGCTAGACGCGAGGCTGCATGCAAAGGTTTTGTGTGATTGTATCTCATATCTGACACTTGTGAATCACATGAATTCATTTACGAATTGCTTTCGTTGAAGCTAAGTTGTATAATTTCATTTTACACTCTTCCTCTCACACCCTCTCGAAGACTGAGAAATAAAGCCTAAATACCCCTCCCACCATCAACCTCCAAACAAGTACCAGTAATGAATTTCGCCTCATCACTTGCCAGATACAAACAGTAATTCGCGACGTCGGTTGGGTGGGTGAGTCGTCCTAGTGGGACGTTGAAGAGGAATTTCTTGAAGTTCTCTTCGGTTGGTGGGACGCCGACGAAGGTCTCGAATCTGTGTTTTGGTATGTGTCAGAGATTGGGTGGAAGATGTCAATGGAGAAAGACTTACAGGCCAGTAGCACTCAATAGAGGACAGACGGAGTTGACGCGGACTTGCTTGTCGCCGTATTCAGCTGCCAGACCTTTGGTGGCCTGTAGACGTTGTTAGTGGATACTCTCTTCTGGATGGCTGTGGAAGTCAAGGGGTAGGAAATATACAGAAACATACATTGGTGACAGCTGCTTTGCTAGCGTTATACCAGACAAGACCTGGTCTAGGTCTCGTGGCACCGATTGAAGCAATATTTACGATCGAGCCTCCCTCGCCTTGGTTGATGAGGTTTGGAATGAAGTGCCTGGCGGAGTGGAAAATACTCTTTACGTTGACGGCGAAGACTTTGTCAAATTCGTCTTCGGTGACATCGATGGTTGGCTATTTGGTTGTCAATATGACTTACTTGTATCGACGAGGTCGGTAGAATTGTGCTGTACCTTGTTTTTGTAACTGGTGCCAGCATTGTTGATCAGGATGTCCATACGGCCCCATTTAGCGAGCGTATTCTCCATCAAGTTCTCCCAGTCCGCTTCAAGAGCGACATTGGTCTTGATGAAGTGCATGGAGCTTGGTTGGTAGTTTGCTACTCTTTCACCTCCAACTGGGCTGTCGTCATGTCAGACCAATTCATTGAAGGCAGACCTCCGTTTTGAGGAGTGGCCGTTTTGTTACAAATTCAAGACATACGGAACGGTTTCCCTAGGATTTTGATTTGATGGACAAAGGTGGAATTTCAGAAAGAGGGCAATGAGACTGAAACTCACTCCATGTCTGCAACAATGACTTTGCAGCCTTCTTCCGCGAACCTCTTAGAAATTGCTTCGCCAAACCCAGAGCCTCCGCCGGTGACAATCGCGACCTTGCCCTTGAGGCGACTACCTAGAACTTTAGGTTCGGCTGACATGTTGAATCTGTGTATTGATTCGGCAACTTTCTCAGAGATTGATCTTTCGTCTGAGAAGATAAGGCCGAGGAAGTGAGGAGATATCAAACAGATGAACACACAGGGACCGGATTAGTCGGTTGAGAAAAGTGGTATGATATTAATTGGATCCAGAAGAAAACTGAGATTGAATTGTTCTTTGGATAGACTGATACCTAAGAAAATCAGAGATATAGAAAGAGTATTCTGTACTCTAGAAGAGAAGGGAAAGCACGATGATCAGGAGAGACTTTGATGGCGGAAGAGTGGCATGAGGGGTAACCACGTGATTTGATGCGGGGTTGTGTGCCCGCCATATTTCCGGTAGAGCATCCGTAAATCGCAGACCGGAATCAGAGCTTTCAGTTCTGGTCTCGTATCTAGGTTCAGACTTACAGTGCGAGCATAGTGCTGGATGGCACATTTCCATTTAGTAGTGAAGTTCACGCTGAAAGAAGGCCATAAGCGATCCCCAATCAATATCAACACTCGAAGCGACCGCGATCCCGGCCAGGTCTTATCAGAGTCACCTGAGCCTGTGGAAGCAAGATCATAATCCTTGCCTCTTCTCTCGTGTTGTTGGAATAGACTTTTCTCGTACTGCATCCATACAGTAGACACAGCCTCGCATCGAGCCAGCGCACATGTGTACAGAGCAAGATCTGGCCATGGTTCCCGCCACAAGCGTGGACTCAAGCTTTTGAATTACGCGGCTGTGTACCTTCGTGTTCATAAACTTGCAACCTTCCAGTAGCGGCAATGTTTGTTGAGTGTGGCACGCAGCAGTCGCGTGGTGGTACTGAAAGAGACGTCTGTAGTGTTCTTCGCGAGACAAGTCAAGGATTCATAAGTGCGAGCCCAGGGAAATCTACTCAAGGCCATGGTTGATCAGATACACACTTTGTCGATATTGATACCTTCTTATCGCAACCCTGCTTTCATCTCTGCCTTGCATCCGGCTTGGTAGTTGAGCGCCGAGAAGAGGCGTTTTATCAGCCGTGTTAGCCGTTCGTTCACCGTTGAAAAATCGAGAAACCAGGTTTCTTGGTCCAGGTCAGTATACCAAGTTCTCGAGAGTGGGGGCTCTGGAGGAGGGGAGTTCTAAGCGGGTATCTTTTTCGTAGGATTTTGCTTGGGTCCCTGGAGTTTTGAAGGTTGAGATCATGGTGAACGGCGGGCAGCCAGCCTCAATGCCGCCAACCAGCGAATAAGCGGATGCGGAATTACAATATTTCGAAGACAGGGATACGCGAGAACGTCATCAGCATTTGCATGCAGCATTTGCGCCACTCAGGACAAGGGCGGTTGTGTTGCACGCCCACGATGCAGATGCTCCCGCTGGCTGAATGTGATAGGACGCTTCTGTGCCATCCTTGCGACGAAAGCAGAGGCCAAGTTCTTGAACCTCTACGGAGGAAAGATGGGAAAGTCATGAACGCGGTCTGGAATTCTCAGTGCTCGCAGTGTCTGAGGCTAGGTCCACTTCATCTGCAGCCTCGCGTTGGATCATGCTACTAGAGTAGTCTCACCAGTCAGAGGAGTTGCTATTCTTACTGACAAGTTGACACCAAAGCGGGGTGTCAAAAAAAGGCCCGGTCAATTCGGCGCTGGATTGGTTTTCGAATCGGGAACCCAGGAATGGACTTCCTTGACTGCAGACGCCTTCGTCCAAGCACCTGCACGAAGACATGCACTTGTAACAAAAGAGATGTTGTTGTCGATGCTGTTATCTCTGCGCTGGCTGGATTTCTGACTGGCAGAAACAATTGATTCAATGATGAGGACTTACCAGAGGTTAGATGAAGCAATTTTATGGCGAGGCCCCCTGCTTGAATGTCACCACCCAGTGCCCACAGCTTTGACCACTTCCCAGCCTCCTCGCGGAACGAACTGACTTCTCACTCTAGCGCTCTGGTGTCCCGTCGCCTAGCCACCTTCTTTTCCACGAAGCACCATGATATGAGGATTAGAGAAAGCTAGAAAGTACTACTTTGTAATTCATAGCGATGACATGACTGAGATTGGGCCGAATAATCAAAATGTTTGCCGCAGATCTAAAATTGTTATGGATGGCCACTTTATGGCGTTCTTCCTTGTCGAGTAAACACGCTACAGCACCGCCAGGGATTGTGCATTCAGTAGCTTGAAGAGCTTCAACATCTCACTTCACGTTCTGTCTAGGGTAGGTGGAAACATGCACAGTCTTCAGCACCTCCAGCCGGGTTTCTTGTCGTGGTCTCAGGCCATGCTCCGAACTCTGCAGCAAGATGTGGCTCACTCATTGATTCTGTGACCGGCCGTTAAACAAGAACAATATACCGCATACTCCACGGTAGTAAGCGAGGATTGTGTACCGTACCTGATTGTTAGAGGTACAGGATAAATAAACATATGAGATAGAGTATGTACCGGTAGAGAACGAACCGACCGACCAAAGTAGCCCATGAGAGATCTAAGTGACCTGCCGGCGGCTGTTCTCTCCAGGCTGGAGAGCTGGAGGTCTCGGTACTTCCCTCATGAGTGACAGTCAGAGTGACATGACATCGGACCTACTGTAGCTTGACACCCCCTGAAAGACTTATCCTGAATCGGTGATGCTCCAGAGGCTCAAGGCTACGGACTGCAGTCCCAGCATGCTACCTCCGTACGGTACCATAGACCGAAGATCGCATTTTGCCCGTTTCCTTTCGCCTCTCTCTCTCCCTCCTCTTTCTTCTTTTGTTTGTTTTGCAACCCACACTGTCGCTCACTGCTCTGTCCGTCCATTCGTTTGATAGTGCGCCTTGTCTGCTCTTCGCTTGCCTAGTCAAGACTCAAGAGAGGAGAGGAAGCAAAGGCTGAAGAAGTCGAAGGTTTGACCCTCCAAAACCCACCTGCACCTGTACTCCGGCCGCGATCGCCATGAAACATTGCACTGACGCCACAGCTGCGAGTACAGAGTTCCCAGCAATAATAGACCCGATCCCATATCTTGCGGCACTGCCTGCCCAGTCAGTCGTTAACCAACAGGACTTCCATCCTTGAGCCTTGAGTCTGTCAGAATTACGGAGGTAGTTAGTTGTCTTGGATAGGATAGGATAGGTGGAGTTGTGTCGTTGATTGCGCTGCGAGCCAAGGGAACCAGGCCATTTTCGCTTGGCTGCACTGCCGAAGAACTCCAGCGCGCCGCTCACTCGCTGCCATCCATCCCGTCACTTTTCCTATCGCCCCAATCGAATTCTACCCGTCTGGATTCTTCAACACCACAACGCCCTCGCCTCAGGAGCGATTGCATTGTCGCGAACGGCGCTGAAGACTCGAAAAGTCTTTTAGATGCGGAGGCGACCGTCCGCAGAGGCCGAAGGCGACTCTACTCCTGCGCCATCGAATGCGGACATAGCTTCTGCTCTTGTTGAGGGAGCAGGGGGTTCCTCCAGATCCGACGAGTCGAACGCGAATAAAGAGCCCAGCAATCTTCAGACGACAGCTGCAACTCGACGACAAGATACCAAGATCAATCAGACGCCGCACGAGCTCGACAGAAGGAAAAGCACCGACAAGAGGCACGCAACTGCGCGGAGTCGGCGGCCCAGCAGCAGTACGAATTGGCAGCCTGCACAGCTACGAGATGGCGACGTAGACAAAGATCGACCTACAGAAACCTCGGTCCTCATCGTGTCCTCGAAAGAAGACATGGTATCCGAGAAGATGCCCGAGTCTCGACAGAATACCCGTCGCTCGAGGCTGAGAAGCCCCTGGTCGATCTCTTTCCTCACCCTAATCACAACAGCGTTGGCCCTGCTCTCACTGGCCTCCATAATACACTCGTTCTCAAGCCGGCAGTTGGATACAAAAGGATGTCGAATGTCATATATGAGACCGTCGTTTGCGAAGCTATCCGACTTTGATACAGAGCATACGCGGTTCGCAAGCAAATACTCGGTTTATTTATACAGGGAGGGTATGGTTGATGAGGACACGAAGGTACATAAGTCAATGAAGAGGTAACCCCAACGCTGACACATCTCTATAGGTGAAAGGAGTTCCGGTTCTATTCATTCCTGGAAATGCTGGTTCCTACAAGCAAGTGCGTCCTATTGCCGCCGAGGGGGCTACCTATTTCCACGATGTCTTACGGCACGATCAAGGTGCGATCAATGCCGGAGCACGAAATCTCGATTTCTTTACCGTCGACTTCAACGAAGACATTACAGCATTCCATGGCCAAACCATGCTTGACCAGGCTGAATATCTCAACGAGGCAATCGCATATATCTTGTCTCTTTACCATGATCCGCGCAGGTCTGAGAGAGACCCAGACCTTCCAGATCCTACATCGGTTATAATACTGGGGCATTCGATGGGAGGAATAGTCGCGCGAACCATGCTGGTGATGCCCAATTATCAGTCGAACTCGATCAACACAATTATCACCATGTCTGCTCCGCATGCACGCCCCCCTGTTTCTTTTGATGCCGAGATCGTCCGAACATATAAGAAAATCAACGATTATTGGAGGCAGGCATATTCGCAGAAGTGGGCGAACAACAACCCCTTATGGCACGTTACGTTGATTTCTATTGCTGGTGGAGGACTTGATTCTGTGGTTCCGTCAGATTACGCCAGTCTCGAGTCATTGGTTCCAGATACACATGGCTTTACAGTCTTCACTACATCTGTTCCGAATGTATGGACTGGTATGGATCATCAAGCTATCCTGTGGTGTGATCAGTTCCGGAAAGTAGTTGTGCGATCGCTCTACGACGTGATTGACGTTAATCGACCCGCCCAGACGAAGCCACGAGCAGATAGGATGCGGGTATTCAAAAAATGGTACTTGACAGGAATGGAGACTATTGCTGAGAAGACTCTGTCGCAGAAAGAGCCAACAACTTTGCTTACCTTGGAGGACAATTCGAACTCAATACTGGCACAAGGGGAACGATTGACTTTGAGGAAGTTCGGACAGAGCCGCAAACCGCGAGCGCATCTTTTACCGATTCCACCTCAAGGAACACCAGGAGGCAAGCGATTCACACTTATGACGGATCAGAAGCTCGACAAACCTGGTGATTCTGGGAAACTGGAAGTGCTGTTTTGCAGTGTCTTCCCACTCCACCCTGGGCAATCAGCGACACTGTTCTCTATGAATATGGACTTGTCAGGCGATAGCTCTGGGTCTACAAGACTGGCGTGTAAAAATGCAGCTTCTGATGTGATTGTACTTCCAGCCTCGACAAGAACAACCAAACGGCCCTTTTACCTGGACCAGGAAGCGGAAGTTGTCCCTTTCTCATATTTGCAATATGATCTGGAGGATATCCTTGACCATCAATTTGTTGCTATTGTCGATAAAGCAGTCGATCCTACTCCTGGCTGGGTTGTAGCGGAATTTAGCGACAATGTGCACTCCCATCGAGTGCGGTCTCTAGGCCTTCGACGACTTCTGACTTTGGGACTGAAGATCAAGCTCCCACCCAATCGTCCTATGGTTACAGAGGTCAAGATTCCCTCCTTACACTCGAGTTTGCTTGCATATAAACTTGAGATGGGGAATCAAGTCTGTGGAGAAGACGCTGAGCTTTTCACGCCACTGCTCCGACAATATATCTCGGAACCTTATGAGTCTAAATATTTTGTCAACGTCAAGCAAGCCAATATCAACCTCCACGGGGTTTCGCCATACATGCCGCCAGCTTTGAAGGCCAAGTCTGCTCAAGATGGCTTGACACTCCAATTCTGGACCGATCCTACGTGCAATTCAAGCGTCAAGATTTCTCTGAAAGTCGATATACCTGGAAGCCTGGGCAAGCTTTACATGCGATATCGGACTGTATTTGCAGCATTCCCGCTGTTGATCGTTGCATTGGTCCTGCGCAAGCAGTTTCGGGTTTACGATGAGACGGGATTCTTCATGTCATTTTCCGAGAGTCTCGATCTGTGTCTACGTCAATCGTTACCGCTGGTCCTCTTGGCACTTACATGTTTGTCAGTTTCGTTCGCCCAGACTAGCTCAGCGCCGCCTCGACCCGCTTCGTCCGGTTTCTGGGGTTGGGGTAGTAATGCCACCGAATCACAGATAGACTTCACCAGGAACGATCTGCTAGTCGGCTCTCCAGACCCCTTCTTCTGGTTCATGGTCCCGCTCATAGGCCTGGTTTGTGTAGGAGTCTGCGTCATGTTGAACTACGCGACCCTTGCTCTTACGCATGTTTTGAGTATTGTGTACGCTCTTGTGAGCGTCAAGCCTGCATGGTTACGAAACGAAGACAAGCGAAGAGCAGCATCTCCAGCATTTGCACCATCGACACCACGTCGACGAATTTTGACCACTGCCATACTCTTGTTTTTGGTGTCAACCGTCATCCCATACCAGTTTGCATATCTTGTAGCATGTCTTGTACAAATCGCCACTTGTACGCGTGCACTTCGTTTCGCAAGAGAAGCACGATCCAACACGAATTTCAACTTCCACAATTACGCCCACTCGATCCTCATTCTCATGCTCTGGATTCTTCCTATCAACCTTCCAATACTCGTGGTCTGGGTACACAACTTGGCTGTACACTGGCTCACGCCGTTTTCATCTCACCACAACGTACTTTCCATCATGCCGTTCATCCTTCTGGTTGAGACGCTCACCAGTGGGAAAATGGTACCGCGGGTCACTTCGCGTCTCCGCCATTTCACTAGCGTGTTCTTTTTCTTCATCGCCATATATGCTGCAGTGTATGGAGTCACCTATGCATACATGCTCCATTACCTCGTCAATTTTGTGGCGGCTTGGCTTGTCGCAATCCACAGCTCTACTTCATCTTGGACATTTGCTGGGCTAAGCACAATGTTCGAGCCAGAAGGGACCGAGAGCACGCGGAAGCGAGGAAAGACACCTTGAGAAAAACCACTTGTCCTAGCGAACAAATAATATACGATTCCACGACTCGACGCAGCATTTCTCCTCTACAACGCGAGGAGTGTCGAATGCTATACCATGCTAGATTTTCACTCCAACACAGTTCATAAGTTTACATCCTTCGGCGTTTACAACACAGCATACATGAGCGGTTCTTGTCTCCCAAGAGAGACTTTTAGATTCTCACATGAGGAGTCATACGTGCCTGGCTTTTGCTGTATATACCTTCTCAATCGGCGACCTTGTCTTTTCTTGCATGCATAACTCGCGCTCGCGAGCGCTGGACGTTTAACATTTCTGCATTTCGCACCAAATCCCCATAGCAAGTCCAGAGGTACTTGCTGCTGGGGACATATTTAATGTCTATACCTCTTCAGATGGCGATGATAAGCAGCCGGCTTAAGAGGGGGATCGGAAGGGTTGTATAGTTGGATTGGAGCTTTGGGAGGCTGGTACCGGTTGAGTTTTTGCTGGCTACTGCTGAGTTGGCTGGAGTTGGTATGAAAGACAGGTTGGGGCTGATAAACGAAGAAGCCTTGCTGAAACAGCACGCTGACTTAGATTGCGTGCGGATGGTGGCTGGAAGTAAAGGCCCATTGCGAATCAATGAGAGCTTGAATATAGAATCGTGTCGTGTTTATACTACTTGCATGGAGCTCTGCAAAATGCAACCTAATACTTGGACCAACATTAGCTTCACCTGAAAAGTGACTGTAAAGTGTAACAATCTGTACCTAGCTTGGCATATGCATTCATAATTGTGAGTCTTTACAAATTCGTGCTTGCCAAAACACATGGGAATATCGTCGCAGGAGGTGCTGAGCTGCTGAGGTCACGATTGGGAAGTCACGTCCCGCGTCAACCACTTTAAATATCGCGTTGCCAATCGCGTCGCCCCTCCACAACCAAAGATGCAGCAATGGCCACCATAAAGGCGATTGAAGGCAAGACGGTCAGTCCCTTTCATTACCTGAACAGACACTTCTCTGACCCCCTACAGGTACATCAAATACAGTCTGGCCAGGTAATCGTTGATTTATGTTCCGTGGTGAAGGAGTTGGTGGAAAACAGCCTGGACGCAGGAGCGACAAGTATTGGTAAGTTCGAAATGGCCTAGCAACCAGCATCACTCCCTGCTACGATGCTAATAACTCTGGTGGCACAGATGTGCGATTCAAAAATCAAGGTCTGGATGCCATAGAAGTGCAGGATAATGGCGATGGTATTTCCCCGCACAACTACGATACTCTCGCCCTCAAACACCACACCTCTAAACTCTCTACCTATTCCGACCTCACGACCCTGCAGACCTTCGGGTTCCGCGGCGAGGCTCTCTCTTCGCTATGTGCGCTGTCGAAGTTCTCTGTTGTGACGTGCATGGCGGCGGATGCGCCCAAGGGCACGAAACTCGACTTTGAGGTGTCGGGCAAGTTGAAGGGGACAAGTGTTGTTGCTGCGCAGAAGGGAACCACCGTTTCAGTGGAGAATCTATTCAATAACCTGCCTGTGCGGAGGAGGGAGTTGGAAAGGAATATCAAGAGGGAGTGGAATAGAGTGGTGGGTGTGTTGGGTCAATATGCTTGCATCCAGACTGGTATCAAGTTCTCTGTGTCCCAGCAGGCTGGGAAGGGGAAGAAGACAACATTGTTCTCTACGAAGGGAAACCAGTCGACGAGGGAGAATATCGTGAATGTTTTCGGGGCGAAGACTCTCACGGCTTTGATTGCTCTGGACTTGAATCTTGAGCTGGAAGCTACTAGTGCTCCAAGTCAGAGATGGAGCACCCAAGAAGATGGTGGCTCAAAAGAGATCCGAATAGTAGGCCACATTTCAAGACCGGCCTCGGGCGAGGGCCGTCAAACCCCAGATAGGCAAATGTTTTTCGTCAATTCAAGGCCTTGTGGTCTGCCGCAGGTCTCCAAGGCTTTCAACGAGGTCTACAAGGCTTACAATGGCACCCAGTCGCCGTTCATATTCGCCAATATCGAACTCGATACACATTTGTATGATGTCAATGTCAGTCCAGATAAGCGGACCATTTTGCTACATGATCAGACGCGTATGCTGGAGAATCTGAAGGAGGCTCTCACAGCTCTTTTCGAATCACAAGACTATACTGTGCCCATATCACAATTGCCTGCACAGAAACAGCCCACTTACAAGCAGCTGACTATCAGTCGCGAAAACAGTGGACTTTCGAGGACATCCCAAACTCCAGCAGAGTTGACAGAAGCCGACGACTCTGAAGGTTCTCGATCTGTCAGTAGAGAACCCGGCGAGGACGACGATGAAACGCCAGCGAAGAAGTTCAATCCTCAATTTCGACGCGGTGCTGTTTCCAGAGAATCTATGAGCAGGGACAGTGGAGCCGTTAGTCTGATATCAAAATGGGCAGGGAGGAAGTCAGAGGATCGCGTAGAGAGAAACGAGCAAGACGAGACGGTGCCAAAATCTGCCTCCAAGATACCTGTCGGCCTTTCAGAAGAAAAGCGGAGACTCGTCGAAAAGCTACGACGTGAGAGTGAGGAAGCACATGCAGCACCTAAGTCTTCTGAAGAAGCTGATGGTCTCGCTGCGACTGAGCGATCTTTAAACACCCCAGCCTCTTCCGCCAGACCACCTGTTATCATATCCAACTTTGATAGGCAGCTTTCCGAAGGTCCAACGATTAGTAGTGACAGGGGGTCTGTCGACCGTGAATCGCCAATTCCTGCACTACAGCCAATCCCGAAGCCAACGCCGTCCATTGCAGACAGATTCTCCAGCACACCTAGATCGCAGAGACCGGCCCCAGAGATAGCTACTATCACGATTGGAGACTCTACTGTGACTAGTTCTATTGGGACCCCTTGTCCCAAGAGGACCCGAAATGACGAGACTCCAAGTGCATCTAATCATAGCCGCCCTCCTCAAGGTCCAAAGCCTACACTGCCGACATTTGGAAAGGGTCTTAGCCAGATGTTCGCGGCTCCTGGAACTGCTCGCCAATCAGTTACTGATGATGACATTGAAGATGATTCAGATGATGGAAATGTACGGCCGTCTGCTCAACTGGCCACCAGCTCTGGCGATCGATCGCTCGCGATTGATGACGCCAGCAATGAACAGGTGATGCACAAGCCTGAAGCGAAGAACATCGTACATTCAGACCCAGATTCTTCTCTTCCCACACCCGAGGCTGAAGACGATGACGATTATGTTGATGAAGCAGAGAAGAAGGCTCTCGAAGAGGCCAAGGTCCAGGAGATGATCCAGGAAGCCGAGAAGGCAGCTGTACTTCCATCCCAGGAGAACGTTGAGCGCGCGAAAGTACTCCTCAAAGGCGGCTCGAAGAAAAAGGATGCGACTCTGAACCTAGTGAGGTTGGTCATCACCGACATTACTAAGATTGGCGAACAATGTCAGATTCTCGAAGAGGCATTGTCAGCCTACCAGACAGCTGTGACAGAGAAAGCTGAAGATGAGGCTTTGGACTCAGAGCAGGCAGAAGAGAAGCTCTCCCTGACCATTTCTAAAGCTGATTTCGCCAAGATGAAAGTCGTCGGCCAGTTCAACCTTGGCTTCATTCTTGCCACTCGAGCATCAGGATCGAACTCTGAAGATGGTGTCATGACTGCTGATGATATGTTTATTATTGATCAGCATGCTTCTGATGAGAAGTATAACTTTGAGCGCCTGCAAGCTACGACAATTGTACAATCCCAAAGACTAGTCCGTCCAAAGATCCTCGATCTTACTGCTCTAGAAGAAGAGATCGTGATGGAGAATCTCGCAGCTTTGGAGACCAATGGCTTCATTGTGACAGTCGATGAATCAGGAGAATCCCCAGTTGGAAATCGCTGCCAGCTTGTCAGCCTACCTCTAAGTCGCGAAACCGCCTTCTCTCTTACAGACCTTGAAGAGTTGATCGCACTGCTCGCGGAACATCCACCAGGCACAGTACCCCGACCTGCCAAAGTCAGGAAGATGTTTGCCATGAGAGCTTGCAGGAGCAGTATCATGATTGGAAAGACTTTGACGTATGAACAGATGGGTAAGGTTGTTACGCATCTGGGAGAACTGGATAAGCCGTGGAATTGTCCGCATGGGAGACCGACTATGAGACATCTGTGTGGACTTGGAGAGTGGGATGTTGAAGGGTGGAAGGAGGATGCTAGAATAGACGAGGAGGAAGAGAAGGTTGTTGGGACGAATTGGGCAGCTTACGTCAGGGGTAACCGGGGCGTGTCTGCTTCACCGGAACCAGAAGCAAATGAGGAGGACGATGTAGATGGAGAGGACGAAGATATTTCGGGTGAAGATGAGGACCCAAATGAACAGACATTGGAAGGCGGGGAGGTTTCGGATGCTGAGGAAGTTGAGGAGTAGCTGGCAAGTTGCACCAGCGAATCATAGGGATTGTTTATTTTGGAGTCAGCAGCGAGAGCTCGGTTATTTTCGGGTTGCGAGAGGCGTCTTTGGTGCAGGTATTGATTTCCAATTCTCGTTTCTACATTTGTACAGACAACACCCCTTTCGTCCAAGATACCCAATTCCTAGCCATAGTCCACATACTTTCTCCCAGTATATGCGCCATAAAATGAACAAATAAACAAACAAATCAACCAATCATGAGCAAAACTCCCGCATTTCCTTGTCCAACCAATCACTCAACCCATTTACAAACCACTCACCTTCCTAAACCTAGTTCCCCATCCCTTTCCTCCATTATTTCCTCCACGTCCCTCCTCAGCAACCTTCCCACTAACATCCCTCCTATCAAAGACCCTGAAGCCACTTTTATTCCCAAAATCATTCCCGCTCGAAACCTGTCTATTTGACCCCCCAATCATAATCGGCGGCGTCCCCGGCTTCAACTCGCCATAATGCTTCGCCTTGAACGCGAGATCTTTCTGCTCGGTTTCCCTCTCCCGCTCCTTTGCGCGCTCGAGTTCGGGTGATGTGATATCCGCGATATCACCACTTCCATTGCCCATTACCATGCCTAGATGGTTTCCGCGATCATGCACACTACGATCAGGTACACTTCGCTTTTGGCCATAACGCTGCCCCTTCCCGTTACTACTAATCTCACTCAACGGCGAATTCATACCCTCTCTCTCTCTATACGCAGCAGCAGCAGCGAAATTCATCAAGTGCCGCGGCGTAGGCGGGTTCGCCTCTAATGGATTCGGGTGGTCGTATGAAGAGCCGTAATCAGTCGCTACATCTATAGAGATGTCTTCTTCTGAATCGTGCCGTTGGTGTAGGGGTTGGTATTGTGCTTTCTTTGCGGGGGAGGATCGCGTGCGGGCTTTGCCGATGCTGTCGTGTGCGAACCAGGGTTCGTTTATGGCGCCGACGTTGTGGGTTGTGGTTGTGCGGAGGGAGGAGGTGTCGGAGAGGGGGATTTCGTGGGTGTAGGGCGCGCGTTTTGGGGGGGAGGGGGGTGGTGTGTATTGGTTTTGGGTTGGGAAGTTGGAGCCGGAGTTGCGCTTTAGTTGGTCGGTGGTAAGGGAGGAGCGGTTGGATGGGACGGCTTGGTATTGTCTGCTGGGGAGATCGGCGCGCGGGTCTCGGGATGGTGGTGGAGTGGATTTGTAGGTTGAGAAGGAGGTTGTGGACTGGGTGCGGGTGTGGAAGAAGGGGATCGTGGGTGGGCGGCTCAAGTCCTCGTATGCGGCACCAGAGGCATGCTTGCTTTCCAGTGGGAGGGAGATGCGCTTCTCGGAGTAGTTGGAGGAGATTGCGGTTGAGACGGAGGACTTGTTGCGTTTGTGGCGGGTGGTGAGATTATCCTCCAGTGGGTTCATGTCCGGTGGTAGCTTGGTGATCTTGCGGAAAGTTACAGCCAAGTACAACGATATTGCGAGTGAGAAGAGGTGTAGCCCACCGCCAACAGCCGCGAGGTAGAAGACGCATTTGGAGAAAATGCTTATGAGGGTCGGGTCGGAGAGGATGGTCTTCCACCCAGCTTGTTTGGTCATTGCTACAAGAGCACTGAAGGCATAGAACGGAGCAATGGAGACATCGAAGAATGAGGCGAAGAGCATGTAGGATGCTGATGATGCTGGGGTTCGTCCTGAGGGTTTGCGGCCTAGATGGTAGATACCGTAGACTGTGTGTAGGATGGCTACTCCGGGCTATACTTCGTCAGTCCTGGATTCATGGCATCGAGAAGGAACAGTGTCATACAACTATCCTCATCACCCATCCTGTAGAGGCGTCAACGCCTTTAATCAGGATCATCAGGACCAATAGTCCAAGAGCCGCAAGCAATTCGAAGCATCGTAACACCAATTGTATGATGCGCATCCATTTTATCCATTTCTTAACACTGGGATTCATAGGTGTCGCAGTTGAGCTTCCGTATGGGAGTATTAGATACGAACTATGCGCCTTGATTAGCAGACATTCAAATAGCCTAGAATATGGCATATGATAGGAGAACATACTCAGGATGCTGATTGAAGTTCACCAATGGTCCCTCATGCTTCGGTCGTGGAGGTTTCGGTGTATAACTTGCACGGGTTACAGCCTTGGGATCGAATTCGCGATATGGAGACCTTGGACCCTCTGTTTTGATCGGATCGTAAAGGAATGGAGGTTGAATACCACCCATTGTTGCTTAAAGAATGACTGAACTGACTCGAGACTGATGTGACAATGAGACAAGCAGCGAGCAAAGATATCAGAAAATCGGACGGTGGAATGCGACCTGGAATGCGATGTTTGTCAGATATGAGCAGGGAAGCTCCAGGGTGTGCAGGGAACCTTGAGGTGGAGGGGCATTTGTTTACGGAGCTTAGCGCATTGCTATGGGCAACGCCCGCAACAGAACCCGCTTAAATTGCAGGGGGAGCTGTTTAGCGATAAGATATCGGATGCATGAGAGAATTGTCCGAGAATCTTCAAGATGACGTGCAAACGCGGAAATGGACAGAATCGCGAGACCTTGGGTCTGCACAAGATGTACGAACGTGTTGACTAGACGGGTGTCAACAATCCCAAGCACAAGGATTGTCGCTAGACAATGTCGAAACTACACAGCTAAAGTTCATGCTCAAGATGGACGACCATTCCGCATGGCAGTCATTGGATCCGGTCCGGCCGGTTTCTATACTGCATACAAAGTAATGTCGAAAATTGAGAACTCAATGGTCGATATGTATGAGCAATTACCAGTTCCCTTTGGACTGGTGAGGTTCGGTGTCGCTCCAGATCATCCCGAGGTGAAGAATTGCCAGGACAAGTTCGAAGAGGTAGCCGAGTCGCCACGCTTCAACTTCGTCGGAAACATCTCCATTGGAAACCAGGCTGGTGCTCTACCTCTGAGAACGCTCTTGCCACATTATGATGCGATCCTGTTTGCTTATGGAGCTTCGAAAGACCGGGCTCTTGGTATTGAGGGCGAGGATTCGCTAAAGGGCATTTATTCTGCGAGGGCGTTTGTCGGCTGGTACAATGGACTTCCTGAGTACTCGAGTTTAGCACCGGACTTGACGATGGGCGAAGAAGCTGTCGTTGTTGGCCAAGGAAACGTCGCACTCGATGTGGCGAGAATTTTGCTACAGGACCCTGAGATTTTGAAAGAGACCGATATCACGACGAATGCTATCCAGACGTTGAGAAAAAGTCAGGTCAAGAGAGTACGGGTCGTCGGGAGGAGAGGTCCGATGCAGGTGAGTAGAGTTTCAGAGCCAAGTGAAGTCAGGTATTGATGGATGTTTAGGGAGCGTTTACGATTAAAGAAGTCAGAGAACTAATGAAGTTCCCCTCGGTTGCATTTCATCCTGTCGACACATCACTCATACCGGAGGATGTTAGCAAGCTACCTAGACCGACGAAGCGAATCATGGAAGTCCTCAAGAAGGGATCAGGAGCATCTGTCTCGACAGCCCCAAAATCGTGGTCCTTAGATTTCTGTCTGTCGCCAAAATCCTTTCTTCCCAGTACGGCATCACCAAATCAGCTTGGTAGCATGTCATTCGAGAAGACGACTTTGAATCCTGATCCATTTTCTCTAAGTGCGAAGGCCACTGGCACTGGCGAATTGGTGGATATCCCCGCATCACTGGCGTTTCGATCCATTGGGTACAAATCAGAAGCTTTGTCCGAGTTTTCTGAGCTGGGTGTCCCATTTGACAATCGAGCTGGCATCATACCAAATGATCATCTGGGCCGTGTTGTCAATGATGCCGAAGACTGGACAGATGAGAAGCGCGCTAGACACTTGCCTGGGATGTACTGTGCCGGATGGGTCAAGCGAGGGCCCACTGGAGTGATCGCAAGTACTATGGATGATGCATTCTCTACTGCTGATTCCATTGCGATGGACTGGTATGGTAAGGTTCCATTCCTCAATACGGAAGGTGGAGATAGTACGGGATGGGACGGAGTCAAGGATGAAGCTGAGAAGCGAGGATGTAGAAGAGTGAGCTGGGAAGATTGGAAGAAGATCGATGCAGTGGAGAGAAGCGAAGGTCAGAAGACTGGCAAAGTGAGGGAGAAGTTCACCAAGGTTGAAGACATGCTGGCAGTACTCGACTAGAACGTGGGAATCTTGTAATATATGTACACTACTTGTTGAGCTTCTCTGTAAGCTCGGGCACCTTATCAAACAAATCTCCAACTAAACCGACATCTGCTACTTGGAAAATTGGCGCATCGGCATCTTTGTTGATGGCTGCGATCACTTTGCTGTCCTTCATTCCTGCCAAATGCTGAATGGCGCCAGAGATACCTGCACAGAGGTACAATTGTGGTGCCACAACCTTTCCAGTCTGACCAACTTGCAAACTGTTGTCGGCATATCCACTGTCAACAGCTGCTCTTGAAGCTCCAACGGCTGCTCCCAATGCGTCTGCAAGTGGCAACATAATTCTGTCGAACTCCTCCTTTGACTTCAATCCTCGTCCACCAGAGACAACCTTGCCAGCGGTTGCTAAGTCAGGTCTATCTGACTTTGCGAGGTTTTCTGATACCCATTCGGTGGTGCTCTCTGCCTTGGAATCGACACCATCCTCCATCGAGGCAGAACCTCCCTCTGCTTCTGCTGCTGCAAATGCCGTCCCTCGAATTGTGATGATCTTAATGTCGTCCGACGATTCAACCGTAGCGATTGCATTTCCTGCGTATATCGGACGCACAAAAGTCTTCTCATCCTCGATTGCTGTGATGTCGGATATTTGCTGGACGTCGAGTAATGCTGCAACGCGGGGCATCAAGCTCTTGCCGAATGCTGTGTGGCCCATTATGATATGTGTATAGCCTCCTTTCTTGATATTCTCGACGAGTAATGGGGCATAGTTCTCTGGCAATTGCTATGAGCCATTATTAGCATAGTTCCAATATCTCAATGTCCATCAACATGCCTTGTCGTAAGCCGAATTGTCCACAGAAATGACCTTCTCGATTCCCGAGACTTTCGAGGCCTCTTCCGCAACCCCCTTGATGTTCCCTCCTGCTACGAATCCGGTGATTGATCCTCCTAGCTTTTTGGCCGCAGTGATTGCTCCCAGAGATCCATGATTGAGCTTCCCATCCTTTTGTTCCAGAACAGCTAGTGAAGAGAGAAGTCGCGCAAGAGCTGAGATGGAAGCGACTGGTGTAGGTCCTGCTGTCCTCAATTGTGTCCGCGCTTGGCGTAGAACTGATATACCCGACCTCGAAATCATCGTGATTGTTGTTAATTGTGAAAGAAACAGAATGATCTCCAAGCAAGCATCATTATCTCGAATACATCCGAGGCAAAGCGCGGGGAGTGTAGAGCCGGGGTCGGCTGCCAAAGCCGTTGTGGCCTCAGGTAGCCATGAAATTGGTCAGGTTTCCAGATCATCTCTGGGCACGCTTGAAAGTCGCGAGAGAGCTTCAGCGTCGCGACTTCAAATCTATCGAAGAGACTCAATTTGCGCGCCAACGCGATTTGAGCCATCAACATTATCAATCTTTTCAACTTTGGGGTTACTGCGAGGCTCATTCCGGACAGGCTTGCCACTCACCAATCCCTCCTTATTGAATTTGTGATCTCTGTCTACTTTGCGCAGATATCCAGGGCTTCTCGTGCCACGATCCTTTGCGCCAACTCAAATTGCTTCACAGTTCTAGATTCTCCATCATGGATGACGATTCGGTAAACTTTGGCTCGGATACTGCAGGCGCGACCCCAGGTTCGATTCTTGCCCAGCCGCCGCTACAAGGAGAGGATACTCCTGGGGAAGGTGCTGGTATGGCTTGAACCCCCTTGAAGAATAGGAAGCAACTAACAAGACTACAGCGGATGTTTCCATGGCTGAAAGCGGTGCTGATACTGGATCTGCGCTGAAGACTCCCGCCGTATCTGATAATCCTCTCGATGCACCTGATGCTCCACGACGTGAAGGCGACGAGGTCAAAGACGAAGATATGGGCGAGGCTGGAGCAGAACCCAAGGCACAAGGAAGCGCTGCACCAGGAGAGGAGGCTACAGCAGAAAGTGGCACAGTAGAGAAGACGAAAGCCTCTATTGAGTCTGCCGCTCGCGAACACCTCATCTCACAAACCCACTCGATCATTCTCCCAAGCTACAGCACCTGGTTCGACATGAGCAAGATCAACAATATCGAACGGAAGGCCCTCCCGGAATTCTTCAACAACCGGAATCGCAGTAAGACTCCCGCCATCTACAAGGACTACCGGGATTTCATGATCAACACATATCGTCTCAACCCAATTGAATACTTGACCGTGACGGCTTGCAGGAGAAATCTTGCTGGAGATGTTTGTGCTATCATGCGTGTACATTCCTTCCTCGAGCAATGGGGTCTTATAAACTACCAGGTATGTCATTTGCGGGATTTGGGGCGAAGAATATAATCTAATAACATACAGGTGGACGCAGATAATCGCCCATCCGCTATTGGACCGCCATTCACAGGCCATTTCAAGGTCATCTGCGACACTCCCCGTGGTCTTCAACCTTGGCAACCTGCTGCTGACAAAGTGGTCACTGAGGGACAGAAGAGCGCTGATACTGATGCTAAAGCCGCCGCTGCACCCGCGTCAAAAGCAGATCTGAACCTGGAAGTTGGACGCAACATCTATGAGCCAAGCGCAAAAGAATCCAAGCTCAACTCGAAGTCGCCAGAGAAGCAGGCGAATGGTGAAGCTCCTACGACAAATGGTACCTCGGACCCGGTTGCCAAGACTATCGAAGATGCTGTTAAGCCATCAATCGCAAAGGTCCACTGCTTCGCTTGCGGTATTGACTGCACACGGGTATACTATCACAATGCGCAGGCCGAAACGGGAGCCGCAGGCACAGCCAAAGTGAAGGCTGACCTCTGCCCGAACTGCAAGCAGGAAGGACGAATGCCCATGAATCACCAAAGCACAAATTACATCAAGGTCGAAAATGAGACGTATTCCACTATTCCAGACCGTGACGCTCCATGGAGCGACGGCGAGGTTCTTAAGCTGATTGAAGGTCTGGAGAAGTACGATGAGGATTGGACAGAGATTGCGGACTACGTTGGAACGAGAACCAAGGAGGAGTGTGTTGTCAAGTTCTTGCAATTTGAGATCGAAGATAAATACCTTGACGCTGAGCCAGTCAGTAAGGCGATGGGTCTCAACCTACTCGGCACGAAACCAGGAATTCTACCCTTCAGCCAAGCAGATAACCCAGTCATGTCCGTCATTGGATTCCTTGCTGGTCTTACCGAGCCAAGTGTGACGGCGGCAGCAGCAGGCAAGACAGTCGATGTGTTGAAGAAGAGTTTGCGGGATTCGCTTGAGAGACCGCAATCTTCGGATAAGGGCAAGGAGGTGGACAACTCTGACTCGATGGAGATCGATGTGCAACAGACCACCACGACAACAACGACTACAACCACTGTCAACGCTTTAGCCACTGTACCACTTGCAGCTGTTGCTGCACGAGCTGGCGGTCTAGCATCACATGAAGAGCGAGAGATGACCCACCTTGTTTCTGCTGCTGTCAACACGACTCTTCTGAAGATGGAGCTTAAGCTGAAGCAATTCAACGAGATGGAGCAAATAATCCAAGCCGAGCGTAGGGAATTGGAGCGCGGCCGTCAACAACTGTACTTGGACCGCCTTGCCTTCAAGAAGCGTGTCAGGGAAGCACAAGAAGGGCTGAGATTGGCAGCAAGCACTGGCGGCGACCAAGGATTGAAGATGGCGCAAGATGTCATGATGGGAGGTGCGGGAGATAAGCTATCATTCCAAGCTGCAGCTCCCGCACCAGGTAGCGTGCAGCCTCTGAGTGCTGAGGGACCGATAAAGAGCTACGATATCTGAGGCTAGCGGTGGAACAGGAGCGTAGTGGGGTGTAATCAAATCGATCATCAGGCGTATTGGGGGGTTGAATAAGGGATATCTGGTCATGATGCTTTGCGCGAAAAAATCTGGTGCCTCTGTTGCACGTGTATGGCAAACGTCTTTTTTCATTATTTTGAACTGATGAGGCGTTGCTTCTTCCTCGGTTTCTACTCGTTTGTATTTGTAGATCTGCAAAGGGGTCACTTAGAACAGTTTGAACAGAGTATTTCTAGTGTATTTTGATGTGATTACTCTAGCTCGGTGCGTGTTCTCTGATCATCATCCTCATACTCGCCCTCATCCTCCTCCAAATCTAAGGCTCCTTCTCCGAGAGAGAACTCCGACTCTCGATCAGAACCGTAGTGGCGAGGGCTCTCGACTTGTAAAAGCTCATCTTCGTCTTGCAGTTCCACCTCATCGCTGCCATTACTTTGCCCCTTATCGTCAATCTCATCCTCGACTGGATGTCCTACGCTCCCCTGTCCGCCGTCTTCCTCATCGCCATCCTCCTCCTCCTCCTCCCTCAATTTCCTAGCCGCCCTTCTCCTCTTCACCCTCTCCATCCTTCTCCCATTCCTCTCAAACTCCTCCTTCAGCACCGGAGTATCCATAACCTCCCACTCCCCCACATAATCCACATACTCCCTCCAATTCTCCCTCTCCGCCAAGTCGTCTTTCACAGGCTTCGGTGCCTGTTCTTCGACAGGTGATAATGTGAAATCGAATGGTGGGACTTGTTTGAGGAGGTCCCAGAGATGGATTTCTTCGGTTTGGCTGGCATACATGTCGTGTGCTTCGGTGTGGGCGTCTTGTGCTGCTTCTCGGGTCTGGGGGTCGGGTTGATGGTGAGAGCCTGGGTGGGTTTCGGCATCGGATGTGCTGCTTTCAAGGGGTGGTGGACTGCTCATGAAGTCTTCGTCAGTATCTGAAAGAGAGCGATACTCGGATTCGGATTCGGACTCAGAATTGGTGTCTTGGCTTTGCTCGGGAATGGCATTGTGAGGGTTTGGCTGTTCACTGCAAACTCGGCTTTGGCTTCTGGCCCGACTCATAGATCGAGAGCGAATTCTGGAAGGTCGTTCTTGCAACGCCTTTTCGACTTCTTTGTATGACATCTCTACCGGGTCATCAGATTCATCGTCGACGACTTGTAATGAGTATCGTTTTGCGACCCCGATCCAGAATTCATGACTATCTGCTTTCAGGCGAAGGATGTTGACTGCTGCTTCCACATCATCGGTGTTGACTTCTGCGTGCCTGGCTTTCTTGGATCCTCGAGCTCGCAATCGAGACATTGAACAGAATAGGGATGTTGATACGAGTCGTTTCGTGATATTATAGGCAAGAGAATGAAAATCTTCAAATGCAGTAGCTCGGACTGCCGGGGCTTCTCCTGACTCGGCGATCGCTTGCCAGTTATCCTCTTCTCGAGGAGAGCCTGTATTCATGAAAATGCGATCGGACAGCTCGATCCATGTACTGAAATCGAGAAAGTTGGCGGCTGGTAGCACTTCCTCCATGTCTTCCTCACCGCCTTCCTGCTTTCTCTTCTTTTCGATCTGGAGAGCAATGTCTTCGTTGATCAGCCATGTATCGCCCCATTTAGCCTTTTCCACCTTCTCCTCAGCGAGTTCTTGATGAGCAGCCAGACAATCACCAGCTCGTTCCAATACGTCACAGCACTCGTCACTGATCTCGACCGCAGCTGGATAGTCCTTAGGCACGAGCAATTGATAGTAATTGTCCTTCCTTTTCATGACCTCGTCTCGTAGCAGACTGACATACTCCTGTACTTGATGCTGGGATTTAGTTCCGATCTGTTCTGCAATGCCACGGAAATCGTCATTTTCCATTCTTTCTAAGGCTGTGAAAAGGATCGCTTTTTCAGTTGCTGTCCAGATGGATGATCCGATCTGGCTTCCTTTCAACCGATCACTATCAGCGATTCTTGAAGCTGCATCCTGGACTTCACGGTTCAGGAGCTCTCGATACTCGTTACTGTAAAAGCTTTTCAGACGCTTGACACGAGTTTCTGTCGCTGGTTTAGAGGCTTTGCGCTTCTTCCCCCCGCGTGACAGCCTACCAGGCGTCCTGATATCGTCGAATTCCGGTGCCTGGAAGCTCGAAGCCCGTTGCACGGCATGTTCGGAGACTTCCCGATTCGGCGTCTCTTTTCCTCCTTTCTTGCTTTGCCTGCCAGTCACACTTCTGCTCCTTCCTCTTGCAGAGCCTGGTCTCGAAATTGGAAGCTCTTCAGCTTCCTCGTCATGTGATTGCTCCTCCTCTGAAGTTTCATAGGCCGACCCGGAGCTTTCGTCCAAATAATAGTCTCTTCCTTCGTTCTCGGGTTCATTTGGATCCATGGTTGTCTCGCTATCAGCCCTTCAAGCGTGTTCTATGGAAGGTATAATCTTGCTCGGCAATCCACATTATTCTAGATTCCAGGTTACCAGAAGTAGATCTTCCAGGAGGCACAATTTGAGCAAAAAAGACTCGTAGTGGCGGTAGAAAAGTCGTCCAAGACGCGTCTGCTTTCGAATGGGTAGTAATGATGTGTTTCAGCGAAAGTGAAAATATGGTTTGACTTCGAGAATTGGATCGGTGAGTAAAAGTTTATGCAGGGATTTGAGGGTCGCTTGGCGCGTCTAAAGTGGGAACAGTCGCGCGCCGTTGGCGTCAATGAGACGTTCAATGATACATCCATATCACAACATGCCGCCAGCTTCGAGAGGATGGGTGAGATCTTTGCGGAGATGGAGGCTCTGCACGAAATCGTTGCTTTCGCGGCAGTATGCGACTGCTTCTGGGACGAATGCAGTTGTGCCGCCTTTGAAGATACGCCTGCGAGAGTACCAGGAAGAATGTATTCAGGCCGTGCTATCTCATTTGGATAGAGGACACAAACGCTTAGGGATCTCTCTGGCTACTGGAAGTGGTAAAACCGTATGTCAAGTTCTACTCGAGAAAAGATTACAAATACTAATTCTTCTAAGGTCATATTCACACAATTAATCGATCGAGTTCAACCACGGAACGAAGCGGACCAGACATTGATTTTAGCACATAGACAGGAACTGGTCGAGCAGGCTGCTCGCCACTGTACAAATGCATACCCGACGAAGACAGTCGAAATCGAAATGGGGTCTATGCACGCCAGTGGGTCAGCGGACATCACAGTTGCTAGCATACAAAGCATTGTCTCCGGAAGCCGGATATCAAAGTTCAATCCGGATTACTTCAAGCTAGTCCTTGTTGACGAGGCACATCATATTGTGGCTCCAGGATATATGAGGACTCTGGACTACTTTGGGCTGTCGAAAGCCCAGCCTAGCTCTCCAGCTCTTGTTGGAGTGTCAGCTACGTTATCTCGCTTCGATGGGTTGAGGTTAGGGGCTGCTATCGATCAGATTGTATACCACAAAGACTACATTGATATGATAGGAGAGAAGTGGCTCTCCGACGTAATCTTCACGACTGTACAGACCAAAGCCGACATTTCTAGAGTCAAGAAAGGAGCCAATGGAGATTTCCAGCCCAGCGAGCTGTCTCGCGTGGTAAATACGGAGCAAGTCAACGACATCACTGTCCGTAGCTGGATGTCCAAGGCGGAAGGAAGAAAATCTACACTGGTTTTCTGTGTAGATCTTGAACATGTGGCAGGGTTGACGAATACTTTTCGAAAGCATGGGTTGGATGCTAGATTTGTAACGGGAGACACTCCAAAGTCAGAACGAAGTGCTCGTCTGGATGCTTTTAGGAGTGGTGAGTTTCCCGTTTTGGTCAACTGCGGTGTGTTTACGGAAGGAACGGATATCCCAAATATTGACTGTGTACTGTTGGCACGGCCGACGAAATCGAGGAACTTGTTGGTTCAGATGATCGGTCGTGGAATGAGATTGCACCCTGGCAAGAAGGACTGTCACATCATTGACATGGTCGCAAGTCTCGAAACAGGCATTGTGACAACGCCAACGTTGTTCGGCCTGGATCCTGGGGAGATGGTGGACAATGCCGGCGTCGATGATATGAAGTCTTTATTAGATCGCAAGGAAGCTGAAGAAGCTCGTCAAGAGCTCGCTGCGAAGAGGCCAAAGCCGAAAGATGGGCCTGCTGTCCCTACGACGGTGACATTTACTGATTATGATTCTGTCTTCGACTTGATCGAAGATACATCCGGAGAGCGACATATCAGGCAGCTCTCTCCTAACGCTTGGGTCTGCGTTGACCAAGACAAGTACATTCTCACAAACTCCAACGGTACCTACCTCAAGTTGGAAGCAGCTGCCGACCAGCATCCTGGTGGGAAGACATTTCTTGTCACCGAGACGGTGGCCTTGGACCGATCAGGCTCCAAACAACTACCCTTTATGCGACCTCGTAAAATTGCAAAGGCCTTAACTCTGTCCGACGCCATCCATGCTGCAGATACATATGCCCAATCCAAATATCCATTCCAGTATATTTCCCGGAGTCAAGCCTGGAGGAACAGACCAGCTACTGATGGCCAGCTTGCATTTCTCAATAAGCTTAGACTTAAGGACGACAGGCTGACTGCTGAGAATTTGACAAAGGGCAAAGCTGGTGATATGATCACCAAAATCAAGCACGGTGCTCGTGGGAGGTTCGCAAACCTTGAGGCTGAAAGAAGGAGGGAAGGAAGGGCGAAGCTCAAGATTGAGCAGGAGAAAGCGTTGAAGGAGAGGGAGACTGTTAGCGTTGGTCCTCTATTGGACTGAGGAACGATGGAATCTCATGTGTGTATACCTACTCCCATTCTGTCTTGTGATACCCATAGAGCTCCATTGTATTGTATTGTATGTCCTTCTGCGAAAAGCATCTGTGAATCATGCATGGTATTCTTGTTCTGCATGCTTTCGTGGTTGCTTTAGTCGTAACGCTCCGTTATCACCATTGTTGCCATGAGATGATCCAAAAGCTTGCCACCGTTGACACCAACGAGCTGCGGTTCATAATCTCATGACCAGAATGAACCTCCACAGCATTATTCTTCTGCAAAACAGATGAGGAAGGGAATGGTGGCCATCAAAATGCAGCCCATGTCTACACAATTACAAAAATATCATGGTGACTTCCATGACCGACCACGCTTCTGTTGTTTTGTACATGCTGCCTGACCCTTCGACTAAGTAATGTCTATGGAAAGCACGCTAGTACTCGCTGCTTCCAGGGAATTCGTGTATCTGATTCTCCTCTTAGGTTCCTTTGGTTGTGGCTCTGACGAAGACGCATAAATGCATCTAATTACCTTAAACAGATCGTCAAAATGATTTCTCAAACATATCTCCGAAGCAAGTGTGATTCTGCTTCCAAATTCTGGTTTTGCACTGGTACAGTCAAAGCTTGTCAAAGCATTGGCCAGATCAAGGAGGGAGTCTTCCTGCCTCGATATTTCTCCCGAATCGGGGGGGTGTCGCCACAGGAGAAGCACACGGGACGTGTGGCGCTATTAAAAATTGCCTATACTGAGCAGATCCGAATGGCACAATCTTACATATCTACAGCGGTTCTTTTCTTGATATCTCCAGCTCTAGAACGCAATATTTGACGATCTGCTTTGAGGACGTTTCTATACGCTGCGTTCAGCTTCAGAATGTGTCCATCTGAGAACAGCAACATTCTCCTCTTCTTGCAGCCTCCCCAGTCTTATTGGACAACCCACGTACCTGATTCAATAAAGATGACATATACAAGGTACGAAAGAAAGCAAATAGGTGATTCAAAGCTTGTGCGAGTCCCCTTGGTTCGCCTGCGCTCTCCAACTGGGCGATATCTTCGATCCATGGAGCAGCGCTATCCAGAGCTCGTTACTGTTCGTCCCAAATTGTTGCAAGAATATCCCAAACATTCAATTCTATTCGGACGGAAGCTGTTGATGAAAGAGGAAGCCACCGGCATCAAAAATCCTTTTAGCGTTATTAGCGACTCAGACTTCGCTTACGGCGCGACATTCACAGTAAACAATTACATCAAAGGCAGGAAGAAGCGGCCTTGTCATTCCCCTTCCATTCAACAACCGCAACCTCAACAACATCACCTCACGAAGGCCGCGATTCGCAAATTCGAAGATATGGCGACGCAGAAGGATTCGGAGCTCGCAACCAAAACTCGAACATACAGCTTCGACTTGGCGTCGCAGAACGCAGGACCTGACGAGAAGCGCAATGCCGTCTACAAGGCAATACTCAAGAACCACGAACACGCTATCGACGACAGCGAGGACGAGGATGATGAAGGAGGTATTCCTGCTTGGGTTGCCATGCGACGTGCACACTACGCAAAAAGACTAGATGGCCAAGGCCATGACTTGTCGGGAAAACCAATTGGTGATACTCGACCTCAAACCTACAAGAGCGCTACCGTTCGCGTGGATCCTATCGATGAGTACGAAGGTGAGATCTTGTCACTCCCTACTATCTTGCTACTGATACAGGACAGACACCACGGTCAACAACGAGAAAGGCAGTGAGAGCAGCGAGCGCAGTGGAAATCGAACAGCTATCGCCGTAGGCAACGACGAGAACGGCAGCGAGAGTAGCGAAGATCGAATGCCTACACCGACCAAGACTATATACAAACCATTTTCATACCAAGGTTACGAGGATCAATCTGTCCCTCAGTCCTCTGCCGGTCCCAGCACCCGTGAAGCCTCCAGCTCTGAACCACCTAGCTCCTACGCGTACACTGAATACTATTCTGGCAGTTGCAAGGTGATGCGTGGTGGTTTCGCCCTTGCCCGAGAGAACTTCCACCCCAAGGTCATATCTGAGCCTTTCAGAGCCTTTCCTCCACTCTCAAACCGCGGTTACATGCTTACATCCAACGGCCACGATCCCAAATTCGCGCACAGAGTAGAGCAGGCAGGTTCCACGATGATTCCTCGAAGCGCCATCAAGGCCATTCTCGGAAACACAGCCCCGCAAGCTCTGTCAGAACAAGAAGCTATGCCTGTTGAGGATAACAAGGTCGAGGACGAATGGGTTGATTCAGATAGTGCTGAGTCGGAAGCCAGCGAAACTGGAGGTCTCAGACAGTTCTACTCGCCTTACACAGTATTCATGCTTTGTAGAAAGTGTGGACACCGCCACATCCCACCAGGATCATACTTGTCTTTGAAGGAGCGTGACCGTTGTGGTGCATACCTACCAGATTGTAAGTCTAGAATGCTCGTCATTTCTCTCCTCGAACATCAAGAATTCCTAGGAACATGATCTTTGCCGTTCTTGGCGCCTTGAAAAGTACGGTACTGACTATCTTTGCCAGGGTTCCCAGCCGAGGACTTTGACTTCCCATGGGGTGCCTTCACTGATCTAAACAACGAGATTCATAGACTGGAAAATCTGGAGAGAGGTTATACTACGCTACCAAAGGTCTGGGATAAGGTACATCACGAGGAGCACCCAGTATGGAAAGCCCTTGGTCATCGTGGAGGTGGTTGGTGGAGATGCCGAACTGGTCCATATGCTCCTCGAGCAGAGCAGAATTGCCAGGAGTGCCATGTGAAGTACCCTCCCGAGACGGAGCTCCCGAACACCGAAACCATGGAGTCTGCTATGAGGACTTTGGAGCAGTTGCGGCAACTGATTAAAGGCCACATGGATCGAGTTGGTCGGCAGGGTATGTCGTACAATCCCCAAGAATAGAACAGATACATGCTGTCGCCTGCGGGGATCTGCCGGAAGCAAAGGCCGATTCGTTCTTTCAGGGCTCGTGCTAACATTTCTGCAGATAAAGAAATAGCCTTGGGAATGATCAGGCAGACCATGATGAAGCCCATCACTTTCCCTCTTCCAACCGACTTCCGTACTTTCAGCAACCAAAGATCCAATCGTGGTAACGAGGAGAATGATGAACAACAAACCCAAGGAAAAAATGCAGAGAGATTGATCCTCGAAGCCATGTGGAACCATCAGGGACCAGTGTCAACACTCGACCTCTCCCACATCCCAAGACAGTCTACACCAACCAGTTCTGGTGAGAATGAGACATATGAGGAGGATGACGAGGACCTGGGCTTGACAATGAAATCCACGTCTCGCCGCTCTCGTCCTTCTCCTCTCGCTTTCCATCGTCAGACTAGCAGTCTCGGCGCTAACTTCTTCTCTTCGATCATCAGCCCTCTCCAATCTCCAGGTGCACCTACGATTCATGAAGAGGTTTTTGCGAACCAAGAGGACTGAGTGTGTCTATTATAGTACTCGAATTTTCATTTCTCTTTTCACGACCGTTTTGCCACGATGCATTGATGGAGTTGAGGGGAAATGGAGTCTTCCGTCTAGAAGTTGACCAATGCTGGCTACGCATTTTTCGGTATGAGCTCGGAGCTCAAAGCAACTGGTGCATGCATGACTTTCGGCGTCATTATGATACTAATAGGCTTGCTTTTATGATGATTGTATGATTAGATTAGAGATGATATCCTGATTTCCGGCGCACTCCACTCCATATCACGGCCGAAGCGTTCTCTGAATTCACAGCGCGATGGTTGTCGCTGAAGGGTACCTTTTTGGGCTTCTGAACGCGCAAAACATACATGTACCTAGACGTGAATGCAAGCGTTACTGAAAAGTCTGAGTTTGAATACACCATCAAATGATTCCCAGTGATGTAGCTTAGTTGACCCTTAGTTATATGGGGTAGAGATGAGTTTTCCGGTCTGCTGGCGGCACTTGCTAAAGGAACTTCGCGAGACACACCGAGGTATTCAATCAACAGACTCAACGTCGTTTATCATTGTTTTGGTCCTCCTGGGTCGAATCCAAGAGACCTATTTGAGGAGTTTACACGATTAACATTTCGAATGGTCTGGGCCTTATCCGTCGTTAAGCTTCAACAGCAAGTGGATAATCCCCGCTGTTGCCGCGTGGGGTGATGGTTCCATTGAGATCGCCAAGCCTACTAAACACCACTGAACGTGCCCTGTGAGCGAGTCGTCTGGCCCACTGGATCGAAGTGTGGCTTGCACGAGGACAGCTAGAACGACTTTCTTATCGTCCCCTCTTTCTGATTCAAATCCTCAGCCCTCATATCTTCTCTACAATTCATGCATTTGTAGACGAGACACAGATTCTGCTCAATAGATTCAAATCGCGACTTTTGTCCTTGCTCTTTATTGCCTCCTTTAGGAAGTGGAGCTGATTATTCACGATCTCCCACCCCGCTGCATCCGGCAACCTTCACGTTCGAGACGACACGGCACGTTTCTCAACGCCACAATCGCAAAGTCCCTGCCTCAACCACCGTACTTTCAATCAGTCTCTGGGTCTGAATATCCAGACACCTCGTTCCACATAGTTTCAAGCATTGCACAAGGGCTGAGACGGAAACCTCAAGCCTCAGCATTCCACAAAGTCACGATGTGCAGCCACTCCAGTCCACAATAACAATCATGGCGCCCAGCTCCTCTGAACCAGACCCAACCCCCAACAGCGGTCTCAGCCATGGAAATGGAAGCACAACGCCCGCGCCGAATGACACGGCCACTTTAGAGAAAACTGACACGATCCTGACGTTCGGGAAGTTCAAACTCAGAGGCAAGACCGATGATCTCCCACAGGACTGGTGGTTTGCCAGCACGGCGATCCCGCTCCTGGCGGCGACGATAGGACCGCTTGCAAACGTTCTGTCAATTGCTGCATTGGTCTCGAAATGGAGGGTTAGATTGCCTGATAACGGGCAATTGCCTGGGGGATTGGATGCGCTAGGGACGAATATCCCAGATCCTGAGTGGTATGTCACCTGCTCTTGTTTTCAATTCTGAGATTTCGAGAATTCTGATGAGTGGATGTATAGGGAGATCATTCTGAATGCCATTTCTCTTGGCTGTGGCTTCTTTGGCAACTTCTGTCTTCTGTTGAACTTTACACAGAGGATTAGGTATATCATTGCGTTGCCAGCTACAATTATTTCATGGTATTTCGCTACTGGAATTGTGAGCTTCTCAATCTCGAGTATAAGTATGAGCTCAAGCTGATCAAGACTATAGCTCATTGCTATCACGGTTGCTATGAACCAGTATGTCCCTCCAGTACGGCCGGGCGAGACATACTCGCAAGGTTTCTGGCATGCCATTATCGCAGCAGTCCTCTACTTGATCGGATCCATGATTTTGATGATCAACATGCTAGGCTATTTTCTGGGCCACTACCCTCAACATTTCGATCTGGATGATGATCAAAGGACGTTGATTCTTCAAACCATGATGTTCTTCTTCTGGCTAGCTGGTGGTGCAGCTGTATTCTCGAAAGTCTGTGGGTTCTCCTACGCGGACGCACTGTACTTCTGCGATGTCACTGTTCTCACCGTGGGGTTCGGAGATGTTGTTGCGAACAACGATGCTGGGCGCGGTTTGGTATTTCCATATTCGGTCATAGGGATCATCTTCCTTGGTCTCATGATCAACAGTATTCGGAAATTCGCATCAGGCATGTCAAAGGACAATGTTATCAAGAAGCACACTCTGAATGAGCGGGCAAGAACTTTCAGCCGCACGGTCACGAGCGAGAAAGAGCTTCGAGAAAGGCTCGGTCTACCACCAAAGCGAGAAAGTGCCGACTTTCGTCGTCAGCCTCGGATACCGTCGAACTTGGAGCCGGTTCGAAGGACTTCGCTTGATCAGTATGGACACTTTGCTGTCCAAGGCAAGAACATCACTTTTAGAGAACACAAGAGTAAGGCACCGGCCCAAGGTGGCGGTCGTGGTGGAGCAGGTAGGAATCATAGACCTAAACCGCCTTTGAGTCGTGACGCCAAAATGCAACAAAGAGCTGCCGGCAAGAAGCCACATATCAGACGAGCAAGCCGCCGCGAGAAGCTGATCATGTTGAAAGAAGAGAAAGACAGGTTCGACGCCATGCGGGAAATTCAAGCACATACCAATCGATTCAAGCAATACTATGCCCTCGGCTGGTCAGTGTTCGCCTTCGGCATCTTGTGGTGTCTCGGAGCACTTGGCTTCATGTATGCGGAGCGACGAATCCAGAACCTGTCTTATTTTGACGCTCTGTATTTCTGCTATGTATCCCTCCTGACCATCGGCTACGGAGATTTCAGCCCACGTTCCAATGCTGGCAAACCGCTCTTCATTGTCTGGTCACTGATCGCCGTGCCCACGATGACGATCCTCGTCTCCGACATGGGAAATACCGTCGTCTCAGCCATCAACCGCGGAACGTTCACTCTCGCAGACTGGACTGTAATGCCCAAGGAAGGCGTATGGCACGATTTCGTGCTCAAGCACCCGAGATTAGAGGGTTGGCTCGAACGACGGGCGAAGAATATCGAGGAGAAGAAACGAATCGAGCAGGGCTTCACGGTTCAGAATCCCGATGAGGAAGAAGCTGAGACGGGGAATGCGGAGGAAGATGTCGTTAAATTGCCTACGTTGGACAGACTAGCTGAAGAGCCTCCGAAAGTGACAGAGCACGACCTAGCGCGCAAACTTGCGATAGCTATCAAGCGCACTGCGAACGACCTGCGGGCTGAGACACCGAAGAAATACAGCTACGAGGAGTGGGTGGAGTTTACGCGGTTGATACGGTTTAGTAGCTCGAAGAGGCCGGAGGAGGTGGATGAGGAAGAGGAGGAGGAGGGACTGATTGAGTGGGATTGGATTGGTGAGGATAGTCCGATGCTGGCGGATGTTAGTGAGAGTGAGTGGATTCTGGATAGGCTGTGTGAGAGTCTGAATAGGTATACGAGGAAGCAAGCGAGAGATGTATGGCCCCTTTCTCCTCTTATTCCAGCCCCTTTCCTATTCGCAGATGTTATGAACGATGTTTTGAGAGTGGTAGGGCTGATCCAAAAGCAGACTAAACGCCACAAACTCGAGAACGACAAAAACTTCACCATTCACTCCCCGGAACATCTCCAACTCACCAGCGAATCGAGTCGTAAACGACAGGCGCTACATCATGATCACCATGTCGAAGCTTATCCTGCGCATCCTGGACCGAGGAGTCCTGGGTCGTACTCACACCAACATGGGTTGAAGACACCGGTACTGAGTAGGGGCCCGAGTGGTGACGAGGTGTTCAGGGTTAGGCATGAGAGGGAGAGGGGGATGGATGGCGATGAGATTGAGGATGCTGGGGAGGGGAGTAGTGGGGGAAGTGGTGGTAGTGGTATGACGGCTGTGGTTAGTAGGGAGGAGCGGAATGCATGATGCACAGATGTTTTGGATGAAGGACATGCGTATTGATATCCAGGAAGTAAAGGAGGTGCATGGAGCTATACCCCAAGTCAGGAGTATGGGATTATACCCAGGTGTTCCGGTATGGATGGGCGGGAATTGGAGTGGATATATGGACATGTACATACACATATTGGATTGGATTCATGGGACTGGGCGATCTGTAGCCGGCATTGATAGTCGTATCTCTTTCATGTATATCAGTTACCCGCCTTGCAGACCCATTTGTCGCCTCGGCTAGGAACACAAAGCTTGAGCCATTGGCTCAATTGGATTGTGCATCTTCCGGTCTCAGATGAGGTATTCAGTCGAGAAATATAACGAGTCAGAATGGCATCTACCAAATATTGAGGTATCTTGACGATTTCTTGCTATTGCACATAACTTCACCCAGAACGCACAAATCCCTTGATGAGACCGCCAGCCAAATGAACGCCGTCGCCAAAATGCCAAATAAGCCGGAAGTACACTCTTCACTCCTCCTCAGCCTCCACAGCCTCCTTCCGCTTCTTCTTTTTCTTGTCCTTCTTTACCTCCCCTTCCTCACCCTCCTCACGATCCCGTTTCCTCTTTTTCTTCTCCTTCTTCTCGCCCTCTTCCTTCGGCGCCTTAAACTCCTTCTCCCTCTCCTTCAGCTTCTCCTCCTTCTTCTCCCGCTGCTTCTCCATCCTCTCTTCCCTCTGCGCCCTCTCTCTCGCCTGCTTGCCCAGGAAATACTCTCCACTCTCGATCTGCAGATCCACCTTACTCTTCTCCTGCGGCGGCGGGAACGGCGTGTAAACCTTCTTCGTCTTATCCGTGACCTTGAGCGGTACACGTCTCTTACTCAAATTCCTCTTCTTGAAATGCGGCAGGAAACGATCCCACGATTCGCCAGCCAGTTCGGGATCCTTGGCGAGTTCGCGCTTGATCATGAGTTCCTTGATATGGTAGATCGGGTGGATATTATTCATGCAATCCTCGATAATCCGCCGTACCTCCTTCAATCCCTTATACGGTCCCATAGCCGCCACCGTATTCCCCTGCACCAGTAAATAGCATTCGGTCAAGAGCTCTAGCGCTTTCAAAGTGCTACCATTCGGACCTAGGATGCGCTGTCTCCGCTTGACGAATTTCTCTTTGTTGCGCACCAAGTTGCGGATCTTGATCACGTCGCAGGCCATACCGTCTTCGAGGATCTTGACTGCTTGGGGGGCGGGCACGCTGCGCGCGAGCAGCTTGATCAGGTCGCGCGCATTGAGGATTGCGGCGGGGTCGAAGGTCTTCCGGGTCGTTTTCACCGTCATGGATCCTTCTACCAGATCTAGTGTGCATGCTATTCCGTACTTCTCGAGGGAGCGGGTGATGAGAGGCCAGGCTTCGCGGAGGTAGATTTCGCGGTATTTGGGGAAGAGGGTTGCGAAGGAGGATTCTTCGGCGAAGGTTCCGCCGGCATTGTCGTCTGGTTTAAACTCTTCGATCTGGGAAGAGAATTAGAGAGTGTTCTGACTTTGGAAATATAAATTGAAGCTTACCTTCCATTTGTCGATATCATCTGTATCCCAGGGCTTCTCTTTCTTATGTGTGGAAGGCATCTTGAGATTTCTGGTGGGGTTGGACAAGCTTGGAGCTTGGAGGTTCAAAAAAGTTTCGATATGAAGAATTTCAGATTCAGACGCCGTTCTGTTCTGGCTGCCGTAATTATCTCGACCTGCCTACTCTCTATTCAGCGTAGCTACGGCTGACGGTCTTACAGTTTCTCCGCCACGCACGTGACTCTCGTAGAGATTCCATCTCGCCCCTTTTTCGTAACCGAGCGTCAATCTAATTTTGGTCTCGGACCTCACGATCTCCAATTTTATTTACCAAATCCCAAGTTCAGGGACCCCGATTTGATTATTGTTCAGATTTCATGCTGTCATTCAATCTCTCACCTCACGTATGACAGCTTTAGACTCGCCACCTCCTCAATCGCGCTTCTTAAACGTCCTGTTCTCGACGCGCTTCACATGTGCACTTCTCATCTCGCAAACAATCTTACTCGGATTTCAGGGGTAAGACATCTATCAAGCCACACTGGTCGCGACGTGGCTTCATATTTCTTGCGCAACCTCAGCCCTGCCCTACCCCTGGCGGCTTGATTGTTTATCAGGACAATCAGCGACTGCCGATTTGATGGTCGGGAGATATCGATCCACCATTCCCCCTGCTTTGCCCTTGTCAGATCCATCCACATCCCATCACCAGCCATCCCAACTTTTATCCCCCAGCGCGGATCATCGAATCCGGATCCGCGTCTCCTAGCACCCAGATGATAATCGGAGGCGTGAGGGCGTTTTTATGAATCTGCCCAGAGATCCTTCGTGGCATGAGGTTGTGCTTCTCCTTTTGACAACGGGATATGTCTCTGTTGCCCATGATTCATGAACTGGTGTTCTAGCCCGTAGAACCAGACAACTTTCTTCTCCCTTATCTCGCGGTGCACAAAGTATGAAGCAGTCGGGTTCATGCATTGGATTTAATCAGGGCTGGGTAAGGCAAGCAATCGCGTCGGTGCAGCCAATCTGTGAGAAACGGACTGTAGATGAAGCCAAACAAAACATTCAATTCAACCACAGCGCCATCATCAAGGTCGATTTATCCGGTCGTCTGATTGTACTCATCTCAACTTGCATTCTTCATGCAGCAATCATGATTGAGCATTCCATTGGACCTCGAGCAAAGAATTGTGCATATTGAGCGCTGCTCTTTTTATAGATCTGCAATCCATAACTTATCGTACATAGCGCGAGGATAAGGGGCGGCCCCATGTCCAAGCAAGCAGCAGACCCAGTTCCAATCCAGTCCGCAACTTCTTCACCCTCCCTTCCACCCTTTCTTCTTCGATGACATTATTGTAATAATTCATCCACCACACTCGCTGACTTCTTGTATACCCTCACCACTTCCGATATCCTATCGAGTCACTCGTTTGAGCGCGTTAGAAAAAATCTGCTTCATTTTGGCCCCCCGTTCGAATAATACTTCATTCACCCTTTTCCGGCCTCCTTACCACGAATAATAGAACGAATCCTTTTCGATCACGACAGAGCTTCGAATTGCAATTAATTTTACGAGACATTCGCAGTCACTATTCCCCTCATATACCTCTCGCGTTCCTTCACGGACGCGATTTAATAGCTCCCCCCTTCCAACCGCAAAAACGGCTTCTACACTCGCTCACTATCGGGCCTCGCCCATCCCTCACCCATCTTCGAGAGAGCAGGTCCGGGACCTGCCTTCATTCACTACGGCACACTCAGCAGATGATGGCAGGCATTCAATGCCTTCTCTAGTGGACCCGATATCACGACCATCTTCGACCTCGACTGTCAATTCTTCCCTCCACCACAGCGCTTCGTTACCTCAGCTCCCTGGCTTGTCTGCTCTGGCATCTCTCGCGTCCTCGTCGAACTCTCCCCAAATGAGGTACGTTTGTATCTTTCAATTTCGTGGATCGGTTCTGGGTTTTGGTTCTGGGCGGAAATTGGTTGGTTTTAGGAGACTTTGCCTACATTTCGGACATGGACCCAAGCTGTTCGTCGAATCCATCAGGCACTGGTACTTTCAATGGATATGTTCAGGATATCACCGATGTTGGGAAGCACGGCCAAGCTTGACGAGATATTGCAAGACCTCATCTCTTGAAGTCCGGGGATGATGCCATAGGAATGGTGTAGCTTGTGTATCAGGAGGGGTCAAAGGATAAAATATACTTGGGGAAATGCTGCGAGCAATTCCCGGGATTGCCCCTTCAACTTTTTTTTGTTCGGCGTTCTCCAGCTTTACGAAAGTCAGGAACATTGGGCATCAAAAGGCTAACATGGGAAGCAGGGCGTTCAACGTAGGACCAACTGGAATGAGCTATTCGTCTCCATCGGCGACTTCGGGCGGCGGGCAGAGCAGTTCGCAGGTATGTTGATTTTATTTATGTCTCCTGATCACATCACTGCACTTCACTTTCACTGCAACTTTTTTCCATCACAAATCTACACGGGAAAAAGAGCAGCAAATAGCAAATGCACTTACCATCACAATTGGATTTGCTTTTGCGTATTATTTGTTGACTCCCATTTCGTTTCCCGCACCTTCCGTTTCCATCCTTTATCGATTAAGCTTATTGCCCCTATCTGTCTTGGGGCAAGGGCGGTCGAGGCAAGCGCTGATTGGTCGAGCCTTCCCGCAAGGCTTCACCTTTTTTCCACCCCAATTTTTCTCGCTCGCTCGATAAGCCCAGCCCGTATCGCATCGTCCCTATCCTCGATAACAAAACTCCCGAACCTCAACATTCCCATCTCCATCCGCGCTGCGCTCCGATGGCCTCTTCTATGGTATCTAACGAGACCTCACAGCCACCTATCTGCGGAAATTGCGGTACCTCGACTACACCTCTATGGAGACGCGATGAAGTTGGCTCTGTGCTGTGCAATGCCTGTGGCCTGTTCCTGAAGCTGCATGGACGACCGAGGCCGATAAGCCTGAAGACAGATGTTATCAAGAGTCGCAATCGGGTCAAAAGTTCTGGGGCCGCGCAGGGAGTAAAGAAGAAAGTAAGCTTTCGAAAAAGGACAATCATGCGAGGTGGGAGACAAAAGCTAACGTGTTGTCGCAGAACCCCTTTGATACAAATGGCCATGATCAAGCGCGGTCGCAAGCCGGAACACCACCGCCAGGATCGATGGGACATCGTCGCACCTCTCAAAAATCTGCGAATGGACATTCAGATGGCTCGAATTCTCCTATCTCAAGAACGGGCACTCCATCTATGTATGCGAACCACCTGCCACCATTCAACGGCCACCCACTCGAAGACCACTTCAACCATCATTCTCCATCTCTCCCACCGATGCACCTTCGCCAGCCATCGCCTGGACGCTCCACCTCCCCATTGAATGGCAACCATGGTCTCGAAGTGCCTCAAACATACGAGCAACTTATCGCCTCGAACTCATCGCTTAAAACCCGCGTCAGCGAACTAGAGGTCATCAACGAGCTATTTCGAGGAAGAGTCGCCCAGCTTGAGCAGGATGAGAACAACGCAAGAAGGGGGGAAGAGATGCGCCATAAATCGGAACAAGATCTCATGAGACGCTTGGAGGAATCACAACGCCGGGAGAACCAGTTGAAGCATCGCCTTGACGATGTCGAGCAACAGCTCAGTGAAATCCGCGATGGTGCCCCACGAGCGAAGAAAATGCGCGTTGCAGACATGGTCGGAGACCACAGCGAGTCCTCAACACCACAATCAGTCACATAAGCCTTCCTTAATCTCAGGCAAAGGAATATTTAATTGGGACGGCGGCTGCTTCTCTCTTCTTGCTTCTACGTCGATGATACCACCCATAACGAAATTTTCTCTGCCGACCTCGCGAACTTTGCTTTGCCGAGAACCTGCTGGATATTCAAATCCAGCAATGTACTATCACCAACCTCACTTGAAGCCACTTGCACGTTTTTCTTTCACAAAAAAATATACCGATGGATGTCGTTAATTTCGGTCTAATTTCGCCCAGGGTGCCCTTCGTCGTGGTCTCGACTTGAGCCAGGACACTGATAGCAGCCCGGAGGCAAGGGATCTCAGGAGTGTGGGAGTAGATATGGATGGGCGTGGGCTTGGATGGGGGAACGGATGGCAAGGAATGGCATGAATGCTTCCCCATTGTGCTGCTCTTCGCATGCATCTCTGGCATAACACGAAAATAAAAGTTACATGATTGCATGACCCCTCTCTAGACCTTGTTCGCTCTTGTCAACTCATCTCACTCTCCTGATACGATCCAAACTTTCTATTCTAGGTTAATGCCCTTGCGCCTCACATGCCCAAACCCATTGAGTCTTCCGCATCCGCTCGCATCCCGATAACGAGCAATCTAATCTCCAACCCGCAATCCCACTCACTATCTATCAGAATCCCTTCACCACATGACTCGAAGAAAAAAAATTCTTATCTTTTCCCCTTACCCCACTTTCACCTGCCGCTACCCCAGCCTTATCACTCGCTCGGCTGCTTATCGTTTGTTTATTCTTCCTTATCTTGACATTGATCTTGTTGCATGGTGAAGCAACTTGAATTGAGTCTATGATTGAGATCTACCGGGGAATTCAGGCAACTGGCAATTCTGGAACCCGCCACCTAGAAGTATTTTTTGAGTTTAGAGACAAGGCACCGTTACAAGACAGAGCTGGCCATGGCCTCTAGAAGTAGACCTCCAGGGCCCGATAAACTTTCGTGACCGAATTATTGTTTTCGCTGAGACCTTATCTCATAGGCAGGCCACCATCACATTTGTCCAGCAAACTCAATCACACCTAAACTGTCGCTTTGTGCACAAGCCTTCACTCCTTCTCATCGTGGGTAAGCGACACATCTATATCCACCTTTCCCTTCTCGACCTCTCGTATATTCGGAACATCGCTGTGCTTCACACCCTCAAACACAATATCAATCTCCTCCAACGTCTTACCCTTCGTCTCGACCCAGAAAAAGTATATGAACACAATCAACGCGATGTTCCAACTCGCGTTCATGATATACGTCTTCCACCCCATCCTCTCCAACGCGAATGGCAAGCTGAAAACACAAAGCAGCCCAAACCCAAACATGAAGAACGTGTTGAGACCCATTCCAGTCGCGCGAATTGCGTAGTTCAAGATCTCCGGAGGGTAGAGGAAGGCCAGGGGCGTCCAGGCCCAGGAGTAGGATCCCATGAAGAGGAATATGCAGGCGACAGTGCCGTAGGATCCTGCTTTGTTGTTGGAGTCCCCGTAGATCTTTGTGAGGACGCCGATTAGGTAGAGGAAGATTGTGAGGAGGGTTGTTGAGATGAGTGCGTTTATGCGGCGGCCGACTTTCTCGCCGAACGCTGTGCCGGCGATGGCACAGATGAGGCAGAAGGCGTTGAGTATTATGTTCTGTTGGATGATGATTTTAGTGGAAGTATGGTGGGCTGTTGGGATGCGATTGTGTAGTAACTTACGATTTGGAGCTGGACTGTCGTATCAGTTACACCAGCGTTGGTAAGCATTGTGCCAAAATAGCTACGCAGGTTAGCTGTAGCGTTCCATACAAAGAGCAGAGTCAGAGGCTCGACTTTTCTTGTGACTCACTAGCTTGCAATTTGATTTCCTGATACTTTATCAGCGCGTTACTTTTTCAAGTCAGAAAGAGTTACGTACCAACAATAACAGTACCAAGTGCGCAACTTATCACAAGCATGACTCTCTTCCTTGCACTGGGAGTCTTGAACATTTGCTTGACCGAAAGCGTTTCACCTGCGTTCTTCTCGTATTGAATAGTATCGAAGATCTCCTTGTATTGCGCAAGGACGATGGGAGCCTGATCATCTCCATCCGTGCAAGTTTGTGCCAGAACTTGCAAAGCTTCTTCGTTACGGCCTTGGTAGATCAACCACCGTGGTGACTCTGGCATGAAAGGAAGAATAGCAATGCAGATTATGCTGAAAAGAAGCTGGAAAAGCGAGGGAAGTCGCCAGGACCATGTTGAGTTCATGTTGGCCGTGCCAAAAGTAATGCCGGCTGCGATCAAGCCACCTGCAAGCAGAGACGACATCAGTACCGAACATGCTGTGGATCTTATATCACTCACCAACATAGTAGAAATCCGTGATTAAAGCCAATCCCCAGCCACGCCATTTGTATGGAAGTGTTTCCGCGACGTAAGTTGGGGCCGCGATTGTGGATGCTGCGTTACCATAACCGATCATGATCCTGGCGACGACGAACATAGCGATATTCACGGCACACGTTTGCAGGATGACGAAAATGATGGTGATGGCTGCGGCCCAGAACAGGGCCGCTCTTCTACCAAGCTTGTCGGTTACTGGAGAGTAGGTAAGACCTGCGATCACACTGCCTATGTAGATGGCGGATGTGCTGAGTCCTTGGGTTGCGGTGTTGATGCTGAAGTACTCGGAGTAAGAGGGGAGGATATTGAGTCCATTCCTAGTGGGTTCATCAGTGCCCGGACGAGACGAAATTGGCAATAAATTGACAGTACATCATAGAGCCATCATAGCCAGTGGTCTATGATATTCATGTTAGTATTTTGCGTCGAAGTGCGGGAACAATAACTTACAGCAGAAGTTACGCATGCACAAATGATGAGAAGTATGTTGAGGGCCAAAGAGGATCCAGGGACTCTCGGACGGGACAGATTTGCAATCATTTTCTCCATTGATACTATTCAGTTGATCAAGGAAGCCTGAACTATGTCTCGGGAATGTGAGAAGAAGGACTACAAACATGAACAAGATGAAGACCGGCCACTTACTCTTATGCATTTGAGGATACATAGAACAGCAAGCTATGAGCGGTCTTATCTCTCAATCTATGATAAGGTCGACCGAGCTCTCAAGGCATTCTTCTGTAGCCGCCCCGTCCTCCTCAATTGATATGTATGCCTCTCCTTTCTCGGTGCCGTCAAGCAATTCATGTTATCAGATCGCTCACTCTGTGACCTATTGGCATGGGACTATCTTCCTACACTCAGTGAAGGATTCCGTTATCAACGTCAGGATCTTGGCTTGCCTGACAAGATTGGTCGGTCAAGCAGAGTTCCATGCTTTTCTGCGGCTACTGCAAATGGACTGCGGCAAAGCTCGGGCTGTCAGCCAAGCAATCCTGCCACTCGGGCTCGATATACTGATCGAGATAATCTGTCCCATGAGCAAGACTACTGCGATTCATTGTCTATATCAGTATGGAACGAAGATTAGATTATGTTCTCGACTTGTGATAATCAAGGTTGCGAAAGTGGGCAGCAGAGGAAGGATGGAGGTCGGTCTAGGTTCGCTTAAGCCGCAGCAAGAGCACAGTAATGAGTCGCTGTGCCTAGTCTCAGCCAATCATACAATCCTTCATGAATCAAGCAAGAACCACAAGGTGATAACTGGGTGGAAAGAGTGCTTGTAGAATACGACTACGTGCTGTTCTATTCGATCGAGGCTAGTAATGTGGGTATTTCACTGTTCAGTAATCAACAACGTTAGCGAGGTATTATCTCGCGCGAGTCAGATCTCGAGCAATCTAACCAGCACACAGAGAGCCCCGATTTTGTCGCATAGATACCTATTAACATTGCACTAACTGTGCCTCTTATTCTGCAGGAACAATCATGCTGTTGCGGAACTTTTATCTAGATTCCGTTAGTCGCTGTTTCCCCATGTATGGTGATGGAAGACCTGGAACCCCACGTCCGGTGGTGCAACCTCAATGTTGGGGTCACTTGGAGAACTTACCCTCATGAATAATGTGACATTTTCAGGCTTCTATCTCTGTATTCGCGTCTGTTGCTCTCTTCAGCCAATCCGTCTCAATCCAGAATGACATTCGTCGTGGAAGATGTGCTGAAAAAGCTCACTGTCGAGCAAAAAGTGGCATTGTTGACTGGTAAGATTAAACATGTCTTCATCTCGAATCAGGAATTGATATTATGAAAGGTCTCGACTGGTGGCATACATATCCTATTGAGCAACATAACGTACCGTCTGTTCGATTGAGCGATGGTCCCACTGGAATACGCGGTACAAAGTTCTTTCAGAGTATTCCGGGGGCTGCATTGCCATGTGGAACAGCATTGGCTGCCACATGGGACAAAGCTTTGCTCGGAGAGGCAGGCCAGCTCCTTGGGAAAGAATGTATCGCAAAGGGAGTTCATTGCTGGCTTGGCCCTACTGTCAACATCACACGCTCTCCGCTGGGAGGCCGAAACGCTGAGGCCTACTCAGAAGATCCACATTTGACTGGTGCTTTAGCGGCAGCCATCATCGCAGGGTGTCAGTCTACTGGGGTCATATCTACCATTAAGCATTTCGTATGTAATGACCAGGAAGACAAGAAATACAGCTTGAATGCCGTGGTAACACAAAGGGCTCTTCGGGAGATTTACTTGCGTCCGTTCCAAATTGCTGCGCGAGACGCCAATCCAGGAGCTCTGATGACCGCGTATAACAAGGTCAACGGATTTCATTGTTCGGAACATCCATATCTTGAACAAGTCGTACGGGCAGAGTGGAAGTGGGATCCTCTTATAATGAGCGACTGGTAATTTCTCCAATTGCTCTTCCACACTTTTTGGATGGCGTAATGACATGAACAGGTTTGGCACTTTCGTTGGACATACGGCAGTGAATGCTGGACTCGACCTGGAGATGCCCGGCAAGACCATGTTCAGGGGCGAAAATCTAAAATCCGCCATCGCGACGTTAAATGTCAAACAATCCATACTAGATCAAAGAGTAAGAAAGGTTCTTGAATTTGTGAGAGGGGCCAGCAATGTGGTTGTGTCCTCAACCGAAGGCCAGCGGGACTTCCCAAAGGATCGTGCTTTGAACAGAAAGATCTGTGGGAGTACCTTGGTACTCCTCAAGAACGATAACGGCGTCCTTCCCATACCGAAAAAGGTCAAGAAGATTGCATTGATCGGCTCACATATGCAAGACTTATCGATACTTGGTCTTGGTAGCAACGCAATTGAGCCGTATTACACCATCCATCCCTTCGATGCCATTAAATCCAAGATAGGACCCGATGTCGAGATATCGTACGAGGTTGGAGTCTACGCGCACAGAACGCTTCCACTTCTGAACGACCGATCGCTTCATGACTGTACTATGTACTTCTTCAACGAGCCCGTCACAACAAAAAACAGGACATTGATCACCCAAACACCTTTAAACCAGACATACTTTCAACTTGTCGACTTCTTTCACCCGGATCTCAACCCTGACCTCTTTTACGCATCCATCGAAGCTGACTTCGTTCCACAAGCTTCTGGAATATGGGACTTTGGTCTGAGTTGCTGTGGAACTGCCGATTTGTTCATTGACGACGAACTGGTAATTGACAATACCAGCTCACAAACGCCTGGCAACACATTTCTTGGTGAGGGGACCGTGGAAGAGCTTGGCGAAAAAGAACTTATTGCTGGAAAGACGTACAGAATCCGCTTGGAATTTGGGAGTGCTGCAACGTCGACATATCACGAAAATGGCGGAGTCGGCTTCGGAGGAGGTGGGGCAAAAATAGGTGCATGCCCCCGGGTCGACCTCGAAGAAGGGATTCGGAAAGCCGAGAAAGCTGCTACGGCAGCGGATTATACGATAATTTGCACGGGCCTCAGTGTACGTACCTCCGAGACCATACCTCTGCTTTTATTCTTCCTTATTTTCTTGCCCTGAATAGAAGCACAGCTAATCGTGTACAATAGGGAGAATGGGAAGGAGAAGGGAACGATCGAGCTTCGATGTCTTTATCACCTATGGTCGATACATTGATATCGAGAGTAGCAGCAGCCTGCTCCAAAACCACTGTTGTCAATCTCTCCGGTGGTCCAGTATCAATGTCTTGGGCAAGTCAGGTCCCATCGATCATCCAAGCATGGTACGGCGGGAACGAGGCCGGGAATGGTATCGCGGACGTTCTATTCGGAGACCAGAATCCATGTGGAAAACTTCCAATGTCATGGCCCCATGAAGCACAAGATGACCCGACTTATTTGAATTTCGGCAACATGCAGGGTAGATGTCTGTATGGCGAAGACATTTATGTTGGATACAGATATTACGACAAGATAGGTCGTCCGCCACAGTGGAGTTTCGGCCATGGACTCTCGTACACGACGTTCAGGTTGTCCGACCTTGTTTTGGAGACTTCGTCCAATTCCGGTGCCAAAGCGCAGAATTCTATTCAAACCAAAGCAGTCTTCAGGATAGAAAATACTGGATCTGTTGCGGGAGCTGAAGTTATCCAGCTTTATGTGGCTGCTGGAGAGTCTAATATAGCTCGTCCGACGAAAGAGCTCCACGGCTTTGAGAAGTATTATCTTGAGGCTGGAGAAAGTAGAGAGGTAGAGATATTGATCGATCCTTATGCTATGAGTTACTGGGATGAGATCGGGGAGAATTGGTGCATTGAGAAGGGCAAGTACTGGGTCATCTTAGCGACGACGTCAAGAGACACCGAGGAGTCACTGAAAGCATTACTTACGGTTCAAGAGACAACGCATTGGCTAGGACTCTAGATGTATCTTGTGAACGAAGCACTATGTTGCACATTGACAGCACAAATCGCCATACTTTAATGAAAAAGAATAGAAGTCTTTCGGTTTACGTTGATCTAACTGACGGGGGGTAAATAGCAAAATTACCGAGCTGGGATACTCTCCACCGCAATCTATGAAATGATCTCCCTCTGTTCAACTCATGCTCTGATCCACGCTAAGCTTTGTTCACAGGAAGGCAAAGCCCAAGATTAGCGCCATGCTAGTAGTAGCCGTGGGAATAAACTATAGAAACAATTAGCTAATATATTAAGATTTTGTAAAGTTGTGACGGTTCATCGCAACGTGCTCATCACCTGACAATTGTGACGGCACGTACAGACGGTATCAAAGTGCAAGCCCAGTAAAGGGTGTAGTAGCCTTCGAGCCTGTAGATTCTGCCTAGATACGAGAATACTAAAGTAACGAGAGAAGAAGAAGAGAGAGTGGGAGAAGAGAGCTCAGATATGTAAATAGGGTTCCTATCATGTATGGGGGCTAGCAGGCCCATCTGGCGCTGCTAAGTCAGTGAGTTTTCGAGATTATGACACTCGCTTGGAAATGGCGCCTGCCACGTATTCCTGCACCCTTGGTGTCCTACTGAATTAATAGGACGCCACCGACCGCACATGATCAACCACCACAGCCTCATAAGGCTCGAAACCCAATCTCTAGTTATCTTCATCTTCAACTTCAACGCATAGCCATCTTGTGTCTTCTAGTCGATCTGGAAAAGCGATAAAAATGCTCTGTGAAGTGTGCCAAGTTATTTTTATCGACCCTGCCGCAAGGCTGTCCAATGACTATGGCTATCCAGATAGGCACGAAGACTTTGAGTTACACAGATCTAGATTGACATTTAAGCATCATGCTTCTCAATACGACCTACAAGAAGCAGCCGAGTACTGCTTTGTATGCGCCGCTCTGTGGAAATCTCTCTCAAATATGTGGGCTATATACGGAGATGATGAAGCAGATCCGGAATGGAGTGACACGGACGACGAGATTACCGATGTTGATGAGATAGATCCTATGTTCATGATCTGCTGGCTTAGATTGCGGGATGGAGTTGATGGATTTGTGATGACGTTCACACGGCCATTTCCAACCGAAAAACAACGCCAAACTGAATTAATGATGCTCTCGGAGTTTCATTTGTTGAGGCAAGGTTTGTTAATTCCCGCCAACTGGCAAGAAAGCTCTAACAAAGCTGCGTAGTCATCGGAATGCCAGAGGAGAGACTGAACACCTCTACTGAGAACCTGTATCCTTTAGCACAGGACTGGATGTTACGCTGCTTCCGAGAACACGAGTCTTGTAGGAGTGCAGGAGACTCCAAATGGCATCCTACACGCCTACTTGATCTCAAATCAGTACTCCTTGATCACCCTTCGCCACCCCACCTTGTTCATCTCATACGAACTGAGAATAATCCGTCCATCATGAACCATGGCTACATATCATTGAGTCACTGCTGGGGTAAAGATCACTTTCTACGCCTGACCAGAGAGACCGAAAGTCTCTTGTACAACTCAGGTGTTCCTCTGAATGAATTCCCGAAGACTTTCCAAGACACTTTGAGGTTCGCGAGCCATCTGAAGATACGGTATGTCTGGATTGATTCGCTTTGTATCCAACAAGATAGTGAGGCGGATTGGCTGTTCGAGTCGGGGAGAATGTTACAAGTCTACCAGAACGCACTTCTCAATATCTCTGCGACTGCATGTTCCTCGCCGTTTGATGGACTCTTCTCAGAACACATCGCGCCGGAAGTGATCTCTCTAAAAGCTGCAGTTAATCTCCACGAAAAAGCAGAGCGTACTATAGGAGTACACGGAAACTTAGTCTTTGCGGGAACGCAGTGGTGGAATGCAAACGTTGAAAGTGGATCCGTCAATCAAAGAGCATGGGTGTTTCAAGAGCGCTTGATCGCACCCCGAGTCCTTCACTTTTGCTCTGGGCGTATCGCTTGGGAGTGCCGGGAGCTCAATGCCACCGAAGACTTTCCCACTGGCAACTCCGAACTTGCAGGCAAACTGCTACACGCGAAGTCTTTCAAAGACCAAATGTCTGCGTCCCGTTTATCGCTTCACCCAGATCTCAACAATGATGTCTGCTTGCGTCAGTGGCGTGGTTTGCTCGAGTATTATTCAAGATTGGCACTTACACGTGGTACTGATAAGCTCATCGCAATATCGGGCGTCGCGAGGGCGCTCTCAGATTGGATATCAGGAGAATACTATGCTGGGCTATGGAGATGGAATCTCGAGCGGATCTACTATGGGAAGCTGTACTGGTGCGGCCACGCCCTTCGTTGTACCAAGCACCAAGCTGGTCATGGGCTTGTCTGAGCTCAAGTATTCGATATGAGAGCCCCGAGAACCTTGCAGAAGAATATGGCCCACTCGATTTTAAGGTCGAGCAGTGTGAGTTGATGTATCGAAGCAGTGATATATATCATGGTGTTTTAGGTGGACACCTTATCTTGACTGGAGAATTGATGGCTATCCGACTAGACCATCTTGGAGGAGGTAAAGAGGGTGTGCTCAAGAACAGACCTTTCATGACCTCGTGGGGTGTGATCCGCGTACTTCTCGATAGTCCACAGAGTGATGGTGGCACGCTTTTCGATGCGAGCGAGGGAATGTGTGTGTTATTGAAGGCAAGAGTGCAGGAGAAGCCGATGGGTGGCGGCCATAGCAGGTTTCTTATCTTAAGGGTTGTGAAGGATGAAGGTAGAGGAACGTACAGACGACTGGGCATTCTTGACCTCATCCGCACCCCATGGCAGCGAGGGATTAATTTCTTCGAAGGTGAATCATTTCCGCTCTCGATCAAGTGGAACTCCACTTCGAGACTACATCGAATTCGCGTCATCTGATATACCGTATTAGTCGGCGGATAAAACCACCTCTTGGTAGAAGACCACCCCCCCTTAAGAGACCAGGTCCCAACGTATCACCTTGCCCCCCACTTTTATTATAGGACCATGGTCTTTTAGGTAGTTTCTTAGTACAAAGTACACTTGAAATACTAGCGTAGCTCTGATCCCTCGGTTATCTAGTGTGTGTACATCTTTCTTACAAGACCATCCCCTTGTGAAAGACCAGGTCCTACGGCGTCCCGGACGGCGCAAATACCTCCTAAGACCATGGTCTTGTCCGCCAATTAATACGGTATACAGTCGCAACGAGATTTTCGGACAAGGTTGCTGGCTGGTGTTTGATAGTGTGCAAAAGCTCTAGTGTATTAAATATACTTGCTACAGGATGAATCTCTCTAGTTCTTAATCGTCCTGTTTCGTAATCTCGATTTTTCCAAGTTGACAAGCAAGAACACTATATTTAGCGGTGGGTGACGAAAGCCAGCGCTGGAAGTCTGAACTTGAAGACCAGCATTAAGTGCTGTTTGAGTTGCAGGCAGCAGACTTCCTGATTATTGTCTTGATGGTAGGAAGTAAGTTACTTAACCTTTTTGATCTAGGATTATGGATTTGGTTGAGACATTTTGTGGCCCTCCACACATAGTCTTCTGTCGTTAGTTGTCAAGCTTAGGGTACTATAGCAAGTAGCTCCCAACGATTATGTTATTTGCAGACTACGATGTAGAATATGACTCTAGCTTTACACATATGCCAAACACCTAAACTTTCTCATACGACCCATTCTTCACCATTTAAATCATTCAAGTTCTTCTCAAGCCGTTTCAGCAACTTCCGATATTCAATCGCTGTAACATTCCCGTTCAAGGCCTGGTGTTCCAGAATCGTAATCGAGGTCGTCAAGGCTTCCTGGCACCCACGCGCGAGCTGTGTCTTCAGGATCCTATGCGACCCATTGGGTGCCGTAGAAGCACACATAGACTTGGCCATAGAGAGTGCAATCGCGGCCGTGAATGTAAAGCTGGCTTCGAAGTAGGCGCAAGGCGCTATACGGATATCAGAATGATTGTACCCAAGGCTGAGGAAACGAGGTTCTCACCCAGTAAACCCATCTGCCACATCGCGCTCAAGAGATTTACCATCCTTGTTGTTATATCATATGAGATCTCGCACATCTGCTTGACGCTCCGTGGCGGCGCCTCGAGATTGGCTTGATATTCCATCATTCCATAGTTCAGGAGAGCTCGCTGTTGGTACTCAAAACAGTAGTTATAGCCTTGAACAACAGCGGGACGAAGTATGACCAGAATACACTAGGACTCCTCTTAGCAGCTGTTCATGTAGGGAAAGAAAGAGAACACTAGACAAGTACCTGGTAATAGGTGAGGTAGAGCATACCAGTCACTCTGCTGAGGTTAGATGGCGTTCCGTCGGCATGATGCGTGATTTTCAAGGCTGGTGAGTTGGCCTGTTCCCAAGTCGTCAGGCCAAGGTAGAATTCGTGGATCTTGTCCAGATGAGCCTGCGACAAAGGCGAATCAAGCCCGTGATCAAAAAAGGAAACATCTGAAAAGGGGGTGCAATCTTTCCCTGCGTAACCATATAGCGCGGAGTAGGCTTGACTTCGGAGCCTCATGACGTCCAAGTAGGCATTCGCTACATCTGCTTCGAAGAACTCAGCAGCTTCGTTGCTATCCAACGTCAGGGAAGTCGGTAGATCCACTGTGATTTCTCCGTCTAGAATCCCCCATGGACGACCTGTAGCAGATGTTGCCATCCTGAAGCGGTATCAGCTTGAAGCACATGTAAATATTGAATCTTAGGGACGTACAGATCCAGGTAGTAAACGTTCCAAAAGACTCTCTTTTCATGTTCATATCGAACCTTGTCAGAAGTGCTCGATCGGCCAACAATGCCGTCTTTTACATCTCTGTGGAGACCCAACGCCAATGCTGCCCGCATGCCAACACCAACGTACATGTATGCTGTATTCACCTTGTTGAGAGAGTATGCGTATAGTGCAAGGAGGCAGAGAGTCTCGACATACTCAATATCCGGGGTCTCAGCAAGCTCCTGGAGTAGCGACACTGCTTGGAAGTAATACTCCGCCCCTGGAGGCTCTCGGCCTGGTTGAAGTGAGGCCGCCTCTACTTGAGCCATCTGGCCGTTAGAGTATAGCTCACCTAAAGCTACCAAAGATAGCCATCGGCAAAGCCAGCCTTGGGCTCTGCTCTCTGGAGCCTCGGGGTTTGAATGCATATTGAGTACTTTGTTACGAAGGCTGCGCCTCAAGAAATAATGTTGTTCTTGACCGATGAAGTGCTCAAGAGTATTGATAAGACGGATGCTATAATCATACGGAGGTAACCGGAGTTTCATCGGTTTCTTACCACGAGCAATAGTAGGGGTCGTATTATTTTCGCAATCGATAGATATCTCTAAATCTAGACCCTCAGCACCTGCTATAGAAGACATCGTAGACCAGGGTGTGCTGAGGCCGAAGTTGAGGCCGTTGAGATCTTGAATATAGGAGCTTTGCATGTTTGTCCACTCGATGAGCTGTTCCATAAATGTGTGGCAAGAAGGATTGCCTCGATAGGTGCGCGGTGGTACAGGCGCTTGCCGTCTACATCCAAATTTCTTTTCTGGACGCCGATATCCTGGATACTGAGCTGGAGGTGCCACAGCGTTCTCGTCTGAGGCTGGTGGCATGCTGGAGGGAGATCTCTTAGAGGCGGTTTGAAGAGGCCGTGCATCCGTCGCTGCTCTAGATCCTGTCCGAGCTGGGAAAACACATGGTGCTTTTGACAAGGCACAATTTCGACACGGCGCACCTGTCATGATCACTCAGTTATTAAGTTACATGATGACTGCTGGTGAAGTCCCAAGCTACCTCCAAGGCACTTTATCCTCTTCGTCCGACATCGTGAGCATCTGCGATAGACATTAGCTTCTGAAGGGGTCTTGGATCGAGTGAGTATCATATGATAGTTCCATGAACAGAGTAGGATGGAAGCTGAAGCGAATATGTAGGCAGGCATATCTTACTTACGCTCTGAGGCCCCTTGTCAGATGAGCACGATCACTGTCGTCACTGATCGTTATTCCGGTAACGAGTGGAATTCGTGCTTCTTCGGTAGCAAACAGGTCACCAATAGAATCTGCAGCCATAGTTCTATTAAGAGGCTAGATGCAGTCTGCTCACAGACACGACAGAATGGCGGGGTCAAACTCCGATGTATGCATATGCAGATGCATGCAGGTTGGTAAACGCGATCGGTGGGATTAGAGGTACCTTATCTTTCGGTCACGTGGAAGATTATTTGTCATCAGGGTCAGTAAAACATACTTTCGTCCATATTTGGGTCATGTTCCCACGAGGTCGAAATCAAAGTTGGCACGACCGGATTCTCGGTCGTTGTGTTCATCAATCACTTATAACACAATTTCAGGGGTTGAATCGTTGCGATCCAGGGGGATCTCTAGGTACGAGCGAGAATCACGTGAAACAAGACCACAATGCAGCGGAAGAGAAGGACAGCGTATATCTAAGAACGCTCTCGATAGCGCCGAGAAGTGAATATGCATGATAGTAGTAAAGTTACAGCTTATCTACGTACTCCAAGACCACACTTTTAGGCTCCACGTATTGTCCGAGTGGCTCGTATGGCATGTCGTAGCCGAAAGCTTGTGGGCCACCATATTCCAGGCCCCGAGCTGTGTCGGTCCAACGTGGAGAACAGGCCAAGCCAAGAACGGTGACAATCAAGCCGTAGCGGAATTCCGGGACCCCAAGGGACAGGCCAGATCGTGTGTCAAGAACACAAATGAGATCCGGTACAGTTGCGAGGTACCGCGTGGAGCCATCCTCTGCAACATGCTGGACATAAATGTTTTCGTTCTTAAAGGGGATCTTGACGTGTCCTCCTGTTGCGACAGCTGGTGTAGTATTTTCCGCTTCTTGGTCGCTCTCTTTTGCTTGCTCTATGACAATTTCGCCATATGAATGGCCTTTGAATAATCGTCTCTCGACGCCAACGATCTTGCCTCTGAATAGTACCTTAGCCGATGATGGACCTCCAACCTCATCGATGATCTGCTCAACAACAGTGTGTGTGGTACAATTCTGTCGTGATCTAGCCACTGCACGGCCAATACGCCAGGCTAGCGATAAAGTATTCGATACGCCATAGTCGACAATGCGTTGTTTGGTTGTAGGCTTCACAGCCATGCCAACTCGGGATCCCATCTCAGAACACGAAGCTCGCAAGGCGCGGTCAACTATCTCGTCGTTGGGTGACTTGGTCATGATTAGAGTCTTGCCGTCGCCGGAAGCGATTGCGCACGGGACAAGCTGCCCACTCTCGTAAACGGCAAGGGTTGTCTGCCAATACGTGGGATATGCACGTCCTGCAATGCATTAGTAAAGCGGACATCTTGGGAAGAGTACGGCCCTACCCATCCAGTCTGCATCGACAACCGGTCGGTCGTATGAATGTGAAGATCCAATGAGAAGAGGCTCAAGCCCATTTGCTCCTCCGATTTCCAGTCCCATGACAGCATCGAAACTCTCGTGGCCGAGATACTCCATCATCTCTCCAACTGCCTGAAGAACCTCCGTACCGCTCAACCTCTCGACGGAAACAGCTGGTGAGCCCATGTTCCCTCCCCCTATAAGGTGATTAGTAACAACTTGTAGTGGCGGCTTTTCAAAAAATGCTCATATTGACTCACAGTATACCCGACTATCATCTGTTAGTCCCGACCGGTCAATTACGCGGATGGTCTTTCCAGCTCGAATTTGATCTCTTAACTTGATATACTCGGCTTTGGGAGAGCCTCCACCAGCACAGCCAAGTATGTAGCAGCCATCCCTCAACCATTCAATATCGGTCTCGGAGAGTAACCATTCGGGAACTCCATTCTGAGAATTTCGGACAACTTTTGGCCGGTACGTTGCGACATCAACCTCTTTGCTATCTGTAACTTCCGAGTACTTGGTGGATTTCGCTGATTCCAAGGAGGGCTCCGGATCGGCTTCTGGGTCTTCCTCCGCAATTTCACTGGGGACTAAGGCCGTGGTGGACAGATCCCCAACAGCTCTGGCAATCACTCGAATTTGGCCTGTGACATAAGGGATCGGGATAGCATCTCTTTCAACCACTTCGACGGTGTCTGGGCTTGCACCAGCCAGGATTGCTTGCTCTATGGCTGCTTCATCGACTTGCTTCAAGATCTCAAGAAGAGGTGTATCGGCTACGTTTCGAATCGTGTCAATTGTTCCTCCGACTCGGGCAATAGCTGCTCCTACAGCGTTGGCGACGGAGAAAAATTTGGGAAGGATGACCTCGGACACGCCTTTCAATTCCATTGGACAGATCACTGAACCTCCGCCAACAAGCAGAACAGGTAGAGGATCCGGTGATGATTTGACTTTGTCGATAACATCTTCAAGCATCTCCTTGATTCGGATATGACTTTGAGTTACAATGGCGCCAGTCACGTCTTTAACCAGGTTGGGGTCGCCGACCACCTTCCCTGAAGCCACTGCGATATCCGTCGCAGTAAGTGTTTGACCACCATACACCCTTGCCTCGCGAACTAGATTATGTCCCACGGAGTCAGGTCCAATTGTGATCTTTGAGTCTGACTGGCGAACGAGAGATCCGCCACCAAGACCAATGGATTCAACATGAGGCATCGCAAAATTGATAGTAACTCCACCGACAGAAGAATACGCAGAAGCTTGGCGGGGAAATCCCGAAGGCAGCAAGATCCCGACATCTGTGGTAGTTCCACCAACGTCGACAACGATTGCCGAAGTTCGTTTGGTTGACTTGTGACCAAAGTGATCCAGGCTGAGGTATGCTGCACCCCGCATCGAGTTGGTCGGGCCAGATGAGAAGGTCTTGATTGGGAAGCGTGCAGCAGCGGTAGCATCGATCACAGTGCCATCGTTCTGGGAAATGAAAAGAGCACATGTAAGACCAAGGCGCTTCATAGCCGTTTGGAAACCTCGAATAGTCCGCCGGGCAAAATTTAGAATCGTTGCGTTCAGGATGGCTGCATTTTCTCTCTCCAGGAACCCGATGTTCGAGACTTCTGAGGAGCAAACAATGTCAACTCCAGGCAATTCGCGCATCATAACGTCTCTGACCTTCGCCTCCTGCCGATAGTGTTTGTCGAGGGGTGAGAAGACTCCACAGACAACGACAGATGTAAGTCCTAGGGCCTTGATCTTCTGGCACTCAGCGACAACCTGACTCTCCACTATGGGTGCTTCTTGTGCACCGTCAATGCTCAAGCCACCATCGACATAACCATGATAGCCATGTAAGATCGATCTCAAGCGTGGTGGGAAATCCGAGAAGGGTGGTATCTCCTTAGTGAAGCTTTTAGACAGGCGGACAACGGCAACTTTGGAAAGACGTCGGGTGTCGTTCTCAATGATCGCATTGAGGAAATGTGTTGTTCCAATGACGAGGCAATGCACGTCTGAATGGCAGTCTCCAGCCTGCTCCAAGACGCTTCGTACGGCTGACTCGATGCCATTCGTGACATTTGGACTTGTTGTCGAGCATTTATGGAAAGCAATGATACCGCGATCCGGACTACTAGGATTTCCCACATCCATAATCACAGCATCGGTGTTCGTGCCTCCCACGTCAACGCCGATGCGCAGTGAACGCTCGGTCTGAATGGATCCCATTTTGGCAAGACAAAGTAAATAATAATGAGAGGATGTGGACGAGCAGCTGTTCAACTCAATGAATCTGAATGCTCCTGGGGCTCAAGAATAAAGCAGGAGAAGGGAAAGCAGTTTCTTGATCAGGCCGTGTGGAAACATTTTACGATGGTCCCACCGGACTCAGGTCTGATCGTATATTCAAGATAGGAAGGCAGTCTGAGGTGGCGGACAGAGCGAGAACAGATAGGCAGGGGGATATACTTTCGCACGGATAGAGAGATAGGTAGGTCAATAGATAGATAGATAGGGGCCACGATGACAAGAATGGCTTTGGTATAGTCGCTAGTGCAGCTTCGTCATGACCGGAGCACTTGACACTCCAGAGTACAGCCAGTGTTTTGGTACCCACCCAGGTCGTGCTTTTCGTCTAGGTGAGAAGATGAGATCTTTTAATCGTAATATCGCATAATAAAGTGACAAATAGGCACTTTCGCGTCATGACTCATGGGGGCTTTTCGATGGTGCGAAGCTTCTGGCCAGCTTGTGAGAGTTGGGATGGTAGGTCGATGATCGAAAGTGGAGTGGGATGGGGCATGAAATGCGGAGTGATCAAAGATAGGAGCCGAGGAGATAGGGATAGGGATAGGGATGGATGATAGCTACGGGAGCCCAAACCGTCTCTTGTGCTGAACTGCTGCTGACTGCCGACGGTGTGGATACTCGCGGCCCAATTGCAACGCGGCCAGCAAGCAAGCGAGTAAGCAAGCAAACTTTACCTACGGTAAGTGGAATTAGTTATAGCGACGACAGATAGATCATGGCTAGATGGCGGCGACTTCTAATCTTCATAAGCACTTATCGTTATCGCTATTAATTGAAGTGATGGCAACCGTGAGATGCCATGCCACCCCCCGGGGCCCCTGATCGACTATAATATAGGATCGTCCGTCTCACTTCGAATCGCTCTGGAAACAAAACAAATCTCCACGGCTTGCGCTTCCTTCTATCTATAGACTTCCTCTTATTATATTCCCCGTTATTTTTACTGGACCGAATCAAAAACCACCTTACCTTACCCATTGAACACCCCTCACCTCAGTCGCTCGCTCGCTCGTGCGGTACAGATTTTGTCTCTACTCGGGAAGCCCGCCATGTCGACTATACGAAAGAGGGCTGTTGAGTTTGTTACGCTCTCGACTACCAGTGGCACCAGTAGCGAGGGGCTGTCCGTCTGGATCAACGACGATATCCGACCTCTTCCCCCGCACCGCAGAACATGGAATACCATGGCTTTCATCTCCTTCTGGGCCATTAACCAGATCGCTCTGAGCAATTGGCAGCTTGGCTCGTCTCTTGTTGCCGTTGGATTGTCAGTATGGCAGACTATGATCGCCGTTATCCTTGGGAAGCTCATCGTTGCCGCCGTGGCTTTGTGTAATGGTGCTATTGGAGCGAAGTGGCACATCGGATTCCCCGTCATGTCTCGAGGAATCTGGGGCATCTACGGCGCATATCTCATCATCATCCAGCGCATCATTCTCAGTCTGACTTGGTTCGCCGTGCAGAGCTGGACTGGAGGTCTCTGTGTTTCTGCCGTCCTAAGCGCCATGTTCCCGTCCTACATGCACCTTGCCAACACCTTGCCAGCGTCTGCCAATACCACTACCTCGAGCTTCGTGGGCTGGGTTGTGTACAATCTCATCACGGTTCCAATCCTATATGTCGCCCCCGAAAAGACGGCAAAGCTACTGTACGTCATGAATGGCATCTCGCTGGTCACCTTGGTCTCTATGATGATATACCTCCTCGCTGCTGCTCATGGCGCTGGTCCCTTGCTTTCAGCGCCTGCAACCGCACAGAGTTCAAGCTCTCTTGGATGGGCAATCGTACAGGGTGTCACGACCGTCATTGGTGGCATCGCTGTAGGTCTAAGTTCGTATATTCCCGCCCTTGAATCCTCGTTCATATGGGGGGTCATAGGATCTGATCCTTTGTTCTCTGATCCTTTGTCCCAAAACATTCATAAACAGATATGCTAATTCTTAGCAGCAAACCAGGCTGACTACTCACGCTTTGCTCGCAAACCGGGTGATCAAATCTTCGGTCAATGGTTCTCCATTCTCACCCTAGGCACCATCCTCCCCCTCTTTGGCTGCTTGACGAGTTCCGCAACTCTTAAGCTGTACGGCGAGGCAATCTGGAATCCTCCAGATATTCTCCTCAGGTATGTCTCTCCACTATTACCAAGTCTAGCTTCTCGTCCACTGACATGTAAAAGATGGCTTGAAGACAATTACTCCTCCGGCACGCGTGCAGCTGTCTTTTTCGCCGGTGTAGGACTCGTCGTCTGTCAGCTCGCCATCAATACCATAGACAATGCCTTCTCTGCGGGTATGGATCTCGCTGGCTTGCTGCCTAAATATGTCAACATCCGCCGAGGAGCATACATTGCACTCGTTCTCTCCATTGCCATGTGTCCATGGCAACTTCTCGCGTCTGCCGGGACGTTCATTTCTGTTATGGGCGCATACTCTGTCTTCCTTGGCCCCAGTAAGCAACCCCAAGCAGCAATCCCTAGACTTCCCTTGGGATTCAACATTCATCCTTCGCGTGGTAGAAGTGGTCTTTTCCGTCATCCATCATGGAGCATTCTGGAGATGGCCCATCCTCGTGATTCTATCATAACTATGCTAACTTATATTGTTATAGTGTGTGGCATTCAAATCACCGACTACTTCTTCATCCGCCGCCGTCGCGTCAAGTTGTCCGACATGTACAGTCCCAGCCCCAGTGGTATCTACTACTTCTGGAACGGTATCAATCCACGTGCCTTTGTAGCATGGGTTGTCGGCTGGGCTCCACAACTGCCAGGCTTCATCGCCAACGTCAACCCGGATGTCGTGGTCCCATCTGCCTGCATGAAGATGTTCTACCTCGCCTTCCTCCTCGGTCTCGTCATCAGTGCAACTGTGTACTACTGCTTGTGCCGTCTGGCTCCGCCACAAGGCATTGGGGAGGTTGACGATGTGGACTATTATGGTACTTTCAACGCCGAAGAGTCGGCTAAGCTGGGTATCTCGTCGATGAGTCAGTTGGACGGCGTAGATACCAGCGGAAAGTATAGCAACTTCAATATCACCGAAGGCAAGGAGATTGGCTTTTGATTCATATGACGATCCACGGAGAGTATAGAGAGAAATGAAAGTATTAGAACAATCTCGAACCATTATCGCGTGTCCGAGCCCTCATATTTTGTACTATAGAAGACCGCGCGCCGACATGGTAGTTATCAAGCTTCATCAAAACCCCTGAATATGTGGACGGCCATTAGAAGATGTTGGGAACAAAGTAACCGATCAGTATCAGGATCCAAGCGAGGCCCATGAAAAAGTCAAGAATGCCAGTACTACCAATGGCGTAGCTTTACGATGGAATATCTCCCTACAGGCTGTATCCCTGCTGACGGGCTTACTAAAAACCTCCCACGACAGGAATTTGAGGCTTTTGTTGTTCTTATGAATCTCATCGATGCCCGCGGTCAGGTAGAGTAACTTGTATAGATACTCATAGATACTCATTTTGAAATAGTACTTTCGTCTAATCATTTAATCTTTCTTTTGTTTTAATCTTACTCATTCATTTGTAAATCGACAAATTTCGAGGCGTTTGGTTGGAGGGAGATTGTATTGCCGATCTCGCGGTTCAAGGATGATTGTTCTAGGACGAAAATGCGACAGTTAGGACCACGAAGGGCGATTATGGCGTGTCAGAAAACTTGTACATTAGGATAGTTCGTCGGGAATCTTACAGTTGCTAAGCCTGCGATTCCGCCACCCGCGATCAGGATGCGGCAATCCGCTTCTGCAAACTTAATGGCCATCTTTGTTGTGTTGAAATTGTGGTATCTTTCTGATTTCAGAGAAGCAAGAAAGGGACTGAGAAATCTCCAAGGTCTTAGAGACTCCCTGTGGCTTCCTCCAGACTCCGAGAACTAAGGCTCTCGAAGCATGTGTCTCGTCTCATGGCGGGGTTCACACTTTGGGGCAGAACGAGACCAGAACTCGGCCTCTCGGAGACTCTTCGCCAAGACTGCGACTTGCTAGCCGAGATGAAGTAAACATTGAAGCTCTTTGTTGTTGCCGAGCATCAATCTACCCTGTCAACTCCGCAAAAACTGCCGAAAAACTGCATCAGCTCTCCCACGGCCCCTCGCCCGCAAATCCAGGAAATGCAAGGAATGATCGCCGCACTGCGGGGTTGGGTGTGTTGCTTTTCGGGAGTCTCGCTTAGCTATTCGGAGCAACTCGGCCTCCGAGTGAATGGTCGATCGATGACTTACGGGCCTTAGTTCGGGATTCGGCTTTTGCCTGTTGGGCTAGTTTGCGTTGAGAGATGAGCGGTAATTGGATGTGGCACTTTCCAGCTTGAGACCTAGAAACAAGACACTCTCTATGGATCTCGAATCTTGTCTTCTCTTGGCAGGGTGTAAGCACGTAGTAGGAGACACAGCTAGCAGCCCATCCTGTGTATATCCTGTGAATTGTCCAATTGGCTAAATTTGAGCCTGAATATTGAGGATGTCTTCTTGGATTAGGGGCTACACTTCATGGTTCAGTAGTCGAACAAGTAAGATCCTACTATTCTTCCTTGCGAAGGCTTCCCGAGTGGTCAAGCAGTTCCAGACCTATGCCTGAAATTTGCATCTATACAATAAGCAGAGCAATCTAACAAGCACCACACATCTCCTTGTATATATTTTAGAGATAAAAACGCCGTATGTTTGCCCGCGATTGCCGTGTGTATGGCTGGCTGAAGAATAGCCATTCTGAGCGCGGAACATCAAACAGAGTCTCTACCCAAAACAAGGGCCAACAATATAGTCAGGCCTATCAAATCTTCATATTTCTTGCCAAACGCCTTATGATCTCTGTATTACCAAAATTTGTCCCAAAAAGCAAAAGATGTAATCGTTTCATTTGCCTCGTGCTGGACACCCGCCCAGATTATGAGCTGGCCATTCATAACTCGTTTGATTCCAAAGCTACAAGCCAAGTCAATGAAGATCAATCATCGCATCACCGTCAGCCAACATACCAATTTATTTGCATTCCGATACGCCTCCCGATGATTCTTAATATACTCCGTCGTCGGATACCCCTCGGGATCACAAGTAATACTTTTCTGCCCCGGTTTCTGGTAGATTCGCACGTAGTCCACATGCATAATGGTTGGGAATTCCAAATCATCCATCCAGATCTCGCTCCACGAATGACTGATCCCTAGATTCAGGACAATGGACATCGGTTCCTCGGAGACTTGTCGTGCCTTGATGTTGCCATTCTTTCCGATCGCTCGTCCGTCCATGATAAATGTCGGATCATCGCCGACGAACCATACGATTTTGCCTTTATCAGTGCCCGGAACGTACTCGAAGGCGTATTTCTGGTACTCGTCACCATCATACCAGGAGTTGTTCAGGGTGGTGACTGCGCTGATTGCTTGCTGGAAGGGACCTCCGCAGTAGGTGTTCATTTGTGTTATTGTTGGGTCAGGGAGAGCCATAAACTCGTAATTGGGACGATACCAGACATCGAAGGGTGCGACTTGGTAACTTTGCGTGACGACGCCGACTCGGTTCGCGACTGATCCTTCGAGAATGTCGATCTCGGGAGCACCTCGGCCTGTGCCGCGGTTGGGATGATCTTCGCCTTTGCAGGTGCAGGAATTTAGTCGTTGGCCTGGAAGGAAGGATAACCCGTCTGAGGATGACTGGTTGGGAGTTATGCCTGCGTCGCAGGAATTGTAGGTGTAAGGCCAAACTCCATCCGTGGTAGCAAGATAGCCTGGACGGCCGAGATTCCTGGTATTTGGTCAGTACACGAAGCTGATATAGAATCTTAACGAGATTGTTTCCCGAGATTTACTTACCCCATTGTCCATGCTCCTGGCCAAAGTCCAGGAATGCCAGCTGGTCCGGCCAACGAAACCGAAATTTCGATGACTCCTCCTCTAAAGCACAGGTGATTCCAAGAATGTAGCATTCCCGATCGGAAATCAAGATTGTGGTTGTGGAAACGCTCCAATTTCAGCTGAAGTGTGCCACTGGCTGTTGTGACAGCATCCGGGTCATACCATTCCAAATCTTGCGTGGCTCCGTACCAGAAGTTTGGTGCATACCAATACGGATCGTCTCCTTCGTAGAAAGTTCTACCATCTTCGTTGAACTCGTCACTGAAGACGAGCTCTAGAGTCGAGCCATCCAAAGTACTTTTCCTCGTCCTGGCAATCTCTGGCGTATCAGGGTCTATCAAGCCTTTCCGAACACCCTTGAGAAGTCGGTATTTGTTGTGATTGACATTCCATGCAGAGTCCTTTGAATATATGGCTCTGTCTCGTTCCGGTAACAGAAGTCTCGTTTGATACGTTAGGAAGGGAAGAACGATGAAGATACAGAGGAGGCCAAGGATAAGAAACATGGCACCACAGGTAGATACGACGTTCCGCCGATCCAGATAATCTTTCAGCTTCGGCCTGAAAGTTACGTCATCGTCGTCTGCCGGAAAATGAAACTTGTCATCTGCTTCTTCCTCGTTCGGGTACATAATAAAGCCATTATCTCCACCGGAGTAGGGATCGAAGGACCCGAGTCTGTCGTCTGGCCATCTCTCCTGTTTTATTTGAGCGTTATTGGGCTGGTCGTTCGTCGTTGCCCGAAGAAGTGGTATGCTGTCCTCCGCTACCGGTGCATATCTCCCATTATCTATACTCAGGTCCGGGCTTGAAGGATATCGAGAAAAATCATGACCAAGATCCCTGATCTGTCGTGGATAACCCGGACGGGATATGTACCCTCGTTGAAATGCTCGGGCTGAATTCTGCCTCAGTATCTGCCGTGGATGGCTCGGCCGGCGATTGCTTCTCCGTCTCCATCCCTCATTGCCCTGTATATTGTTAAAACTCTGGCTTCGTGGCAGGCCCGATGAATTTCGTGAATCTGTTGTATACCGGCTGCCAAGACTATCGCTGCTTCCCTCGCCATCGATCTCAGACGATTTTGAAGATTTACTTCTTAAAGGAGATGGTAAAGCTGGTGCGTTAGAAGACGAGCTTATACTCGGACGCAATGATGGTATAAAAGATCCTGACTGGCTTGAGCTGCTCCGGTGTGGAATCTGGACGAATTTGATCTCAGGGACCGTGTTCGAGTTTCTTGATCGTGTAGTAGCAGAATCCTGTCCAGCTTGCAAACTTGATCTCCTGATACCAGCTTGCGATGACTCTTCAAGTGCCTCATCACAATCTTGGTCCGAGATAAAGTGCGCATTCCGAAGAGACTCCATGCTGTATGATCAACGAGCCAATATTGGTTTATCGGTTGGAAGCTGCACGGAGGTCCATTTCCTCGACCGAAGGACGTCCTTGGGAATTCACGAGAGGGTTGAGTGTACAGTTATGCGTCTCTAACAGCTGCAAAGCGCTGTGACAGGAGGTAGAAGCACTACTGCGCTTCAACCTAGGAAGCATACGAGAGAAGCAAGTGGACGTGTTTGAGTATAGAGGCAAGGATCCCACCAGAAACAAAAATAGCACCATCGAAATGACCTAATCCATTTCTGAAATTCATGTTGTGTGTGTAGTGGAGACGGGGTGGAATTTGGCACGGAAGCAGATAGTGAAGACTTGGACGAAGTTGTGACGGATCGATTGTTTAGTCTGGAAACTGAACAACCTTCAGCATACGCGAAGTGCCAACAGCAAAGCGAAGAAGAATCAGCGTCGTAGTCGCGCGGCCTTAGTACAAACTGGCGGACACGCTATGTCGATAGACGAGCTTGAAGTCTCCGAATGATCGCATATTTGAATATCAGGAGCAACTTCCAGAACCCACCAAAGGTCTATAATAGAGATATCATGATAGGCTCTGCGTCCCGCGGACCATATAAAACTAGTATCGGGAACAAACAGGCCCAGTGTGAGACTAATAGCACGAAAGATATGTTGGCGCCTCACCTGCGCTAGTGCGAAAACCAAAGCTCCAAAAATGGCAGTAGAGGAACTGAGTATCTTGCACGAAGCTGAAAATGAACGTGAAGAAAAGCAACGTACGAAAGCAGGTTTGATAGCTTGATCTTTAAAAAACGAGTCGCTATCAAACGCTGAGCCTTACTAAATTGGTAAATCGCCTCCATTACCAGCCGTGGGATATCTCTAGCTGGCATGCCTTTCGCGCCAGGTCCCATCTAGCACTTGCAAATGCTGGTTGGTCTATGTAAGCTCGTGTGTGCGAAATAACAGACCGCCATGGTCCAGCGGCTACAAGGACCTGTTTTTGATAAATTACGGTGGCTGCCAGACTCAGAACAAAATAGGCAACTTGCAGACAAAAGCTCTCACCAACGTTACACTCTCAGACCTTCTCAGCTAGGATCCATACCCTGAAAATAGGAAGTATGGCGCATGATTACGAACCTTTGGAGATCAGCAGCGAGAATATGTTGCATTTGGGTCTCGAAAGTAGTGATAGATGCGAGACTGGTCTTCAAAGACTATTTTCGCGAAATGCTTTCGGTCTTGAACGGTCGCCGTTCATGCTGCTGAGGTGCGGCAAGCAAGGGCATAACAAGCAATACAGCGTCGCGTTGATAGATGTTGTGTTGAGTGGTTTATATGCTGAAAGTGATGTAATATCTGAGAATGTGCTATAGATATGATCATTCATTCCATAGAGATATTCCGGCGTATAGATCCAAGATAGGACGATAGTTGTCCGGCCACGATCATATATTCCCCGGCTCGCTAGATTGTGTGCGTCAAAGACAACGTCAAGATTACATATAACTCAAAATTCAATTCATAATCGGTTTTGATATACATACACTTCAGCTCCCAGACTCTTCGTCCTCGACGCCCAGATAATATTTCAAGGAACTGAGTTGTCTTCGAAGATTATCAATTTCCCCTTGGCACTGACTGATGATGCCATATAGTTCCCGCTGCTTGGCTCGTGGGAGGCAATTAACAAGAGACAGGGTAGGTCCCGCTGTATTATTGCTGGAACGAGTTTGCCACGTGGCGGAGATGGGGATTAAAGTCTCATTACCAGTTTGAGACAAAGGAGCCGCATCTCGTGGCAGCAAGGGTCCCGTATTCGATCTTTGGTCCTCGGAATAAAGTTGATACGGAGATAGAGCCGCTGTGACTTTTGCTGGCCCTCGTGGTCTTGCGACATTTGGCTGTGACGGACGCTGGTTCGGCTGCATGTCGAGCCGAACTGGGGAGTCTGGTTCTTCGGACTGTTCGCGAGCAATCTGAGCCTGGATCAACATATCTAGATCTGGAGACGTAGACCGGGGAACATCTAGCGATGGATAGATGCTCGTGTATGCCTTAATTTGGGCGTTTTGCTGTCCAGAATCTGGGACTGAGCTTCTCTTGCGTTTCTTGGTTGTTTTGTTTAATTGTTCAGCAGCAACATGAGAGTATGATTCTGGGTCATCGGTATAGTATCTTAAGAGTCTTCCATCGGCCGTTCCTATCATCTGATCAGCACAATGTAGATAGTTCGAGTCCAGTCTATTTGCTCCCTGTTCGCTGATGATGCTCTGCTTGCACCTACATTTCGAGGGGAAGTAGCAGCACTGGCCTACATGAGATCTGGGAGTCCCAATTTAGGCATTTTCAGATACAAGCGCGGCTTCATGAGTCTCGCTTTGCAGCCAATATCTAATGATGTGCTGGAGATTAAAACAGGGGGTACGACATATAGACGGGCAGCTCACCAGACGTCTGGGTCCTGAGACTGCATTTGTTGCCTTTGGAGGTAAAGACGCAACTACTGCAGGCCCCCTGAAACCAATGCCGAAGCGTCACGCAGACCGAAAACCGTCCATAACCACCGGCACAGTGTTCGCAAGGATCCGGCATGATGGCACCACGAGTAGACAGCAAGACAGCCCCCCGTTGCTGTACGCGAGGGCTATCCATTGCTTTCTCTGGAGGAAGCTCTTGGCCTGGACGCCATGGTATCGATGTTCGTACTTCAGGGACTCTCTTCAATCGCTCCAGGAAGGGAATATAATTGCTATTCGCAGTATTTGGTTTCGGAAGGGGTCGTTGTCTCAGGGTGCTTGGATTTAGTGGAGACCCGCTCTGCAGACTGGTATTCACATCGAGATCATCGAATTGAGGGTTGGAGATATTGTGCTCGGAGCTAATGATGGTGTTGTAACTATCTGTGGGAGGCATGATGGGAATGTTTTGTCGATGTTGAAACAAGAGGAGCCTGGGCCCACCGACCTGCAGCTCTTATCCGCCTGCAGCTCACTGAGACCTGGCGCTATGACCTACAATTGCCTAGTCCTTATTTGGACATTTTTGATAGTAAGTAGTCTGATGACAGTCTCGTGATGTAAGGTAAGTGGTGAGAAGAACCCCTTTTCAGAGTCCGGCTGGTTGACAAGAAACAGATGGTGTGTAAAGGATGTCTATGTCTGTATGTTTGTATGCCTTGCGCGGAGAAATGAGAGAGGACAGACCCATCAAGATGTAGTGATTGAGTAACCACAACATTTCGCATTCCGATTACTGACAGGACCAGAAGTGGATCCCCTTTAGAGATGCCGCAGATAATCTACAGCCAGAATCGGCAGCAATCTGGACCAAATCATTTTTGTAAAAGTGGAGTTCTTCCTTCACGTCAAGTTCCGAGAAGAGTTGACTTGGAATCACAGTCGTTGAAGCGAGAAGCTTGGAACATCGTCCTAGCATTCTCGTATGCTATTCATTAGGATTAAAAATACGAATATCTGACCATTATAAGCCAGCCACTATAAACCAACTCTTCTTCCCTCAGACTAATTCCCATCATCGATTCCAAGTGCCCTCTTCAGGGAATTCAGTTCCCTTTGCAAATGCTCAATTCCACCCTGCAAACCGCTGACCAATCCAAAGACCTGTCGTTGCTTCTGTTTCGGTAGAGCATCAATTGCTGCTGAGCCATCATCGTTGGTAATTGTATCATCGCTTCTGCCCTGTTCCATATTGATTCGGAAGCCTGCTGAAGTTCCTTCACCCCCATTTCCGAACTGCTGTCCAGCCATGGGATTTGGCTGGTTCACAGATGCCCAGCTCAAAGAATTATTGCGGTTATTATTTCCTCCCTGGGGTCTAGCAGCCGAGCCGTTCATTCCATTCAACATTGGATGTGCACCTGTCATTCCTGCTGGGGAATTGGCATTAATTGAAGCCCACGACCGATCAACAATCTGATTTAGTTGTTGCCTTGCTGACTCGCCCAGCTCCTGCTCCCATTGCGGTCGTGCACTCTCCCATTCCGGTACTGTATCCTCTGTTTTCCTGCGTTTCGCCGGTTGTGATGGGCCATGGGAGTAACCCGCTGCCATCTTTTGATGATCAATAATCCTCAGAGGACTGGCATCTTCAGCCAGTGGTGGGTTGAGAGTAGGACTTCCTACAAGTTCGCCAACTAGAAATAATATCAGCCATCATCCTCAAGCCATTTCTGATTCTGGTACAAACCGTCGTTCTTCTTTATGCTACAGCGATTCGGTCTACCGCTGAGCTGGCAGCTTGCACATGCCCCCTTGAAGTAGCCATCCAACGCGACACAAACATTAAACTTGCCCCGACCATTTGCGCAGCTCTGGCATGGAACTTCCTGTATCTCCCCGCGCGTGGCTAGTAAACATCCAAATCGAATCTGTTTCCGACGCGACTCTCCTCCAGTTTCGTTGTCTGCTCCATCCTCTACACCGTCCCTCCACGGTAGCTCTCGAAGCTTGGGCATCTGCTGCAGTCTCTCCTCCATCGTTGTCGCGATTATCCTGTTCCTAGGTCTTTGTGTGCGTAAAGGTGTTTGCTGTGGTTGGGTATCTATGTTTGCGTAATTTGCGGCCGAGAGGTCTTCCTCGAAGGGTTCTGGGCTTTCGAGGTGTCGAGGGGTGTTGATCTTCGCGAGGTCAATTCCCGGGCTACTCATGCTATCTGTTTTGTCTTCGGCTTGCCACTGTAATCCGTTTTTAACAATAATGGTGTCGCTGTGATATTCTTCTTCGTCGTCGTCCTCTTCTGGAGAGGCACGCATTGTTGTGCGAGCAGGAATGTGTAAGGAATGGCGCGTGGATATTTGGGAATTTGGGAATTTGGGAACGCTTCGCGGCTTATGGATGTCCAGAATAAATTGAGGTGGTAAATACCCCTGCACGTACCGATAAGGTTAAATTATGGCTCTTATCGAAGGGGCCCCTGGACAACGATCCCTGAAGCCTGCCCTGTCGAGTGTGTCTTGGGGGGGGTGGTCGGTGGTGTTGGAGATGCGGGCTGGGCTGGCTGGGTTGTGCGCCTACTTGCCGCGTTGGGGCTTGACTTTGTCTTGCTTTGCCTGATTTTGAAGTGCCTTTTCTTCAGCAGCAACCGGCAGGCGTCGGCACTTTAAAATGTAGAATCGCATTTTAGGCACTAGTTGTGACTACTGGCTGCATGATCGTCATGCCAATTTCTACGTGGTAGGCAGGGCAGGCTAGGTAGGTAAGATTCTGGACTTCTCATGATCCCCACAGTTTGTTGCTGGTAAAGAGAACTAACTTCCAGAGTAGTTCATTGCGCCGGTACTTCCTACAAATTAGCACCATCAACAAATATACTTAGCATAGGCTTATTTGGCTATAGCTACTCAGTCCTGGTAACGTAGTAGTTTGCCGCTAATCAGGTTATTCATCAACCGAAGTACAGCATGCAACGAAGGAAATTGAACGCCGGGTGAGTACCTATCTTCCAGGCGAGTCTTGTCCGAGTCAAACGGCTAGATTTTGGGGTTCAGCCAATGTAGGTTTTTTCCAGAAGTTTTGGAAGGCCAATATAGGCTCTACTTCACGAGCCACTTTGCTGCATCCCCGGGAACCTGAACCGTCAAGCCATTATTTCATTTCATTTCGTGCTCCTCTTGCTAACTGAGTTGAGTCTAATATCTAGCCAATATCTGGCCCCGAAGATCCTCTTCACCTAGTGTACATAATAAGACAATATCGCAATGTTGATGTCATGACACAAAGCTCATTCCTTCTCTTTCGGCCCAGTATTTGCAGTTTTCAGATCTCGTTGTTCCTGCTTCAACTCGTGCTTTTCTCGAAGACCTTTCTCAACTTGCCAAACAGCTCTATCCAACTCAACATCCAGTTCCGGGATCTCCAAGGCCTCCGCGATTCGCTTTCCATTGGACTTGTGCAGCACCATTCTCTCTTCTAAGTCGATTCCATCTGAGGTTGTTGATGACTTCTCTGCGCCGTTGAGTAATGCGGGGTCGAAAGGTTGCTTTCCATTGGAATATAAGTCGTCTAGAATCTTTGACGGCGTAGGTTTTATGAGGTTTTTGTCAAGTAGAAATTCAATATGCTTCGCGCCAGAAAGAGCTCTCCAATGTGACCACGCTCTGAAGACCAGGTAAAAGAAAGGGAGATTGGGAACACTAGAATTCTGTTAACATAAAGTTTATACTCGATTAGAAGATCCTTACATGGGTACAAGCGCAAAGGGCGCACTTATCGGCATTCCAATAAAGGAGTATATCATCCTAGACTTATGCAGTCCCTGCCTCTCTGTACCCAGTGTCCGTAAAACTTCCATAACACTCTCTTGTGGTATAAGCGTCGATGGAAAAGACACCTCGACTTTCTCCTTGCCCGATAACTCGTCCGTTTCTTTGCGCTTGGAAAGCGGTGGGATCGACTTGAGACCCCATTCTTCATATGGTATTCTTTTCAAGGCTTGGTTGCCATAATCCACGACTTTCTTCTGCCAACCACTTTCTTTCTTCTCCCATCCCGCCCATAAGTTTGCAGCTTTTGTGGTCCCTTTGTCCAGCCAGCTTTGCTTCTCCGTTGTCGTAACATTGAGTCGCTGGCAGTAGATAAGAGTACGGCGCGTAGAGATAGGGAGGAGGAAGAGGCGCATTGTTAACAGACAGCGACAGCAGCAGCGTCGTCGTGGAGTCTGGTGGAAATTGGTCGGCGCGCTTACTCCATTGGTTGCTCAAAACAATCAGAGGCGGCGGATAAGCTGGGCAATGCGAACAGTTCGTTGTTGGGCCTGCAAAGGAGTGTGCTGTAGACTATTTGAAGCCGAGGTCGAGGTCGCTGCTGAGATGCAATTCTCCTTTCCTGCTTTCTGGCAATCCACCAGCTGTGCCGCCAAGCTCAATCCAGAATCTAGGTGGATATGACGCATGGCCACCCTCGGGAGACATCCCTGTTGTGCCAAAAGTTTAATCTGATGCCTGGTCGATCCAATCCAACGCGTCGTGCTCAATCCACATCTCGCATGCGCGCAGATTGCCAAGTTGGAACGACAAGTCAAGTCAACGGGACATATCCATCTGCATCACCACCACCTTTCTCCCCGCCTCCCGTCTTCCCACCTCGACCCACCACCTCCTCCTCCGCCTTCTTCTTTCCGCTCACTACCTTACTCTTCTTCCTTCTCTTCTCGACTCGCAGGCTTGATATGGCGTTGGGCATTGTCTAGGATCTTGCACGGCCTATGTGCTGTAGCAGTTTTGGTACTATTGACCTCTTGAAAACACTGCTTCGGTCATATCACAATTTGGGCATTTGCCCAGCAAACCGTCCTCGGCTTCGCTCGTCCACCTTCGAGCCTCCTCGTCTACCTTTCTACTTCACTGGGCCTCCATGGCGACTTCCGACAATGGATCCCTGACAGCTTCTGTTCCGCGGGCTCAACTCGACTCGCACCATCTTTTACAATATGGCCCTTCACTTCAGACGCAGAGGCAGCCGTCTTCCTCCAGCGCTTCGTCCGGCGAAGCGGCTATGAGAACGAAGAGGACTTCACAGAATCGGCCTGCCGCATATTCGTCGTCCTCGCAGAACACACAGGGTTCCGGCAGTACTCATGGCAAGAATGTAGTTGCTCAAAGAGCTGTCAAGTCAATTCCTCGTAGGTCCCATCGTCAATGCTGGTACACAAGCATCTAATTGTCTCGTAGCATGGGTAGCGTCATATGAAGAGGAAGACGATAGTAATCCGAAAGCTCCGAGTCAAATGATATCGTCTCTACCTAGAGCACATGCTGCACATCATCACTATGCCCCTGGACCGAGCTTTGCCCGCCGAACATCCCAAGATGGCTTTGTTGAGACAGTGAAGGAGGGCTCGAATGCAAAGAAACCGGAGACTGGATTCTTTGGTGGTCATAGGGAACCTGTGAAGGGCCGAAAATGGGACCATATTAGAGATGCAGAGCCTGTGATAATGCAGGGAGGAGACATACCGACTGCCTCCCCTTGGGTACCTTTCATCAGGTCATCTATGTACGCCCCAGCGCCGAACGAAGATCGCAAAATCGTCACCCCCGAGTTCCTCCAACAGCAGACACCTGGATACGAGAGACCTTGGCGAGGTGACTTGGAGCAAGGCGAAGGTTCCGAGAAGTTCTCTGCATTGATTTATAGTAAGAAGAAGAGGAAAAGCTTACTTGTGCGGTTCCAGGTATGTATAGGAATCGGTCCGTTTGAGGACCAGGTATTGACTTATCCAGCGTGCTCTTCTAGTACACGCATTGGTACCCCTCGTCTTCCGAGTAACAGTACTCACGACATCTATCGTCGCTCTAGCTATATCATCTTCCGTTCACCATCTTTCCAACAAATATACTTATGCTCAGAATGCTTCCACTACCATGGCAATTGTAGTCGACGTGGTTGCCATTCCATATATCTTGTACATCACCTATGACGAGTACACCGGGAAACCATTGGGCCTGCGATCCCCAAAAGCTAAAATCCGGCTCGTTCTTTTAGATCTCTTTTTCATCATATTCGAATCCGCAAACTTGGCTCTTGCATTTACAGCGTTGACAGATCGCTCTGGGGCATGCAGAGTCGGGCCTGAGACCGATACCAATAGCATTGTCTGCGGGAGGGTCAAAGCACTCTGTGCAATTCTAATGATTGCATTAATCGCTTGGAGTCTGACATTCGCTGTTAGCATTTTCAGGTAAAATCCATGTTCTCGCTCCGCTTCAACTACACGCACTGACAATACTTCAGACTAGTTGAGAGAGTTGGAGGTAGAGAGGAGGTAGACTGATTAATAGAACCAAAAAATTTCTATGTGCAAGCGTCGGCAATAACAAGCATGGAGTTGGGCGCATCTACCATACCAGGAGCACATGCTCATGATGTCAGATTACAAACAAAAGTGGTCGGGAAATAAATCCACATAATGATTGTCCTTCACATTAGCAAGAGTAGTTTGCTGTGGAAAATACAAAGGTGACTTGGAAATTTCTGTCTTCAGGCTTTCAGCAGAGGCCCCCCATCTCCATACACAGGATCTTTCTCGAACCACGGCAAGCCAGCTATGCCATTGACCTTACCCGACTCGCCATTCTTTCCACAGCACATATCACAGTGCATCCCCCTTGGGTAACTTCCTACCAACTCAAATCCGCTGCAGAAGTCGTCAAGAAGTCGGTGTCCCACGCCAGCGGGGATTATGAGCACATCTCCTTTCTCCACTACGACTTCCAATTTTTCCGGATTGGCTTCATGGCCAAAACCTTATGCTATGTTAGGGGTATCCAACACCATTTCCGACTCTTTGCAGCAGGATATAAAGCACTTACACAATTTAGCTCGACCAGAACAGACACATAATACCTCGTGGGTTGTAGTGTGGAAATGGGTTATGTCGCTGCAGAAGTCTCCGCGTCAACACCGCTAATTGTGCCAAGAATTTGGGCGAAGGCTTCAGGCTGAGAAGGAAAGCCGACAGAGCCGGGGGAAAGATTTAGTAAAGGTCACGAAGGGGACATACTACAAGGTGTACCTCCATTGAGGGGTGACAACGCCAACTGCTCTGAGATGGTCCTCAATAGTAGCTGCGGATGCTGTTACAGGAAAACATGAATGGTAGATGAAGAGAGGCTTGTTCTGGATTGAAGTATTTGGAATTAGATTATGTCGAGGAATCTGATGTTTGGAGACCTGAAGATAAGTGAGGGGCGTAAGATCCAGCCGTGCCATCGAAGAGCTCATACTCTCAGAGTAGAGATATGTGTGAGAACATGAGGGTATATTATGAGATGAACCACTTTTCTGAGAAGGAGAAAGTTCAGTTGAAGTTGACGGGAGGATCTCCGGTTATATTGGTCGTGAATTAGGACAGCACAGCAAAGTTAGAAAATTGAGACGCTCTGAACTCAATCTAGCCAAGCTTGGGTACCACCTAGTTGAATAAGCTTCTTTATGCGTTTCAATTCTTGGAATGCTTGCCAAACAAGGCGAAGACTACGAGGTGATCATGCTTGAAACTTCGCCATTCACACTCCAATGCTGAGCTGAAACAAAGAGCTTGTCTACTATGAGATAACTATGACCGGAACAAAACAGGTCTTTAGGGTTCAAGGGGTCCAGGAGAAGCTCGGAGCTTCAGGACGCCAAAAATGGTTGGAACATCTAAAAATAATATATGGAATGTGTCAGGCAGAACCATTGACCTCGAGGTGATTCCTTGAGTGAATAAATCAGTTCTGCGGACTTATGAATATTTTCGAAGGACGGGGAACAACATTGAGTAACATGTTGAAGTATCATGGAGGTTAAGGTGGTCATAGCACGGCCAATGACTTTGGTGGTGGCGCTAGAATTGAATCGGCTGGCGTGCCTGAGGACACAGGGCTGCCTGGTGCTAGCTGCCGCCTCAAGCTGCCCAAGTCATCATGGTCGTGATTCCCCATCATATTTGGAGCAACTCGAAATCTCCCCCTCCTCATCTCTCGAAGCGCACTTTTGCAGGAAAGATTCCTGCACAAGTTCTCACTGTCCTTCCACTCGATCTTTGTTTACTTTGCACTCTTTACTGTGCCAGCAAACTTCCAGATCCTTCCTCAGCATTCAAAGCGTTCTTGCCTGCCTGCCTGCCCGATTGTCGCGATCTCTGAGCGTGCAGCCTCGAGGGCCCAAAGTTTACTGTTCACTTTTGCCTGACGTGAATACACGTATTCACAGTGACAGAATCGGAGCTCTGCCTGAGGATTTTGTCGTCTTGATCTGGAAACCTCACCCCTCTACGACCCCACACTTCAACACGCGCAAAGGAAAACAACCACCAACTATTCCCCTCGAGACTTTCATACACACTACAACAACCCGACGGTGTTAAGATGTCTGTCGCAACTCGCACGCCTAGTGCGGCTACCATGCCCCCAGTTCCAAACAGAGAGGACCTGGCAGCAACGTAAGTAGCCCTCAATGGTGAGTGGAAGATGAGATCTAATAGGCCGCAGATGGAGATACCTCGAAGCCGGAGTCTCGAAGATCATGAGCAACTTGCAGGATGGTATGGATATGCAAACATACATGGGGGTTTATACGTAAGTTGTGCTATCCCTCAACCAGAGTTGGGCTAATCCGTGCTCAGCGCCGTCCACAACTTCTGCACATCACAAAAGGCTGTAAGCAACACGAATCAAGGCTTCATTGGAGGGGCACACCGTGGAGGTCAGTATGGGAATCGGTCTCGTTGGCAACCTGTTTTTCTCCCACTGGTTCGATCCTTGCTAACATGGTCCAGCCCACCTTCTTGGAGAGGATCTGTACAACAACCTAATCACATACCTCACCGGTTACCTCGAAGACCTTGTAGAGAAGTCGAAAACCCACACTGATGAGGCCCTCCTTTCCTTTTACATCCGCGAATGGGATCGATACACTACCGCCGCCAAATACATCAACCACCTGTTCCGATACCTTAATAGACATTGGGTTAAGCGGGAAATGGACGAGGGCAAGAAGAATATATACGATGTCTACACACTCCATCTCGTACAGTGGCGGGTTACTCTATTCCAAAAGGTGCACGAGAAGGTCATGGAGGCTGTGTTGAAGATGGTTGAGAGACAGCGTCACGGCGAGACAATCGAGCACAGCCAGATCAAGAGTATCGTGGACTCGTTTGTTTCTCTCGGCTTGGACGAGGCCGATCCCACCAAATCTACCCTGGATGTCTACCGATTCAACTTTGAGAAGCCATTCTTAGAGGCGACCAAGGTTTTCTATCAAGCTGAGTCGAAGCAATTCGTGGCCGAGAACAGCATTGTGGAGTACATGAAGAAGGCTGAAGTCCGCTTGGATGAAGAAGAGGAGCGCGTCAATATGTATCTGCACCAAGACATTATCTTGCCATTGAAGAAGTGCTGCAACACTGCTCTTATCGCCGATCATTCAGCTATTCTGCGAGACGAGTTCCAGATTCTGTTGGACAATGACCGCTACGATGACATGCAACGCATGTACAACCTACTCAACAGAATCCCCGACGGTCTTGATCCTCTTCGAGCTAAGTTTGAGGCCCATGTTCGGAAGGCTGGTCTTGCGGCCGTTGCCAAGGTTTCTGTTGATGCAGACAAGCTGGAGCCAAAGGTTTACGTAGACGCCCTCCTCGAGATTCACACGCAATACCAGGGACTTGTCAAGCAAGCTTTCAAGGACGAGCCCGAGTTTACGAGATCCCTTGATAATGCTTGCAGAGAGTTTGTTAACCGCAACCAGGTCTGCAAGTCTGGGTCAAACAAGTCTCCGGAGTTGCTTGCCAAGTATGCGGATGCCCTCTTGAAGAAGAGTGCCAGTGGAGCTGAAGAGAGTGATCTTGAGAACTCTTTAACGCAGATCATGACTGTCTTCAAATATATTGAGGACAAGGACGTCTTCCAGAAATTCTACTCCAGAATGTTGGCCCGTCGTCTTGTTCATACCAGCTCGTCATCTGACGATGCCGAGACTAGCATGATCAGCAAATTGAAGGAGGCATGTGGTTACGAGTACACCAACAAGCTCCAACGTATGTTCCAGGATATCCAGATTTCCAAGGATCTGAACACTGGTTTCAAGGAGTTTGAAGGAAAGCTGCAAGAGCCAGGAGATGCCAAGCCAGTCGATGCAACATACTCTATCCTCGGTACTGGTTTCTGGCCATTGAATCCTCCCAACACCGACTTCTCGCCACCTGCAGAGATTTCAAAAGCATATGAGCGCTTCCAGACCTTCTACAGCCAGAAGCACAATGGCCGAAAGCTTACATGGCTCTGGCAATTGTGCAAGGGAGAAGTTAAGGTCAACTATCCCAAGAACATGAAGACCCCGTATACCTTCCAAGTCTCTACGTATCAAATGGCTATTCTACTCCTCTTCAACGACAGCGACAAGAACAGCTACGATGATATCGTCAAGGCCACCCAATTGCAGTCCGAAGTTCTCGACCCTTCGTTGGCGATCTTCTTGAAGGCTAAGGTTCTCACCATGTCACCTGAGGGAGACAAGCCAGGCCCAGGAAAGACATTCGCTCTCAATTACGACTTCAAGAGCAAGAAGATTCGTGTCAACTTGAACATTGCAGTCAAGTCTGAGCAGAAGCAAGAAGTTGATGAGACCCACAAGACCATTGAGGAGGACAGAAAGCTACTCATGCAGGTAAGCATTAACATGAATCCATGGTATGGACCCTCGCTAATTCTTAACAGTCTGCTATTGTGCGTATCATGAAGGCCCGCAAGAAGATGAAGCACACCCAGCTTGTCAGCGAGTGCATCAACCAGATCAAGACCCGCTTCATTCCCAAGATCCCCGATATCAAGAAGTGTATCGATATCTTGCTGGAGAAGGAATACTTGGAGCGTCTCGACGATGACGAGTTGGGCTACCTGGCATGAATACGTTCCCCTTCTTGTTTTCCACATCACTACTACTGGTTCATTAGACAATGCTGCCGGGTAATAATCAAGGCAACATCAGGACTGAGGAGTTAAATTCGGGAGGCGGGGAGCATCCGCTAAAGGAAGGGAATGTCCCACAAATTGGTCTCTCTTCTGCGAAATCTGCATATGGGCGGCTTGCTATTCTTGTTTTCAGTGCATATCATGATCTTGAGCAAAGCAGTTCTTCGCCCTTGTTTTCTTTTCCTTTTCTTGTCAATCACAGCGATGGGACGAATGGATGACTTATCGGAAGAATGGCGGAACGTGTGAGGAGCGACGAAAACGAAAGGAACCCCAGGGGAAAACTTTTTGGGATGCTCTTTCTAATGATTTACGGTACGCGAATGAACGGAAGAACGAAGTATGCATTTGCTCTTGTGTTGGCGAACGTGGTCGATAGTGGTTGCGGACGGACACGACAGACAGACTGGGAAGGGAGGGAAAGCTGGAGTTTGTGCAACAAGTTTACTCTTCTTCTGCGGGGTTTGATCGCTATGGTAGATACCTTGCTAGGCACTTTAGTCGGTTCAGTCCGGTTCCCTCAGATGCCAGAATCCGTCGTTGTCGTCTTTGTTCTTGTCTTCCTTTGCAGCTAATGCAGCAGAGAGCTAGCTTAGACCATTGACCAAATGGAGAATACCAAAAATGCCAGATTCATAAATACTAAGACCCTTCTTGTGTTTGAAAGTGTGAGTGAGATCTTGAAGTCAAGTCAAGTCGAATTAGTATGGTGTACTTGATGCCGTGATGGGGAAAGTAGGTAGGAAAAATGTATGAGTGAGAGCTGTATTTGGAGATTTTCATCTTTTGAAGCAAGGGAAGTAGAAGAAAAGGATGGGGTTCCGAAATCTGATGAATGTCGTGTCTCTTAGCTCGCCTCGCAACACAACACAACAGCTCCGACTACAGTTCTTACAGCTGCGAATACAACAGATGAAACAAACGTCTTTCCTGTTCCCTGTCTCAACGTGGTGGTGACTGGAGTCTCATGTGCGTACGCTTTGATCAACCAGCTAGATCAGATCTAGATCTAGACCTGGACCTGAACTTGAACTTGACCTCGTTGCGGTCCTTGCTCGTGGTCGTCTTGGGAAGTTGGGGGGGAGGGCTTTCGGCTCGGTCCAGAGGGACCGTGTTTTTGTTGGCTTGGGCTTGAGGTTCGGGAGTCGGGACGCTTGGGTTGCGTTGAGCAGGGACCAGGTGGAAGCTCCTAGCTCCAGCAGCGAGCGGGCTTTGGTCTTGGGCGAATAGAGTTGCTGTTGTTTTGTGATGTCGGAATGGAGGTTGGGGTTGAGTTGAGTGACTGGATGGGAGGAGAGTAGATCTATAGATTGGTGGCTGAGACTTGAGCAGTTAATTGTTTGGTTCATCTCTTCAGCTATTTGTGAGGCTTGTTTGGTTTTGTTTCCGCTCTCTTGACTGGTGTGAGCTTGGGGGTTGAGAGAGGAGGAGGCGGCCGATTCTGATCAGCTGGCGTGGCTTTTTTTTCTGGAGATTTATGGATGGGTAGGGTAGATCGGCGGCGGTGATTTTTCCTCATTGTGTAAATCTCTGCAGTAGTGAAGATGTGACAGAGCCTTTCCTTCTATTGATGAAGATTCGACCTGGCTGGTCTGCAGATATTTATCATATTGGCGTATGTTTATGTTTACTTTTCCGGGAATTGTTGCGTAGTATTCAGGTCTAGGCGAGCCGTAGCCGCGTGGTTTACATGGGTAGGGTGTGATTTGATAATTGGAGATGGAGACGGAGGCAGGACCCCTTTTCATGGCATGGCAGGTAGTGTGATGGGCTGGATCGTCATTGTTACTTGGAGATCACTGATGGGCGGCGGCTTGTGTTGCCTGTAGGTCCTGCTGATTCGAGCATGTGTTGGTGAGACTTGGTGTTGCGTTACCCAAAGCTTCGAAATAAGCTGGTCCTGAAGACGAGCAAGGACTTTTTGATGAAGTTTAGTCGATGGGTAATTCCCGAAGGCCCGGGCCTTTGGGAATAGTTTTCCAGGAGAGAAGTGTTGAAGTGATGCCACGTTTTGATATTCGGATCTGGGTGTTTCAATAATGAACCATAAGCACGGCCAATTATTTGTTGATCCGCCGCTACGGTAAGAAATAGAAATCTGGTACGGGTCGGATGAGACAGGCATTCGAGAAATGAGATGCAGGGTGCCAAGTTAACCCTTGTGTGCCACGATGCCACGATCTTCAAAATGGGGGACCTGGGACAGAGGGATCCTGGAATTACACGTGGAGCGTCGGGGATGACAGGTCAGGTTGATGGAAAACGGAATCTGCCTTGCACATTTACTGTTTCGATAACTTTCAAATTGGGGCAGTAGAGGTATTGTTGACTCTATTTCAAGCCTTTGTTCCTTCAGCTTGATCGCTGAGTTTTATACACCATTACTGACTACGCATTGGCGCATACATCAATCGCTTGGCTCGGGGGCAGTTTGGTAAATATACTTCTGATGTTTTCCACTTCTAGATCACTGTGTGGCGCCACTGTGCGAATTCATATCTCGATATCCAGGGCTTGAATTTTTGGGGGTCGTCTAATATTGGCATTTTTATGGCTGGAGCTGTAGGTAGATTGAGGCCGGCCAATTTTAGGATATCCTCCTATCAGATGCATATCGCCGGCATAATTGCGATGGATTCCCACCACCTGCGCCTCGTGTGCTGCCACAATCTGTGAAAGGGTCTGTCAGACCTCCTTAACTCCGATGATGGTCTCTGTGTTACTGTCCCTGGATGAACAGGTGCTGACGGGCTATCTCTGTCCGCGTACATCCAGCTCTCTCTTCGATACTCGGCAAAATGTACTACGAGAGTGTATCAAATGCTCAAAGTGCAAGAAGTCGTGAGGATCTTGTAATTGGGGACCATTTAGATAACAAGTGGAGATCCTTTCCTTTTTATTCCATTGTGATTTTCATCAACAGCCAGCGTTCATCCCATGTCTTTACTCTTTACCATATGGGCGGCACATCCCAGTATGTAAATTGAAGTTCGATCGCGAATTGGGTGTGCCGGCGCTGCCCAGTCCCACATTCACAGTCGTGGCTTCAAGCACGTCCGCATTCAGACTCGTTGGTGGCCGTGGCCGTGGCCCTCAAGTTGTTCCGCACAGACGCCCCTCGCCCTCGACTCTTTGATGTGAGCCAGAGCGAAAGCCAGAGCCAATCCTCCGCCGAGCTGGGATCTCACAGACAAGGCAACGGAACCTCACAACAAAGTCTATTCCACAAGTCTACTTCGCAACACCGTTGGCCTAGACTGGTTGTCCATTGTACATACTTTGCTTCAATTTCCGGGTCCGACGATGTAGCAGCCTCGTCTCATGTCAACACCATTCGCGGTTCTCGCCGAATTGCTCTACTCTACTTCTGCTCTGATCTGTTCCGTACCTCCAGAGGACCTAGTCCTGCAGCTTCAAATTCGACCTACTCCACCTTCCATTCTCTACCCCAAAGCACCACTTCACCACTGTTTGCGGTCTTGTCTTGCTGGCTCGCACCGGCACGCACGCACGCACTCGCACTCGCACTTGCAATTGCTTGCAATTGCACTATTTCTGACTGCCTGACGACCTACCTACCTGCCTACCTACACTATCGTCCTGACTACATTGCATGTTCGTCTATT